>CM057452.1:131507500-132707500 GCA_016271365.2 Neoceratodus forsteri | reverse complement strand
TGCGACTGGGCCTTGGGGGCGTGCGGTCCCAGGGATGGTGTCAGCGTCCCTCGGGTGACACTGGTCCACTTGTACTTGGTCTCCAAAGAAGAAGAAGAACATCAGGTGCAGCTAGAGGGAGGGAGGGAGGGAGGCCCCAGGGACTTGCCAAGAGAGAAGTGGAGAAAGCCAGCCCTGAAAAGTACATGTGGGAGAGTGGTTGGCCTCCCTCAAGGAAGGTTGCCGGACCTCTCGCAGGTTCACTCTTGGGAGTAGTAGTGAGAGTGAAAGAGAATTGGGAGAAGTCTATGATTCAGAGCAAAACTATAAGTTTACTTTGCTAGATAGTAATGCTCACTGTGTAAAGTCCTAGGCAGTTCATATTGAACCCCCTGGCAGGTAGCCAAATGACTGGGTGTGTCAAGCAGGAGGGGGGCCTAGCAAGGGTGTGGGTCAGTAAATCCCCATAAGAGGGGCCAGTCATGAGAGTCTGCTTTTTGGTCCACAAGGGCTATCTGCAGTGTCAAAGGGAGGCATGCATGGCCAGACCACCCATGCTTTTTGCACTCAGTAGTAATAGCATATGCTGATATGTTTTCCATTAACTGTTGTCCTACTGGACACATTGAGACATCTGCCAGCACAGTTTGCTCCTTAGGCACGTTCTAAACACGTCACTAATGAAAATGAGCATTAATGCCCATTGGCTCGCAAGTATAAGAAATAAAAATGAAAATGAAATGAAAATTCTTGCCCTGCCTGAGGAGTCTGCCACGGCACAAGTTGTCTTGGGGACACAGGACTCCAGGAACCCCACAAGGGAGGTTAGGATTTTGTAGGGTTGAAAGAGACCCAGTAATTATGCAATATGTAATTATGCCTCTTTTGCTCTGGGTGTAGACCTGGAATAATTATAGTCATGAGGTGGGCAAATGGGCTCCACCAGCAGCTGGGTGCTATCCATCTGGTGTAGAGCAGCAGCAGTAGAAATGGATGTACGCTAGTGGGGGGCACACTAGCTATGAGGGGAGATACGTGAAATCCCCAGAAACACAGTAAATTGATGTACGTGAAGGGCATGGTACAGGTAAAAAGTGTCAGTGTGTACAAGTACTATCCTGGAAGAGATTTATGGCCAGTTAATGTCTGAAGAGCTGTGCACCATCTGGCAGCAGCTTAATAAATTACCATGCTTGATTCCAGCTCAGATATGCTGGACAATCTAAGTTTTGTGTGGTCTCTTGTTAATGATATGCTAGGGTATGGTTTTAAGGGGCCCCTGATCCCCATCACCCCTGACCCATGATTGCAAGGGGACTGAGGTCAGTGCAGTACTGGTACTTCATGGTGTAAGGCAGGCGATCTCCTGGATGAGATGTCATCATATACCCCTAGTACCCAGCCCTTACAGATGTTGATGTATTTCTTTCTAATAATGCAGTTAGCTCTCACATTCAGCAATACATGACAGTGGTGTGCAGGCTCCAGTAATGTAGACAGCAACTATATCACATTCAGCAATGCACTCCAGTGGAGTGCTGGCTCCAGAAATGCAGACACTGACTAACACAATTATCAAGGCATGCCAATGATGTGCTGACTCCAATAATGCAGATGCCTACTCTATCCCATTCAGCAATGTATGTCAGTCATGTGTTGTCTCCAATAATGCAGACACCTACTGTATCACATTTAGCAATATACATGGATGGTGTGCTGGCTCCAATAATGCAAACACCTACTGTATCCCATTCAGCAATGCATGTCAGTGGTGTGATGGGTCCACTAATGCAGGCAACTACTGTATCACATTCAGCAATGCATTCCAGTGATGCGCTAGCTCCAGTAATGCAGACAGCTACAGTATCCCATTCAGCAATGCATGTCAGTGGTACACTGGCTCCAATAATGCAGACAGTTACTGTATCACATTCAGCGTTGTATGGCAGTGGTGCGCTGGCTCCGATAATGCAGACACCTACTGTATCACATTTAGCAGTGCATGCCAGTGGTATGCTGGCTTCAATAATATAGACAGCTACTGCATCACATTCAGCAATGCATGTCAGCCATGTGCTGGCTCCAACAACATAGACAACTCTCATACTGTATTCAGCAATACATGCCAGTGGTGTGCTAATAAAGCAGAGAGACTTCAGGAGAGTAATCCCACATAGTAAGTCATTATGTTGGAGTCCAGGAACCTTTTTACTATTTCATAGAGGTTGCACAGAAGAACCAAACCAAAATCAATTGATTTAGACAAGGAAGCAGTCACCAGAATTCAGAATGATTCTGTTTCTTAGTCAAAATGCATATATTCTTGATTTGTTCATTTCAGGATTGAGCTCTGATAATAAAAGTAGAATTGCGTGCTTCATGCAATGCTCCTTATTTCATTTGTGTGAGCTTCCTATCCTTCCCTACTTGCTAGTCTTGACTTTACAACTATGTTCAAGGAAACATAACAGGCTATAAAGGATGTAATTCAAAGACTTGGATTAAATTCCTGGGCCTTTAACAGCAAAAAGGAAGGTTTCAAATCAGTTTACAGTCAATTAATTTTTATTTGAACCTCCACAGCAGTGGTAGTATACCAACCCACTCAGAGATAGTAAGTTTGAATTCCAGTGCCACCACCAAAGTTGGGGCTTGAATTCCTGTACAGCAGCAGGTTTTCAGATTTTGGTGCACTGCTGGTCAAGGGAGTGAATCCTCGCAGACCCACTGCCCCCTACGTAAAAGAAGGAGAATTGCAGGTTTACAGTGATCACTGAAGAAGGGCTCCGTATAAGCCTAAAAGCTTGTGTACTGAAAATTTCTTGTTGGTCTAACAAAATATATCAAATCACCAACTTTGTTCACCTTAATGTGAAGGGACCAATATGGCTGCAAACAGTTTTCTGCAAGTTTACAGTTAATATGTTAAAGAACACTGAGCATCCAAGTCCAAGGTCCATTTTATCAGCAATTTATTAAAAGTGCCAAAGTGTATTAAACAAAATCTTGCATCTCCACACAAGCCACCCTCATGGTGACAGCAAGGAACGTTATCACATCTTATGCGTCACATGTACAACTGTCTTGCTTCTTCATCTCTGAAGAAGCAAGGCAATTCTACATGCAAAATGTAAGACATGGTGAAGTTCCTTGCTGCCACCTGGAGGGTGGATTGCTTGGAGCCGTAAGTTTTTTTTAAGCACTTTGGCACTATTAATAAATTATTGATATAATAAACCTTGGACTTGGTACTCAGTTCTTTTTTTTTCTGTTTTTTTGTTAACATATTGCCAGAGTTTACAGAATGAAAAGGCAGACATCCCGAATGAAAAGGCAGGCATTCTGAACATATATTTTGTGCAGTATTCACAGTGGAAGGAGAAGAGGAAGGGCCACAAAAAAGTAACAAAAGCTTTGGAGGGAGGAAGGTGGACACTAGTCCTTTTTGGAGGCGAGAGTCCTGAAGAGACTTGCTAATCTGAAGGTGGACAAAGCAATGGGGACAGATAGAGCCAGTTCAGGGGTATTGAGAGAACTCAGGGAAACACTGGCTGCACATCTGACAGTTCTATTTAACAGCTTACTGGAAACAGGAGTGGTTCAGGAGGAGTGGAGCAGTGCAGATGTTGCCCCACTACACAAATGTGATAGCAGGGAGAAGGCTGGCAATTATAGGCCAGCTAGCCTGGCATCAGTGGTGGGAAAGTTAATGGACTCACTGCTGAAGGAAAGGATTGTGGAATATCTTGAATCTAGTGGTTTACAAGAACTGAGGCAGCATGGTTTTACGGTGGGGGGGGGATGTCATGTCAAACAAATCTGATAGATTTCTTTGACTAGATAACCAAGGAACTAGATCAGTGGAGTAGTGGACGTGGCTTACCTAGATTTCAGTAAGTTGTTCAACACCATTCCACACAGGAGACTAGTAAGCAAGCTGGGTAGCTTAGAAGTGGTTCCATAGGTAGTAAACGGGATACAAAATTTGTTAGAGGATAGGCAACAGAGGGTGGTGGTAACCTGAGTCAACTCCTAGGAAGGGAGGGTGACCAGCAGGGTGCCTCAAGGATCAGTGCTGGGACCAGTCCTCTTTAATGTCTTTGTGATATTGCAGAGGAACTGGAAGGGAAGGTTTGCCTCTTTGTGGATGACACCAAAATCTGCAATAAAGTGGACACTCCGGGGGATGGGCAGAGACCTGAGAAAACTAGAGGAGTGGGTAAGGACGTGGCAGCTGAATTTCAATGCGAAACAGTGCAAAATAGGGCACAGAAATAATGCACTTAGGACACAGAAACCAGGGGCAGAATACAAAATGGGTGGAGTTGTATTGACAACTACCAATCAGGAAAGAGACCTGGGGGTAATCATATCGGATGATATAAAGGTGGCCAGGCAGTACAACTAGGCAGTAGGGAGGGCAAGTGGGATGATGGGGTGCATAGGGAGGGGCATCACTAGCAGAAAGAGGGAAGTGGTGTTGCCTCTGAATACATCACTGGTAAGATCCCACTTAGACTAGAGTAATGTGCCCAGTTCTGGAGACCACATTTCCAGCAGGACATATACAAGAGTGAAGGCAGTCCAGAGGAGGGCAACTAAAATGGTGCAGGGTCTGCATCAAAAGCCCTATGATGTAAGACAAAATGACCTTCCTGAGCCAGCCTTCCTGAGGAGGTTGTGGAGTTAAAAACAGTGGTGGAATTCAAGAATGCATGGGACAGTCATAAGATAATTTTAGGGGGTTGGGGTAGGAAGAAGTAGGCTGTTGGTTAGCTAGGATCTGCAGCTTATCCATTAGGTAGCGAAATGGGCAGACTGGGTGGGCCAAGCAGTCCTTATCTGCCATCAAATTCTATGTTCCTATGTTTCTATGTTTCTATTACCTCTATATGTACGCTCTCGGAATGGGGGGGGGAATATAAGAGACCATAAAATTCATCAAGGGGGTAAATAAGGAATGGGAGGGGAGTATTTTTCAGAAGAAAAGGTGCTCATGAACACGAGAACATGCTATGAAGTTGGAGGGGGTAGATTCAGAAGAGATGTGAGGAAGTACTTTATTTAGTTTGTTTATATAGCTGTTTGTCCCCCCCATGGTCACCTACACCTTTCGTTGTGTCCCCCTCTAGCTCCCTACTCTGTCACCCTCCCCCTCCACCAAGGATCTACAAGGAGCAGGGTTCCAGAGCTTCAGGCACCATCACTAATGGTAACAGGGAGACATAGGATTTTGTGGTTTTCTCCCTGTCCCTCCCAGAGCAGTAGTGAACACAGGCAAGTGTGCATACATGGAGGCATGCACATGGTCCAGGAAACCATGCAACTTCCACCCTCCCAAGGTCAGTGTCCAAGACCTCTGTTGATCTGACATCCAGCCTCCACTGAGTGTCAGTCAAGAGCAAGGTGACTAGTCTCCCTGATCCGGGAAAGGTGAGCAACCCAGTGACCGCTACAGTCCTCTCCCAGCCCTCCCCCCTACTGACCACTGGCAGCCAGAGCTTGCCTCTGAACACAAGTCACTGGTGTGGCGCGAGGTGTGGCATCCAGTGCCTCAACCCTCAGCACCACCAGGCTGGCTCAGAAAGTACTTCTTTACAGAAAGAGTTGTGAATTCCTTGAACAGCATTCCAGAAGAGTTGGTGGGCATAAAAACAGTAGAGGGATTCAAGAATGCATGTGATAACCACAAGGAATCATAGTGGAACAGAAGGGGAGAGGGAGAAAGAGCTGTAGATCAGGCACGGTCTGCAGTAATAGTGTAGGTAGGAAGAAATGGGCATACTGGATGGGCCAAGTGGTCCTTATCTGCCATCAAATGCTATGTTTCTATGTGTGGGTAGCACCAGTCAGTATCCCAGTGCAGCCATTTTTCAATGTTTGGAAGTTTACAGTTAAGCGGGTTTACCTTCCACTGGTGCACAGTTAATACTAGAGTAGGCTGCTGCAAGGAAGAAGTCAATGGTGCCACTTCTACAGCTGCTTAAGAGCATCACTGGTAAGACCCCACCTAGAGTAATGTGCCCAGTTCTGGAGACCACATTTCCAGCAGGACATAGACAAGAGTGAAGGCAGTCCAGAGGAGGGCAACTAAAATGGTGCATGGTCTGCATCAAAAGCCCTATGATGTAAGACAAAAGGACCTTCCTGAGCCAGCGAAAGACCACGAAAAACGAAAGACAGGACAGTACAATAAGAATTAAAGTAACTCCTTCCCATACGCATTTTGAGCTGAAAGAGTTGCATGTTACCACTCCAGGTTCATACTGCACCTTTTTTTTTTTAGATCAGTGGTTACTGGGTGGGTTATTCTTGGTCTCCAGCTGGAGGACAGGAATAGAGGGAAAATCTGAGGGAAGGAAGGTATTTAAAAAAAAAAATAGGAGACACTGTGCCTTTAAGGCTTGACCGCCCACATCATTAGTAAATACCAAAAATAGATGTGTAACACTACTCTCTGACTATTCGCCATTTAAAACATGCCGCACTTTCTAATGCTCTCTCTGTCCAACACCCACAGGAAAAAACACCATGAAACTGGTTTAACTATATCAAACGCTCTTAAAACAAATGTGGTTCACCACTGTCTTCAGTGGTTTCTACCACAGCCGCCTCGTCTAACAAGAGAATGGGTTCTCCCAAGCAAATAAAGGCAATGAATCTGACTGAAAGGAACCATTTAGAAGAAAATTCTCAACTTGAAAGAATTTTATGAATCAACCAAATTCTATCAGCTGGAATAGTTTCCACAGATATATACTTTGGAGTTTAGTCAGTGAATCCCCCAAGAATCCTACTTACCAGAAAATAACTCATGCAGACTGCCAAACTCCTGAGCATTATTCATTTAGGACGTACTGTACATATGTAACACACCTCTAAATGACAGAGATTTCAAGGCCAAGTCCCTTCAAAATCAGATGCCTCCAAAACTAACTTTGTTGTAATATTCACCAAAGAACAGTTTACAAAGTACAGCACATACAGTACAGGACTGGTGTACGTTAATAAGTCATATTTCACATCATGCAACTTTTGGACCCCCATGTAACATTTGTAACCAAAGCTGTGAAATTAACAAGGAGGCATAACGATTTTGGAGGCAAAGTTGCAACAACTGAAATGCATACGCCACATACGAACATATGAAATTGCCAGCAGATACAGCCCTTATGGTCTATCTAGCCTGCTCAGTGTGCAGCACTTCAACCTTTCAGATTACATCTGCCTCTCCTCCCCTCACCTCCCCCCCCTTCTGTTTTTCCTCTGGCTTTCTTCACCCACACACCACATTCACCCACAGTTTGGACCCTCCCTTTGAACCTGTCTCACCCCCTCTTGAAGCAGCTCACTGACCTCAATCATACCACCTCTTCCAGCAGTGTATTACACCCTGTAACCACCCTTTCACTGAAATAGTGCCTTATCATTTCCCTCCTGAATCTACCTCCTTCCAATTTTAGACTGTTCTCCTTGGTTTCCCTCTCACCTTTTAATCTGAAAATACTCTCTGTGTTTATTCTGTTAATTCCCTTTGGGTACTTGAAGGTCTCAGTCACAGAGTATACATACTGAACTCTCTCAGTCTCTCCTCGTAAGGTTTGTCTCCCAATCCCAGGATCATTTCCATTGCCTTACGCTTTACCCCTTCTAGTAGCTTGATGTATTTTTTTCAAGTAGGGGCACCAGAACTGCATGCAGTACTCCAAGTGTGGCCGCACCAGGGACATGTACAGAGACAGGATGACTTTCCCTCTCCTAGAAGTGATCCCCTTGCGATGCACCCCAGCATTCTGTTGGCCTTTGCCGCTGCCTTCCTGCGCTGAGCTGAGTGGGTAATTTCCCCTGTTACTAGTACACCCAGACCCTTCTTCTCCGATAACGTGGCTAATTGCACTCCCCCAACCAATAACTACTTCTAGGATTTCTGGCTCCCAGTGCATGACTTCGAACTTCTTGCCACTGTACCCCAGTTGCCACGTGGACCATCTCTCCAGTCTTGCTAAATCCTCCTGGAGTACATGACAGAACACTGTGCACAGCAGTTGCTTTTCACTCTCTCTCGCTCAGCATTGTCTTTAATAGAGCATTAGTTCAATTTGCCCGTGAAAGCAACGGGACTGTTTTTTGGTTTACTAAGGGGACATCTAGGCTCCCTTACTCAATTGGGCTACCATACACTAAAAAATAACTTTAAGAGAATAATTTATAGGGACCACCTGACAGTCCAGTGGGTAGAGTGACATGCTCCCATTCCACCAGCTGGATACTGGAAGCAAACTCAGGAGCTGGGTGGGCAACATGGGGGCTGGGGAGGCACTGCTGCCAGGGAGGGAAGGCATAATGTTTTGCTGCCCTAGTGACCCTGCGGTGTTCCAGGGAGCTTGCCTCTTCTAGAGGCGAATGCTGTGTGCTAGCATGACCTGCAGGGATGTTGACTTGCACCATACAGCTGGTGGGCAGGGGAGAACACATAGGTGGAAAAAGGTGGCCATCGGGTCTCTTACTAGTCGCTCCTTCTCTGGATTGTGCTCCAGGGAGTGAGAGTGGGGGACACCTGCCCTCCTCTCCAGCCCAGCATGGGAGAGGGGGGGTAATCCATGGGGTTCTCAGGAGGAAGGTGGTAACTGGGCTGCATTCTTGATACATCCTGAAATACATGACCAGTGCATGACTCTGGGGTGAATATGGGAGCCAGTGCTCGGATGGCTAGGCTGGGGGAAGCATGCTGCTGACTGCAGTGTGTCCCAGCTGAGGAAAGGGGGGTGGCACATTCTAGCACTGCAGCAGCTGCTGCAGGTGGGCCAGGGAGCTTGCCCTCCCAACTAAAGCACACTACAACCATCTGAAGTGCACCATTCAACATGTACACACATGCTGTATGTGCCACCTGGGGAAGGGAATAAGAAAATATGGTGTAAAAACCCCAACCACCACAGGATGAAGGCCTGCCTTCTGCAAGCCATGCACCATAAACCACGGGACCCATCTCCACCAAATTGTACCTCCAGAGGGGATTACTAGAGGGGTTAGGGGAACTCTAAAGGTCCCACCATAGGGGTCAAGACAAGGGGGGGCAGGGTGGAATAAGAATCCACAGATGGTGGATGATGGGGCTGGGAGGGGTAGACTGGATGGGGGCAGGTTGGTAAAGGAGCATAAACATGTATGTAGCCCACCCTTTGGATTTACTAGTTTTTCCTTTCCTGGCTCTTTCGGCCCTTATCCATTTTAATATGTATGGCCTCCACCCATCAGTGGGGCCTCTGAGGGCTGGAGGTCGTCACCAGGGCTAGCCTTATATAGGGGTCTTTTGGCACCTTTTGGGGAGTTCCCATGCCACAGGGCTACGGTGGTAGTTTTGCAGAAGCAGGAGTGATTGCCTGCTCCTGCCCAAGTTTTCGTTGGTTGGGGTAGCAATGCAGAGTAGCGGCAGTGGCTACGTGGTGGTGGCCATCTGGTGGACAGTGCCAGTATGAGAGAATTCAAACTTTTAACCCTGCACAGTGTCATAGGGTGTGGGTGTAGACAACTTAACACAGGTAGAGTGACATGCTCCCATTCCACCAGCATGGAGAGAGAAAGAGAAGGAGATGGTATGTCTCCTGGGGGCTCCCTACTGAAGAGAGATCAAGGGAATGAGCTGTGAGCCCCGGCTGAGGATTGTAGACCCCTGATCCTACCCCTTCAGCTGGTGTGTTTCACCATGCCAATTTGGCAGCTCACACGGTGAGGAGTTGTAAGAGGCAGGATGTTGATATGCTTTAGAGACCACCGTGTGGGAACGTCTGCCCTGAGATGTCAGAGGGAAGAGTCACCTAGGGGAGAGTGAGTGAGCCAGAGAGATGACCTGCTGCTGCTAGTTTGAGGGGGTTCAATTGGCCCAGAGTGCTGCTGCTGCCCAAAACCCATATGCGGCCACCCAGCCCAGGGATTAACTGTGAAGGGGTGGAGGGTCTTCACAACCACTGGAACCACCAATGTGTGCCTGAACTCCGTTGTGGGCTCCTGGGCCAGGAGTAAATCCATTTTGTACATATGTTTGGAGGCTGGCCATGCTTGTGATTAAATGGGATCCCCTATTCCAGAAAGAGTGTTGAATGTGGACATTCTGTTATTTATAGGTGCTATTTAACCCTTTTAAGTCCTGCACAGCCCAGCACCTGAAGAGGCACTCCAATGGCACCGAAGAACCTAGCAATGCAGCCAGACTTGGTAAGGTCCATTTGATAACTTATTTATTTATTGTCATCACATCGAAGCTCCGCACTAAGCTAGGCCTACTATACAGAAATCGTTATGCCCTCCCACTACCCATTAGACGCATATTTAATAGATTTCATAGACCAATCAAGCTTTAAAAGACTTTCGTCCTTTAAGCTTGCCAAGTTGAGATAATTTATAACCCATATTTAATTTCAGCACTCATCGCGTTATCCAGTCTAGTTTTAAAGACATTTACATTTTTACTGTCTATTACCTCTAATGGAAGGTTATTCTATAGGGTAATTACTCTTTGACTATACTAGTATTTCCTAGGCAGTGTATGCCATTTATCAGAACGTAGCTGCTTAGGATGTCTCCTACCACTGACTCTGTCCTGATTTAAACTCAAACCAATTTCTGTCATGAACGTGTCGTCTCCAATTACCCTGTGCAACATACACAAGTCTCTTCTTATTCTCCTATATTGCAATGAGTATAAATTAAGAGTTTTCCATCTTTGTTCATAAGGTATCCGGTTTAAACCTGTAATAAATCTTGTAAAGCTATGTTGGACTGCTTCAACCTTTTTGATATCCTCCTTTCTATAAGGTGATCATATTTGCACACAGTATTCCAACTGGGGCCTAACCAATGCTACCTAAAGAGGGAGTAGTACCTTGGTTCTGCTGGAAATATGCTTAATAATACAATTCAGCATCTGATTAGCTTTTCTCACCTGGTTTCTACGATCCATATTCATTTTAAAATCATGACTTACAGTCACTCCTAGATCCCTTTCGCATGTAGTTACAGTTAGGGGGTTATGATTAAGAGTGTAATTACACAGTCTATTTTTTGGACCCAAATGCCTAACTTTACATTTGTTAATATTTAATTCTAATTTGTTGCATGTCGTCCAGGAGAAAATATGGTTCAGTGCATCCTGTAATGTTATACTATTTTCAAAGGTGTTAACCACTGTTCCCAATCTGCAGTCATCTGCAAATTTAGACAACCACACATTTGGTAGCTGTATTTTTAATGAAGAGATATAGATGTTGAATAAAATTGGGCCCAAAACTGACCCCTGAAGAACACCACTTGTAACTCCAACCCAATCAGAGAACACTCCATTCACCGCCACCCTCTGTTGACTCTCCACCAACTAATTTGCAATCCAGTGCATAATATTGGAACACAATTTTAAATTCCTTAAAGATTTAACCAATTCCAAACTAGGTACTTCATCAAAGGCTTTTGCAAAGTCCAAAAATACAATGTCAACTGGGTTTTTATTATCAATCTCTTTGTTTACTTTTTCATAGAAGCATAACAGGTTAGTTAAACAAGATCTGTTTTTAATGAACCCATGCTGGTATGGGTCTATAGCCCCTAAGGTTGATAAATATTCTTGGATATAGTCCTTAATTATCCCTTCAAATATTTTGCCCAATAGGGAAGTCAGACTTATTGGTCTAAAATTTTCCAGTTTTGAAATAGATCCTGTTTGTGGAGTGGTACAATAGTAGCTACTCTCCGACTTAAGCGAATAATACCAGAGTCCAGGGAATGCTGGAATATATTAGTCAGTGGTTTGTAAATGTACCCCACAAGTTCTTTCAATACCCTGGGATGGAGATCATCTGGACCTGGAGATTTGACATCTAATGTTTTTAGCCTGTCAAGGACTTCGTTAGGTTTAGTCTTTACTATTCCAGGTGTGGATACTTGCTTATCTTCCATAGAAGTAGGACTGGGTTGATTAAATACAGAGGAAAAATATCTATTCTGAATATCGTCCGTTTCCTTATTATTGGTGGATAATCCTGTATTGTTAGTAAATGGGCCCACTGAGTTTGAACTTCCCCTTATTTTATTAATATGAGGAAAAAAGAACGTTTTTTGTCTTTAATTTTTGTTGCCATAAATATTTCTTGTTCAGTTTTTGCTTGTTTAATATTAAGTTTATTTTTTTTAATCAATACTTGATATGCTGGTACTAAATGTTGGTTACCTTTCTTAATGCTTTTAAACATTTTACTCTTTTTATTTATAAGTTTCTTTATAGAGGGCCTCATCCAGCTAGGCGGTATTCTTTTAGCAGGATATTTTTTCAAAGTAGTTATATATTTTTTAACCTCACTTTTAATCTTTGAGGTCAACAAGTCCCATTTCCACTCGATAGATCGATCGCTGAAATCTTTTTCCCAATCCCATTTTGCCATTTGTTCTTTCATGGAAATAAAATTGGCCTTTCTGAAGTTAAGTTTTACTGTAACCCCCTTCTCAGGTTGTCTGGCTTGACCCTGAACCTTAAAGTTGACACACAAATGGTCACTATTACCCAAGAGCATCATAGTAAGGACATCAGAAACACTAGTACCCATGTTGGTTAGTATAATGTCTAATGTCTTGTCGTTCCTGGTTGCACACGTTACTATTTGTTCTAGCCCTATCTGTGTGAAAGTATCAAGATATGAACATTCAATTTTACTATTCCCGCTATGTGAAATCCAGTTTATATAAGGCAGGTTAAAGTCTCCCATAATAATTATGTTGTCAGATGGGTTCAATTTACTAATGTGCTCTAAAAACTTATTATCATTTTCCAAAGGTGTAGAGGGTGGTCTATATACTAAGCCCAATTTTATTGTGGCATCATTGTGGGGATATATTTTAACCTACAATGCTTCAATGCCTTCCACATCCTTGGTCATCTACTCACATTTTATCGTGTTGTGAATGTATATGGCCACACCCCCACCTTTTCTAAACTTCCTATTTTTGATAAAGATTTCATAACCCAGTATGTTTCTGTCCCAAGTTTCACTGTCACTACCCCAGGTTTCTGTGACTAAAGCCAGATGGATATCGTGATCGTACAACCTAAGCTTGAATTCATCAAATTTATTAGCCAGACTTCTGGCATTAGTCAATAGACCATTCCATACTGGGTGTAAAGGGCTACGGGCATTGTTACTAGGGTGGGAAACACTATAACATAGTTGATTTGGCCCCCCTAGAGTATTAGACTGGTGAATGATACCATAACCTATTGCACTCCCACCCACCCCATTTTCCAGTTTAAATGGATGCTAGGACTTCATTGATCTTTTTGCCCGGGATTCTAGTACTGAAATTATTTAAGCGCAGTCCATCATATTTGAAACAAGCTTTGTTAGAGAAAGTGGTAAGATTGTCCATTAACCCTAATCCTCTTTCACGACACAGTTGGCATAACCATGTATTTAGGACAGTAATTTTTTTTTTTTGTAGGTATTCTCCCTACAGTAGGTAACACTCCAAAAATTATCATTATTAGAAAGTAAATCATTTATACCCACATGCAAAAGTGTCAAAGGTTTGTATGTATTTTCTAAAAGCCCATCCAGGAGTCTTGAAATGTCTTCTACACAAGCACCTGGGAGGGTGCTTACTGTTGTGTGGGGCTTTTCTCCCATGACAAACTACTGTATCTATACCCCTGAGAACTGAATCTCCAATTACCACTATATCCCTATTCACTGGAGATGTATTTGAAGAAAATATATAAGGGAACGAGGTGTCAGGTAGGTTAATAGTTTGGGATTGCGTAGCATTGTTTGCCAACTCTGTTGCAATAGGGAACTGTTGATCTTCATTTTCATTAATTAAAACATCAAAGCTGTTATATAATGGTAAGGATGTAGTAAACTTTTCATACAAAGTATCGTTTGGGGGTACAATTAACCTCAATATCTTTATTAGTGTCAATGACCATTTTATTAGGCCTAGGATCTCCAGGTGTGGTTACTTGAAGGATACTTGAACTTAACAATGCTTCGTCAATAAAGTTCTCAAGTAAGCTAATTTCCTTTTGTGTTTCCAGTCTCTGTTTTACTGTCTCAAGTTATTTTTTTTGTAACATACCAATTTGCATTTCTCACAAATAAACTCAGGGCAAGGTGTCTCATTCGTGTTCATGTTGCATTGAATACACAATTCTTAAAAATGATCACTCCCATCTTTCAACTATGCTGACATAGTGTATGGCACTGCCCCTCCTCCTCATTATGCAGGCTCAACTCCCTCCTCTACACTTTCTGCTGCTTTGCCACAAATTCCCATCTCAGATCCCATCACTGCACTTTCCTTTCTTTTCTTCCTTTGGGATACCACCCCGATCCCATCATTGCTTCAGCCACTCCATCTTCTTCATATACAAATTCTGGTTCGACCTCCCCCCCCCCTTACCTGGTGAGAGCCTAACATCAGCTGCCGTTTCCCCATACTCACTGCTCTGAAGGGACTCCCATTCTTTCTCCCTTCCCAAACCTTCCTCGTCCACTGGCAAATCCACCTTCACCTACAGACTCCCCTCTTTATAGAACCAACTTCCACCTCTCCTAAGAAACTCACCCTCTCACAACTGCTTCAAATACCAAATCTGACAACTTCCAGTCCACACATGCACCTGCTCCTAGCCACTCACAAGTCCAGCCTCATGTCAAATGATTTTTTTGTGGACAGTAATCTAATCCTCAGAATTGTATGATACTATTTGTATATAGTCCATCTAAATGTATAGTACTTTGCTGTATAATGTATGCAATTATATAGTTATCTCATGTATCTATTATGTATTTTCTGTTTTATATCCCTTTCCCGGGTCACACCTGGAAACGAGCCTCAGCTCAATGTGCCTTTCCCGTTTATCAAATGTTTAAATAAATAAATAAAATGTATCTAAAGCTGGTACATGGGAGAGGTACACAGAGCTTATTTCCAGATGTGACCCAGGGAAGGAGAAAAAAGGAGCATAGTACATGGAATATAAACAAGAATTACAAATAGTAATAAGAACCGTACAGGTAGCAACCAGATTACACAATTTTGTATCAAAGCATATCAATAAAAAGAAAATTACAACAGAGATAAGGTACAGAAGGTTTCAAACATAATCATGAGGCATTTGGAAATTTATATGAAAGTGCAAGATACAAAGGAGAACAAGGTTCCATGGGACATTATCAGAAGGTAGAGCAGCAGCAGAAGGTCGAAGTTAGTTGAGAGATGGGGTTAGACCTAGCACGAGCATTATTCTGAGAACATAAAGTGTTTGGGTTGGGCTCTTTTGAGGTCTAAGAAGGAAGATGAGGCTCTAATGGAGAAAGGGAGAACATTCCAGAGAGAAGAAAACCTGTAAGAGGAGGCAGCAGCCCAGAGCAAGATAAGGGGCATGGGAGGGAGAAAGTGCGGGTGTCACATCCTGTACCCTGTGCAAGGGGAAGGCCTCAAGCAGCTAGTGCTAGAGCCCACCAGGGAGGGTGCAATTTTGGACCTTGTACTCATAAATGGGGACAGAATTGAGGAAGTCAGGGTGGGCAGACACCCAGAGTCCAATGATCAGCACATGGTGAGATTCAGCATTACTACAGTGGCAGAGTCAAGCCACACAAAGAAAAGGGTCTTGGATTCCAGGCAGGTGGACTTTACTAAGATGGAGATATGCCTCCAGCATGTCCTGGCAGGGAGGGACAAATGGGGAGGAGTGAAGGAGCAGTGGACCCATCTGAAAGGAGCCATAGTGGAGGCAACAAACCTTTGCATTAGGCAAGTAAACAAGGGCAAGAGAAAGCCACTATGGTTCTTATAGGAAGTGGCTAGGATGGTAAGGGAAAAAAGATGGCTTTCAGGAAATACAAGAAAACACAGTAAGAGAAGGACAAGATAGTGTACCTGGATAAATAGAGGGAGGCAGGGAAAGCAGTCAGGAGAGCAAAGGCACAAACAGAGGAAAAAATAGCACAAGAGGTAAAAAAGGGGTACAAAACTTTTTGTAGGTACGTTAGTGAAAGGAGAAAAGCCAGAGGTGGGATAGTAAGGCTAAAAGGGGAAGAAGAGGAGTGTGTGTGCAAGGAAACCTGGAAAAAGCATCAATACTGAACAAATATTTGTATTCTGTATTCACAGAAGAAGGAGAAGGTGAGGGTCCACACTTAGGCACCAGGAACAAATATGGGAGGAGATGGACACCAGTCCATTTGTGGGAGAGAAAGTCCTAAATTAACTCACAAAACTGGAAGTGGACAAGGCACTGGGACTGGATGGGATACATCCAATAATATTAAGGGAACTATGGAAGGTGCTGACAGCACCACTGGCAGCCCTGTTCAATGAATCATTCAATACGGGAGTGGTTCTGGAGGAGGGCAGATGTAGTCCCTCTTCACAAAAGTGGGAATAGGGAAGAGGCTGTAAACTATAGACCAATCAGATTCACCTTCATATTGGGGGAAATTATGGAGTCACTACTTAAAGAAAGGATTATGGAACACCTTAAATTAAGCGGAGCACAGGATCCAAGACAGCATGAATTCATAGCGGGAAGGTCATGTCAAACAAATCTAATCGATTTCTTTGACTGGGTAAAAACTGGATCAGAAACTGGCTGAGGGAGAGGTTGCAATGGGTGGTGGTGATGGAGGTTGGGGCTCTCTACACCTAGGCTGTTGATGAGTGGAGTGCCGCAAGGCTCTGTGCTGGGTCCAGTGTTTGGGCCACTCATATCGGATATATCACATAAGAGTTGGGAGTAAGTTCAGTCTGTTCCCAGACAGTGCTATAATCGGGGTGGTAGTGGACGAAGCTGACAGGTGGAAACAACTACAGAGGACGTAACCAAACTGGAGGAATGGTCGGTGGAGTGGCAGCTGGGCTTCAACGTGAAGAAGTGCAAGGTTATGCACTTCAGGGCCAAGAACAAGAGGAGAAAATATTGGTTGGGGGGTAGTGAGACTGGGGTCACTGAGGAAAAGAAGGACTTGGGGGTGATGGTAACGGAGAACATGAACAACTCTGCTCAATGCAGGAACACTGCAGCCGAGGCTAACAAGATGCTGGGGTGTATTGCTAGGGGATTCTCGTCCAGGCATAGGGAAGTGATCCTGCCCTTCTACAGGTCCTTAGTCAGGCTTCACTTGGAGTACTGCATGCAGTACTGGTGTCCATATCTGAAGAAGGATATTAGGCTGCTAGAGGCAGCATAGGGCAGCAAAAATGTTACGGGGATGGAAGGAAAAACCTACAAGAACAGACTGAGAGATCTGCGTTCGTACACCCTGGAGGAAAGGAGGGATGGGGGGGGTTATGACTGAAACTTTCAAGTACTTGAAGGGGATCAACAAATCTAGCACTGCTGGGTTATTTAAGCTGAGGAAGGAAGGGACACAAGAGGGCATGGGCTAAGATTGAAAGGGGGCAGATTTAGGAGAGAGATGAGAAGACATTACTTCATGGAGAGGGTGGTATCACAATGGAATGCTCTACCAGAGGGGGTGATTTCATGTAAGACAGTGGGTAGTTTTAAAAGGGCATGGGACAGGGCATGGGGGAGAGTCTGGGTAAGTAGTGCTGAGAACTTCCTGGAGGTAAAAGAGAGGGGTGGGGTAGCTGCAATCTAGGGGTGCTAGCTGTGCACTTGAGCAGACTTGATAGATCATGAGGCCTGTTTCTGCTGGCAAACTCATATGTTCATATATACAGTATGGGTGACTAGGGTTGTGGATTGGGGGAGCAGTTGATGTGGCCTACCTGGATTTCAGTAAGGCCTTCGATTCTGTTCCACATAGAAGACTGGTGAATCAGTTGGGCAGCCTGGGAGTGGCTCACAAGGTAGCAAACTGGGTTAGAAACTGGTTGAGTGATGGAAGACAGAGGGTCATGGTAAATGGAGCTCAATCTGAGGAAAGGAGGGTGACCAGCAGGGTGCCATAGGGTTCAGTCCTGGGGCCAGTCATGTTTAATGTCTTCATAAGTGACATTGTGGAGGGGATGGAAGAGAAGGTGTGCCATTTTGCAGATAACACTAAGATCTGCAACAGGGTGGACATGCCAGGAGAGGTGGCAAATATGAGTATGGACCTAGGTAAACTGGAGGAATGGTCTAGAGTATGGTAGTTGAGATTCAATGCGAAAAAGTGCAAAATCATGCATTTGGGGTGCAAGAACCCAGGGGAGGATTACATGATTGGGGGGGATATACTGATGGTCACCAAACAGGAAAGGGGTTCGGGGTAATCAGATCTGATGACCTAAAGGTAGCCAAACAATGTGACAAGGCTGTGGGAAGAGCCAGTGAGATGCTTGGGTGCATAAGGAGAGGTATCACCGGCAGAAGAAAGGAGGTGGTGATGTCACTGTACAGATCATTGGTGAGGCCTCATTTGGAATACTATGTCCAGTTCTGGAGGCTGCAGCTACGTAAGGACATAGACAGGGTGGAGGCAGTTCAGAGAAGGGCAACAAAGATGGTGCATGGCCTGCATCAAAAGTCATATGAGGAAAGACTGGGAAACCTCAATATGTATACCTTGGAGGAGAGGAGAGATGGGAGATATGATAGAAACCTACAAATATCTTAAAAGCATAAATAGGGTACTGGAAGGTAGCATCATTCAAAAAAGGAGATGTCCAGGAGCAATGGGACATGACATAAAGTTGGAAGGGGGTAGACTAAGGGGTAGCATGAGGAAATATTTCTGTATGGAAAGGGTGGTGGATGCATGGAATAGACTCCCAGCTGAAGTGGTGTGGCAAATACAGTGGGGGAATTCAAACATGCATGGGACAGGCATAGGGGAACCCTAGCAATAGGAACAATGAGGTAAGGCCGAAGATCAAGTAGGGTCGGCAGCTTTTATAGTAGGCAGGGAAAATGGGCCAACTGGATGGGCTTAGCAGTCCTTATCTAGATCAGAGAGGACAAGGGGCCTAAGACGCAGAAGAGAGGAGAGGAGAGAAGAGAAGAGAAGTAAGAGGGGGAGGGAACCAAACCATAATTTGGAGATGAAGAGAGAAGAATTCAGCATACAGCAACAGTGCAGTGAAGAGAGGGAGAAGCAGGAGGGGTACAGGGAGCAGTGATGAGTGTGGGGACGGGTGTTCAAGGCAAAATGGCAGAAGGCATTAAAGATGGAGTCAAGCCCAGCCAAAGCGGAGGCAGGGGCAGTACCATAGATAACATCAGCATAGTCAAAAGTGAGTAGGATAATTTTGGTGAGGACTGTATGGCAAGCAGGCTGGGGAGGGAGTCCTGATTTCGGTACAGGGCTTAGAACTTAGGGGTTAGGGTACTTAGGATTGTGGCTTTCTGCTGTTGTGACCCTCCTCCCCCTTAGTTACCATCAGACATACCCCTAGACACAGGGAAGGGGGGCTTGCATGTAAATAAGAAAACAAAAAAAAGAAAGCCATTTATTTTAAACTTCTTCTTTGCTGACCATAAGGAACATACCTCCCTGGCTTGCCCCTGCTGATGTTAGACTTATCACACTAGAAAGATCAAGAAAGGCATCAGAAAAGGATGTCTCTCACGACTGCTCTAGCAGCAGTGATGACAGACCTGGGAAGAATTTTTTTTAATTCACAAAAAATAAAGATGGCAAAAATAAACTGCTTTTCAAAAGTTATTTTTAGTACTCAGTAACCTGATTCAGTAAGTAAACAAAAAACAGTGGCTCCATTAATTGCAGAGGCTATGCCTGTAGTTCAATGGGCAGAACAACAAACCACTCCCCCATCAGGCCTTTAAAGGCCGCTCCTCCTGGCTAGTTCCAGGATTCCTTTCTTCGTTGCAGTTGGAGTTGCCGCCTGCCTGCCTTTCTCTCCATTATTCCACATCGGGCTTTCACCCGTGCATTTGCAGTTGCCACTGGCTGCCGGTTCGCTCCTGTTCCTTGTTCCCCACTTCAGTTTGCCCACCCCCCACTTCCTCGTACCTCACGCCTTGCCGCCTGTCTGTCTTCTCGTTTCCTCTTTCAGGGGTTGCTCCTTCTCCCCTCCTGCACAGCCACATTCATTGTTCTTCCTTGCGGCTGGTGGGAGCGGGATGTGGCCACACCAAGCGGGTGTGAGTGGTCTGCTGGGAATGGCGGCTTGCTAGGTGCCAGGCAGTGTGCCTCGCGCCCGTCCTGTGGTGCTTCTCTTCAGTGCTTTTCCCAGCCTACCACTCTTGGGAATCCTGGCTTCTGTGTGCGTGCATACTGTGTCTTTCACCCCCTCCTCGTCAACTCCTGCTGCTGATACCACTCCGCTTCCTCTCTAGCATGGAATTTCTGTCTCCTCTACTTTTACCTACTCGTTTCAAGCTTTACCATGTTCTATGTTCCACACCCACATGTCATTGTCTCCTTTATCCTTACCTGCCAGCATGTTGTACAGGCATTAGAAGGGACTGTCGGCCATGGTATTATGGCCTTAGTCTATTCCCTCACTCTATCTCCTTCGCTTCCTGCCTTCATTATCTGCAATCACTTCCACTTGACATTTCCCATTGCCTGTCTACCTAGCCACAGCTGCTCATCCTTCACCATTTTATTTTTCTTTCCATAGTTTCCTTGGCTGTTGGTGTCCTGATGCCTCATTGTAGCTTCTCTGTTTTTCCTCCGGTGGGGGACTGCAGTGTAGCCACGGGCATCATGGCTCTGAGTAGCCGGGCTCCTTCATCTGTTTTCGCATATCAGTTGCTTCAACATTCCAGCCTTCCTCACATTTTCACAACCTGCCTACCGAATCCATTCCCTCTCAGCCCTTACCTCCTCCCATATCACTTTCTTGACCACTTGTAAGCTGCAGGCTTCGCCCGGCCATCATTGTCTTTCCCCCTCACCTTGTTCATTCCCCTTCCTGACCCAATCTCTGATTTCTATTTTTGGGGGGTTCTTGCCCTACCTTCGTTTGCCTGTCATCCTACATCATTCATTTCATGACTTTGGTACTAACCTTCTGCACCATACCTCCGTCATATCATGTCTTTCATTCTTGAACCTTCCCTCTTCTCCTGGCTCTCTGTCATCGTTCTTTCTTTTGGGCTCTCCATAATATGCCCGCCGTCCCTTTTGCCAATCCATTCCTACCCACCGCCTCTCCACGTACCATCTTTGATGCTGGTATTTCCTGATCCTAACATCACCATACCTATTTGCATGCTCCTCTTACCCTAGTCCTAGCTCTGGACCAATCAACTCATATATCCTCCACTCCATGTCGACCTACATTGTTGCCGAACCTCATCCTTCATATACCCTTAATCATCCCGTCCTTCAAGGCTTTCACTCTATTATTATACATCGTCCATTTCATAACTCACCTCAACCGTACCAGACTTCAGGCTTTCCCTCCATTATCCTACATTGTCCATTTCATACCTCACCTTCACCATTCCAGCCTTCAAGGCTTTCAGTCCACCATCATTTCTTGTTCATTCGTTCTCGATCATCCTCTCCTTCTGTACCGACTTCCACACTCATCGTAGGCTGAGGGCTTCGCCTGGCCATCATTGTCTCTTCCCCTTGCCTCATAGAAACATAGACTGACAGCAGATAAGGACCGCTTGGCCCACCTAGTCTGCCCATTTCCCTACCTACAGGATAAGCTGCAGATCCTAGTTAACCAACAGCCTATTTCTTCCTACCCCACAAAAATTGCCTTATGTCTGTCCCATGCATTCTTGAATTCTACCACAGTTTTAGACACCACAGCCTCCTCAGGAAGGCTGTTCCATGTGTCCACCACCCTCTCTGTGAAAAAAATACTTCCTCACATTGCCCCTGAACTGCCCCCCCAATCTTCAAATTGTGACCTCTTGTTCTTGCACATCTTTTTTTCTGAAAGATGCTACCCTCTTGGACTTTGTTGATTGCAATGAGGTACTTAAAAGCTTCTATCATGTCCCCCCTCTCCCTCCTTTCCTCAAGGGTATACATATTAAACTCCTTTAGACTCTCCTCGTATGGCTTCTCTTGCAGACCCTGCACCATTTTAGTTGCAGTCCTCAGGATTGCCTCTATCCTGTCTCTGTCCTTGTGGAGATAGGGTCTCCAGAACTGGACGCAGTACTCCAGATGGGGTCTTACCAACTGTCTGTACAGAGGGATAACGTCCTGTTTTCTGCTGGTGATGCCTCTCCCTATACATTCCAGTATCCCCCCAGCCCTCCCTACTGCCTTCACACATTGTTTGCTAGCCTTAAGGTCTTCTGATATGATTACCCCCAGGTCCCTTTCCAGTTTTATAGTTATTACTACCTCCCCCCCATTGTGTAATCTTCCCCATGTTTTTTGTTTCCCAGGTGCATTATTTTGCACTTCTTTGCACTGAATCCAAGCTGTCATACTTCTGACCATTCCTCCAACCTTGCCAAGTCCCTTCTCATCTTTTCCACACCTCCTTGTGTATCAACCCTGTTGCAGATCATCTTTGTCATCTGCAAAGAGGCAGACTTTTCCCTCTAGTCCCTCTGCAATGTCACTTATAAAGACATTGAAAAGGACTGGACCCAGTACTGAACCCTGCAGTACCCCACTAGTAACCCCTCTTTCTTCAGAGTGGACTTCATTTACAATTACCTTCTCTGTCCTGTTGTCCAGCCAATGTTTTACCCAAGCTACCACCCTGGGACCCACTCCCAGGCTGGTTAGTTTGACTATTAATCTTGTGTGGGACTGTGTCAAATGCCTTGCTAAAGTCTAGGTAGACCATGTCCACAGCCCCTCCCTGGTCTACTACTTTTGTCACTCAGTCAAAGAAATCAATTAGATTTGTCTGACATGACCTTCCTGCTGTGAGCCCATGCTGCCTTGGGTCCTGTGCCCCACTGGCCTCTAGGTACTCAACAGTTCTTTCCTTCAGAAGTGATTCCATCACTTTCCTTGCCACAGAGGTCAAACTGACAGGTCTGTAGTTTCCTGCCTCTGTCCTGCTCCCACTTTTGGGAAGGGGAATCACATCCACCTTCCTCCAGTCCTCAGGTACCACACCATCCTCCCATGATTTGCTAAAAAGGGTAGTCAGTGGTTTCACTAGTTCTCCCCTTAATTCTTTTAGAATTCTGGGGTGAATTCCATCAGGCTCCATTGCTTTGTCCACCTCAGTTTTAGGAGTTCTTTCAGAACCCTTTCTTCTGTGCAAAGACTGGGATCGACCCCCAATCCAGAGTGCTTCTGTTAATTGGATTAGGCACCTCCTCCTCCTCCTCTTTTTGAATACTGAGCAGAAATATTCATTCAGTATCCCTGCTTTGTCACTGTCCCTCTCTGCCCACCCACCGTCCATTCTGTTCATCCTCACTATCCCTCCCTTTGTCTTTCTACACTCCCCGGTGTACCTATAAAAGGTTTTATCCCCCTTCTTAACCGAGTTGGCTATCTTTTCCTCAGTTTGGGCCTTTGCTCTTCTGACTTCCCTCCCTACTTCCTTCTGCCTTAACTGGTACAGCTCCCCCGTCCTGCTCCTTCTGTGTTTCCTTATACTTCCTGAATGCTATATTATTCTCCCTGACCTTCCCCGCCACCTATTTGAGAACCATAGTGGCTTTTTCCTTTCATTTTGATTTGTTTATTTGCTTCACACGGAGGCTTGTTGCCTCTGTGATGGCAGTTTTGATGTTTCCCCATTGTTGCTCCACCCATCCTTCTAATCTATTTGCTAGTGCTTTTCTAAAGCACTCTCCCATCTTGCCAAAGTCAGCCCTCCTGAAGTCCAGTACCCTCACTTTTTGTATGGCTTGACTCTGTAGCTGAGTTTATCATGAACCACACTGTTTGGTGGTCACTTGTTCCCAGATGGCTACCCACTTCAAGATCTGAGATCCTCTCACTGTCCCCATTTGAGAGTATGAGGTCTAAGATTGCTCCCTCATGAGTGGGTTCCAAAACTAGCTGTCTGAGGCATGTCACCTGTAGGGCATCGAGAATGGCCCTGCTCTTGGATGTGGCTGCAGCAAATGTGCTCCAATTAACATCTGGCATATTCAGGTCTCCCATCAACAGTATCTCCCCTTTCTCTGCCATCCTAAGAATGCCTTCTATCATATCCTTGTCTATTCCCTCCCCCTGACATGGGGGTCTGTATAAAACCCCTGTGCAGATTGTAGTGCCATTTCCAGTCTCTGAGGTGACCCACAGTGCCTCCTCTCCTCCCTGTTTACTCTTTTGTTCAGTTGCTTTTATCCCTTCCCTGACATAGAGAGCTACTCCTCCCCGTCTTCTCCCCTTCCTGTCTCTCCTGTAGGTTGTGTACTCTGGTATGTTAACATCCCAGTCATGGTTCTCTGTGTACCATGCTTCTGTGACTGCTACAATATCCAGGCATCCCTCTTCCATCAAGGCCACCAGTTCAGGGTTCGTTCCCATTCTGCAGTCCATGTTAGCTTTCAAGGTTCCCTCCATCAGCATATCTCATATATTCATCTCTCAACCCTACACTCATTTATTCAAACTTCATTACTCCTACCTCACTACTCCTGGTACTGCATACCTCCCCCACTGGCTGCTAGCTTCACCCAGCAGTTTCTCATTCCTACCTTCATGATGTTCGCTCCACTCCTAAAAAATAGCAGTATTTGCTTGATTGTTAGTTAAGCTGTTGCTCCCAGTTGTATTTTATGTTGTTGTTGTTTTAAATTTGTTCTATCCTATTTAAAGATGTTTTGTATGTTATGTGTGTTATATTGTGCAGCACCCAGATTCTCCGGAGATGGGTGCCATATAAATAAAATATCTATCTATCTAACTCCTGATTTGGCTTCTCAATGGACCTGGTTGGCATGCACTCCCACGGTTGCTGCTGTGACCTACCTCCTCCGGACTCTTGTCAGGGTCTCCTTTGCTCAATCCGACCTCTCCATAGGTCTAAACATTCACATTGCCTAATCGAGAGAACCCCTCATATGGGTCCCACGCTACCTCGACTCAACCTGCTCTCCAACTCAGAGATGTGCCTTCCGTGTCCATTGCCCCATGGCTCAAGGCTAGCCTGTAGCTGATGGTCTCACTCCGCACCCATGAAGTTTGCATTTAGAGCATACAAAACTTGGAGCAGGGTCCTTCTCGCTGGCCCATAGTAAGAATGTCTTCGCTCCGGGTGGACCTTCAGTCGTCCCTTATTTTGGTGACACCTCTAGATGTAGAATTTACAATTTCCAGCTGTGAGGGGTGGGGCTCTCATCATCAGGGCTCCTTTGGCTGCCGAGTGGGTTCGGATGCACCCTCTATGCCATTCTTCATCTGACCACTTCTGGTTCACCTGGTCTGTTTTGTAGGCTCATGTCAGCTGGCTGAGTGCCTTGGTGGCCATTTCTTTCCTCCTGTGCTTTTGGGTGTCTAGTTTCAGAGATGTCACTCACAACCCTCAATAGTTTTCCTATTAGAAGGACAGAGCAAGAGCTTCATCTAAATTTAAATATTTTCCTCTTTCCTTAATATCAACTCTAAATTGCAGTAGCTGAGCCATCACTAACCAAAACATCCTTCAGCCTGGAGGGAAGGCAACTTAGGCCTTGGATCCCCAGAAGTTTCCTCCTCAAAGGGTTTTTTTCCTCTCCTCTGTGCTGGTGGTTAAATTAGTTAGGGTTAGTGCTTTTCGTAGGTTCCATAATTAGGTTCCGTTGTTGGATGGAGTCGGATGGTGGCCCTGACTGTTCCCTCTCTCCTTTGGAAGGCCACCCTTCGGCATCTAGTCAGCTTTCATTTCATTCATTGTGCTAGTCCTCTCTCATTCCTCTCCTGTCCTTCACGTCTACATCCATCACCTTCTTTTCTGGCCTCGATATCGTCTGACTTCTCATTTCCTTTGCTGCTTGACACCCTTTTGGATATTCTTTTTGGGCTTCTTCCTAAGCTACCTTTAGCCAGGGGAATCATTCCCACAGCACCTATAGAGGTGGAACCCTCCTCTAGGGTTCCTCACCATCGTATCCCTATAGGGTGGTATATCCCACAGATAGAGAGGCAAACAGCCACAATGTGTCTAAGTCACACAAGCATACATCATCCAAGTTGCATAAGCACAGTGAATTGCAGAGGCTATGCCTGTAGTTCAATGGGCAGAGCAACAAACCACTCCCCCATCAGGCCTTTAAAGGCCTCCTGGCTAGTTCCAGGATTCATTTCTTCATTGCCCCACCATCCTCCGCTCCTCCTCCAGCGGCACATGTCTCTTTCCTGTGGGCTTCTTCCTAAGCTACTTTTAGCCAAGGGAATCATCCCCATGACACTTATAGGGGTGAAACCCTTCCCTAGGGTTCCTTGCTGTCATACCCCTATAGGGTGGTATATCCCACGGATAGAGAGGTGAACAGCCACAATGTATCTAAGTCACACAAGCATACATCATCCAAATTGTGTAAGCACATTGAATTATTTTTTTATGGGTATCATGAACTACTATTTAAAATTAAGAAGCAATGTCTTATAATTTTTTGTTAATGAAAGTTAAGAACATAAGAGAACACATAAACTGATTTTTCAGTTGTCTGCTTGAAGTGTGTATTGTACATGAAACTATGAGAAACACAGTGCCCTGGTGGAATGAGGGAATCAGCAGATGAGGGTGGAAGGCTAAAGTTTATTTAGAAGGGACAGGGAGGGTCAAAGGAGTGAAGGGTTGCTTTGAATGTCAAGGAGGAGTTTAAGATGAGCAAGAAAGAAGTAGTGAAGTTTGCAAAGAAGCTCATTAATAGACAGCATTAGATCCATGCGCTCCATTGGGACCTTTTATGACACGCTGCATGGCATTGTTCAGTGATGCTAGACAGCCACCCTCCCAGCCTGCCTTCCTGAGATTGGTCACATAACCCTATTGGCCAGCTGGCACTGCAGTGGGCAGGGAGACTGACTGATCATCCAGGATATGGAAGGATACCTACTGTAGCCGCCCCCCCCACCACCACCACCACCCTCTTCATGATCTGGGGTAGGGGACAAACTTTATCAGGTAGTGTGTTCTTTTTCACTACAAATATCAGCATGACTAAAATGAAACCCTGAGATGCCCAATGATTTGGTGTAAGTGCAAACGCTCACCCAATCAGTGACCCAGGTTCATGTCTCAAGCCTGGAATGTTGTTCGTTAAGCATTAGAAATGAGCACAGGCACCTGTTTCAGATGCCATCTACCTCAGGGACAGTGTGCAGCTTCTGCTGCTACACAACAGCCCCTAAGGTATTGACTTCAGAATTTCAAAGGAACAGGCAAGAATAGGGTAAGCTTGTGGCATGGGCTGAAGGGGCCTAAGAAGCCAGAAACAATGTAAACACAAAACAAAATGGCATTCCAACTTGAAATCAGGGCCCCCCCAGAAACAGTCACAGTTTCATGGCACACTGTGGTTGCAATAACTGCTTTGTGGGCACCCTTTGTACTACACACAGTTGGGTCTCAAGGCTTTCCCTACACAGTCACGCACTGGGGATTGCAACTACACATGGAAATGGATGGAGGCAGACAGACTAATGCAGTGACTGCCATACAAATGAGCTGCTTAGCCAAATGGGTAACTGGCACGAGAATCCTGGCTCTCAAGCCACTGTCCCCCCCCCCAACCCTGGTAGAACAGCTGAACGCAGGTCTAAAGATAAGCACGGGCCTGAGAACCAGAACAAATATTCGGGTAGGGAAAGGAGTGAGGCAGCACTTAGTGTCACAGAACACAATAGTCACGGGACAGGGCTCTGGAGGGGAAAGCCACTGGACACCTTGGATGGCAGAACAACTTGGGTGAGGGAATTGTTTACTGAGGAAGACCAAGCAGGTGCCAAAAGGGCACCTCAAAGATTGCCTATAAGGGGCTCTTAGGTACTCAGAATGGGGTTAGGAGGATAACTTCAGCAGTAGCATTACTGGACATGGGGTCAATGTATGGCATAGCACCATGTGACTAGCGTTATGCTAGGCAAAGCCCTTGAGCCTGTCGCAATTCATCATGTTAGTGGTTGCAGACTCTGTGTGTGTGTGTGACCACACAACTCGAACACCTCATTTACACTTAGGTGCTGAAAGACCTTCTTTCAGGGGGGAACTTCACTCCTAGTGACATTGTGCTGGCTTTCTGTATGGCAAAAAAATGTGATGGCATAACAGGGAGCAGGTAGCACCCCAGTTTTGCACCACCACACATTGCAACTGTGTATCAGGTGCCAGTGTACAAAAAGAGGGCCAACTATGACTAATCTGAACCCTGTACACAGCATCCCGTAGCAGGACCAGGGATGAGCAGACACCATGAATCCAGTATCTGGTCCAATATGGGTTCAGCTGTTTGTCTGAAGAGATGGCTAATTTAGGCAGTCAAACATGTCATAAACTGATAAGCAATATGTCAGCCCCTCTGCTGTTGGGGACATTAGTCACTGACCAAGGAAGAAAAATGGCAAAACAGAATCACTGGCTGTACCAGCATGGTGGTACACTGCACGAGGATCGTATTTGGTGTTCTGGGGACAGCACCAGACAGAGGTTCAATTCCTATTGTTGCACACATCAGTTTTGCAACCATTGCCCACTGGCTACAGCCTAATATACTGTTGTGATCCACAGTGGTGTGGAGTCAGAATAATAACTCACCCAGAGAAACAAACTCCAGCCCAAAATGTGTGCTGATGTACCAATGGTGCATTTGGTTGCACAAACTAGCCGTGAGCATCTGGGTAATGGGTACCCAGCCTTGCTTGGACTTAAGTTTTATATTACAAAAAAGTCACCCTGGACCCCTACCCCCTGTTGCTAGTGATCACATGCACCTCCCAAAACCTACCCATCTGTGGCGTGCTTAATCCAGCTGTTTCATCTAAGCAAAGATTGTAATTTGTTTGACGACATAAGTAACTTGAGCATGTGAAAGGAAACAACACTACAGAGAATGTGCTCACCACTCCTCGATAATGCCCTCAAATTTTCCTGGCTTCGTAGCTTACTTTCAGCCTTCATAATTCTCAGAACCAGCAACGACATCAAGCAAAATCAGCTCTTCTATCATCAAATCTAAAGTCAGCCAGATCGTGTAAGAGACTTTCCTCATCATCATACTTTAGTACAGAAAATGTTAGCACCCCAAATATTAGTAGTTTGCCTAAATTAAACATATCCGCAGTCTTTTATTTTAGCGTAATCACCTAGCCTAATGGCTTAGCATTAACCGTACGGTACATTGCAGCAGCAGCTTTACAATGTTTACCTCACATTAAACAATTACACAGTAATAGTTTAATTGGTGTGTAATTGGTGTGTAATCGCAGGTGGAACCAGCCAGCAGGTATTACGAAACCCAGCCCAGCCCTGCTTTAGCCCTGCCCTTGTCTGCATTGTTGTTCATGACTGTACCTTGTGCATGGATCTTTAAGCTCTGGAATAATGTCTATTCTTCATTGTGTAACTAAAGAGTGAAGAGGGAATGCCCTTTTGATGTAATGCATGTGTCCTGCGAGCAGCTGCAGCGAACAAGACTGGACTCAGACACTGCATCTGCAGTGGTAAATGAGCTTGCTACCTGCAACCCACCGCTCTCTAAGCGAAGCCACCCTTCCAGTTAAGTTTTAGTACTGTTAGTGGATGTAACATGTTTGGAAGCTACTGTATTTTGCTGCCACTACTGCAGTAACTTTTTTTTCATCTTGTTGCAGAGTCTTTTAACACAGGGCAGGAATAATGTATGACTGAATGCAGAAGGCATAATGAAGATGAGAACTTTTTTATTTTTTTGCGGTTTACAGTATCTTTTGAGAGCTGATTTACTTTTGTGGGGGTTTTAACTTGTAGTAATTAACGTTTTTTTTAATGAGCATTGTGTGTTGAAGAATTACTGTAGTCGTCATCTGGTAAGCACTGAAGTGATGTGACGTATGCGCTCAATATTAACCTGCGCTTAATTTTAACATGCAGTTAATATTAGCGGGTGGATCAATACCACGAAGAACGCAGGAATTAAATGCAAGTGAATATAACCGAAACTACAGTAATCGGATCAAGGCTTTGCCTTGATTTGTTGTGACATCCTTCCAGTTTCCTGGGCAAGTGAAAAATGGCTGCCATACATGAACTACTACTGTGTGACTTCTATAAAGAAAAATGAGATTGAAATTTTTTAGTGTAATATGTCCCCCCTCCTCCTTTACAATAAAGCCATTACAGAACTTTGCACACCTACTGAGTGTACTAATCCCTCCCATGCTGCACAGCTAACCAACAAGGGTCAGGTAAACCAGGGAGGCCAGAGTGGCCATGACCTCACCCCATTATGAAATTGGGGAGTGCCATATTATCTTTTGGTGCCCCCCCAACACACCCTTTTTTTGACCTTGTTTTTGCTAACCTTTTTTGTAACAGTGAGCTGCCTTTGTTGGAGCCACTCAGGTGGTACTGCATATACAAATGGGAACAGGTTGTTTTCCCATGTATTTCCCCTCCCATTGCCATTTTTTCCCACCGGTGCAAAGCCTCAGTTGCCTGGGATATTGTGGGCATTTCATGTTGTTTTCACAGTATTTCCTACAAGTTGCCTGATAATGCAACTAAAAAAAAGGGTTAACTTGTTCACGTGTGCATCCATTGGCTCCTACTACTATCACATGGGGTCAGAGGGTCCACCACAGTACATTTGTCACTGCGTTGATGCAAGAATGCAGGGCTGTTCAGCTGCAGTTCAGGACACAGTCAGGACATGCTATGAGTACTTTATAAAGTTTCTATTTCCACCTCCCGTCGAGCTGCCTGCTGCATCTGAAAGAGGAAGGACTAAAGGATCGTAGTGATGGTGATGAGTGCCTTCGCTTTTGTTGCAGCCTTTTTTGCCTCTCCTCGAGATATTTATTCTGAACAAATATTTTGGGGAGAGAAGGAAATTATTCTGTACCTTACCAGACCAAAAGCCAGTCGAGTGCTGACTGCAGTAAACCTCATTCAGCCACAGGTGGCCATTCGGAATAAGGTTACACGTAGAACTTTTCAACTCGCATATATGCTGTAGGACTTTAAAGTCTTCAAGTTCATTGGACACATAGGAGTGCAAAAATGTGGGCCCACATCAAGAAACACCCTGTCAGCCTGCACATTTGCATGCCTGTGCATCCAATAAACTTGAAGACTTCTAGCTGCGGTCAGCTCTCGACTGGTTATTCAGTCTGGTAAGGCATTGGTTCCCTTTTTTTTGTTTTGTTTTCAGAGCTTGATGTTTGTACCATGAGCACAGACGTCCTCTGAGTAGCTCCTTTCTGTAGCAGTACATTTGGAATTATTCTATGCAATTCTGCATGGTTGTTTGGTATTAGGATGGGGCGACAGTCTTTAAACAGAGAAGAAAATCTTGTTATTCCTTTGCGTACACCTGACCATCGGGGCATAATCTTTGCCAACTCATCCAGGTACAACTTATGTACATCAAATAAATGTCTTTTTGTTCCCGTGACATAGTATTTACAATTGGCTACTTGTCCTTTTATAGTTTAGCAGCAAGTAGAAGATATTGGAATGCAGCTTCACTGCCAGGTCTGCCGGCTTTGAGGACAGGACTTGACGAGCTGACTTGGGCTCTTTTTATGGCAATGAAAACTCTTGTTGCAATTTTAACAATAAGGGCAGGTGTTATGAACTCAGCCAAGCAGGGAGTCGTCTCACCACCAAGATACCTCATATAAGTGAATATTGGTCTACTCAGGCCTCAAGTCTCCTCATTTCTCCTTGAGCTACTTTTACTATTTATTTAATCTAAGGAATTAGCATATGTCAAATTTGGTCTCCCCTAGTAAGCAGAGAGGACAAATGTTTTTCATTTTCAGGGAACTGTCTTTCCACTTTATTCAGATCTGCATGGAACTCCCATTGGAATTTCTGGACTTCCTCTATGATGGTGGCAACCTTGGGTGTGATGCAGTTAGGGGAGAGGTTATGGCAGTTACGGGCAACATACTGGATGCCTGGGAATCCTCTCTGTCACAGATCCCCTCCAGTGAGAACCCTGGGCATGGCCTCTCAGTTTCTGGCTCTACGCTTTGGCCCAGAGTTCTCTGTAAGTCACTATATCTTATTTAGCCTCCTTTTGCAGCTAAATCTAAAAGCCTTTCCCTCCACTCCCTGAGATAGTTATCCTGTGCCATTCTGCATAGTTCTTTTTGGTGCAGGGGATGGGTCACACTCACGGTTGAAAAAGGACCCACAGCTAGAGAAAGGAGGATCATGGTTGGTGATAGGTGCCTTGACTTTGCAGCAGCCTTTACCTCCTCTCCCACAGATATTTATTCTGTGTAAAGCTTTTTTTGTTGCTGCTGTTGTTGCTAATGGTATATACTTGATTAACAATGATGATACCCAAAATATAATCAACAAATGCCTGTGGGTCTGGGTGCTGCAACTAACTGCCTCTTAAGAACCTAAGAAATTATTTTTGGATCTGCTCTGGTCTGGTTCATATATGCGTTCTTCCAGAGAATAATTTTCAGTAAAATTTAACCCATGATCTGGGTTGTACTTTATGGAAAAATGGATCACTGTCATAACCCCGCATACAAAAACATTGTGGCACACAGTACCTCAGTCAAAATCTCGCAAACAAATAAAATGTTGGTGAAAACACCAATCAGCACAAACTTGCGACACAACAAACAAAACAATAGGGCAACATGAACAGTTATTGGTTTTGTGGGGGGCTCTGTCCTAACACCTACCAACGGTTCCGTGTGTTAATATCAAGGAAAAAATATCGCGGGACAAAATATCATGGTCAAAACATTGCGGAAAAAAATAAAGTGTGGTAAAAACATCACAGGACAGAGTAGTGCAGCAAGCAGGCAGTTCAAGCCGAAAGGTGGCAAAAGAGCACAGATCACTGGAGGGTTCATTTTGAAGGGGGGCTAATTTTGCACAGCCACCACTCGGTCACTTCGCTGTTCCATGCATCACAGTCCTGCATTGAGAGGGGGCTAACTTGGCACCAGCTTTACGAGGTTAGGCCCCCCCCAATGCAGGACTGTGATGCACGGCACAGCAAAGTGGCAGAGGGGCAGCTGTGTGAAGTTAGCCCCCACCAATGAACCCTCCAGTATCCTACACTGTTTTGCCATCTTGCAGCTTGTACTGCCTGCTTCCTGCACTGTTCTGTCCTGCGATATTTTTACCACACTTTATTTTTTTCCATAATGTTTTGACTGCAATATTTTGTACCACTATATTAACATACAGAACATACCCCCCCCAAAAAAAAAACATGGATGGCTTTGACCCAACACCCCCTGAATTAATTAATTAATTAATTAATATAACAAACTCCTAGGGGATGTGGACCTCGAGGATGGGGAGAAACTCGGGATGGGGAAAATTTCTTTATTAAAAAAACAAAGTCTCCTCCACTCCAGGTGCTAGTGCCTTAGCCACTCCACCATGGGAGCACTTGACCAAGCACCACACACTCACCTGCAAGTAGGTACTTGATCCCTTCCCATTTCTGGGTACTGCAACAGGAGTAGTGGTGATTCCGTAATGCTATTATACCCATCACTGTAAATGGTCTCAAAATTTTTTTTTTTTAAACTGTTTTTTTACCACCCCTCGGGGAACTCTCTCCAGCATCCTCCAACCTCCTGTCTCTACCTCCTACCTGAGACCCTTCACCTTCTCCCTCACTCTGTCTCGACACATCTCACAGATCTGAACTCCCCCAGGGAGGGGCTGCCCTATCCGCCCAGGGTGCTCTATCTACAGTATCGAGTGTCAGGCCCAGCGAGCAGGGAACAGAGAGGAAAGTGTCTATTGTTGGGTGTGTAGGCTGGGGTCGAGGTGCCTTCGCCCATCCCTGAGGGATGGTTTTTTCACTCGTTTCCCTGGGAGCGTGGATGTGCAATGACATCCAGTGCAACACGGGCGGGCTCCTGCACCCACTTGCAGGATGTCCGCCAATGCTCCCTTACCCCTTTGCATGCTCCATGTCATGCTGTGGCTGCCAACCTCTGCCAGGGGCCGCTATAGCTGTGAGAAGTGTCAACCTCTCTCCCCAAGAGAGGAGAGCAATCCTCCAGATGCTCAGTCCTCTCCTTCTGCTCCGACCCCTAGTGCCCGAGTCCGTTCCTGAACCTGGGTCGCCGGTGTGACATTCAGCACCTCACCCCTCAGTGCCACTGGGTCAGTATGTGGTCTTGACATTTACATGGCAAGATTTGTGTTGCAATATTTTTGCAGCAATATCTTAGGACACTGACAAAATACTCAAAGATCACTTAAATACTACAAAATACTAAACACTTAAAAATAACTTAATTTTCTGGGGGCCTAGAGGTCCCCAGACCCCTCACCATTTCTTGTTTTGCACCTTTGCACCTAGACACACATACACACACACACACTCATTAAAGTCACTTGAACTGCCCCGTAACCAACTGATAGAAAAACACATCAGACCCATCACCTGTGTACAATAAGAACATAAGAAAATGGCCAGTAGAATGAGACCTCTTGGTCTATCAGGTCTACTCGAAATAATATGGATTGTTTAAAGATCATGTGCAACAGTTTTGACATATTTTTTATAAAAGCTTGAAAAGCTGAAATTCATATCCCTGTGTCATGATCGGTGTTTTCTGAAAATGTCATGCTGTTTGGTTTCGTGGTTTTCCTTTAATCAGCCTTTCTTAACTTGGTCTACAGTGGCTGAAAACAGTGGAGTTATTTCTGTCCTCTCAGTCAAACTTAGAGTGTGATGACATCATTTTGGAGTAGCTTGCTGTTTCAGATTCCCAATCAGAGCAGTAGTTTGTAAAGTTAATGGTTTGATGAGCTCTCCAAATTTCTTACAGACCCACTGTCTGATTTGTGTTTAGATAGATCAGCTTAAAATGTACCATTATAATTGAAGAAGTGGAAATCTTTCTCTGTGAGAAATCAGCTTATCTGTCACAGCTCTTAGTTCTTTCTAATCAAAACTCTGATTTTTCCTTTTTCTAACTATATAACACTGGACTATTAAATGACTATAAAATAAATCTAAATTTTATTTATTCACAGAAAGTCTGTCTTTGATGTAGCCTTCATAAATACATTAATGTAAGAACATTTGTTTTCATGTCAGATTGACAAACAGTACATGTGTTTGAAATACTGTAGCAGTGTGCGACAGGCACCACTCTGAACTCACAAATTTCAGTTCTTTGGTGGTCTCTGTGTGAAAATACATCATGTATGTGTATAACTAGAAACACTATGTGGCATCCTGGTACACCGTGTCTGTGCCCCACTGTTGAGGTAGCTGCAATATACTACCACCGGTCCCTGCCCCACAAGTCCCCTGCCTTCTGCTCCACATTCGAGGCTGCTGCACCCTGCTGCCCACCGTCTTCTCCCATACAGTCAGGGATTGTGCACCCTGCTGCTTCCATCCCCTGCCTAAAAACAAAAAATCAAGGCTGCTGTACCCTGCTACCCCCTGCCCAAACAGTTGGGGTTGCTGCACCCTGCTTCCCTCTCGCCACCACCCTCCCAGGTAGAGAAGCTGCACCTGTTGCTCACTGTTCCTGTCTCCACAGACAGGACTGATGTGCTGTGCTAAACCCTACAGTGCCAGGTTCCCTGTCTCCACAGCTGGGGCTGCTGTACCATGCTGCCCTAGCCACCAAAGGTGGGGCTTTTACTATACTCTGCTACCCACTTCCATTGCCCCAAATAGGCAGGGCTGCTGCACCAATTGTACTCCATCTCACAGTCAGAGCTGCTGTACCCTGATACCCCATGTTCTGCACAACAGTCAAGACTTTTACATCAAGATGTCCTCTATTCCCTGTCACCAGAGAGAGGGCTGCTGCACCCTGTTCCTTTCTACACAGTTGAGGTTGCTAAGGCCTGCTGTGCTCTAGAGCTCCTTGTCTCTGCAGTTTGGGTTGCTGCACCATGCTGCCACTGGCCACAAGATTCAGGGCATTAGCTGCACTCTGTTGCATGCCTCCACAGTTAAGACAGTTGCTCCCTGCTGTACCCCTGCCACCAGAGTCAGATCCTTTGCTACACCCTGCTGCCCACATCCCTTGTCCAAAACAGGCATGGCTGCTGCACCCTGTCCCACAGTTTGGGCTGCTGTATCATGATGCCACCCCTATCTCCTGCCCGAACAGTCAGGGCTGCTGCACCCTGCTGCCCTCTGTCCCCACCCCCACATCCAAGGCCACGGCACCCTGTTGCCCCCTATTCATATCTCCACAATCAGGGCTGCTGTGCTGTGCTACACCCTAGAGTCTCATGCCACCTGCATGATCATCCACAGTTGGGGCTGCTGAACCTTGCTATGCACTTTCATTGCCCCAAATGGGCTGGGTTGCTGCACAATGTGCACCCTGATGCCCACCTGTGTCCAGCCCCACAGTCAAGGCTTCTACACCATGGTGTCCTTTGTCCCCTGCCACCATTATGCCCTGCTGCACCAAAGAGCCCCTTGCCTCCACAGTCAGAGGACAGGGTGCAGCAAATGCCTTTACACTTGTGCTGCACCCTATCCTGAACAGTTGGGGTTGCTCCACCCTGCTACCCTCTCTCTCACCATCAGGGACACTGCACATGTTGCCCCCTGTTCCTGTCTCAGCAAGGTGTAGCAAAGGCTCAGACTCTGGTGGCAAGGAGGCAGCAGGGTGCAACTGCCTCAACTATGGAGGCATGCAACAGGGTGCAGAAAATGCCCTGAATCTTGTGTCAAGTGGCAGCATGGTGCAGCAGCCCTAACTGCAGAGGCATGGTGCTCTAGGGAACAACAGGGTGCAGCAACCCCAACTATGTAGAAAGGAGAAGGGTGCAGCAGTACAGTCTGTGGTGACAGGGAAAGAAGACAGCATGGTGCAGAAGCCTCAACTGTGGAGCAGAACACATGGGGCATCAGAGTACAGCAGCTCTGACTATGCGATGAGGTACATGTGGTGCAGCAACCTGACCATTTGGTGCAATGGAAGTGGGTAGTGAGTGCAGCAAATGCCCCACCGCTGGTGGCTAGAGCAGCACAGTGCAGCAGCCCCAGCTGTGGAGGCAGTTCACCTGGCACTCTAGGGATTAGCACAGCACAGCAGCCCTGACTGTGGAGACAGGAACAGGGGGCAACAAGTGCATCATTACTAACTGTGAGGGTGGAGGAGATAGGGCAGCAGGATGCAGCAACCCCAATTGTTTGAGCAGGGAGCGGCAGGGTGCAGTAGTACTCATTCTTTAGGCAGGGGATAGAGGCAGCAGGGTGCACAATCCCTGACTGTGTGAGAGAACACAGTGGGCAGCAGGGTGCAGCAACCTTGAATGTGGAGCAGAATGCAGGGGGCTTGTAGGGCAGTGGACTGGTGGCAGACTGCAGCTGCCTCAACTGTGGGGCAGAGGCATGTTGCATCAGGATGCCATCTAGTGTTTCTAGTTATACACATACATAATGTATTTTCACACACAAACCACCAAAGAATGGACATTTGTGAGTTCTGACGGTACATGTGCTTGAAATACTGTAGCAGAGTGTGACAAGCACCTGTTTGTCAATCTGACATGAAAAAAATTTTCTTACATGATTGTATTTATGAAGGCTACGTCAAACAACAACTGTTTCTGTGAATGGACAAAATTAAGATTTATTTTATATTCATTAAACAGCCCTGCATTATATAGTTAGAAAAAAAATTGAGGTTTGATTACATATAACAAGAGCTGTGATACAGACAAGCTGATTTCTCACAGTAAAAGGTTTCCACTACTTCAATTCAGCACTGAAAACAAAATGATCAGCTTTCTAAAGGAAGAGAATGATATATTTAAAGCAGATCTAAATACAAACCAGAGACTGGGTTAATAAGAAACCTGGACAGCTCAGCAAACCATAAACTCTACATAGTGCTGTTCTGATTGGGAATCTGAAACAGCAAGCTGCTCCAAAATGATGTAATCGCACCCTAAGCTTGACTGAGAGGACAGAAATAACTCTACTGTTTTCAGCCACTGTAGAGCAAGTTAACAAATGCTGATTTAAAGAAAACCACAAAACCAAACAGCATGACATTTTCAGGAAACACTAATCATGGCACAAGGACTTGAATTTCAGATTTTTAAGCTTCTATAAAAAAATGTAAAAACCGTTACACAGGATCTTTAAGCTTTCGGCTTACATCTGTGACCCCCATCCCCAATGGACTGTGGGCAATGCGTGCTAATTACTTTGACAGAGCTTTGGGTAGTAAGCTATTTAACCAAAGACATGAAGGTGCCAAAAGGCCCCACTTGCAGTCTGTTTTCTTAAAAAAACAGTTGTTGTTCTATATTATATAGAAACATAGAAACATAGAATTTGATGGCAGATAAGGACCACTTGGTCCACCTAGTCTGCCTATTTCCCTACGTAATGGATAAGCTGCAGATCCTAGTTAATCAGCAGCCTACTTCCTCCCACCCCCCCAGTAGAATTGCTTTATGTCTGTCCCATGCATTCTTGAATTCCCCCACTGTTTTTGACTCCATTACCTGCTCAGGAAGGCTGTTCCATGTATCCACAATCCTCTCCATGAAAAAATACTTCCTCACATTACCTCTGAGCCATCCCCCCCTCCCCATCTTCAAATTGTGCCCACTTGTTCTTGCACATCTCTTTTTCTGAAAGATGCTACCCTTTTGGACTGTGTTGATTACCTTGAGATTCCTTAAAGTTTCTATTATGTCCCCCCCTTCCCTCCTCTATTCCACGGTATACGTATTCCTTTAGTCTCTCTTTGTATGACTTCTGGTGTAGACCCTGCACCATTTTAGATGCCCTCCTCTGGACAGCCTCCGTACTGTCTATGTGCTGGTATCCTGTGATATGGGGCACTAACAAGTGGGCGCCTGCCAAAACGGTGACCCACTTTCGGCTAGTGCCCTGATGGCGGGGTGTGGGGTGGGTGAACAGTTGGGGGGTTCGGCAAAAAGGAAACAGGGTGTCGTGCATATATACACATGTCGGGGGGGAGTTAGCTCAACAAGGGAGGGGTGAGAGGGTATGTGAGGGGTGGTGCCACAGGGTTCTGGCGAGCTGGTGTCATGGCATGGTGGGTTAGGTGCCAGTTTCGGGTGGCGGAGATACAGGGTTGGGGACTGGGCGCCAGTAGTTTTTGTTGCGTCGGCTCAAGCCAGTAAAATTAATTTTTTGTCCCCAGGTATGCATCCCTGACATGCACCCTGGAGTTGAGAATCTTAATTTAGGGATGTGCAGGGGTGAAGCCCACATAAAACAAAACAAAAAAGGTTTTTGCACTGCATTTTGTCTCTGTGAGATTCTAACTGAATTTCAGAGATGTGTGGTTGCGATAAGGGAGTTTAGTGTTTAAAAGTCACCATTATCACATGGAATCCTATGTCCTTGCAGAGATGGGGTCTCCAGAACTACACGCACTACTCTTGATGGGGTCTCACCAACTGTCTGTACAGAGGAATAACAACTTTCTATTTTCTACTGGTGATGCCTCTCCCTATGCATCCCAGTATCCCACCAGCCCTCCTTACTGCCTTCTCACATTGCTTGCTCACCTTAAAGTCATCTGATATGACTACCCCCAGGTTCCTTTCCATTTTTGTTGTTGTTAGTATCTCACCCCCCCCCATTGTATACTCTTCCCCTGGATTTTTGTTTCCCAGGTACATTACTTTGCACTTCTTTGCATTGAATCTAAGCTGTCATACATTTGAACATTCCTCCAACCTTGCCAAGTCCCTTCGCATCCTTTCCACCCCACCTTCTGTATCGACCCTGTTGCAGATCTTTGTGTCGTCTGCAAAGAGACATAATTTTCCTTCCTGTCTATCTGCAATGTCACTTATTAAGACATTAAAGAGGACCAGTCCAAGTACTGAACCCTGCACTGCCCCGCTAGTAACCCCCCTTTCTTCAGAGTGGACTCTGTTTACTATTACCCTCTGCGTCCTGTTGTCCAGCCAATTTTTTTTAGCTAGGCTACCACCTTGGGACCCACTCCAAAGCTGGCTATCTTGTATATTAATCTTTTGCGTGGGACTGTGTCAAATGCCTTGCTAAAGTCTAGGTAGGCCATGTTCACAGCCTCTCCCTGGTCTACTACTTTGGTCACCCAGTCAAAGAAATGTATTGGATTCATCTGACACAACCTTCCAGCTGTGAATCCATGCTTCCTTGGGTCCTGTGCCCCACTGGCCTCTAGGAACTCAACAATTCGTTCCTTCAGAAGTGATTCCCTCATTTTCCCTAGCACTGAGGTAAAACTAACAGGTCTGTAGTTTCCTGCCTCTGTCTTGCTCCCACTGTTGTGAAGGAGAATCACATCCACCCTCCTCAAGTCCTCAGGTACCACACCATCCTCCCATGATTTGTTAAAAAAGGGTAGTCAGTGGTGTTACTAGTTCTACCCTTAGTTCTCTCAGAATTCTTGGGTGAATCCCATCAGGCCCCATTGCTTTATCCACCTTCAGTTTTAAAGGTGACCTGCAAACCAATCACAGCAGCCCGCTCCGGCCCCACACAACCCTCCACGGCGCCGTGAGAGTCCGGGGCCGCCACGATGACTTCCCACATAAAACCAATATCCAAAAATATATCAATATACCTTATTAATTAATCATGAGCCTAGCAAGGGTCCTGACTGGTTCCTGGATTGGACATTAATGTCTTAGAAATGACCAATCCAGCTTCCAACTGATGCTGTGTGACATGTACGGCTCACACCTCTGCTTAAAACATTAATTAAGTTAGAAATAAATGGGGAAAAAAAGTTTGGTATTGCAATTAGACATGTTATCGCAATAACAACCTCGAAGTTGGTCATTTCCTTCTCTTAATGCCAGCTGGAGGGAGGTGTCTCAAAGCTGCACCTCAGGCCACTGATCCCCCACCAGGTCATTAATCCCTCAGAAATGACTGACTCCTCAGTTGTTATTGCTTAACTGTTTGATAAAGGGTCTTATGACTGTCGTGAATTTTAAGTGGGGATACTAGCCAGGTACATGTCTTGGGTCAGCTCCTTTCACGCTCCTTTTTTTCAACCTTTTCTAGAACATAGTTTTTTACTGTTCATTTTTTGTCTCCAGCATTTCTCCTTTTTACATTCAGGGTACTGCATGCACACATCTTCCAAATGGACCGCCATATCCCATGCAAACTGAAGGCACTAGGCCAAAACAGTTCTGTGATAAGCTGGCTCAAAAATTACCTCTCAGACAGGCACCAGATCGTATCCTTTAAGGGGGTAACATTGAAACCTGAGCTCATTGTTTGAGGTGTCCCCCTTCCCCAAGGTTCTGTGTTGGGCCTGATCCTAGAAAGTCTACTTCAACCTATATGTGGATGATACCATCCTATATACCCATGGGAGGAATACGTCCTAAGTCCAAGCATCCCTACAGAAAAATGTTTACAATGTCCAATCATTTTTTGTACAAAATAATCTGACACTGAACATAGATAAAACCCAAATAATGGCCTCCTGTGGATATCAGCTGAATTTCTTGCTTGCCTCAAATAAAGAGATTCAGCCTGTTGCACCCATAAGGCTTCTGGTTTGCCAGCTGATTGCAAGACCATTTTTGGCTTGCAAACCACTGCCATAGATAGTCTTCTGGCCACCTACTAGAAACTTGTGCCATAGTTATCCCAGACATTTATGTAATCTTTTAGGGAGGCTGGGGGGATACTGGGATGCATAGGGAGAGGCATCACCAATAGAAAACAGGAAGTTGTTATCCCTCCGTACAGACAGTTGGTGAGACCCCATCTGGAGTACTGCATGCAGTTCTGGAGACCCCATCTCTGCAAAGACATAGACAGGGTGGAGGCTGTCCAAAGAAGGGCAACCAAAATAGTGCATGTACTGCACCAGAAGATATACAAAGAGAGACTAAGGGAGCTTAATATGTATACCCTTGAGGAAAGGAGTGAGAGGGGGGACATGATAGAAACGTTCAAGTACCTCAAGGGAATCAACAAAGTCCAAGAGGGTAGCATCTTTCAGAAAAAAAGATGTGCAAGAACAAGGGGGCACAATTTGAAGATGGGGGAGGTTGGATGGCTCAGAGGTAATGTGAGGAAGTATTTTTTCACAGAGAGGGCTGTGGATGCATGGAACAGCCATTCTGAAGAGGTCATGGAGTCAAAAACAGTGGAGGAATTCAAGAATGCATGGGACAGACATAAGGCAATTCTAGTGGGGGGGGTAGAAGGAAGTAGGCTGTTGGTTAACTAGGATCTGCAGCTTATCCATTAGGTAGGCAAATGGGCAGACTAGGGGGGCCAAGTGGTCTTTATTTGCCATCAAATTTTATGTTTCTATGTTTCCTTGACAGTGATCTCCACAGTTTAATAAACATTCTGTTACATTAGTACTGTGAGAGTGCAGCCAGGCCCCAGTGCTGAGAAGGGCTGGCCAGACAGCACAGAGACCAGTGAGGCATTTGCTAAACTGGCGATCTATGCTAACATACTAACATACTAGATGCCAGCAAAGTAGACATATTGGTCTATCAAATCTGCTCGTGCTTCAGCACTCTGACTGGGTACTGTAGCCCTCTATCTGTCTCCTTCCACTGTTACTCCATCCCCCAGTCCTGCCCCCCCTGGGCAAACCAGCCTCTACTTCACCCCTTGCCTATACCTGTCCCACCTTCATTTCAATCCCTCCACCATAGCTGCTTGTACCAGCTCCCCGGATAGCACATTCCACAGCTCCACCACTCTCTCTCTCGGTGAAGTACCTCCTACTCCTTTCCCCCCAATCCTACCACCCTCAATCTTCCAACTGTGTTCTCTGGTGATTCCACCCTCTTTCAGTCGAAAGATCCTATATTGGCTTACCTTATTTACTCCCATGAGGTACTTGAAGACCTCAATTATGTCCCCCCAGTCCCTCCCCTCTTCCAGTGAGAACAGGTTGAGCTCCCCTAGTCGTTCCTCATATATGTCATATCCTCCAGGCCCCGCATCATTCTGGTTACTCTCTTCTGAACCCTCCCCAGGAGCTGGATGACTCTCCTTAGGTGCGGCCTCCAGAACTGCACATAAGTACTCAAGATGTGGTCTAACCAGGCTCCTGTCCTGTGTCCAGAATTTCACTGTAGGCTGGCAGGTGACTATCAAGCATCCCAGGGGACATTGTCCACCTGCAGAGAGGGAGAGTGGCAGTGCCTTACTGCCACACTAGCACAGCTGTGAATCCATACTTCAGAAGGGTGGGTGGGGTGTGCAGCTTAGCATCATCGATGCCACATATGCTGCAATCTAGCAAACAAGGATTCAGGATGGAAAAAAGGGTGAGTCGTGGGCAGATATCTCACCCATGTTACAGCAGGGTGCCTCAGGGGTTAGTACTGGGACCAGTCCTCTTCAATGTCTTTATTAGCGACACTGCAGAGGGGCTGGAAGGAAAGGTACTGTATGTCTGTTCGCGAATGACACACAAATCTGCAACAGAGTAGACACACTGGGTGTGTGTGGAAAAAATGAGGGAAGATCTGAAAAATCTGGAAGACTGGTAAAGTTTGGCAACTAGGCTTCAATGCCAAAAAGTGCAAAATTATGCACATAGGGCACAGAAACCCAAGGGCAACACATCATTTGGGGGGAGGGGGTTAGTAGCCACAAATCAGGAAAAGGATCTGGGGGTCATCATGTCTGATGACCTGAAGGTAGCAAAGCAGTGTGATAAAGCAGTGGGTAAGGCTAATAGAATTCTGGGGTGTATAGGGAGGGGTATCACCAGCAGAATGAGGGACATAGTGATACCCCGGTTTATACAACAGGGGTGAAGTGATATGTCATCATAGAAATTTCAGTATCATAACCACAGTATGGTAACCAGATTGTGATGTGTACACCATGAACACATCAAGCACAGTGTACACGTCATTGCCAGCTAGCAACATAGTGTACACGTTACTTCCCACCCCACCCCCCCATGCTGCTAAACCAAAAAAAAAAAAATGTGAAGGCCGGAGCCCTAGTGTATAAAACGGACATGCAATGTCCCAGCACGTGATACTGAATGTATCACAACTCATGCACAGTGACTTTGGACCCTCTTTCATGGCTCTGCTATGCATAAGCCGAGGTCACTGCCCACTCATTGTGATATATACGGTATCACACACTGGGACATCGTGAATCCCTTAATAGACCAATGGTGAGGCCCCACCTGGAATACTGTATCCAGTTCTGGAGGCCCCAGCTCTGCCCCCTACTTCAGCATACCAACAAATTGAAAAGTATTCTGTCAATGAGTTCATAAGTATTTTTTTTTTAATGTTTCTAGAAAGAGATCCAAGGACTATACATGGCAGCATTTCTCAAGCCTGTTCACCTCATGGTTGTAGAGTGCATCTACTGGAACCTAACGATGGTTTAGCTCCATTTTTCTGGCCGCTTCACAAAAAAAAAACGTTTAAATTAATTTCTTCATCAGGCCAATCCCTAGTCTTGAAAAAATTCATACGTTCTTTTAACTTTTCTAAACACCAGTCAGTCTTGAAAGAAACAAGGGGATGAGCTTTCAAAGACCAAAATTTGCAACAAAAATGAAACGGCACATTTTTTTTTTTTTGTAAACTTTATTTAAAAAAAATAGTCAGCACAGAATACCCAGCATATTGAGTAACTTACCAACATACTATTTGCCAGCAGATTAGGCCTTACGGTCTATCGAGTCTGCTCGAACCTCAGATCCCTAGTTGGGTGCCGAGGCCCTCCACTCCCTTGTGTTCCAGAAACCCCTATCATCCATCCCCACCCCCAAGACAGGCCAACATCTGATACATCCACTTTCTGTGTCTGTCCCACCCTCTCTTGAAGCCCTCCACTGTGGATCTCTGAACCAGCTCGCCAGGCAGTGCATTCCAAGGGTCCACCACCCTCTCAGTGAAAACCTCCTCCTCTTTTCCTCCTCATCCTTCCACCTTCCAACTTCAAACCATGCCCTCTGGTGATACCTCCTGCTTTAGTCTAAAGATCTCTCCATGTTTACCCTATTTATTCCCTTGAGGTACTTGAAGACCTCAATCATGTCTCCTCGCCTCCTCTCCTCCAATGAAAACAGGCAGAGCTCCTCAAGTCTGTCCTCACGTCAAATCCCTAGCCCTCGTATCATCTTAGTTGCCCTCCTCTGTACCCGCCTCCAGGAGCTGTATGTCCCTCTTCAAGTGTGGTCTCCAGTACTGTACACAGTACTCAAGGTGTGGTCTAACCAGTCCATTGTACAGCGGCAGAATCACTTCCTTGCTCCTAGAGGTGATCCCCCTTACGATGCATCCCAACATCCTGTTTGCCTTGCTAGCCTCTCTCCTGCACTGCTCAGAGTTATTCATACATGCATCCACCATGACCCCTAGGTCTTTTTCCCCTATTGAGGCCTCCAGCACCTCCCCTCCCAGGGTGTACCTGTGTTTAGGGTTTCCCCGCCAAGATGCAACACCTTGCACTTGGTGATTTTGAAATTTAATTTCATGTGTGAGCCCAGCTTCCAGGGTGTTCAGGTCCTGCAGGCCAACCTTCCCTCTTCTCCCTCAACTACTGCTCCCATCTTGGAGTCATCAGCGAAGAGACTCATTTCACACCCTATACCCTCCCTGATGTCCGATATGTATGCATTAAACAGGATCGGACCCAGGACCGAGCCCTGCGGTACCCCACTACCAACCTCTCTAGGGTTCGAGAGCTCCCCACAGACCACTACTCTCTCAATGCGTCCAGCTAGCCAGTTTTCAATCCATCTGACCATCAAAGAGCCTACTCCCAACCCCATCAGTTTCTCCACCAGACCATTGTGGGGGACAGAGTCAAACGTCTTGCTGAAGTCCAAGAATAATACATCCACAGGCTTTCCCCTGTCCAGTTCTGATGTTACCCATTCGTAGAACTCCACAAGATTGGTTTGACATGATCTACCTGGCACAAACCCATGTTGCCGACTATCCAGACCTCCCACCTCCTCCAAGTACACCCCCAATCGTTCCTTTAGTATACTCTCCAATAATTTTCCCACCACCGAGGTCAAACTGATGGGTCTATAGTTGCCTGGTACTTCCCTCGACCCCCTTTATGGATTGGCACCACATGTGCCTCTTGCCAATCCCTAGGTACCCTTCCTGTCTCAAGTGACCTGTTGAAGAGCTCCGCCAGGGGTGCAGTCAGTATGTCTGCAAATTCCCATAGTACTCTCGGATGAATGCCGTTCGGCCCAGGAGATTTGTCTTTCTTTAGGGCCTTGAGGGCTAACCACACCCTTTTGGCGGAGATAGCATCATCTGTCCCCTCCACCTTACTGGCCTTTTTATCCTTATCCAGATGCGACACCCCTGGGGTACCTCTCCCTCCCTCTTGCTCCATTTCTGTTGCTCCCCTGATCCCACTCACTGCTGCTTCTATCCCCATAATGCCTTGCTTTGTAGATATCCCATCCCTCTCCCTAGTGAACATAGAGCCAAGTACTTGTTAAATACCTCTGCCTGGTCCCTCGCCTCTTCCACCCACCTCCTTCTCATCTCAATCTGCTGAGATGGCCCTTAGTTTTCTCCACTCCCCAATGTGCGGAAGAACCCTTTCCTCCATGTATCCCCTGTGCCAGCCTGCTCTTTTACTGGACTTTGCTCCCCTCCCCATCCGGGTGACTTTTCTAGATGCAAGATGGTACATTTCCTTATCCCTATCCCCTCTTGTTGTTTTATATTTTTTGTAGGCCGCCTTCTTTTCTCTGACCGCTACCTGTACCTCAGTGGACCACCAGCATGGTTTATGTGACCTTGCTCTTTTACGTTTCAACTTAGCGCAGATCCTGACTGCCTCATGAAGTCCCCGGTTTATGACCTCCCATCTCCTTTCCACACTTGTCATTGATGTAATCCCCTACTTGCAGGCACATTTCACTTTGCAGCAGCTGCCGGACCGCAACTCAGCCCCCAACCCCCTGGCCTCGTACTCATCCTCTGGGACTTACCTTGGGTGATATTCCTCCCAGACTTGCCCACCAGGGTGGAGCTGCCAAGCAGGTGCACACCCTATGGAGCTGAACTAGGTTCCCAGCAGCCCACCTTCTGCTGGTGGTCCTCCCTGGCTTACCCCCAGGACATGTCTGCTGGGTCCACAGGTTGGTCACCAGCCGAGGCACGTGCCGCGGGTGATGGTGCGGGACTAGTGAAGCAAGACATTATTCTACGGCCTGCATCTTTCTGCTCTTTGTTTCTGCAGGAGGTGTGGTGTGCAGTGATGTAGGGGTGCCACAGTGCCAGCATCTGCCATGCCTCCCCACAACACCAGCTCTGGCAGCTGCTCCCCCCGGCCTCCACGAAAGGTCAGCCATGTGCCGGGTGCTCCCCCACATTCTCCCAGAGGAAAGCAGTTTGTGGGATGCTCAATCCTCCTCCCCTGACCGCCCTTGACTCCACAAGTCCATTCCTGATCCTGAAGCATCGGAGTCGCAAGCAGAAGTCCTACTGCTGCACCGGTGGGCTGGCATGACCAGCCATTTTTTACAATTTGTGGGATGATCGAGCCTTACATGTCCATAAACTGGTGAAAACTAGTGTAAATATAGCTTAGTAGCAAAAAAACATTTGCAGCCATGAAAGTGCCGCAATTTATCTGTAGCAATTTTACAACTGGTGGTGGTTTTGCTGTTTGGGAGATCCATCCCCAGATCATTAGGGACATAAAGGAAACACCAGGGACAAGTGACTAAAATCAAAATAAACAGATAAAGCAGGTGAGTTGATGAATAAATTACCTTGCCTCGTTTCTTGTCTCTCCACTCACTGATCAGATTTCGTCCATCTAGACGGGTCCCATTAGTTTTGGCCTTGTTCGGATATTCCAAATCCAGGGTGTCCTTGGGGTACATGTACTTTCGCCCACCTCCCATAATAACCTAAGACAAAGAGGAACGCACTTCATCATAGATTCTAGGAATGGGATTATTCCTGGTGTATCTGTGAGACATACCCTGCCCCGGCTAGAATTCTGAAATGTTTATAGCAGTGTTAAGACTACCCAACAGGTATTCATCACGCACATTCATTAACTAAATTTTAAATGGTGTACGATAAAAGTACCTTGACCTAACCAGCAGTGCAGCAGTCAATTACTTTGAATCAGGTAATTACTTATCTTATACTACAAGCAGGGCTACCAAGCGGGAACAATTATTTGGAAGGTAATCATCAGCTACTGTAGCTGCTCCCAAAAAACATTAAAAAAATTAGTTTGCAACAACTTGGTGCCTTTCTTAATTTATTTTCATTCTTTTTATGACAGAATAGAGACTTCAGTTCATTGGTAAGTGAGCAGAAGGTAATCTGTAGGTGTCACTCAATGTGGGTGACTTGGCAGACACTACTTTACTCATTGCTATGTTACTTACTGCTCTTAACTTACTCATTTTACTGCCATTCTTCAGTCGCTTTTTAGATTCATTTACTTATACGCAATTGAGAATCTTTGTAGTTTCCTGGTGAGTCTCTGATTAAGCCTGGTTTTGCCTGACTGCTGTCAGTGAAGCCAATCCTGATCCCCACTGCCAGCAGTCCTAGACCCTCACCGTTACTTTATTACTATTAGTCCAACAAAGATCCAGTACTCACCTGCTGTATGCCAGCTACAGAATGCCAGTATTCACAGAGGAGAAACCATCAGGGCAACAATAAACTCAGGGTGTGCTTTGGTCAGTCAGAATGCAGAAAGAGAAGACTGAACCAGACTCATTAAACTTTTGTTTATATTTGAAGTGAAGATGAGTCCTGAGACTGGGGTGGTATCGCAAGTAAGGGGGGGAGAGGTGGGGGCCCCAAGAGATATTTTAAAAATAATAGACTGGGCCTGGCTGAGTTCAGAAAGGGCACCAAGTATCAGACCTGGCTCCTGAAGACAGATCCAACAGTCTGTACCCAGACTGGACACTGGATTTGGGGTGTTCACTCACCTCTAGGGAGCATGAGTTATTGGGTGAAACCTCCACTAAAATGACAGGCCACTGAACAACACAGCGGGGAGCAAAGTCCAGAGCAGGATCCAATGGCGCAGCCACGCAGCCAGGAAGGGATGGCTTTGTGGATCTCCTTAGACAACATTGTTAGACTTAGTCCCCTGACCTAGAAACATAGAAACATAGAATTTGAAGGCAGATAAGGACCGCTTGGCCCACCCAGTCTGCCCATTTCCCTACCTGATGGATAAGCTGCAGATTCTAGTTAATCAACAGCTTACTTCCTCCTGCCCCCCACTAGAATTGCCTTATGACTGTCCCATGCATTCTTGAATTCTCCCACTGTTCCTGACTCCACAACCTCCTCAGGAAGGCTGTTCCATGCATCCACAACCTCTCTGTGAAAAAATACTTTTTAACATTACCTCTGAGCTGTCCCCCCTCTATCTTCAAATTGTGCCCTCTTGTTCTTGCACATCTCTTCTTCTGAAAGATACTACCCTCTTGTACCTTGTTAATTCCCTTGAGATACTTGAAAGTTTCCATCATGTCCCCCCACTCCTTTCCTCAAGGGTATACTTATTAAGCTGCTTTAGTCTCTCCTCGTATGTCTTCTGGTGCAGACCTTGCACCATTTTGGTTGCCCTCCTCTGAACAGCCTCCACTCTGTCTATGTCTTTGTGGAGATGGGGTCTCCAGAATTGCATGCAGTACTCCAGATGGGGTCTCACTAACTGTCTGTAGAGAGGGATAACAACTTCCTGTTTTCTACTGTTGATGCCTCTCCCTATGCATCCCAGTATCCCCCAGCCCTCCTTACTGCCTTCTCACATTGCTTGCCCACCTTTAGGTCATCTGATATAATTACTCCTAGGTCTCTTTCGATTTTTGTTGTTGTTATTAACTCACCCCCATTGTGTACTCTTCCCCTGGGTTTTTGTTTCCCAGATGCATTACCTTGCACTTCTTTGCATTGAATCTGAGCTGCCAAGTATTTGACCATTCCTCCAACCTTGCCAAGTCCCTTTTCATTCTTTCCACCCCACCTTGTGTATCAACCCTGTTGCAGATCTTTGTGTCATCTGCAAAGAGGCATACCTTTCCTTCCAGGTGCTCTCCAATGTCACTTATAAAGATATTAAAGAGGACCGGTCCCAGTACCGAACCCTGCGGTACCCCCGCTAGTTACCCTCCTTTCTTCACTGTGGACTCTGTTTACTATTACCCTTTGCGTCCTGTTGTCCAGCCAGTTTTTTATCCAGGCTACCACCTTGGGACCCACTCCAAGGCTGGCTAACTTGTATATTAATCTTTTGTGTGAGACTGTGTCAAATGCCTTGCTAAAATCTAGGTAGGCCATATCCACAGCCCCTCCCTGGTCTACTACTTTGGTCACCCAGTCAAAGAAATCTATTAGGTTCATCTGACATAACCTTCCTGCTGTGAAACCATGCTGCCTTGGGTCCTGTGCCCCACTGGCCTCTAGGTACTCAACAATTCTTTCCTTCATAAGTGATTCCATCATTTTCCCCTACCACTGAAGTCAAACTAACTGGTCTGTAGTTTCCTGCCTCTGCCCTGCTCCCACTTTTGTGAAGTGGAATCACATTTGCTCTCCTCCAGTTCTCAGGTACTACTCCATCCTCCCATGATTTGTTAAAGAGAATAGTCAATGGTGTTACTAGTTCTACCCTTAGTTCTTTTAGTATTCTTGGGTGAATCCCATCAGGTCCCATTGCTTTGTCCACCCTCAGTTTCAAGAGTCCTTTCAAAACCCTTTCTTCTGTGAATGGACTGGTATCGACCCCCCCATTCAGATTTTCTCCCTTGTTGGTTTAGACACCTCCCCCTCCTCATCTGTTGTGAATACTGAGCAGAAATATTCATTCAGTATTCTGCTTTTTCACTGTCACCCTCTGCCCACGTTCCCTCCCCTTTATTAAGTCTCTGTATTCCTCCCTTGGTCTTTCCTCGCTCTCTAATGTACCTATAAAAGGTTTTATCCCCCTTCTTAACAGAATTGGCTGTCTTTTCCTCAGTTTGTGCCTTTGCTATTCTGACTGCCTTCCCTGCCTCCTTCTGCTTTAACTGATAAAGTTCTCTGTCCTGCTCCTTCTGTGTTTCCTTACATTTCCTGTATGCTATCCTTTTCTCCTTAACCGTCCCTGCCACCTCTTTTGAGAACCATAGTGTTTTTTCTTTCCCTTTGTTTTTATTGATTTGCTTCACACAAAGGCTTGTTGGCTCTGCGATGGCTGTTTTGATTATTCCCCATTGTTCCTCCATCCCTCCTTCTTGCCCATTTGCTAGTGCTTTTCTAAGGCACTCTCTCATTTTCCCAAAGTCAGACTTCCTAAAGTCCAATACTCTTATTTTTGTATGGCTTGACTCTATGGCTGTGTTTATTGTGAACCACACTGTTCGGTGATCACTTGTTCCCAGATGGCTACCCACTTCTAAATCTGAGATCCTTTCTCCTTCCCCATTTGAGAGTACCAGGTCTAAGATTGTTCCCTCCCGAGTGGGTTCAAACACTAGCTGTCTGAGGCATGCCCCCTGTAGGGCATCAAGACTGATACTGCTCTTGGATGTGCCTGCAGCAAAGGTACTCCAGTTAACATCTGGCATATTCAGGTCCCCCATCAACAATATCTCCCCTTTTTCTTCCATTTTAAGGATGCCTTCTATCATTTCCTTGTCCATTTCCTCCCCCTGAGATGGGGGTCTGTACACAAACCCCATGCAGATTGTAGTGCCATTTCCTGTCTCCAGGGTGACCCACAGTGACTCATCAACTTCCTGTTTACTCTTTAGTTCTGTTGCTTAAACCCTTCCCTTATATAGAGAGCTACTCCTCCTCCTCTTTTACCCATCCTGTCCCTCCTGTAGACTGTGTATCCTGGTATGTTGACTTCCCATTCATGGTTCTCTGTGTACCATGTTTCAGTGACTGCCACAATATCCAGGCATCCCTCTTCCATCTAGGCCACTAGTTCAGGAAGCTTGTTGCACAGACTGCAGGCATTGCTACGCATCACTTTCCATTTATTTTTTATGGCCTTACCCCTTTTAGCCCCATCCCTGTCCTTAACACCTTTTTCTGCATTTATCCCTGTCCTGATCCCTACTGACTTCTCTGCCTTGGTGTTTACCTCTCTAACGACTGTGTTTTGTGGGAGTAGGCAGGGATTTCCCTTCTCCTTTTCAGTGCTCCCCCCTTGGCTAGTTTAAATGCTTGCCAATGAAGCATTTAATCCTGTCACCTAGGATCCTGGATCCCCCCTGGACAGATGCAGCCCATCGTGCCAGTATAAGCCTGCATCCCTCCAGGTGGCTCCCCAGTCCCCAATGAAGCCAAAACCCTGAGCTCCACACCGTTTTTCAACCATTCATTGAATCCCATGGTGCGGAATACCCTAGCATCATCCTTGCCATAGACAGGCAGCACCTCTGAGAAGGTTACCGTACATGCTACTTGTCTAAGGCCCCTCCCCAACTTCACAAACTCCTCTTGCATCTCATTTACAGCCACGTCATTTGTCCCTAGGTGGACTATGACATCCAGCTCCCTCCCTCGTGCAGCTGCTCCCACAATCCTGAGGATTCGCTTCCTCTCCCTCCAAGCCGTGGTGCCAGGCAGGCACCTTACCTCCCTATCCCCTTCCTCCCCCATGTCTACCCCCTCATGATCGAGTCCCCCACCAGGAGTTGTTTTCTTCCCCTGTGGGGTCTCATGCCACCCTCCTGTGGGTCTCCTTTATGGAGGTTCCTAGCATCCTCATTGGTCTCCACTGCAGGTGCCTCCATACAGGCACCACTCTTTGCCAGAACAGCATATGAACTGTGGAGAGCTACAACTGGAGGGATGTACCTCTGTTCCCCCACCCTCTCCCTCCCTCTCTGAGCCCACCTTGGTCCAACCACTCCTCTTTCTTGGCAATCTCTGAGGTAGCTGTGGTGGCCCTGGTGGTCCCTGAGTGGGGGAAGAGGTTTCACGAATCCTAGCCAGGTCAGCCTGGAGACGGGCAACCTCCTCCCTCAGACCAGAGAGGTGCCTGCAAACAGGGCAGCATCGTAGAGCTCAGAATGTCTCCCGGAACACTGTGCTCCACAGCCATTGCATTGCACCACTCCCATCTTGACTTATTTTGTGTCCCCTCTCCTGTTGCTTTGTATGCTTATTGTCTCCTTCCTCTATGTATTTTTACACTTACTTTTCTACTGCTTATGTGCCCTTACAACTCTCACCCTTCCTGTTCTGGGACAGGAACTTCCTGTAGTCTTCAGTAGTCTCCTTCCTCCGTGCTTGGATTAAGACCTCCAGCAGCCGGGGGGGGATAAAGAGTTTTTTTTTTTTTTTTTAGGTTCCTTCAAGGTTACTGAAACTAATGTGTCTCAGTAATCCTTCCCTTCCTACCTCCAAACAGGAAGTTCCTCTTGTCAGTCAAATTCAGTGGCTATAAAACTGGAACTGGCTTTGGGTGGGAAAGAGGGAAATTAGTAAAAAATCTGTAGTTCTGGACTTCTGTTTCCTGCTCTGCAACCAGTTCTCTTCTGCCAGAAACAGACAGAAGCTGTAATTGGAGACAGCTGCTTTTGTACACCTAAGGTGCTAAGCCACACCCCCAATTAGATTCACTCTCGGCCCTCAGTAAATTAAGCTGATACTGCCCCATTCCTCAGAAAAACACTTTTTTTTTTACTTAAATGAGACCCCCTTCTTCTAATAAAGTATCTGTTTGCTTAATCCAAACATGTACTACTCCTGCTGAGACAGAAGTGATTAATTAATAAAAAATCTGTAGTTCTGGACTTCTGTTTCTTGTTCTGCAACCAGTTCTCTTCTGTCAGAAACAGATATATTGGAAACCTACAGTACATCCCTGACAGCATCCATAGTATTATCTAATCATGGCTCCAAACCGAGCTATAATCAGTACTAACCTACTAGGGCGTAGGTATGTACCATATAACAGTAAGGTATCAGGAACAATCTATGAGATTATTGTTATGATTCATTGGAAAGATATATGCAATGTACTAACAATGTATTACTGTGTTCTGATCCTAACATTTATTCTGACCTTCTGAGAAGTCTTATGTATGCCTACACTGCCACCATGCGGATTTATGTAACACTGCATTTGTTTTCTACGATTTGTGAGAACCCTTTGTGTTGACAATTTTAGCTGACTTTACTACAGATGTATGTCTTTGAAACCGAGGAGCCACCTAGCATTTTGTGCATCTAATGTGTGTAAGAAGAATGTGTTGTTATAATAATTATCTTTAGTATAAGAACTGTTGGAAGACATTTTTGCCCCAAGTTGATCTTCATATCCTGGGGTATAAGGAATACTCTGGCTCCTGGTATCTAGGTAAGATTCCATGTATGGTTTGGTTCTGTTTTGTGTAATAAACCTTTTTATTACTCACTGATGCCATATTTCTATAGTCTCTTCTATTAGCCTCTGATCAACAAGAACCTGAGAGGTACTACTCCTCTACATTTTGGCAACCGCGAGCAGATGGTCAGCAGAGTTAACAGGGTTTTCATTATTCATTTGGCATTTGGACTGGTTGTAAGAAGGTTTGCCCTCACCAGTCCATACACTCCCTAGCACCCTCCAAAGTCTGACTGCAAGATAGATTATTTCTTGCCTTGTTCCACAGCAGTTTTGAATTGTAGGATTGTGGAGTACAGACACCTGACCATCTTTTGGTTTAACTAATGTGGATTGATACACAATGGGGCACCACTGATAGGGAAACTCAAAATAACCCATCAAGACTAATATCTGTGCAGATTTGAGACTTCATATCTCAAGTTTTCTTGCCTCCCATGGGGGTTGGAGTGATTTCGCACTGGACGCAAAACTTTCAGACAACCCGGTACTAGAGATCTCCACCCAGTACTCGGAGATGTGACAAATGGCTAAGAAACACACCCACAAGGGTCTGTTGGTCACAGCCCATTTCGCTGCTTTAGAAGCATTCAAATTGAGGTTCCATTCCCTTGAACTTCAAAACTCAGCTCTAAAAAAAGAGTTGGGCTTGTGGGCTACTGAAATCATCAAAAAGCAGCAGAAAATGGATGAAGAACTCCAAGCTCTGCACTGTAAGAATGAGACACTTTTGCATTGTGCTGTACAGGATAATGAAAGAGAGTTATGTAGGTTGAGGGAGGACTGTGACAGGTTGAAGCAGCTCTTCCTTCCCCGGTGGTGGGATTCCGTAGTATATTTCTCTTTTCCTAACCTGCTTCTTACACTAATTCTAAATACCTTCTACTTACTCCCTATTCTCTGCACCTTCATTGTCCCAATTTTGCCCATCCCTTTACCCTTCCACCATTTCTACCCTCCCCTTTCCACCATCTGTCTCTTTCTCTCTCGTTGCCCCTTTCCCATACTCTTACACCTCATTCCAGCAACTTTTCCTGTTCTCCCACTCTTTTTAATGTTAGTTTCCTTTCTATAATTATTTTGAGTTGTACCTGCACATTATCTGTCTCGTATCCCTTGTATGGTTAACATTGTTTTTTTTTTTATATTTGCCACCCTGATTTTTATGTATGGAATCTAAGTAAGCTGTACTTGCACATTACTTGTTTTGTATTACTGGCTTTGTTACCACTGTTGTTGAATCTGCCATTGTGATTATTAATTATATGTACTTCCTATGTATGTTAGTCCTTCCAGGACCATCTCGCAAATGAGCTGTCTCAGTGGTGTTATTCTGGTAAAAAATAAAATTCAATTAAAATTGAAGAGGCAAATATTGCAGAAGAATGATTAGTTGAGTGAAACAAATGAGATGTTGCGAGATGAGAATGAGGAATTGCGAGAGGATCTGAAAAGGGTAAGTGGTGAACTGGACAGGGAGCTTAGGGACAATTGCGAACTCAGTGCCATGTATACAGTGTTATAGAAAGAGATTACTAGCAGTATAGGGCAGAACAATGCTAAAGTTACTGTAGTTATATGCAATGTACAGCCAAGACGGCAAAGCTGCGCCATCAAAGAAAAGTGTTGGCTGGTCATGTCAAAGCCATGGGCAGAGTGCATTACCCACCCACCCACTGAAATAGTGTCATATGGTGATGACGATATGGATGATGCATGCATTCAAGATGGCGGCACCCAGCGCCACCTTCAAGATGGCGACCCCTATGTACACCACTCACAAGATGATATTCCCCAACGTCACTTCCACCATGATGACTCCCATCTGCATCACCAAGATGGCAACCCCCATGACAGTGTGGGGGGGGCAGACACATCCTCCACCCATTGCTGTCCTGAAAAAGGAAGATAGACTGTAAATCGATCTTATGAACAAGACGGCAATCCCCAAGTCCCGAATGACAGAGGAACAGCAAACCCTCTTCTGGGAACACACTTAGGCCATGCTGAAAGAAACAGCAGCCCGTGAGCCATTGTTCTGCACTGTGGCTGATGCCACAGCGGAGGCCATCCCTTCGTGGTGCACATGTATTTCCTCCATTACCCGACCAACAATGAGTGGTGATAAACAATCCTCTTCAGTCAGCCCACTCTGTTCAGCAAATCGCTGAAAGTATCGGTATGATTTGGCCACATGGGCCCGAGTGACAACCTCAGATGTCACTTGGAAATGGTCCATTCTAAGTGTAAAATGCTTAGTCTCCTTGCAGAATACCAAGTCTAGATACTCTAACGAACTGCCGACCCCGGCGCTTGAGGAGAAATGTCCAGAAGAAACCAGGTGACTCACATATACAAATTTCTATGACGTCGCTGCAGCCCTTATTTCTGCCCATTCTCCTGGATTGGTTGGCTTCATGCTGGCCTACCCTATCAAGCAGTACGTGAAGGAGAGCCCAATGTCATACCACCAGCGGTTATGGTTAATGTCATTACCGAATATCATTGTTTTCATTTTGTCATAATTGTCTTGTAATGATGCTACCTTGCATTCATTTTAGAATGCTTCTATTGTTCTCTAAGCCCCCAAATAGCTTGTTGAAATTAAGACTACATCATACGCAACAGCTAAATAAAAATAGTTACGTTCAGCAATTTTAGGCATATGAAAGTCCTTGTGGTATAATGTTGTCAATATTTTATTTATGAATAGATTGAATAATATAGGTAATAAGACACAGCCTTGTCTGACGCCTCTATTTCTGCTAAATTCCTCTGTAGTGTCACATTTTAAGTTGTATCTAATTTTAATTTGATTATTTTTGCATAATATCTTTAATAAATTCAATGTAGTCTCTTACCATTCTTAACTCTTCTAAACATTGCCAAAGAAGATTTCTATTAATACTGTCAAAAGCTGCTTTGAGGTCTATATGTAAAATGTCTCATCCCTATTGTACTCCTTTCCCCCAGGTCTCAGCGGAAGACAAGCAACCTGTTGCTCAGTGTGCCTCCCTGGTGAAACATTTAAATAAATAAATAAATTGGAAAACGGGGGGGGGGTTTATGACTGTATATTTACATATTAAATGGCTCAGTACAAAACATTGATCAATGGTAGAATGAGTTAGCATAAATTCTGCCAGTGCCTCAACAATTAGTTTGTTCTCCACTATCCATTCCATTATTTGGTTATTCATGATTGTTGTAAAGATTTTCTGTGCATTATCCAGCAAATCTATTGGTCTGTAACATGATGGATCTTGTCTATCTCCTTTTTTTAAAATTGGTACATTGCTGTATTCCATGGTTTTGGTATTCTGCCAGTCTCCAAGATATAATTATACAGTCTGACTAAGGTTGGAACCCATAGTTCCATATTATTAATTACGACGTCTATCAGTATCCCATCAGGACCTGGTTCTTTATGCTTTTTGAATTTTCTAATTAAACTCTATTCTTCAAGTTCATCTATCTGTTTTTTGTTGATATCCATTTTTCTGTTAACAGATCTTGAGTCACTGCGCTGTTTGCATTACTAAATATTGTTTTAAAATGTTGTACTCATTTTTCTGGTTCAATATGAAACTCCACTTCCCTCCATTTTCTCCTAATCCTCTCATGACTAGTGTCCAAATGTTCCTAGTGTCTTAGCTGTATACTGCATTTTCCAGTTTCTTCCACAATGATGGTCTATACTTCTCTTTTTGTATTTGAAAAATGTTGTTTTATTCCTTTCTACATCTATTACTTTTCTATTGTGAAAATCTGTTTGTTTGTTTGTTTGTTTTGCTATCTGTAGCTGTTTATTCAATTTTCTTTTGGCTAATGCACATTCCTCTCTAAACCAAGGTTACCCATATTTTTTTTTGTATATCTTGACCTCTTTGTAAACTATAGTTCTTATCTGCTGAGTTATACTTTCATACCTTGTTATACAATCATTTTTATCGATCAATTCAATATAGTTGACCATTTCGTATGTAATTCCTTTAACTTCCATAATTTCTACTTGGACGCTCATGTGGTTTATCTCACACCAACATATTCCCATACTGGTTTGCACCAATTTATCTTTTCCAGTATTTTGATTAACTTGTATTATATTCTGATCATCTCCTAGACTTACTTGTGTTTCCAAAAGAAGGTGATTACTCTCTCCTCTTTCTCCAACTTTCATATTTGTGAAATTTCCCACCATATTTATGCTAATCCAAATTATATCTATTATAGAAGTGCCTTTGTTATTCATGAAAGTGTAATTCCCTTTACAATCTAAAGATGTTCTCCCATTTTCCAGAAGGAAATTTTTTGCTCTAAATAAATCACATACCCTTTTACCCGATTCGTTATACTTATTGTCCATGGTATATCTGGTGTCTCTTAATCTTTCATTATTACAGATTGCTATTACATCTGCAGTATCTTTTGTGCATGTTGGTAAATTCCCGACTCTTGCATTGAAATCTCCTAAAACTATTATTGTTGTTAATGGGTTGCTGATTAATTCTCTATCTATTTTAGATTCTAGATGACCTAATATTCTAGTTCTCATATTTCAATGGTTCAGTGGTGGAATATACAAGTTTATTAACAGAATGTCCTCATTTTGATTTTTGATTTTAATCCCTAATGTTATTTTTTATTTCCATTTTTGTTGTTGAGTCATTTTTACTTAGTTTGCTGAAAAATAGTAATTCTCCCATTTTCCTACCATGCTTGTTATTTCTTTTGGCATGATTGAAATATGATTAATAACATTACCATGTCAGTGGTGCTGGTTCAAAAGGTTAATGGGACCCTCCGTCCCATTACCTATGGTTCACAGATGTTCTCACCAGTAGAACTGAAGTACAATCTTTGTGAAAGAAGCCTTTTGGCTACCTACTGGGCTGTGAAACATATTCTGTACATAATAGGGTACTCACCTATTGTGTTACACACCAATCACACTCCAACTAACTTTTTGTTATCAGACAGAGTGAAGGATGGATCAGTTTCAAACACCAGACTAACACATTGGTCTCTTCTTTTGCAGGATCGAGACATTCAGGTGCACACTTCCAAGATGCCTTAGATTCTGGCTCATGGTCTCCTGTACACAGGAACACCACATAATTGTGGACTTCAGCCTCCTGACCTGCCTGACCCAGGCCCCTTTATTCAAGCCACACCACAACACTTATCTGACACTTCTCTGTGTCACATCTACTGATGGCTAAGCCTCTTACCATGAGGGAGCACAAGTGGCTGGAACAGGAATGCTGATCCAGTATCTCAATGGTAACACTGGGCAAGCCTCCAGACGCTGCAGTGTTACATTTTCCCTGTATGCAGTATGCAGAATTGGTGGCTGTGGCCTGTGCTCTCAAACTTGTAAACCATGGTACCACAGATACCATCTGAGAACCATTCTGTTTGATGGTCGCTAGTTCCCAGATAGCTACCCACTTCTACATCTGTGATCCTCTCTCCATCTCCATTTGAGAGAACCAGGTCTAAGATTGCTCCCTCTTGAGTGGGCTCCAAATCTAGTTGTCTAAGGCATGCCCCCCTGTAGGGCATCTACAATAACCCCACTCTTCGAAGTGGCTGCTGTAACTGCACTCCAGTTAACATCTGGCACATTCAGATCACCCATCACCAAATGCCTTGGTAATCATTGATTTGTTATCAAAATGGGTTGAGGCATTTCCCACCCATAACTGCACAGCACAGACAACCATAAAAATCCTGGTAGAACAATTGTGTTCCAGGTGAGGTCTACCTCTCAAGTTAGACTTCGATCAAGGAACCAGCTTTACATGCAAGTTGATGCAAGAAACACTCAAACTTCTTGGTGTATAGCAAAAGTTTCACATTTCTTATCACCCTCAATCTTCAGGCCAGGTAGAAAGAGCCAACAGATGGATAAAAAACATGTCATCCAAATTCATTGAGTAGAATCCCAAGGATTAGAATTCCCTATTGCCTTTACTCCTTACAGCAATTCTGGCCAAAATTGTAGTGAACAATAACTCCTACACAGATAGGTCTGAGATCCTTGACCAGCTCAATAACCAATTTGCTACTGCAGGCCTTGCATTCAATGCCTCACCTGTTAGTAAACTGAGTGCCCCAAGTGCCACCAGTATAGGTACTAGCCCTACTTCTGTCCCCTGTACCAGCTGTCCTGCCTTTAATTTCCAGCCAGTATCCTTTCAACATGTGGAGGACCTTCTTCTCTCATTAGATACCAAAAAGAGTGCTGGTACCGACTCGTTAGAACCCTTCTTTCTAAAAGCAGGCTGTCATCTGACAGCACCTATCTCTCATCTATTTAATAGCTCACTTACCCAAGGGGAGCTACCACTCAGTTGGAAAATTGTACATATTATCCCTTTGTTCAAGTCAGGAGACCCTACAGACTTGAATAATTACAGACCAATCTCGCTTCTTCCTGTACTCTCAAAGCTACTAGAAGAAAATTGTCAACTCACAACTGAGGGAGTATTTGGACTGTGAAAATATCCTTAACCCAGCCCAATCAGGGTTCAGACCTAAGCATAGCACCATGTCGGCTCTAGCCAAAGTGTCTAATGATTGGTTAAAAGCCCTGGATAATAAGCAGCACATCTATGCACTTTTTCTTGAGCTTAGCAAAGCCTTTGACATGGTTGATCACTCCATCCTGCAATGGGTAGCATTGGTCTAATCCCTGCTGCAGTAAAGTGGTATCACTGCTACCTCACAAATCGAAGACAACAAATTAAAGCACAAGGGGAACTGTCCCCACAAAAAGCTTTGCACTGAGGCGTCCCGCAAGGTTCTATCTTAGGGCCTATCTTCTTCGTACTTTATATTAACTTGCTTAGATTCTGGTATATTCACAGGAAATGTTCACCTTTTTACAGATGACACAGTCCTCTATACAACCAACCTCTCTCTAGAACTTGCTTACAAGTTGGTACAGCAGGACTTTATTATCCTTCAGTATAACCTGCTGAGCCTGAACTTCTTGCTCAATGCCAAAAAAAACAAAGCCATGATTATCTCCCCGCACTCCTCCCACAATATAGGGACATCAGGTAACCCCTAGATTATCACCCTCCTTGGTGAATCTCTGGAAATAGTGGATAAAGTCAAATATCTGGGAGTCTGGTTGAATAACAAACTCAAGTTTCATTGTACACCTAAGAGAGTTCACAAAAAAAGCTAAGACAGTGCCTTAGCATATTTTACCGCATAAGACATCTACTCACTCTCAAAGCTAGGAAGCAGCTGGTTCAAACAACCTTTCTACCCTTGCTTGACTATGCTGACTTTCTCTACAGTCACTGCCCTCAGTATGTCCTTCAGAAGCTTGACACACTCTACCATCGAGCTTTGAGATTCATACTTGACATGCCCCTGCGGACTCACCACTGTCTGTTGTATCAGGCAATTAATTGGCCATCCCTCTTCATGAGGAGGCAAATAAATGCCCTCATGTGGCTCTTCAGGGCTATTTCTAACAAACTCCCATCCTATATCTGCAGCCTGTTCGAACGGTCTAAAGGTGCATGTGGCCTACGGAACTCCCTCCTTTGTCCTCCTCAAGCAACCACGGACAAGGACACGTCATGGCACAACTGCCATCAGCTCCTTCCTGCCATCACTTTGGAACAACATGCAAAAAGCACTTAAACTTTCCATCCTGCTTAGCCCCTACATATTCAGGAAGCTGCTTTATTGATGCTTGAAGATTGCATGCAATTGCTTCAGGTAATCACTGGCACATGGACTGAATATTCCCCTAGCTCCTGGACCTCCCTGGCCTTCTCATTCCCCCTGTCGGCCAGCATTCCTTTTTAGTGTAACAACCTCCCCATCTAGCTCCCTCCTTCCTTCCCTGTGGCAACCCCCCTTGGGGCCTCTACCCTAGCAGGGCTGCCCCCCCCCCGCTCCCCTCATGTGTGTTTGTCCTCCTCTCCACTCTCTGTCCTCCACTGTATCTTTGCCATCCTCTTCTCCCTTTGTCCTCCATGGTCTCCTAACCGATATATGATGAATTGCCTGTATATGTACATAGCCCTCATTATCTAAGTCTTGCTCCAGTTACCTAATGATTGCATACTTAAAAATAGTCTGTTTCTGTGCCTGCTGTATTATGAAATGATGCTGAATACTGTAAATGAATTTGTTCTCTGTGCCCATGACCATCTTGCAAATAAGCTTGCTCAGCGATGTAACTGACTGGTTAAACAAAGTTTGATTTCTTGAATTAGGTGCACTCTTGCAGCCACTACCCAATGTACCCCATTTAAGGCTATGACTGGTAGAACCATGAGACTACCCGAGCACCTGCTGGTTGATCTGAACACACCTACTGCAGACAGAGTGTCCATAGTCACTTATGTTGCTAAACTTAGGCAAGATATTCTTTAGACCCATCTGTATGCAGAGCACCACATGGGTAAAGTCCAGCAACAGTCCAAGGTCCATTTTACAAACTAGCCAAAGAAGTGGGCTGGCATGTTGGAGACCAGGTAATGGTACTCAGATTTGTACATCCTACACACTCCTTAGCCAACAAATGGGAAGGACCCTACCCCATTATCAACAAATTGAGCCCCTCAGTCTATCAAGTCAGACTTGCTCATTTAAAGAAGACCACTGATAAGTGGCTACATGCCAATAAGATGAAACTGTATAAAGGAGACTAACTACTTTTCCTAACCCATTGGGTGGAATAGTACCTACTGACCATTTTCTTGTTTTCTTACAGGTATACCCGCAAGATGGCTGTCTTGCTCCTGTTCCTCATTACAGGAATACTTCCCATTATCCATTCAAAGGATACAACTCATGATCCCAAAACCAACACATGTCTAAGGTGGCTCCTGCAACATCTCCAAGCAGCAGATGACCACTACCTACTCCCACACAATGTGCCCACCATCATACCTGAAAAAAGTCCACATGGATGTTCCCAGCAAAGTGATTACTGTTCTGGAGGGTAAAGACACTTACCTGAATGCCGTGGGCATGGCACCTGACAAATCATCACTCCTAACTGAATGGCAAACTGATAGCAATGGACAACAAATCCCCATTGCCTGCCTCCCTAAAGGTGCTTTCTAAGGCTGGCCCAATGCCAGAATTGCACCTAATGCACCCTGTCTATACGTCTGGATAACCTCAGACATACAGGTTTATACAACCTCACTGCACTGATTAATCCAACCTTTTGTGACAAATTTCCAGAAGATTCTTCCAGAGACTTTTGCACACAACACTACATTGCTACAGCTGCCATGTTTTTATCAGTAGTTCCACCTACTGAAGCAGAACTCACAAAGTACACTGTCCAGGAACCATGACCAGCTAGTGGTGTTGTTACCACTTCATTCCCAGGTACACTTGTGAACAATGTGCAATTCATGCATGTCCCAGTTATTTTTAACCTTTTACATTGGAGCATGGCCACATTTGGCCTTAGGCACCGGTGCCTGGGTGGCGCTTGCTCTCCAGACCCTAAGCTCAAAAACTGCCACCGTAAGATCTGACCAACCCCCCGAGGCATCCTCACCTGGATCCGAGCTTCCTTGGCTGGGTAGACACTGAAGGCACCAGTGCCTGGGTGGCGCTTGCTCTCCAGACCCTAAGCTCGAAGACCGCCACCGTAAGATCCGACCGACCCCCCCCCCGAGGCATCCTCACCCAGATCCAAGCCTCCTTGGTTGGGTAGACGCTGAAGGCACTGGTGCCTGGTCAGTGCTCGCTCTCCAGACCCTGAGCTCGAAGACCGTCACCGTAAGATCTGCCCGACCCCCCGAGGCATCCTCACCCGGATCCGAGCCTCCTTGGCTGGGTAGATGCTGAAGGTATGACCGCTGATCTCTGCTCCAGCCACCTGAAAAGGCAATTTGCCGATTGGCTGTCTACAGTCCTAGGCAGTCCCCGATTGGACCGCTTGCTATCCAGCTGGGCGCTGATTGGTGCACCTTTTCCATTGACTTTTGCTGGAACTTTTGGGCTGATTCTCGGCCGCGCTCTTCACTGGGGGAAGTAAGGGAGTGTTTGTGCTAGGGGAATTTTTCATTCAGAAGCCGCGTTACTCCCTTTAGTTTCTGGGTAAAGTAGAGTTTTAATGAGGGACTGGTGTTGCCCTGATACCTGCCACAACTGCTGAAATTTTGTTTTGTTTTAATCACAAGATGAAATGTGAAGGAAAGTTGATGCTTGTGTACACCTAAGTGTGACCTAGCTTCTAGTGTGAAATCTGTCCTTATTATCTAACTTCTGTCTTGCTCACACGCACCCACACCTCAGGTACACTTAGCCGTTGCAGATACTGCTTCCGCTGCCTGTGCGACTCCCCCCCCATCGTCCTCCGCTAACTAGTCTCCGCTTTGTGTTTTAATTACCCTCCGCTCCTGGCCAACCTGGCTGCTATTCTCAAGCGTTTCTTTTGTTAAGCTTAAACAATTCCCTCCCACCCTCTGTAATTAGCCTGCCTCCAGCTTCCCGCCCTTGTCCCGCTGATTGCCTGGGACGCTATTTAAGTGCTGTTTTTTCTCTTCCTTTCCCTTAGGCATGGGCCTTGTGCTTTCCTTTCAGACCCTAAGCCTGAAGACTGCCACCGTAGGATCAATGACACCCCCGAGGCATCCTCACCTGGATCCGAGCCTCCTTGCTGAGTAGACACTGAAGGTACGACTGCTGATCTCCGCTCCAGCCGCGTGAAAAGGCAATTTGCTGATTGGCTGTCTACAGTCCTAGGCGGTCCCCGATTGGACCGCTTGCCATCCAGATGGGCGCCGATTGGTGCGCCTTTTCCATTGACTTTTGCTGGGACTTTTGGGCTGATTCTCGGCCGTGCTCCTCGCTGGGGGAAGTAAAGGAGTGTTTGTGCTATGAGAATTTTTCTCCCATCCCCACCACCCCCTCCCAGGCCTCCTTTAAATAAAGTGTAGCTCCACCCACTCTCTACCTAAAAAACGCTAATTGGTTAATCTTGTTGAGTGGGAGGTGGCTGTATCTGGGTTCCTTGCAGTGATCTGTTCCCCTCTATCACTTTTATCATCATCAGGCACAGATAGTGCTTAACCCCACCTTGATTTATACTGACTCCTCAGGTCAACAGTGACCCTAGGATAGCTGCTCTATCGACATTCTGCTGCTACGTAAATCACAGCCCTCAATTTTTAGGCAATATGGCTTGTCTTATCTTTATACTTCTAATGTTGGGAAGGAGCACAATGTACGCAAAAGTACCCTATCCTAAGCCAGAGGCCATCGCAGTCTGGGAATACACAATCATAGTCCCTGCTGCATCACCACATTGTTTCCCTACTCATAATCTGCCCTGCTCCTGCTCTAATCTCCATCCGTATTCCCTGGCCCTCCTGCTCTCACCTATGTCTCTCTGTGTACTCCCCCTGCTAGCATTAAATACCCAGGTCAGCATCACCTATGCCCTGGCCAGGCGTACTAAGGTGAAAGAACACCACACAAGAACCCAAACAAAAAGAATCCATTTCTATCTAATAAAATCCCTCAAAAAACTGCTTTAAATTCTCTTTTGCTCAGGCAACGTCATACTAAATCCAGGCCCCCCAAGTCAAATCACTTCTCCATCAGAGTTTGCAGCTGCTCCTGGGATGAAACTGATGATGGTCAATATCCTAAGCCTTATCAAAAAATTTAACCAGCTTCAAGTATGGGCAGCCCACATTGACCCAGACCTGATTATTATTACAGAGTCATGGCTAAAAAAGACCAATACTGGTCCACAAATTACAATTCGGGTTTCAAACTTTTTGGGCTGACAGGAAGCGAGGGTTGCTATATCATGTAAATCCAAATACAATATTAGCAGCATTTCCTGCAAAACTAAGCCCAAGGAATATGAAATCATCACACTCAAACTACACCTCCCATCCACTGAATGCATCACAATTATAGGTGGCTATAGACCCCTGACAGGAGGCACAGAAATTATTAACGAGCTAAAATCCCTAACGTTGGCTGCCAATATGGAAACAATAATCCTAGGGGACTTTAATATGGACTGGTTAACAACTAAATCCCACCCTCTAAAAGCCATCTGCGATGAGCTAGGTCTTACGCAAATAGCAACAGAACCCACAAGAATAAATGCCTCCAACCCAGCCAACAGCTCTCTCTTAAATATTATCCTAACTTACCACCCCCACAAAATCTCACATTATGCAGTTTTCCACAACGATATGAGCGACCACAATATTATTGTCTGCACAAGATCCCAAACCAAAACCAGGAGTCCCCCTAATTTAGAATCAAACACTCATTCTGTAAATTTAATCCACTAAATTTCCTAACCGACCTAGCTGCAATCAGGTGGCAAGATCTATACCTGGCCAAAACCGCAGATGCCGCCGTCTCTGTTCTAAACAACAAACTGACCACTCTAATCAACAAGCATGCTCCCCTCATTAAAATGAGGGTGCGGAAAATCACGCACCCGTGGTTTACCCAAGAGCTCAAAAATGCACTTACCAACAGAGACAAGCTATGGGCTAGGGCCTGGCACACAAAGAACCCAGCAGACTGGCAGGCATTTAGAGCTGCCAGAAATGCTTGTGTTACAAGTGTATGGACTACTAAAGCAAATTTCTATATCTTCACCCTGGAGCAGGCTAAAGGGAACTCCCAAAAAATCTGGAAGACATTAAAATCTATTGAAGGCCATACAGCTGCTCCTTCCCTTCCCACCAAGATTCTGGCCAAGGATGGGATAGTTGAAAATAAACTGCAAATCCTAGAAGAACTTAACCTCCACTTTGCCACAGCTGGATTGGCATTTGACTCCTCCCCTTATGCTAGTCGAGCAAATGGCCACATCAGACCAGATTCTACGCATGCTACTCCAACTCAACTCTTCCAGCTGTGTCAGACTAGCTATAAAGAAGTTGAAGACTTAATCCTTAGCCTAGACACCAAGAAAAGTGCAGGGGCCGATGGTCTGGAGTCATTTTTCACACAGCTAGGCTATGCCCAGCTCACAGCTCCAATCCTTCATATATTCAACCTCTCTATTACCACAACCACTGTTCCTTCATGCTGGAAATCTGCCCATGTTCTTCCACTCTTTAAATCAGGAGACCCCTGTGACCTAAACAATTACCGACCTATCTCCATCTTGCCAGTACTATCCAAAGTGTTGGAAAAACTCATATATAACCAACAAAATAAATACCTTGAAGTACACTCTATACTAAACCCGGCACAATCTGGTTTCAGGTCGAAGCATAGTACAATCACAGCCCTGGTTAAGGTCTCTAATGACTGGATCCGTGCAATGGACTCCAAGAAGGTCACGGGTGCAGTCTTTCTAGAGCTTAGCAAGGCCTTCAACACTGTAGACCATCATTTCCTAATCGCTTGTCTTGCATGTATAGGTGCCACACTCCAACCACCTTACAGTGGTTTACCAGTTACCTTACGGAAAGGATTCAAGAAGTCAAAGCCGACGGCCTACTTTCTGCCCCACTTTCAATCACCAGAGGAGTCCCTCAAGGCTCCATACTGGGACCAATCCTTTTCTCCCTCTACATTAACAACCTTGACGCCCATATAAAGACTTCCAGCATACACTTCTTTGTGGATGATACGGTACTATACACATCAGACTCGTCCCTATCTAAAGTCAGGGAAACACTCCAAGCTGACTTCTGTCAGCTAGAAAGCAACCTCATCAATGCCAAGTTGCTCCTAGATGCCCAAAAAACTAAAACTATGATTTTCTCGAGACTTGCAGTGGCTGATCGCCTACCATTTACAACTAAAAACTTCATGGAAACCTCTCTTGGTGAACCCTTGGAAGTTGTAGATAAATTCAGATACCTAGGTATGTGGATAGAGAATAAGCTCTCCTTCCAGGACCACATCGGGGATCTTTTAAAGAGACTTAAAACATGCCTGGGTTTCTTCTACAGAAATAGGACCCTCTTTTCTTTCGCAATCCGTAAAAGACTGGTCCAAGCAACTTTCCTTCCCCTGCTAGATTACGGAGATATTATCTACATATCCTCCCCAACCCTGAACTTATCAAAACTAGACGTACTATACCACCGTTCTCTTCGCTTCCTTACCAACTCGACATACAGGACCCACCACTGTGATCTTTATACAGCAGTTGGTTGGTCATCCCTGACCACCAGACGTCTCCTCCATGCTGGCATATGGACCCTCAATCTGCTACTTCACAAACTGCCCGCATATTTGACGTCACTTATAGATATCTCACACAGCACCTACTCCTTAAGGAAATCCAACCTTGTCTTACTAGATGTGCCCATGACATGAACTGCAGCCAGACAAAGGGCTGTCTCATACACTCTACCAAAGATTTGGAAACAACTCCAACCCATGCTGAAGCTAACCAGTATTGTATCAACTAACTCCTTCAAAACATTAGCATTCTTTAAAATAAAAGATATATGTAGATGCAACTAGACCTCAACGCCTAAACAGCTCCACAAGTATCCACTGGCCTTCCATGGTATAAACCAAAAGTGTTACATAATATAGGACTAGGCTAACTCTGAAATGTACGGCATTATAGTGCAAAAATGCTCATTATATATACCTCCTAAATGTATAACTCTCCACCTTTTCTCCTTCACTGTATATCTCCTAACTATGTAATGTATGTATATCTCCTAAATATTGTATATGCTTATGACTCAGGACCTCCTTGTGAATGAGCTTGCTCAACGGAGTCTTTCCTGCAATAAACTTGAACTTGAACTTGGTTGGTGTTCCAAAACAAACACATCTAGGTTTCATAGTACCATGTTACTGGACATTCTTGCAGCATACCAGACACATACTCAAGACCCAATAGCAGGGCCACATACTACTGAACACTTAGGTGTATTTCAAACAAGACCATACCCCAACACCAAGAAATGCAGCAGACATGCTACTGCTGATATCACTGGTACCACAGGCACTGTTTCCAGTCTCTTTGGAACTGTTATGACCATCTGGAACTAGGCAGACATAGTCAAACTGTTACATTCCAGACTGGCATGAAGAATGATGTTTTGCCCACATTATGACACAGTGTAGATGGGCTTAGTCAGAAAGATAGGTTTACTGTATATAACATGCACAGCATAGCTAAAGACTTTAATGACGCTAAGAACAAGATCAATGAACTTGTGTTCCAGAATAACAAGGAAGCAGACAGGCAATATACTGCCAGGGAACCTTTACGTTCTGCCTATGACTTTTATGTGATTACCACCATGAACAATCTCTTCCAGGATTTGGAATCAGGGTGCATCCCAGACATAATCCATGACAGGCAACTAGCCACATGGTATTGTCCACATTGTAGATCTGTTTCATGTATCACCCTTTGCTTGTCTGGGTCTGTTTCTATTCCAATATCAACTGCTAGAAACCTAGGCTATGTGACACACCACTCCAACCAGGGCCCCTGTTACACAGCTAAACAATGTAGCATCCATGACACCATGTTTGTAACATTTACTGTCTCACTTCCACGTTTTGATCCACAAACAGCCATCTTTGATAAGCTGGCTACCATCAACTCCATAGGACATCTCGACAACGACATCTTCAAGGAGAAAACTGAGCTGCCACCTCTTCTGATTTTCCATGCTACCCTGAATGCTTGGGTCACTCCTCACATGGACTGTTCCACCAAAAAGGGTTATCACGATCTCTGCAGATGTGATATTTGATATCATTAAGGCTGTTTGTGGGTACTCACCGGACAGCATTGATTGGTTCTTCACTTTGGGCTGTGTACTTTATTCAAATGGAACTCTTAACCCTAGTGCAACCAACTCTACTTCATAACTGGTCAGCCAGACTGGGCATCTCTACAAGGATTACAAGGAGGACGTTCAATGCTTCACCACCAGGATGATTCATCTTTTACCTGTCCTATTCACCATCATAAATGGCAGATCCCACAAGTAAGAGTGTCATATAACTCTGACGGCCAATATTGTGTCATCACCAATCATAAATCTTTCATATATGGTGATAAACAATGTGATATTATTGCACCAACTTTTGTTTAATTCCTCATCAAACTACAATTATTGACCATACTGTTATAACCTCTGTTCCCATCACGGAACCAGATGTTATCAACACAGACCCTGAATATTTGCTTGCTCTGTCTCAGTATTTACCCATTTTCAATGTTCACATTGACTCACTTATTCTGATACTAAAGACACTTTTTGATAGACAGGATACTCACCTCATCCACATCAACAATAACATCTCCAGGGCTGGAGATGCTCTTAATACCCTTATCCATGACGGTGACCTTAGTACCGCACTTTCTAACACCTGGTTAGAATTAACTTTCAAAGATTTTGTGATTATGCAAGTCTTTTTTATATTTTTCATAATATTAACCCTCTGCTGTCTCAGGCATACACTGAAACAACACCATGAACAACTACAATTTCTCTACTAGGCTCATGCAGCTGGTCTGTAACAATGTGATCACCCAGAACTTATCCATTAGTTGTTGCCTTTTCAGTAAGGCAACAAGGGGAGGATTGTTAGACTTGGTCCCCTGATCTATATTGGAAACCTACAGTACAACCCTGACCACATCCATAGTATTTTCTAATCATGGCTCCAACATGAGCTATAATCAGTACTAACCTATTAGGGCGTAGTTACGTGCCATATAAGAGTAAGGTGCCAGGAACAATCTATGAGATTATTGCTAAAATATGCAATGTACTAAGGATGTGTTACTTTGTTCTGATCCTAACACATAACACTGCACTTGTTTTCCACAATTTGTGAGAATCCTTTGTATTCACAATTTTAGCTGACTTTACTAGATACTGAGGAGCCACCTTGCATTTTAGCCAATAAGGCTTGTTTGTACAACTAATGTGAGTAAGAAGAATGTGTTACTACAGTAATTATCTTTAGTATAAGAACTGTTGGAAGACATTTTTGCCCAGAGTCCATCTTCATATCCCGGGGTTTAGGGAATAATCTGGCTCCCGATATCTAGGTAAGATTACGTGTAGGACTTGGTTCTGATTTTGTGTAATAAACATGTTTATTACTCACTGATGCCATTTGTCTATAGTCTCTTCTGTTAGCCTCTGACTAACAAGAACCTGAGAGGTAATACTCCTCTACAACATCTCCTTCCATAAAGCCACACTTTTGGAACTATGAACCATTGGTATCAGGATCACTTGGAAATGTGCCCCTACCTGAGGCCATCCATGTTGATGTATGTTTGCACCACCTATGTAATGTGGATGGCATTCATACCTCCTCAGTTCTTTTCACTTGTGGTCAACTACTCACTGGATTGTGGAAAACATCTTTGTTGATTTTGGTCAGCTGAAGTCCAGTCTTCCTTACTGTTATCCTTATTGCATGCTTTCATTGATTCCTCTGAAGAAACCTACACCTTTTCACTTCTGTTGGTGTAGAGTGAAAATATTTACAGATATTTACAGATGAGGCTCACACACTTTTTGTTTGCTGCCTGGGCTATTTGCAAGGAGTAAAGAGCTGTGACACTTGTCAAAGCTTTAACCAAGCCAAGCCAGCCCATCAGCACAGTGGTAGCAAACCCAGGTCATCGGGGCAGATGAGCGGGAGGAGGATTAAGCATCCTAGAGGATGCTGTACTCCTCTGGGAGGGAAGGCAGAGAGCCTCACTGCAACATCACATCCTAGGTAACCATAGGTGGAGATGCAGTGGAGCAACAGATTGGGAGGGGGACATTCACTGATGGAAGCATGCTTGGCATGCTGTCAACTCTGTGGAGTGTCTGAGAGTCGGGGTGAAAACAGAAGGAAAGAGCACTGATTGTGACAAGATGGTGTTCATGGTTCCTTGCAGACCCCACACTGCCAACTGGGCCCAGGACCCACTGAACCAAGCAAGACATCTGGAGGGGGCTTGGAGTACCCCCAAAGGCCCTGCCACAGGGAGTAAGCTGTGGAGAACCAGATGGATCAGACAGTTAAGATCCATAGATGGCAGGTGATGGGGTTAGGAGAAACCATAGAGCTGAAGGGGGTTAGCCAGGTGTAGGGGAAAAAGGAAAAACTTCAACCAGGCCATGAGGAGACATTGCCAGAAGGCTTTAGAAAATTTACTGCACAAAATGGAGAACACCAAGTAACCAGCACTGACATCTTTACCGTGGTTTTCGGCTCAGTCTACTAGATCATCTGCTGGAGAATCCTGCAGGTTTGCTCATCATGCAGCCACACTGTGGCCTTTTTGAGAAAAATGCCATTCGAAGGAGAAATCGAAAAAGGCTTCTCTGACAAAGCATCACAGTAAAAATTCACCACTAAATTTCCACGAGGGGAATTTTCAGACTGCTTCATTGATCTCCATCATTGGATTGACCATGGTTCAAACACCGAGACTGGGTGCAGACAGGACCAGATTTACATTGCAATGGTCCCTATGCACAGCAGTAATCATGCCCACCCCACCCCAACCTCATAGACAAGGGTTGTGTGGCTGCACAGACTAACCTTGTCATGTAAACATTCAATACTTCAATCTGATTGTTTTATGTGGCAGTCAGTCAGTGGGAGGATTAAGATTGTTGCTGCAGTTTAGTGTGGGAATTTTTGGCTAGTAACCTTCAGTAGAGCCAGCCTACAGTATGCCTGCAATCCCTGAATGATGCAGCCACTCAATAAATAAACTACTAATAAAAAAAAACACAACAATGAAGTCCTGTACATCCTGCGTTTGTAACATCCGATTCAACACAACTTACCTTGAAAAATTCGAACTATAATAATCAGCAGACAGTTATAAAATACAAGCAAATGTCAACAATCGACTGGCCTGCTGGTGCAGGGTTAGCACTACCACTTGCGATGCTGGCGTCCCGGGTTTGGTAGCAAGCCTGGGTCATCAGAGGGCCAGCTGGGGGAGAAGGACTGAGCATCCGATGGGCTGCTCTTCTTCTCCAGGAGTGGACTGCAGTCCTCGCTGCTTTACCGCCACCTAGGTTACCATAGGAGGAGGTGCAGAAAAGGACACAGAATGCTAGGGAAGGGTGGGTTCCGGACAAGAACCTGAGCAAAGGTGCATCTCTGCACCTCCACCTCATTGGTCCTCCACGAGTGCTGATGTCTGCAGGGGGTGGGGACCTGAAAACCAGGAAAAACCCATGTTCGGCCCAGGTGACGGGCTCCCACATGGGCAACCATAGGATCCAGAGGTGCAGCTCCAGCTGCATGCTACCCTGAAGGATTCAGAGGGGAGTGAGTAATCTTCTGCCCCACCCTGGGGGGGGGTCATCCAGAGATACCTGGAACTACTGGAGTGGGGCACTAATTGGGAGCTAGCTCCTCCGGTCCTGGTGGCGCAGCCTGCATGGTGCATTGGGAGACCCTGAGACAGGGGCTAAACTTGGTGACAAACGGGGCATAAACAGAAAGCAAAAAAAAAAATGTCAACAATCAATTCCAAAATTTATCACCAATTTTATTTGTTCTTTAGACTCTGGGTCTGCCCTCTGCTCTTGACTTTCTTTTTTTTTTTTTTTTTTTTTGTAAATATTATTTTTACTTTTTTGCAGTACAAAAGCCCAGGCTATGCCCATTCAGTTTTGTGGTGTATTTCTCTGTGTTCACACTAATATAACAATCCTTGACTGCTAAATAATAACTAGGCCTGACTGGTAAGTTCAACAAGAAGCATTAATCAGATTCACAAGCACAATCAGAGGAATAGGACACCAGAGAATTAGAAACAAAAAGTGTACCTTTTGGGTTTTTCAGGCTAATGAATGCATCTTCCTGTGTTACTGACAGACACTCTTGACTTTTCCCCCCATCAGGTTCTGCTTTGGCCTCAGGCACCTGGCTGTTCGACCACTGCTACCCTCCTGACTTCATCGACACACACCCCCATCTTGGGCTCATAGCCACTCCCAAATTCCCTCTGGCTCCTGCAGACAATGCTGCTGCTGCTGCTCATCTCCACTCAAATGAATCCTGACCCTGCCAGTTCTGTATCTCTCAGTCTGCTCAGTCGGCTCAGTGCATGCTCGCCTCCCATGTCATAGATCTGTCGCAATCAGTCATCGATGACCACCGACTGCTCACCTTCTGTCTGTTCTCTCAAACATTCCTCCTCTAGGGATTAGCCTGGTCCCACTCATCCCGATCAAGTCCCACTGAGGCGCATCTCTCTGGCCCCAGCCACTAGAACCAATGTGACTACTCTGATCTGGTCCAGCAGCCAACCTTCCCTTACTCCCTGTCCATTTTTTTTCCCTTTAGACTCCTCTGAAAGGCATTGCCACTGGCTGACTACTTGCACGCCCCTTATGCTCTAGCGCTGCAGACCTGGCTGCTATGTTAAATCGGACTACTCCAGCCGCTAGCCTGGTGCTTCCACCATAAGACTGGTGGTGAATGGCACCAAAATGGAGGAAATGACAAGGCGTCATTGATGAGGTGTGTCCATGTGCATAACCTCCACTGGGGAAGGACAGCGATTTGATGAGGGGCAGGCAGGAAGGCAGAGGGACGCTGGTAGGGCACAATGTTTTCAGTATCCGTTGGTGTGCTTTACCAGTTCACACCATAGATAGGGGCCACAAACTCAGTGATGACTCAGACCCCTCCAGTCACTCAGAAGTCAGACCTAGCCTGCCTTATGTTGGAAGCGAACTTGGCAAAAAAAGAAAAGTACTGCATGCTGCTGGAAACCGCTTGCTCACAGGGGCCCTCAGAACACATGTGTGTACTTTGCATTATAGTAAACCTGGCCCTGGGTGCAGGCTCTGGCTGTCAGTGCTGCACAGCCCATTCCCAGTGCATCATCAACAGGAACTGTCCCATCATCACTTTCTTCATCGACTCTGTCAGCTAGTGCTATTGACGCTAGGGCTTTTATTTTGGCTACTTTCTTTGAGTTATGTTGTCACAGACTTCTGTCATCCTGTTACTCTGTTGTTCCTTCAGCAGCTCCCCCACTGCTTTTATTGACATTGACTGTGGGTATTGTTAAAACTGTGGTTCCTGACACTGAGCCACCCTCACCACTGACTCAGCAGCCTGTGACCTCTGTGGGTCCCTCCTACTGCTCCTCAGCCTGAGACAGAAGAGGATGAATGTAATTCAGACTAACTGGATCTAGAGAAAGGGGATATACAAGAAGAGCAACTTGTTTATGGGTCTTACTGCACAACAAGCTACACTTTCCTGTTCAGGAAAATGACTCCACCTACAGGAACCTGCATGTATTCCTGGCGGTCCCCATATCTCTCTCCATGCTCATTCATCGTATTTACTCTGCTTTGGAGGATGTAACCATGGCTTCCTGGCACAGACCCAGTACATTTTCAGCTATCCCTTGCAAGGAAGAAACATAGAAACATAGACTTTGACGTCAGATAAGGACCACTTGGCCCACCCAGTCTGCCCATTTCCCTACCTACTGGATAAGCTGCAGATTCTAGTTAACCAATGGCCTACTTTCTGCCACCCCCCACTACAATTGCCTTTTGTCTCTCCCATGCATGTTTGAATTCCCCCACTGTTTTAGCCCCAACAACCTCCCCAGGAAGGCAGTTCCACGCATCCACCACTCTCTCCATGAAAAGCAGTATCCTGCCCCCTCCACCAAGACCTTTTGATACCACCAGACCTGAAACCTTCTTTCTAAGTCAGTCTTAAACTGTGGGAGAGAGCAGCAAACAGTGGGGTAAGAGTGAAAACATTTAATGTTATTTGATAGCTACATAGCAATGTTTCTAGCAGTTTTGTCTTTTAACAAACAGTTGACTTGGGGTGTTTTCAGTCTTGCCGATATCTTCACTATGAGAAATCTGTGCAGTGTAGGTAAGCATGAGGAATCTTAGTAGACACAAAATTCTATGCTGTTGTGCCACCTTAGTAGCATAGGCTACTGTGGCAGAGTACAACAACATTCTGACACCACTGCTGTGGTACAGTACCATCTGGTATTGCATGGATTCCCATACACAACACTGAACCAGATATTATTTTTCCTTTAACCTGCATAGTCCACTATCCTTTTCAAATATTAAAACTAGCTTTGTGTGGTTTTAATTTTCAATAAATTGAAGAGGAGTGGTTAATCCAAACAGCCACTATCTGCATTTTGTGGAAGCTACAAGTGATATTCCTGAAATGTGGTATTAATCTGAATGTAAAACTGAACACCATCTTCCTTATTGCTATTCCACAGATCCTACAAGACTCCGTAATATACTGTAGACAATGATGGTAGAATAAGATCAGGGGTCCATCCAGTCAGCCCATACTTCCTTCTCAAACCCTGGAACCTATTGTCCATACAGGGTACTAGCCCTCACTGTCTATTTTCCTCTTCCCTTCCCTACTGCTGCTGGCCTGAGTAACCACTATACCCTTCACTGTGTACCAGATGCGCTTGAATTCATTTATGGTTTTGGCACTCACCACCTTGGTTGATAGACTGTTCCATGGTTCCACCACCCTTTCTGTCAAATAAAACTTTCTCACATGTCTTGTGAACTTCCCTCCCATTAATTTCTACTCATACCCTCTTGTCCTTTAACAGTTACTCAAGCTGAATAGTTCCTTACCGTTTACCTTGTTTATTCCTTTCAGGAACTTGAAGGTCTCAGTCATATCCCCCTCTCTCATCTGGTCTCTAGCTAGTACATGTGCAGTGCCTTAAGCCACTCCCCGTAAGATCTACCCTGCTGGCACTGACTCATCCTTCATTGCACTATCTCCAGCCTGTCCTTATATTTCCTGAGGTGTGGACTCCAGAGCTGGACACAGTACTCCAGGTGCGACTCCAGAATTTCACAGCTGTTTTTATCATTTTCTGATGTTTTTGCAGGCAAAGCCTGCAAAGGCTAGGTAGGGTAAGGATTGCTAGAATGGAAACTGAAATGTTTGTGATGCAATTAAGCTATAAGATGAATAATAATTGCATAGTGAATTATTCAGTTTATAACTGTGTAGTATCATCAACATTTAGAAAAAGTAAAAAAAATATATTTTTTTCAATTGTCGTGTGATTTACCATATAGCTACAAAAAAACAGTACAGTACTGATATAGTCTGTGATACAAAAAATATTACCAATGCAATGTGTTTGTCATCTTTTAGCTGTGTCACTACTACTACTACTACTACTACTACTACTACTACTACTACTACTACTACTAAAAACATGTATAATATACTCAAATAGCAGTTTCAAATACTATGGATACATATAGAATTGTATGGATACATAAAAACAGTACCCACAGGAATGATTCTTACTGTTCGCTGTTTTGTGCTCATACTATTCACTATTTTGTGCCATCTTGATGGCCCAAGTTATGCCTGAAAATGGTCTCTGTGACCAGTGTACCCACCTAGTGAATTAAACAGATAGATAGATAGATAGATAGATAGATAGATAGATAGATAGATAGATAGATAGATAGATAGACAGACAGACAGATAGATAAACAATAAATACCACCTTGTATACTTTATATTTTTTGTCTCCTTTTTCCCTTCCCCCCGGTAACACCTGAAAACGACTATACCCAAAAGGATGATGCACACACAGCTAACTCCTTTTGATATTTTTATTTTATTCAATATATCAATTGATTAAAAATAGCACAGATATTGTGCCCTTTTCAAATGCATATGAAGATTTTAAAGTGCTATGGTTTAGCTCTATGAGCTTCAAGCAAACAGAGTTGAAAGTGCTCAGACAATGAAATTCAACAAAAAAGTGACAGCATGTGAAAGCAGGCATATGGCCTGCACTGTTACCCGACTGGCTTCAGAAGGAACTGAACCCACCATGAGTCCCACACCAGTTCCCCTATGTAGTGAGGTGTTCTTCATCAGGGGGCAGAGCCTCTTTTGTGCTTGTGCTAATAACTATTTTGTGCCACTGTGATAACCCAGGTTATACCTGAAAATGGTCCCTGGGACCACTGCACCCACCTGTTTAACAAATAAATAAATAAAAATAAATACCACTTTGTGATTTTTGCCTTCCTTTTCCCTTCACCCTGGTAACACTTAAAAATGAACCTTGGCTCAGTGTACCTTTTCCAGTTACCAATTTTCAACAAATAGATATTGACAAGCAAAGATACTGTTCATAGCAACACATGAGAACTCCATCGTTACACTCTTTTCACGTTAATTAGACTCTATGCGTTCATTAAAAAAAGATTCTATGCCAAACATTTTAAACATTACAGGTTTGGAAATGTAATTTTAAGCATTATAAAATACCCTAAATTATTTTTAGAAATGACTGTAAGATATTAATGGCTGTTCTAAGAATAAACACATTCCTTTCTGGTTAAAAAATGAAAGTGTTCAGCAGGCCCTGGAAACAGAGCATGTTCCCAAAAACCCAGTAAAGATTATTGGTCCCTACAAACCATCAGCTTGTTATACTGGCACACCACTGTGGAGAAAAAGCACTGCCCTGCATCATCCCATTTACTTGTACTCAGAACAGTATTTAAAAAGCTGTTACCTCGATATCTGGAATGTTTTCAATCAGCTGGAGGGCGATATCCTTGCATCCTTGTTCTCGGGCTTCAGGGGTCATCTCATTATCAGAAAACCAATCCCTGTCCACACAGTGAGCGTATGCAGCGCTAGGGGTGGCGTGGTTGACCCTTGTAGTCGTTACTATGCCAACAGCTTTTCCTGACAAAACATTGGCAATAATGAGTGAAGTAGAAATGGTGCCTGTACCCTTAAGCAGCCCAGACATTTCTCTCAAAACTGTGTGCATAGCTATAAAAGGAAGTGAGTTGTTTTTAAAAACTATTAAATCCTATGCATTTCAGGTATGTTAGCACCAAGCTGGAAAACAACTAAGCAGGGGAAGTACAAATGACAGAATCATTCAATTTCATAATGTGTTCTTCCGTGGAATCAGATGTTTGGCTATCAGTTCGGAAAATAACTGGTTAGAGTCCAGTAAAAATAGCAAAGGAAACTCAGATATATCATTTCAATTATATACATGAATGCAACAAGCCACTTAGTTTCATAACACTACATAAAAAAAATTCATAGTATACACGTAGGTCTACCTATCAACTTTGGCAAGAGTTTGCTGAAAATGGAAAAAGGCAATCCTCAACTGCTATGCTTTTTGTGTGGTGCTATGCATTTTACACCTGCCTTTACTGTTGCTCTGTGAAGATTTACTGATGTTTCGCAAAATGTTAGAGCTATTTCTGGAAACTCAAACTATCAAAAAATTAAAGGGACACTGTCAACCCATTTTTGCATCATACAATTTCAAGTTGAAAACCCACATTTTATGATTATTTACCTTCTCCAAAATTCATCGGTGTTGCCGGTGTTTACCTCATTTCTTAGTAGACCTGACATGCATGGCAACTGTGTAATTATACCCACCCTTGTTTTGTTTCAAATCCTTGATCTGCTCTTATTGCTCACTTCCTGAACATTAGGAACACTCCCAAGAAGTGCAGCCACTCATGATGCAATAGTCTCCTCTGCTCCCACTGCATCTTAAGTGGATAGACAGTTGGGGGTGTTCCCAAGTCCAAGAAAGATGCAGTGGGAGTTGATTAAGGAATGTAAACAAACACATATTAATGTGGTAACACCAGTATGGTGAGCAGTCTGTTTTTCACTTTTAACAAGAAAAAATGAATCAGAATCAAATAACCAGCCACATCAGCACATTCTACAGAACACAGGCAAACATAAAATATGTTTTGTTTTGTTTTTTAACTAGGGACAGTTTGAGGCCTAAAGGAGTTGACAGTGTTTCTTTAACATAACTTTATTCCTTTGAAATACAGCACTTTTTTGCACTTATATCTTGTTGCAATTGCTTGAGAGCACGTGCATCACCATTTTTGCTGATAGAGTACTTTGTTATTGTAATATTGTGTATTCCACTTGCATGACATTTCGGTTATATGCACAAAAATGGCATGTCCCCTTCCCAGTTCTGTGTACTAATAATAAAAAATGTACTTGCATGCACACTTTTTCCTCCAAACAGGGACTGCACAAACATTAATACTGTCAACCACACCTGCTAAACAGGTTTTAACTGTGCTGCCACTAGTTAAATACCTTGTAAGTTTTAATTTGTTTCAACCTGTCTGTCAGAGCAAGCACCATGGAGAAAACCCAAAGTTTAAATAGCTCAGAGTATGCAACATTGAATGAATTATTATGTGTTTAATGAGTTTGATACATTCAGTAAACATAACAGTGAGTGGTAAGTGAGAAAGTGTATTTTACTCAGAGGCTCTGTTAATTTTAATGCTAGTTTGGGTGTATGCCATTTCAGACTAATGCACAAACATCAGATGGCCTAAGCATGTGCTCACAATAGGAAATGACTGTATAACAAAAGTCACTTAGAACATTCAAATAGATGACATTTCTTTGCAATTGTTTAATTTCTAACTGACCCAACTATTTTCATCTCTTGTTCCATCAACTATACTAATTTTAATTTACATTTACATGCTCAATTTAAATTTCTGTGGTATTTCTTTGTGTTAATAACTATCATGTTCCCTTTAGAATGCAGTATCTATGTCTATTTAATAAAACAGAGGTGCTAAAGAAAACATGAATAACAAAACATTACTTTCCATTTCACTAGATTTATACTATAGATAAATAAAAAGTCAGGATGGCTGAGCGGTCTAAGGTATTGCGCTCTGGTCAGTCTCCTCTGGCGGCATGGGTTTGAATCCTACTTCTGACAATAGTGTTTAGGAGGAAGTATAGTGCAGTGGTTTAGGGCACTGAGCTGCAAATCTAGAGACCTGGGTTTGAATCACACAGCCCCACCTGCATACTGTGTGATCCTGAGCAAATCACTTAACTTCCTTGTGCTATCAAGACGCACCTGGAAACAAGCTTCTGCTTAGCATGACTTTTCTGGTTAAACGATTTCCCCTTAAAAGCAAAGAAAAGGGAAATATAGAAAAGAAAATAAAGTCTATGCAGTGTCCCAGGAACTAACCAACACAGAATGCTAAGTTAAAATGGCCATGTAGTAAATGAGAAGAAGAGAGTAGAGAAACCTATGGAAATTAAGATCCAGGGAAAGGAGACTGAGGTGGGTACACTTGTTCTCTGTATGGCTTTCATGTTTTATAAACAGGAAGCAGGTGTTCTTATGTTTATTTATTTATTTAAAATTTAATAACGGGGAAAAGCATACTGAGCCAAGGCTTGTTTCTAGGTGCAACCCAGATAGAGGGTAATAGGAACTACAGCAGTCAAGTAATAAGAGCATCAAAACATCTGGATGATTATTATGTACCACAGTAAATATATATATATATATATATATATATATATATATATATATATATATATATATATATATATGTACATATCTGGCGTGGCACTGATTTACAACTGCAAGTGCGACAGGCAGTATTACACAAGCAAATGTAGACAATTTTCCATTTGCAATAGATATATACAAAGACAAGATAACTTACATTAGAAAATTAGGTGAGGACGGGGGGGAAATGTGTGTCAGGTGGGATAAAAAGGGGATGGGAAGGGAGAGGGAGGGAGGAGTAGAGGGGGAAGGGGTCAGAGTGTGGTGGACGTGGGGCAGTTGTAACTGGGGGGTAGTGTTTTAATTGTTTTTAGAGCATGGCTAGAGTGGGTGTGAGGCAGATCAAGTGGGGGAAGATAATTATATTTCCCTCCAGGAACAAGCATGAATTATACCCATATCACAAAATATGATTCATTAACCTCTTATATAGACACATAAAAACATAGAATTTGATGGCAGAAAAGATTACTTAGCTCATCTAGTATGCTCAGACGTTTCCTACCTATTCCGTCTCTGCAGTCCCTATCTGGTCCAGATGACCTCCCTCCCTCCCTGCATCCTATCTAATATACCCTAATGTCTATTCCATGCACGCTTGGAGTTCCCACCGTTTTGGCCCCCACCATGTCCACCAGCAACCTATTCCAGGAAATACTCCCCTTTCAATGAAGAAATATTATCTCACAGCATGCTTAAATTCCCCCTTCCCATCTTCATTGCATGACCCTTGGTCCTGATGCTACTTCTCATTTTAAAGAGACTCCCCGCCTGTACCTTATTTACTTCTTTGAGGTACTTATAGGTTTCTATTATATCCCCATCCCTCTCTTTTCTTCTAGGGTGTACATCTTAATATCCCACAATCTCTCCTCATATGTTTTCTCATGCAAACCGTGTGACATTTTAGTTGCCCTCCTCCAAACCACCACCTCTCTAGCCATGTCTTTCTGAGGTGCAGTCTTCATATAAGTGTGTCCATAAAAGTAGACATTCATAAATGAGAATTAAAATTCCCTAACTGAGGGGAGCTCTTTCTTTAAGATCATCCTTTTTGTAGCTATAGTGGCATGTGCACATATCCTATGTTTCATATCATTAATAATTAGAAGATGAAAGCCATTAGACACAGAAACCAATAATAAAAGAAACCTTAATGTGGATTTCCACCTCCCAAAAATCCACTGATTTCCTCCACCAACTCTTTTTTTCCCCCAAACATTTCTATATTAGGCATGTCAAATGTTCTTCTTTGTTATAACTATGACAACCCAAGGAATCTAGCATTATTCCTCCTTGTGACAATTTCTGCAGTGTAGAATAAGCCCTGGCAAATATCTTATATTGTATGGCTCTATTTTTAACATTGCTATATAGTTCAGTAGCATTAATAAACCACACTTTGTTTTTCATATTTCCCAGCTGATTCCACCAACAATTCTTCTGCCCACCTATTTTGTGAATTTCCTGTACTGTGACACTGTATGGATTGACATATTTTTATGTAAGAAGGAGAAATTAACCTCTCTCATTTTTTACCTTTTAAGGCATTACACATGTAACATTCTTTGATTTACAAAAAGCAAGCAGAGCTGCAACCAGACAATTTGGGGTGCTCTATGACAAAGATAGAGCTCCAGAACCAGAAGTCATGCACACACACACACACACACGCAATAAGACTGCAATCGCAGACCAATAAAGCTCAACACGTTTTTATTCTCACCAGTGGAGGAAATAAAACGGACAAAATCGCAGTGCAGCTGGTATCATTTTACACTATCAAGTGCTACAACAAAACACTTGATAGTGTGAAATGTTAGGAACTGCACTCCACTGGTGAAAATACAAACTTATTGAACTTTATTGGCCTGCAATTGCAGTCTTATTGTGTGTGTGTGTGTGTGTGTGTGTGTGTGTGTGTGTGAGTGTCATGACTTATGGTTCTGGTGATGATTCTTTGATCTACGTGAGTTTGTCATTTCTTTGTAAGTCATAAAATGATTTCCCCAGATTAGATCAACCCAATTCATAAATGACAGCCTTTCATGGTTTGCATCAATTTGTTTGTTGTTATCTGCTCTAGTCAGAATTATTGGTTTCATCATATACCTGACACTATCCATAACAATTTTACATATAAAGCTCTATAAATTTGTTTTTATAACTTGTGACAGAGGTGACTATAGAATTTTTAGGTTCTATGTGATAAAGGCAAGTCTGAAAGACCGCCTATCACATAGAGCAACCAAACTTGAGCCCACAGGCAAAAGGGTGATGGATATTGTACCGACCATTGCAAATAGAGACGGTCGCTACAATACCTATGTAAACCTCACAGAAATCTTTTTTTTTTTTTTTGAGGGGGCTGTGCCCCCTTCCTTGCGGGAGGCAAGCCCCCTGCACCCTCCAAACTAAAATAACCAACTCTGAGGGGGGTGCAGATCATGGGGCAAGTTACTGGATTGTGAGGCAAACAAATATTTCTGCCTGTAGCCGGACCCGAACCCAGGTCTGCTTGCATCTCTTTGTAATAGCCTTTCTTAATAGCCGACAGTGTAAGGTGCAAAGAGCCCAGAGTTTGGCTTGAAGCAGAGCTTTTACTATCTCTGTAGAAAGTGATATATGCAGAGTTAAATAAAACTGAATTTATTTTTCTGTTATTTTTGTAACCCCAGCTGCAATTTGGTACATCTCCAAGCCAAATACAATTGGTAACAGAGATAAATAAAGTGGGGCTTTTCCATAGCCATTCCATAGGCTGATTTTTAAGAAGGCTGAGACAGAACATTTTTTGAAAAGTAAAAATTGTATTGCCTGGATCAGCAGCATGTAATAGAGTACAATTTTATAAAGTTATACATCTAAATTCCAAAAATTAGTCAGATACTCAAAATAAATATTTTATGTGTATTAGTAAATTCCATCCTATTCGTAACCTGGGAGATATTTTTATTCAAAACACTTTTAAAATGTATTGGATTAATCCTTTTTGGTCTTAAACTCCCTAGATATTTATTTGGATTTTTAGTAATTAATTTTTTAGGATAATATAAATTACCAGTAATTAATGAAACTATTTACAGCAGCATCTGAAAAGCGTATAGTTTAATTCAGTGAACCATCCTGTTTAATCTTGCATTTATTATTTCAGTGCACACAATATTTAGCCATAGATGGATGACAAGTCACTTTTTCACTTTAAACAGAGGGTCCCTGACTGCAGGCCACTAAACCAGTCACCTGGAAAAGAAAAGACAAGGGAAACTGAGAATTTCAGTTTGACTACCAGAGGTGGGTGCTGTTGTAAGGTTCTACAGTTCAGGGCTCAGGGATGGTCCTGTTTGTAACAGTGTTGTGGCTTGGGGGTTGACATGTCTTTCACAGTGCTGTGGCTCAGGAGGGGGTTGATATTTATGTCACAGTGTCTGGGCTCAGGGAGGAGAACTGATGGTATTCTGTGGGTGACTGGGACATGGGTGGGGGGCCACGACATTATGGAAAAGGGGATATTGTGTTGTGTATTGATTGACAGGTGTTTGGGGCATGGGAGGGAGACCACTACACTGTGAAAAATGGGATCATGTGTTGTATATTTATTTATGGATGCTCAGGACATGGGAGAGGGGTCACTACACTATGGAAATGGGGATCATGTTATTTGTTTTGTATGGGTGATTGGGGCCAGGGAGAGGGGATGTCAGTTTACATATATGGTGATGGGGGCAGTTATGGTCTACTGGACCACCAGGGATACTTCCTACATTTCAACTATGGGTGATCTTGGCTTAGGGGGTTGGGGCTTATATATGGTGCATTCCACTCGGTGAAGCCATGCTAATGAGCAGATAATGGGCATGCATAAGACCCCTTTGAGCCATGCATGCCCAATGGGCTCATTCGCATGTTTGGGCTGAATATCATCCATGGGGGACATGGTGCATCCACATACATGCCATGCATTCCCCTTTGGACAGACTTCAGCCCCACACCCTGGATGCATCTGGTCGCTTGCTGTGCGCCATGTATCCAGGGTCCAATATTCAAACAGACTGTGTGATCTGTTCTGATCACGCATTCTGTTTGAATATCTCACCAGAGCTGGCAGCCCCACTTTGTTTGTGCAGCGCATCATTTTGCATGCACATCTGGCTGGCTCTGAATATGCAGCCAAAAGCCATTAAATTTGAAACTCTATGGAAGCTGTAAATCAGGAGGAATATTGGATTTCCTTTTTTGGTTTGAAAGGATATTTCTCTGATTATTTTGGAAATGGGAGAATAAAGTTCAATACACCATCCAGGGACATAAAGGTAACCAGACCAGAATCTGGTGGGGTTCTGTTCTGTTCATACTCAGGATTGTTGAGTTAGCTAGAGAATTATCCAAAACTTTTCCTGAAAATAAATAAAATTATGTGTGAAAAATCAAGACACTCTTCATAAGAATATGATGGAAATGTGTCTGGAAAGCTCTGAATAAGAACCTGATTGTAATATCTTATTTCTAGTGTTATATGTAATGGATATGTTTATCCAGTTATAATTGTACAATTGTATAATGTTTTACATTTTGGTTTTCTTTGAATTAATTGAAAGTCGACTAAATAAACTTGAAATGTAAATGCTGTATTATAAATGGTCATCTGATCTGTATTTAGGATATTTCGGTTTAATATCCCACAAGTTTTAGTGCTGCAGCTCATGGACTCAACTACATAGTATTTTACCTGGTATACAAGTATTTGATTCAGAGTTAATATTGTTATTTTGACTACTTCCACCCATATGCTGAATCTTTCTGACATATGATGATATCATTGTTTAGATTAAAAGGAGTGGCACCTCAGTGTATGGATGTTATTACAGTATGTCTGCATAATTTTACTGTATGTGATTTGGCAAATTCAATAAACATGTAGTTTAAAACAAAAGGCATTGATCTTCATTCCAAAGGTCACAAACACCTGGAAATATATTTTTAAATCATTCGGGGACTAAGTCCCACACCACAGCCACTGCTGCTGGATGAAATCTCCATTTTTTTAATTTTTTATTTATTTCATTTGTTAACCAGGTAAGAGCACTGGACCAAAGGCCCTTCTTCCGGCTCGACCCAGAGACAATAAATACAAGTACAAAAAACATTTAAGACAAATACATAACAACAGGATTACAAAAAAAATTACATAAATATTTTGTCAATAAATGTTGCTTCAATTTCACTTTACAATTAGATATAGAGGTAGTCTGATGAACAGCTAAGGGTAATAAATTCCAGCATCAAGGGGCAGCTACAGAAAAAGCATGAAAACCAATTTTGAGTTCAGATAACACTGAGTCTAGCAAAATAGCTTTTGAGGAGTGAAGACTTGGAAGAATAGCCAGGGGTTTTACAAGACTGGACAATGGAAGCAAAGATTTGAGAAAAATACATTTAAAAATAATACAACCATAAAAATATTCCATTCTTGGGACAGGGGCCAGCCAACCCAGCATAGAATACAAAACACAACGATGAGTATGCAAGGGTACTTGTAAAACAAAACAACATATATTATAAACTACCGTCAATGTATGTAGTTCCCTACTCCCAAGATTTAAATAAATACTAGAAGCATAATCGAAATGCAGTAACAATGACCCAACTGCAATTGATTTTCTTACTTCAAAGGAAAAATAATTCCTAAATTTATACAACAAACCTAACTTATGGATTATAGTACGTGCAACAGTATGAATCTGTAAAGAAAAAGTCAGCCCAGGGTCCAAAAGAACCCCTAAATATTTAAATTGGAAAACCTGTTCAATAGTCACACCACTGAGATCCTGTAAGGGCAGAGTGGGACTGTCCCTAAGCATAGAGGGGGTACCAAAAATCATAGATTTGGTTTTCTTTGAATTTAAAACCAAAGCATTATCCGAAAACCCTTGACAAACTCCCTCAAAATCAAAACTCAAAGCAGCGGTTAGTCTGGAGAGGGAACTAGACTGATTAAAAAGGGTTAAATCATCTGTTTACAATATAGTATCACATGACCTACAAGAAGAAGGAAGTTCATTAATGAATAAAAAAAATAACAAGGGGCCCAAAATGTGCCCCGAAGGACACCACAACTAATCAAAGAAATATCAGACACAGCAGAACCAATATTAACAAACTGAGCATGATCAGATATATAGTTCCCTATCCAGGAAAACGCTGACTCACTAAACCCCAGGCTATTCAACTTATAACAAGATAAATCATGTTCTATAAGGTCGAATGCCTTACCTGCGGAGATTCGCATTCTTAGCCAGCACAGCTGTGGGGGATGTTATGCCTGGTCCCACCAGGTGTAACATCTGACACACAGCTGTGCCAAAAAGATGGCCACTAGCTGCCATAAATTGGAGCTGGTCATAAACTGGCTCCACTGTTGAAAATACCGTGGCTGTGGGAAAAACTGTGGCTCAGCAAGTGACGACCCACTTGCACCAGTTTTTATTTTCCCCATAGCTGTGCGAATTTTAGGGGCTCTGAAAATCCTGCCGTTGGTTTTCCTATGTGCTGTAGAATTACTAAAGTAGTACATGTATGAAGTTTGGAAAAAAAGATGGTATACCAGAAAAATGAAGGAAATATGAATTTTGAGCTTCATCACTGTGAACCTAGTTCATATAGGAATCAAATCCATGTGTTCCATATACTGAACCATTTCCATATTCTGTATGTTTTGTACATGTCTGAAAAAGACCAATCAGTAGCAGAAGAGATAAGTGGAACTTTGTCCAGCTTTAATCAAAAAAGAAAACTGAACCATCTATGATAAAAATGCCTCCTTAGCCCCTTCCTAAACCTAGACACTAATGATGGGAGCATAACAAGGCCTTCTTCACAACCCATGCTTGGCATGTCTTGAGGGAACCCTGTCAGTCACTGGAAGACTTTCAAAATGCAGATTATAAGGCTCTCACTTGATTTCAGCCAATCAGCGCCAGAGTCATGGTACCACTTATCCTGCATACAGTGGTCTCTCATGCAGGAATGTTAGGAGTAGAGCATTCCACTTCTCAGGCAAGGGGAGGATGGCTTCATTTAACTTTTGAAATACAAAAAAAACAACTACTTAAAACTTATTAGAAATCACTCTGCTAGCTCAAGTGACTTAAAATAATTAATAGGGACTTAGTGGGGTGTCTCTAATGGTGGAAGAGATTCCTCTCATGAGGTCGGTGTAACCAGGATCACTCAGCTTCGCTCTGCATTTCTCCACCCAAACCTCATTCTCAGAGTCTCTTATACCATCGGAGACACCCCATGAAGGCCATATTACCTTGTATTTATGTTCCACAATTACATATTATATTATACTGCCATGGTAGTGGCAGTATAGTTAGGGTTGCACAGCTGCTTCTACTGTATGTTAAACCCCACATTTTGCACTTTAATAACTTTGCCACCGTATAACGGATTTGCCTGCAATTTTGCAGGCATGGTCTGGTATCATAGATCTCTGGATCTGGCAAGTTACGTTACAGTTGGGTAAGCGGTTGCAGAATTGCAGAGTGGCCAAAAACACACAATTTTTGCGCATTTTTTTGCTCGTGGCTACAGCCCGCACAATTTGTCCATTTGGTCTGAAATCTTCAGGGAAGATACAGTCTGGGTCACTAATGTACCTTTCAAAGATTTGGTGAAAAAATATAAAACCGTTCAAAAGTTATTCAAAAAACAAATGTCCCATTACAGTCAATAGGAAAAAAATATATTCGTCTCTCGGAAACTGTCACCACCCCATTTCACTGTCACAAATGGCCCTTTTACTGTTGTGCAGTGGCCATCTTGTTTTCAGTTAGTGAGAGAGAAAAATGCCTGGTGTTCAAATTTGGGACCCCCTAGGTAAACACTGACTGCTGTGTTTACCTAGTCGGATCCTGAGGATGACAGCCCTATCTTTTTTTTTGGAGAAAAACAATAGAAATGGCATTTTAAAAATCGGAGCCCCAGTACTGTCACAAAATGTGACAGAAACAGCTGTGACACTTTCGCCAATCATGAAAGTGTCATGCTATTTTTGCGAAACTGTCACAATTTGAGTCAGTACTTTGTCCAAAAACAGCAAATCTTTGCCATCCCATGCAGCAAAAGGGTTGGGGTTTGTGGGCTGAAAGTTGCAGGATGGTAAGACCTAGTCTTGCCTTTTGGTGGTTTGGTCCCAATACATTCAATGGGACCATAGTTACAGTGCTCTGAAATTGAGAAATTTCACATAGGCTAACATTGCAGCGCCTGCAGCAACATTCGGTGCCCATTATCTCGGAAACAGTGCAAGACGTGGATTTTTCGATACCCACAGCTTAGTCCACCTTTAGATTTAGGTGGACTAAGCAGATGAGGAAGTTTCAAAGTCATAGATTACACCTGCAGTGGAATATTTTTCATAGGTTACTAGGATATTGGCAAATAAGTGTTCCAAGGGTTCAAAGGGTGCCTTTTCAGTGCTTTTTGGTGCCCGTATCTTGGAAATGATGCATAATATGGATTTAATTGATGTATCTTGCATGGAGGTTATGCTGTCATGATTACAACGGCACTAGAATTGTTTTCATAGCTGCTACGGTTGCTGTGATATTGGCAAATTAGTACTACAAGTGTTCCTTGCCCTATAGAGCTGCTGTATAGTTCTGTAGTTATGTGTAAGTGGGAGTGCAGGGCCTGGAGGGCCTGCGCTCCCACATACGCACACCATTATGCAAACAATGGGCAATGGGAAGGTAGCGCTGGGCCTGGAGGGCCTGCACTCCTACCGATACATACCAGTTAGAAACATAGAAACATAGAATTTGACAGCAGATAAGGACCGCTTGGCCCACCCAGTCTGCCCATTTCCCTACCTGACGAATAAGTTGCAGATCCTAGTTAACCAGCAGCCTACTTCTTCCTAACCCCACCCCCTAGAATTGCTTTATGACTGTCCCATGCATGCTTGAATTTCACCACTGTTTTTGACTCCACAGCCTCCTCTGGAAGGCCGTTCCATACATCCACAACCCTCTCTGTGAAAAAATACTTCCTTAAATTACCTCTGAGCCGCCCCCCTTCTATCTTCAAATTGTGCCCCCTTGTTCTTGCACACCTCTTTTTTTGAAAGATGCTACCCTCTTGGACTTTGTTGATTCCCTTGAGGTACTTGAAAGTTTCTATCATGTCTCCCTCTCCTCCTTTCCTCGAGGCTATACATATTAAGCTCCTTAAGTCTCGGCTTCATGTCTTCCGGTGCAGAGCCTGCACCATTTTAGTTGCCCTCCTCTGGACAGCTTCCATCCTGTCTATGTCTTTGCGGAGATTGGGTCTCCAGAACTGCATGCAGTACTCAGATGTGGTCTCACCAGCTGTCTGTACAGAGGATAATAACTTCTTCTTTTCTACTGGTGATGCCTTCTCCATGCATCCCAGTATTCCCCAGCCCTCCTTGCTGCCCTCTCACATTGCTTGCCCACCTTTAGGTCATCTGATATGACTACCCCCAGGTCCCTTTCCATTTTTGTTGTTGTTAGTATCTCACCCCCATTGTGTACTCTTCCCTAGGTTTTTGTTTCCCGGGTGCATTACCTTGCACTTCTTAGCATTGAATCTAAGCTGCCATACATTTGACCATTCCTCTAACCTTGCCAAGTCCCTTCTCATCCTTTCCACCCCACCTTGTGCATCAACTCTGTTGCAGATCTTTGTGTCATCTGCAAAGAGACATACTTTTCCTTCCAGTCCCTCTGCAATGTCGCTTATAAAGACATTGAAGAGGACCGGTCCTAATACTGAACCCTGTGGTATCCCACTACTAACCCCCCTTTTTTCAGAGTGGACTCCATTTACTATTACCTCTGTGTCCTATTCTCCAGCCATTCTTTACCCAGGCTGTCATCTTGGGACCCACTCCCAGGCCAAGTAACTTGTATATTAATCTTTGTGTGGACTGTGTCAAATGCCTTGCTAAAGTCTAGGTAGGCCATGTCCACAGCCCCTCCTGATCAACTACTTTGGTCACCCAGTCAAAGAAATCTATCAGATTTGTCTGGCATGACCTTCCCACTGTGAATCCATGCTGCCTTTGGTCCTGTGCCCTCTGGCCTCTAGATACTCAACAATTCTTTCCTTCAGAAGTGATTCCATCATTTTCCCTACCACTGAGGTTAAACTAACAGGTCTGTAGTTTCCTGCTTCTGCCTTGCTCCCACTTTTGTGAAGGGGAATCACATCTGCCCTCCTCCAGTCCTCAGGTACCACCCCATCCTCCCATGATTTGTTAAAGAGGGTAGTCAGTGGTGTCACTAGTTCTACCCTTAGTTCTTTTAGAATTCTGGGATGAATCCCATCAGGCCCCATCGCTTTGTCCACCCTTACAAGTTATATTACACTTTCTCAAAAAGGAGGGAAATTCATTACAAAAAAAACATTAATGTATCAGTTAGGGTTGATAGCACAGTGACAAAAGTGTGGAAATGTGATGTTAGAGTTACATCCCTACCACCACCCACCCCCACATCCTCTACTCACCAACAGACGTCGGGTGTGCCATGGGGTCATCAGGCCTAACTCTCACCCCATTCTCCTATGCTGTAGCTTGCCAGCTTGTTTACACATGGAATGGGGTAAGAGTTGGGGACTGACAACCCCATGGCACCCACCGACGCCTGCTGGTGAGTGGAGGGTGGGAGGATGGGGGTGGGGTGGCAAGGGTGCAACCCTAACATCACATTTCCATACTTTTGTCGCTGTTCTATCAACCCTATCTGATGCAATAATGGATTTTTTTGCAATGAATTATATATATAAAATGGGTACAAAAAATCTGTCGAAATCCAGTGTCTTGATTGGATGAAACATGTCACCTGGCCGAGCATTATTCCACAATGATCGTACTTTCCAACCCTCAGAGCCTTCTCACTACAAGTAAGTCACTCCACACCTGCCACATACAGACTGGCACATACCCAGGGCACACACACCAGGCAGACAGAACCATCATCAATTAAATGTGTTTAGCTGTCCCACAGTCATATCTGTTTAATCCTAGCATCATGTTGATACATAAAAAGTGATAAAAAGAACATGACCCTCCCATGTTTACAGTCATGGTGTAATTACTTTCAGTTTACTGTGACTGTAGTGTGACCTAGCGATGTTCACTGCTGTAAAAAATATGGTGCCAAAGTAACAGAACGTGAAGCGTCCTCTTAAACCATACAAGTTACTAGGTTTGAAGTCCGTGTTGAGCCTTTTTTGTGCAAGAAGCCGCCAACTGCAGAGTGAGAAAAGCCACCGAGCGGGCTGCTTCAGACAAGTAGACACAAGTGATAGATAGATAGATAGATAGATAGATAGATAGATAGATAGATAGATATTTTAATTTACTGAGCGCCCAATTCCAGGGACTCTGGGTGCTATACAATACAATTCAAAACAAAGCAACATACACATAGTAACAATTTAGCATAAACATTCAAATTCTATTTATCCCATTTAAAATTAATCAGACATTAAAAGCCTGCTGGAACAAATATGTTTTCAGTTGTTTCTTAAAGGCTTCCACTGAGGAAGCCTTCCTAAAATAGCCAGGAAGGGAGTTCCACAGAGTGGGCGCAGCCACTGAAAATGCCCTATCTCCAGAATGCCACAGCCTCACTCTGGGAACTCCAAGGAGACCCCCCACACGGCAGAATGGAGTGCCAAGGGTGGACAATAGAGGACAAGGAGATCTTGCAGATAGACAGGTTCCCCCTTTGTGTAGGGTCTTGTAGGTCAGGAGCCCTACCTTGAAGACAATCCTCCACCTGACTGGCAGCCAATGCAGACAGCGGAGGACCGGGATAATATGATCACTGCGTCTTGCCCCAGTCAGTAATCTTGCCACTGCATTCTGCACCAGCTGCAGCCTGCAGAGGTTGCCTCCTGATAACACTAGGTACAGGGCATTGCAATAGTCCAGCCTGGAAGTGATGAATGCATGTACCAGTGTGGTCAGATCCTCCGGCGGGATCAAGGCTCGGATTTGAGCAATGTTCCTAAGATGGTAAAATCCACTCCTAATGACAGCTGAGACCTAAGCATCAAGTGTCAGACCATTGTCTAGGACCATGCCCAAATCCTTCACCTGACTAGATGGAGTAAGGGGAATGCCCCCCACCATAATGCCAGGGGGTAACCCCTCACAGCACCCTCCGCCACGACAAACTGGATTCACTACAAGTACCTCTGTCTTGTCTGTGTTAAGTTTCAGCCAATTTTAGGGAAATGGTTTGGGAGGGGTGTATAAGATGGGAGATATTTTTGGAAGGGAAAGCGGGTTTTCTGTTTTAAGGGGGGAGGGGCACAAGGCCTGTATGCTCATTGCTACCTATCTGTTAATAATACGGTCACAGAATAGCACAACGTTGAGATAAGAAATGGGGACGGATATGGCTATTAAGTTCTTTACGCTGAATATCAAAGGGGCGAGGAATAAATCTAAACAATTCAAGATACTGAAATATATAGAGCCAGTGAAAGCCAAGGTGGTATTCTTGCAAGAAACCCATTTATTGCAAGATGAAGTTAATGCTATGCGAAGGCTTCAGATAGGGAAGATTTTTTCGTCTCAGGGTAACACGCAAAGCAGAGGGGTTATGATATTATTGCATAGATCTTTGTATTTCACCCCCTTAAAAGTAATTCAGGACAATGATGGTAGATATATTCTGGTGAAGGGTAAACTACAGAATATGATGATTTTGATAGGAGCAATCTATGGTCCCAATACGGATTCCCATGATTTTTTGGTCGATTTATTAAAGGCCCTACAACCATTTAATCAGCTTCCCATGATACTGGGGGGGATTTCAATGTGGTACTAGGTCCTGTACTTGATAGATCCTCCGGGACTCATCCGTACCCAACACCCGCTTCCCATGCCTTCGGGGAGCTGGTGGATCAGTTGGGCCTGGCAGATGTTTGGAGGGTCCTTCATCTGGAGGAAAGAGGATACACTTTTATTTCCCATATGCATGGGTCTGGTTCTCGGATTGATTACATTCTCCTTTCTCTCTCCTTGCTCCGTGGGATCCTTAATTCAACAATTGTGGCTGCCCCTCTCTCAGACCACTCTGCGGTGGAGGTTACGGTTTCCTTCCCTTCTCTTACCCGCAAAGGTAACAGATGGAAGATAAATAACCAGATTTTGAGGATTCCTAAAGTAATTCAATTTTTGTCGGCACAAATGGAGGAGTTTATTTCATTCAACCAGAAAGAAGAGGTCCGTCCAGATATTTTTTGGGGTGCATTTAAGGCTTTCCTAAGAGGTTTATTAATCAACCAGGCAGTTCAAAGGAAAAAAGAAAAAGAGGTTAATATGGCGGCGTTATTAAACCAAATTAGGGCTTTAGAAGCTAAGTTAATCTCTACCCCTTCTGAGGAGGATTAAATAAGCTTAGTGAAAGTAAACGATGCGTATCTCAACTTGTTAGGTGAGCAGGCCGATTAGCTATTATTAAACCAAAGCAAAGTATGTGGACCAGGAGAAAAGTCGGGTAAATTGCTGGCAAGACGATTATGCAACTTGATTCTTCCGCTTAATTGAAGGGATTAAATCGGCAGATGACAGTACCATTAAAACCGCCTTGAGGATATGGTGTCCAAGTCTTTCAAAAATACTTTGAATCTTTGTATAGCATGCAGTCCCTCCAGCCGATATGGAGATCTCTGTCTTTTCTAGAGAAGTTACCCCTCCCTAGATTAGATGAGTCAGACTGTGGACTTCTTAATGCTGAGATAACTCAGGGGGACATAGAAGCTGCCATTAAGAATTTAGCACTAGACAAAACGCCTGGACCCGATGGGTTCTCAGCTAATTTCTATAAAACATTTTCTCTTCAACTCTCCCCATTATTACTTAGATTATTTCAACATATTTTATCAGGAAAGGAGACAGATAATTCCCTGGCTGAAGCACTTATTGTTTTGATCCCTAAGCCTAATAAACCATCTGAAAACCCCGCCAGTTACAGACCTAATTCGCTGTTGAACTACGATACTAAGATTCTGGCCAAAATACTGGCGGACCGAATTAACCAAGTCATTTCAAAGTTGATAGGGGTAGAACAAGTAGGCTTTATGAAGGGTAGGTCCCCATCGGACCACTTTAGAACATTGGCACATGTCTTCTCGGCCTCCGAGGGAGCCGACCTTCCGATGGCGTTGGTCTCTTTGGATGCCGAGAGGGCCTTTGATAGGGTACACTGGGACTTCCTGTTCGCGGTGATGGATAGATTTGGCTTTCCAGAAAAATTTGTGGCTTGGATCAGGGCTTTGTACACCAATCCCTCGGCTAGAGTTGTGTGCAATGGGGCCACATCAGGATCTTTTACATTACATGTTGGCACGAGACAAGGATGCCCACTTTTACCCTTATTATTTAACTTGTATTTGGAGCCGCTTATAAGGTGCATAGTGCTATCCCCTGAGATTCTGGGTATCAATATAAGAGGAAACTCTATTAAAGTTACTGCTTATGCCGATGACCTGCTAATATATGTTTCGAAACCCGATAGATCCATTCCCGCTCTGTTACAGGTGATACAGAATTTTACCATTTTAGGTAATTATAAATTGAACCAAGATAAGACAGTTGTTTATCCGTTGAACAACAGGCTATTTAGACGGGATATTGAAGAGCTAGGTTTAGGATGGAATGCTAAATCTCTCAAATACTTAGGCCTTACCCTGACAAAAAGTCAAGACCGACTGCGTCAATTGAACTTAGATTCTTTAGTTCACAATATCAAATTAGATTTAAAGAGATGGGTACAATTCCCATTGTCATTATGGGGTAGAATTAACATTATAAAAATGAATATATTTTCTAGGCTTTTCTAACCCATTTCCATGTTAAATGTTTGGATCCCCCTGTCATGGTTTAAGAAGCTCCATGGGGAATTGGCTGATTTTGTTTGGGGTTATAAAAGGCCAGGATGTCGTACCCTAAGCTAGCCATGCCCAAGAATCTAGGAGGTTTGAGATTGCCTCACTTTGCGCTTTATTTTTGGGCAGCGCAGTTGAACAAGTATGGGAGATGGATGCATTGGGAAGACAATACCTCATCCTTTGGATATATTCCATTATGGGTTAACTTGGAAATTAGCCTTATTAAGAGCTTTGATTTTAATCCCAAGGCCTTATTCTATGTATCTACCCGCCTTCTTCCCTCTTCGTTAAAGAAATCCCCCATTGGGGTCTCTTTAAGAGTACATAATCAGTTATGTAACTTTTGAAATATGAGCAAACTTTAGATGGAGCACAGCCTATCTTTGGAAATCCCAGTGGCAGATAGGACATAAGACTATCAAATATAATTGGTTACCCTTCCCGGTCGATTGTTCTTGAAAGATTTCCTCAACACAGACGGTGGCTTACTTTCATCCGTAGATATCATGAGGAAGTTCGAGTTTTTGCCTAAGGAGAGTTTTAAAATATTTCAATTGCGTCATTCATTAGTTCAGAAAATAGGAGGTCAATGGATTTGCCCACCGCGTGTCACATTTTGGGCGGAGCTAGGTCCATTAGTGGGAACTCTTCACGCGATTTCTAAAATTTACTTAGTCTTGTTTCATGGGGCCTTTAAAGGCACCCTAGCCCCAAGCTCATACTGGGCTAAAGTATTCCCTAATATAACATTAGATTGGGTACGGATTTGGCAGAACTGCCATAAATTTATTCGACAGGATCATCTTAGGCTCATACAGTTTAAGATATTACACAACATTTATTACTCACCTCAGAAGTTGGTGGATTTAAAGATTGTAAGAGGTTCTGAATGTTATAGATGTGATATGGGGGGGGGGGATCTTCTCCACATTTTTTGGCATTGTCCAAAAATCACTCCATTGTGGAATGAGATAAAGAGTAAGGCCAATTCGCTTCTAGGACTAGAGGAAATGTTTCATCCCGAGGTGTGTTTGTTAGGAGACATGACAGGTTTCTCGGTTAAAGTGAGGAAATTTCATATTGCTCTGATCTCCAGTACAGTGAAAAAGTTAGTGTTAAAATACTGGAAAAACTCCTGTACTATCACTTACGCTGAGTGGCTGGCAGAACTCCTCTTGAGCCTTAGAACTGAGAGGATGATCGCCATTTTAAATAATTGGTTTCCCCTTTTCGAGAAAATCTGGACCCCACTGGTGATAGCTTATACATAATATAATCAAGAGGTATAGCTGGCATTGACCGTATTTGGTAGCAGGGCCTTGTGCGGGGAGGTTTCGAGGGGGGTGGGGGGTGCAGAGGGTGGGGAATGGGGATGTCTTGCAGAGGCTGTTCATCTCTGTATTTGTTACGGAACTTTTGGATACATGTATAATTTTCTATGTGCTGTATTTGGTGTTTACATCCTGTCTCTGCAAGATGTGATATAAAAGTTCAATAAAAAGTTAATGGCAAAGTTTCAGCCAATTTTGAGTCATCCAAGCATGGATCTCATCGAGGCAGCTGTTAAATACAGATACCGACACCTGGGTATTGGGCTTACAGGACAGGTACAGCTGGGTATCATCTGCACAGCAGTGAAAACCCAGCCCGTATCACCTGATAATGTCCCCCAGTGGCAACATATACACCATGAACAACAAGAGCGACAAGACTGAACCTTGCGGTACCCCACAGCACAGAGGCTTCGGGTTAGATGAAGTTAACCCAATCGTCACTCTCTGCACTCTGCCTGCCAGGTATGACCTGACACAGTTGATGACATTACTAGACAGGCCACATCAAAACTGCAGGCGATCGAGTAGCACCTGATGGTCCACAGTGTCAAATGCTGCAGAAAGGTCCAGGAGGACCAAGATGGTCCGGTCTTTCCTGTACCTCGCCATCAGGAGGTCATTAAGCACCCTCACCAGGGTGGTCTCTGTACTGTGCCCCGCATGAAACCCTGACTGGAAAGGCTTATAGGTGAAGGAAGAAGCAAGATGCCCCTCAAGCTGCATGGCCACCACTTTTTCAATAACCTTCCCTAAGAATAGGAGGTTTGAGACCTGCTGTAATTGCTGAGGCAGCCTGGGTCCAGGGAGGATTTCCTTCAAAAGGGGTCTAACCAAGGCCTCTTTCAAGGCCATTGGGAAAACCCCCACTCCTCAAGGAACTACAGACAACCCCAGCAATCACAGGCCCAACCAGGTCCAAACATCCGACCAAAAGTCGTGTCGGACCTGGGTCCAGATTACACTGGATTGGTCGCAGCTTCAGAATTATCCTCATCACATCCTCCACCCCAACCAGCTCAAACTCATCCCAGGCAAGAGGCGTGTCTTGACACATCTCAGGCCGGACAATGCATCCCCTTCGAGAGGTACTCGAAGAGACCTTATCCCTGATAGAGGACACCTTGCTGGCAAAAAATACAGACAGGTCCTTGCATCTTGTGCTTGAACCTGCTCCCACCACACAGAGACAGGCAGGATGTAGTAGCCCGTCCACTGTGCAGAAGAGCCGAGCTGGTCTGTTCCTTGCCGCAGCAATCTCCCTAGACAGATAACCTGCCTTTTTACGGGAGATTGCCCCCTGATAGTAGTACAGTATAATGTAACCTCAGGGCCAATCCGTCCTCCAGCAGGCCAGATCTCCTCCAGCACCTCTCTAACCTCCGTCCCTTAGTCTTTAATCTCTGGAGATCCTCATCAAACCAGGGAGGTCTCCAGTGAGTAGACAAGGGACGGACACGAATGGGTGCGATGGAATCGAAGGCTGCAGTGACCGCCCAATTATAGGCCATCACTGCTTCCTCCGCTCCAATGGCACAGGCCGCCTCAACACTTGATAGGTCCAATGCCACCACTAGTCCCGTTGAGTGGCTGTGAGTGTTGCCATAGTAACACTCGCTCACATTGGCATCTACTCATCTGAAGCCACCTATTAATTCGCTTCCATCGCTCTGTGCTTGGAGGTTTCTTGTACAAAAAAGGCACAAAACTAACTTTAAACCTTGTAACTGGCATGGTTTTCAAGAGGCTGCATCTTGTCCTATTACTTTGGCACCATATTCTTTACCGTGATGAACACCGCTCGGTCATGCTACGGTCACACCATAAAGTGAAAGTTATTACACCTCCAAGATTATGAACTAGGCAGGATCAACCTCATAAGGGGCTCGATGCACCAATTGGGCATAGGTATGCACAACGTGCGCATACCCCACCTGTGTAGCTGCGCACCCACAGAGAGGTGCAAACTGGTGGCATTCCCAACCACAGGCTACCTGTCTGTGGCCCTGCCCCCTGGTGCACAGGACTTCACAAGGTGGCTGGGGTTGCGGGTCCGGCCGGGCATCCAGTCGGATGCCCAGACCGGGGTATGCATTGGCAGCAATCCCCACGGATATCTGACAGCCAGCAGCTGTGGCAGGTGAGGGAGGGCAATGCCACCGGCCCTCCAATGGCACCAATCAGTGCAGTGGAATGGATAGGGGGCACGCCTGCAAGCATAAGAGGGGGCCGTGGGGGGGGAACAGTACCGCCGGTAGCAGGGAGTTGGGCTGCCATGTGGTGCTGCTGGGGAGGAGGGTTGGCAGCCTTGTGCCGGTGCCTCTGTGAGGGGTATGGGTGTTGTGGGTGATGGGGGAGGGGGTCACCACAGTTACTGCAGTGTGCTGGGGTGGGTGGGTAGCGTCCAGTGGCCATATCCTGTGACCCTGGTGAGTCGATAGGCTGTTTGCCCTGTCCTGCAGGGTGTGCATGAGGCACATAGGGGGTTTAAGGCAGGGTTCTCCCTGGTTAGCCTGCACCCTCTATGCAGCCCCGCGACCAGCACTACGCACCTTAGTGCTTGGCGCGTAGTGCCGGCCCGGCCCTCACGCACCCCTGGCACATTGCTCCTTGCGCAGCCAGAGGACTGGGCAAGTCTGTGCTGCACGTCCCCTTTTGTGCATCCCTCACGGGGGGGCACGTAGGGTGCAGAGTGGTTGCGCGCTGTGGATGCATGTGCATAGCCGCTCCACCCCATAAGTGCATAGATCCCAAGATTTGTAAGCACTTTTTAACTAAATTATTGCAGGATCAACCAGATAACCTTAATAAAACCCATTTTCTGTCACTACCACAATCAACCACATCAGCTAAATGAAAGTCCAATTTTAGATGAAGTAGGATTCATTTATGCCCTCCCCCCGCAAACACCTTAATAAAAGTCTTTATTTCTACCACACAACTAGGACAAGGATCAAACAGATTACCTAAATAAAAATCTAATTCCTGATAGAGGAGGACTACTTTTTGCAACTCCCAAGGAGAAAAAAAAATATTTGTGGCCATTTTATAAGATAGATAACCCACTCTATGGTGTACGGTCACGCTCCAACATATGCACACCTTGGGTGGTTGAACTCACAACGCACACCAAGGCGTGCGTATATCAGAGTGTGACCGCACACCCTAGAGTATATATATTACACACACATACATACACTTTTTTGTTTTGTTAACAGCCACATCTCTGGGCTAATCCACCCTACCTCTTACTCTATGGTCTGCCCCTTTTCTCTACAGTAAGGCTCAACCAGGTCTACCACATCCTAGACCAGATAAGAGGAGCTGTGCTAAGCGTTAGGGAGTCTGCAGTCTGCACCCAGATGCCTCAGAGCAGGCTTGTTGCTTTCCTTCCTCTTAAGCTACCCCACCACCCATATATCCCTCTCACTATCCATAGCATGAAACATCTATGTCAACTCAAAGACACTAGTAGGTTACCACCACCACAACAACATGGTAGTCACACACTGACACACACACACTGACACACACACACACACACACACACACCCGGGGGATGCATTCTCACTCAACTAGGCTGCAAGCATTAGCACAAATAACAACACAAGTGCAGAGTTGGGCTGCAACAGATCAGTGAAATCAGCTGGGCTCAGTAAAGAACTGTGAAATAACTTAGATGTCTGAGCATCGATGGCTCTGTGTTTTCTGGCCTTCCTGGTTGTCAACTCAGGCCCCCTGATCCTCTGAGCCAATGAGTAGGGGTCTTTGGCTTTTTTTTTTTTTTTACCAATTATTTTACCAGGTGAGACACACTAAGCTGAAAGCTTGTTTGCAGATGCAACCTGGGAGCACGAGGAAACATAGAAACAGATTTTGATGGCAGATAAGGACCGCTTGGCCCACCCAGTCTGCCTATTTCCCTACCTAATGGATAAGCTGCAGATCCTAGTTAACCAGCAGCCTACTTCTTCCTACCCCCACCCCCTAGAATTGCTTTATGACTGTCCCATGCATGCTTGAATTCCACCACTGTTTTTGACTCCACAACCTCCTCTGGAAGGCCATTCCATACATCCACAACCCTCTCTGTGAAAAAATACTTCCTTAAATTACCTCTGAGCCACCCCCTTCTATCTTCAAATTGTGCCCCCTTGTTCTTGCACACCTCTTTTTTTTTTAAAAGATGCTACCCTCTTGGACTTTGTTGATTTCCTTGAGGTACTTGAAAGTTTCTATCATGTCCCCCCTCTCCCTCGAGGCTATAAGTTAAGTGATTTGCTCAGGGTCACACAGTATGCAAGTGGGGGATGTGGGATTCAAACCCAGGTCTCCAAATTTACAGCTCAGAGCCTTAAACCACTGCGCCATACTGCCTCCATTGGGTGGAACAGCACTCTAAACACTTGGTACTGGAATACAGCTGGAGCATTCTGCAGTTTAAAATAACAACACAACTGCAGAGTTGGGCTACAGCAGATCAGCGGAGCCAGCTGAGCTCAGTAAAGAACTGTGGACTAACTAAGCTGTCCGAGCATTGACGGCACTTGGATTCTGTGTTTCCTGGACTTCCTGGTTGTCACCTTGACCTCCCTGATCCTTTGAGGCAATCAGAACTGGTCTCTACTTGGGGGTGTGGCTACTAGGGTGGAAAAAAGGGAAGGGCTCTAAGGTGTTCCACACATTCATGTCCTACTGAGTGAGTGGAACCACGAAGGAGTGGAACAGGTGTAAGACTGGTGTATTAGGCATCAGAGGTGTCAGCAGAGGATGCGGGGAAGCGGAAGACTCTGCCGGCAACTAAGGTAAGGTACCCTTGCCTCTTGTTATTGCAGTCTCACTTGGGATAGGAGTAAGGGAATGGGTAGGATATATTATTGTAAAGGGTCAAAGTCTTTAAATGTATAAATGTTGCAGTGTTAAAGTATTATGACAAATTGATGTCATGAAAAGGAAACAGGAGGGAAAAAAAACAAACAGCTTGTCACAGCATATCTTAACTGTGAAATTATAAGTCGACTACTTCAAATCACTCATAATATAGACAGCTTGTCCTAACTGGGTTAAGGGAAGGGAGGATAGGAAGTATAAGGGGAGCAAGAATAGGGAATGTGGGGAGTGATGCGGTGTAGTAGTTGTGAAGCAGCAGTCTTCAGGGAGACCTCCTGGAGTCTGCAATGCTTCCCCATCTGTGTGCGCCTCTCTGGGCTGGTGGAAGGGGTCTCTAGACTTGAGGCTGCATTAGCCAAGAGTTGGGAGACCATTTCCCATACCTATGGGCCATTACATCTGACACCATTACATCAAAGAATACCAGAGAAAAGGAGCGGCTGGATTATGGTGGGCTTGAGGAGGGAAGGGGTGGTGGCATCAGGAAGGTTGAGGGCTGGGGTCATGGGCACATTCCTCAAACACAACCAGTACCAATGCAGAATTCTTATGCCACTCTGGCAGAGCAGAACAATGAAGAGGAAGCCCCCATGCTAGTGCCCAGGGAGGAAGTGGGAGCCCTCTTAAGTGGGAGTCCCATGGAGGGTGAAAGAGGACCCCGTAGAAGGAAGAAGCAATTACTGGTAGGGGACTCTGTTGTCAGTGGGATTGACCTAGGAGTAGGACAGGGGGCAGACAGGGAGGTTAAGTGCCTACCAGGAGCCATGGCCAGGAGGGATGGCAAGCAAATACTAAGGATAGCTAGGGCAATAGAAAGGAAAGGGAAGCTGGATGTCATTGTCCACCTGGGGACTAATGATCTGGCTAGGGATGGGCAAATAACAGTGGAGGGGGAGTTTATAGAGCTGGAAAGAAGTCATAGACAGGCTGCATGCTCGGTAAACTTTGCTGAGGTACTGCCTGTCTATGATGGGGGAAGGAGAGGGAGCTCTGCATCACAGAATTCAACTGGCTACTGTCAACAATGACTGCAAATGCCTAGCAATAAAAATCCTACTAGGCAAAGGGCAAAAAGGTCTGATCATTATGGCAGTCTACATCCCACCAGGGTGGCAGCAAGCTGGGCTAGAAGTCTTTGCTAATTTTTACACCCAGACTAGCCAACACAAGAAGAAAATTGTACTAGGGGATTTTAACTCCAACTGGCTTGCCAGCTCTAGTGCCATGCACAAAGATCTTGTATCCGAACTCTACCTAACACAGGCTGTCAAGAGCTGCACCAGAACAAACTACTGCACCGGTTCAAGCACTCTGATCGACTGGGTACTAACAACTCACCCAGAAAGGCTAGCTGATATCAAGGTACTCCTGGATACTCTGAGTGACCACTCACCTATTTAACGTGAGTGGTCGACAAAATGGGCCAACCCCCCACCCAAATTGGTGAGGAACAGAGTTATAAAAAATAGCGCTATGACAGGCTTCAGGAATCACCTTTCAGGCATCGACTGGAGCTTCCTTGACTTATGCCCTTCTGTTGACACTGCCTCCAACTCTTCCTCACTCATTTCAATGCAGCTGCGGACAAGCTCACCCCATACTGTAAGAAGATGATAAAAGGTCATAGTATGGACTGGGTCACCACAGCTTCTCAGTATGATGCAGCAATGGAATCTCCTTTGGCACTGAGCCAGGGCAACAGGGATAACTATGGATATCCAAAACTACTAAGCAGCCAGAAACAGGTGCGCCTGGGCAATACGACAGGCCAAGGCATCATTCCACAAGAACCAGCAATCTCACTGCTGGAGTAAAAGGAAGAAGTTCTGGGACTCAAAAACCTCCTCGAGTCTGATAACAGAACCCCTCCCACCATGCTCCGCCACAATGACGAAATCATACTTGATGATGCTGGGATGACCAATATCTTTAATAAGGCTTTCTCTGACTACAGCGCAGTCCTGCCTCCTAGGCCTGCCACACACACCCCTGATGGAATGCCAGCCTCCAGCCAGCTGCCCTCCTCTACCACTGCCAAGCCCAGCCCAAGCTTTTACTTCCAACAGGTGACTGTAAAGGAAACAAGAAAATACCTTGCAAGTGTCCTGGGAAAAACAAGGATGGGGGTGATGGAATCAATATGAAATTGAGTCCCATTGCCTTACAAGAGGTTGTCTTTACTATCACCAAGCTGTTTAACCTGTCTCTCCGCCTGTCTGCTTTCCCCTCTACCTGGACATCTGCTCTGGTCACTCCTGTGCACAAAGGAGGTGGCTGGGCACTAGTATCCAACTACCGACCTATCTCAATTCTGTCTCAGCTCTCCAAAGCACTGGAGAGAATCGTAGCTGACCTACTCACTGACCACATGCATAAATATAAACCCCTCTGTCCCCAACAGCATGACTTCTGCAAGATGCATAGCACTAATACTGCCCTAATTGTCTTTAGAGACTATGTGCACGAGGCACTTAACCAAGATCAACTGGTCGGAGCAATCTTCATAGACCTAACCGAAGCTTTTGACCTTGTGAATCATCAGCTACTGCTGCACAGACTACAGCTATCATTTTTCATACCATGCCTGAAATGTGTTTTCGCACTTCCAGCGCAGAAATGCATGGTCGCTGTGGTAAATCACTGTTCGGGACAGATTAAGAAAATCACAGTGACACTGTTCATGAGCGGAGGTTCCAAAATGCCTATGTTGACAATCTGCTGTAAAACATCCCCAAACTAATTGCATTATGGGTGTGCGTTGCACAGTTTCTACACACGCTTGTGACTTCACTAGTTTTTTTAATATTTTCACTGCAGATTTTCAACATTGCCATTTTTTCCACCTCCCCATGAACAGTACAGCAGTCATTTTTCACATCCTGTTCGAAATGTGTTTTCGCACCTGTGGTGCCAAATGGTGTAGTCGCTGTGCAAAATCAGCTTTCTGCTAACAAACTGATATTGCCACTGTTCATAAGGTGGGGGTCACAAAAAACCCATGTTGAAAATTTGGAGTGAAAATGCCAACGAATGCCTGAGACGTTAGGGTTTAGGACCATAACGCCCCACCCTGTAGAGACTGACAGGCATCAGGGGTGTGATTTGGGATTCTCGCATGTAATGCTCATACCATTCCACACCCTGCAGCCAGTGAGAGGCATCGAGGTGTGCCTTGGACTCTTTGGCCCCAGAGTTCACCCCATTCTCCTATACAGCACCCATTTCACTGTATTTCCTGATGGAATGGGGTAAGCATAAGGGCCAAAGACCCCAAGGCACACCGTGACACTTGTCGGTGTCTGCAGGGTAGGGTGTGGTGAAATGCTGTGGCCATTATGCCTGATGACCCAAAGGCACACCCCAATGCCTGTCAGTCTCTGAAGGGTGGTGGTGGGGTTGGCTTCAGTTCAATACTTCACTGCCATTCCTATTATGCAGCTTTCCAACTCCTACACTACCAATGCCAATGCCAGCAAGCAAACATTCGACATTGACAAATGCTTGTTTTAGGTATGTTAGCAAAAAAAGGAAGACAAAGGGAGGAATCTTATGGTTAAAGGTGGGGGAGGGGGCCATACAGAGGAGGATCAAGGAAAGGCAAACATCCTAAACAAATACTTCTGCTCAGTTTTCATGGTAGATGGGAAATAGGAGGGCCACAAAAAGGCACCAGAAGTTTTGTGGAGAGGGAAACAGACAGTAGTCCATTTTCAGTGGGGAGAGTCCAAAAAGCACTTGACAATCTGAAGGTAGACAACGCTATGAGGCCAAATGGGGTACATCCAAGGGTAATGAGGGAACTTAGGGAGGTACTAGCAGCACCTCTGATGGACCTTTGTAACAGTTCGCTGGAGTCTGGTGTGGTTCCAGAGGACTGGAAAAGGGCATATGTAGTCCCACTTCAAAAAAGTGGTAGCAGGGAAGAGGCTAGCAACTATAGGCCTGTTAGCCTGACATCAGTGGTAAGTTGATGGAAACAGTACTAAAGAAAAGGACTGTGCATTATCTTGTATCTAACGGATTGCAGGACCAAGGCAGCAGGGTTTCACAGAGGGAAGACCATGCCAAACAGGGTGGCCACAGACTTGGATCAGGGAGGAGTAGTGAAAGTAACCTACCTGGATTTCAGTAAAGCTTTCGACACCTTTGACATAGGAGATGACAGAGTAGGTTGTGTAACTTAGGGGCAGATAATAAGGTGGAAACCTGGATACGAAACTGATTATCGGAAGGTAGTAAATGGAGTGTGCTCCAAGGAAGGGACAGTGACCAGTGGGGTGCCTCAGGGATCAGTGCTGGTAAAAGGTTTTCTTCAATAACTTTATAAGCGACATAGTAGAAGAACTGGAAGGGAAAGTCTGCCTCTTTGTGGATGACACCAAGATCTGTAACAGAGTGGACACACCTGAAGGGGTGGATATAATGAGCAGGGATTTAAAGAGACTGGAAGAATGGTCAAGTGTATTTCAGCTGGGATTTAATTCAAAAAAGTGCAAAATAATGCATTCAGGTCATAGGAATCCAAAAGAGGAGTACACGATAAGTGGAGTGAAACTGAAAAAGACCAATCAGGAAAGAGACCTAGGGGTGATCATATCAGATGAGCTAGCGGTGGCCAGGCAGTATGATAAGGCAGTCAAAATAGCTAGTGGGATGCTGGGGTGCATAGGTAGGGGCATCTCCAGCAGGAAGAGAGAGACAATTCTTCCCCTATATAAATCACTAGTAAGACACCACCTTGAGTACTTTGTACAGTTTTGCAGACCACACCTCAGAAAGGATATCGACAGAGTGGAGGCTGTCCAGAGGAGGGCTACCAAAATAGTGCAGGGTCTACAACAAAACCCTATGAGGAAAGACTTAAGGAGCTAAATATGTACACTCTGGAGGAGAGGAGGCAGAGGGTGGGTATGATAAAAACCTTTAAATACCTTATGGAGGTTAATAAGGTACAGAAGGAGAGTATCTTTCAGAGAAAAAGGTGTTCTATAACAAGGTGACATGATATGAAGCTGTATGGGAGTAAATTCAGGAGGGATGTGAGGAAGTATTTTTTCAAGGAAAGGGTGGTGGGTTCCTGGAAAAACTTTCCAGAGGAGGTAGTGGGGGTAAAAACAGTAAGTGGCCTCAAAAATGCCTGGGATAGGCACAAGGGAATCACAGTGATAGAGGGAAGCTGAGATTGTGATGTAGCAGGGTCTGGAAAATAACAATAAGTGAAAAAAGAACCGAAAAATTTGGGCAGGCTGGGTGGGTCCACTAGCACTTATCTGTCATCACATTCTATGTATTAGCACCACAGCACCCCGATTTTGCCAACTCAACTGCAGAACCCTTGGATTCAAGATGTAAAACCTGGATTTATAAATGGTACCTTCATATTAACCTTTTCTTTCCCTGCTTCACTTTTCAACCAGGTAGGTATTTATGTGTGTTATGGAGCTCTTCTAGGGCTCAGAGCAACAGTTCTATATAAAGAGGTTCAAGATAAAGATGAGTTAAAACAGGTAAAAGGATAATACCATTCATTCAGCTTAAACCAAAATTATTAAAGTATTAACTATATAAGGTTATAACTAAATAAATACAGCCTAAAATTTACCCTTAGTCAGAAAATTAAACATTAAATAATATATAGAATATATGAGGAGTACTGTATAATGAGTTTTCTTCCCACACGCTTATGTGTGATGCCTCATAAACCAAAAGAAAAAAGCTAAGGGTGTGTAAAATTACAAGCTAAAGCACTGCTCTCCATATTTTTTATTTTAAACAATTAAGGGTTCTAAAATAATCTGACAAAATTCACCGGAAAATGTAAATTATGCAGTGAAGATTAAGTGCAAAGTGTGCATGAGGAAACAGCTTGACAGTTAATTGCTGTCAATTGATGTAGGTGGTAGGCATCTGTTGTTATTCAAATAGGTGTATAACAGAGAGAAAAGTCACGTATAATGGCACTTGAGAGACAGTTTTCCAGGAATAATAATAATAACTAGCTGGGGGAGGCTTTAAAATCAAGTGGGCAATAATTATCACCCCCCTTCCCGATGATGAAGCAATAGAGAGGCAAAGCCCAAGGGGAGTAAGCTCCCCCTAGGCAGTAGCACAGCAAGATGGGGTAGGCACATGACAAAGGACGAGGGGATACAAATTAGAAAGCAAGAAGAAAGAAGTAAAGAAGACAAGCAGTAGAGAAGGTAAAAAGAGAAGAGAGGGATCAGGGGAAGCTTCAGGGAATAGCATAAGCGGGAGGCGGACAAGCAGGGAAGTAGGCAGGGAGGGAGTACGGTATGGAGAGCCATGTTCACGAATGCAAGGAGTCTGGGAAATAAAATTCTGGACCTAGAGACAATCATGACAGAGGCTAGCCTGGAGTTTGTGGCCATAATGGAGTTTTGGTGCACTGAATGCCACAGCTAGGACATGGTATATTGTGCTACTCTCTGTTCACGAGAGACAGGAAGGGAGGAGAGGAGTGATTGTACTATAGGTAAGGGAGGGAATCTAGACCATGGATGTACTGGAGCACCCAGAGGAAAAGGAAGGCTTGAGGTGCTGTGTGTCATCCTGTAGCTAAGCACTGGCTGCTATCTATACAAGGGTAGTATACAGATCTCCAGCACAGGGAGAATAGTAGGATAAATCACTTGGGGAAGCCATCATCAGGATGGCAAGTAAGGGGGAGGTGCTGTTAGCCAATGACTTCAATCTGCCAAATGTGGCTCGGAGCCTTCCAACTGCAGCTTCAGCAAGAAAAAGAGCCATCCTTGACTTCCTGCAAGAGGCTTTTCTCAGGCAGCTAATCAATGAACCCACTAGGGATAAGACAAAGCTGGACCTGGTGCTTAAAAACTTGGACAGTATTGCAGATATCAAAGAGGGCAGTCCTCTAGGCTCCACTGATCACCGTACAGTGTGGTTTAACATTAAGACGAGACCAGAGGCAAGCCACATGAGGACTAGGTTCCTGGACTTTAGGAAGGTGGATTTTAAAAAAATGGGAGACTGCTTCAGAAACTGCCTTATACTGTAGGTGGGATTGCCAAGGAAAGGTAGAGGCACAGTGGAGTAAAATAAGGGACAGCATAATTAAGACAACCGGCCTCTGCATGAAGGAAGTGTGTAAAAGTAGAAGGGAAAAGAGACCATTATGGTTCTCTAGGAATTGGACAAGGTGGTGACAGAAATAGGGTGGCATTCAGGAGGTATAAGGAAAGGTAGAGGGAGGAAGACAGGGAGCTATACTAAGTAAAACAGAGGGAAACACAGTGAGGGGAGCAAAGGTGGAGATAGATGAAATTATAGCCAAAGCGGTAGCTAAAGGGATAAGGCTTTCTTCAGCTACATACTGTAGGTGAGAAGAGGAAAGTAAGAAGAAGGATAGTGCGGATAAGGAGGGCCGCAGGGTGAAGACCACACAGAACAGGGTCAAGAAAAAGCAGACATCCTGAATAGGTACTTCTACTTAGTCTTCACAGTGGAGGGAGTGGGGGATGGGCCACCAGGGAGCAGCAGGAACAAAGGGCCGGGAGGTGGACACATATAGAATAGTGGATATCGACCATCCACAACAAGGCTGTGTTTCCACCGAGGGAGTTGATGACATCATAGAGACCTCAAGAGCAAACCTTGAGAGGCCTCCATGATGTCATCAACTCCCGAGATGGAAACAGAGCCTAAGTTGTGAATGGTCACCCATCCACTGTTTTATATAGTACATGGGAGCCCTCAATGTTTTTTGTGTGTTTTTTTTCCCTTCATAGTTACCTTCAGTTATGTGGTGCCACTCTGGCATGCTCTGGTTTCTCTGTGTGACTGAGTTGAACTGTGTCAGTGTGGTGGTTAAGACTGTCTGTGGCTGCTGTATTTATTTTTTAGATTAAAAAAAAAAAAGTAACCCAGTTTTTGGACATGGAGCCATGTGCGGCTGTTCATGTCCAAACTAGGTGAGTTCACTTCTCAGTGCTCGGTAGATCATGCCAATATATTTGCGCTACCTTTCCCTTTTCAACTATGTGGTATAAGCCAATCAGCTGGCAGGTGAAGGCTGAAAAATTGTTGTACTATCGATGTGACATCAGAATGATAGTATAACTTTTTTGATCTTTGAACTATCCTACAACAAGATTTCAGCAGCTGCTGAAGTCCATATAGAATCAAGGGCTCCCATATACTATAATACATTTTCAGAGAAAAAAGACCTAAAGGGACTTGCAGCTCTGAAAGTGGACAGCTATGGAACGAGATAGGATACACCCAAGGGTACTAAAGGAAATCAGGGAGGTGTTAGCTGCCCCAATGATGGCCTTATTCAACAGCTCACTGGAAACATGTGGTTCTGGAGGACTGGAGAACAGCAGACATGGTCCTTCTCTATAAGTGCAGCAACAGGAAAGAGCCTAGCAACTATACACTGGTCAGTCTCACATTACTGGTTGAGAAATTCATGGTAACCCTCTTAACAGAAGGGTTGGTAGAGTATCTTGAAACCAATGGGCTTCAAGACCAAAGGCAGCATGGATTCATGGGGGGGGGGGGGGATCATGCCAGACAAATCTGACTGATTTATTTGACTGAGTAACCAAGGAAATAGATTGAGGAGGGCAGTAGATATGGCCTATCTGGACTTTAGCAAGGCCTTCGATACTGTGCCACACTGGAGGCTGATAAAGAAATTGAGCAGCGTAAGGGTAGGATCTAAAGTGGTGAATTAGGTAAGGAACTGCTTAATGGATAGGTGACAGAGGGTGGTGGGTAACGACACTCACTCTAAGGAGGACAGTGTGACCAGTAGGGTGCCATAGGGCTCAGTACTGGACTCTTCAATGTCTGATGACACCAAAATCTGTAATAGGGTGGACACTCAGAAGGGAGTGGAGAGAATGCGTAGGGACCTTCAGACAATCAAGGAGTTATCAAGAGCATGTCAGCAGGGTTTCAATGCCGAAACATGCATACACCTAGAGCGTAGGAACCCAGGAGCTAAGTATAGGATGTGAGGGAGGTACTGACAGTCACTAAGCAAGAAAGGGACCTTGGGGTACCATATCAAATGACCACAAAGTGGTGGAGCAGTGTGACAAAGCAGTGGATAAGGCCAGTGAGACGCTGGGATACATAAGGAGAGGTGTCTCCAGCAGGAGGAGGAAGAGGAGGGAGGTGGTGTTACCACTGTATCGCTTGCTTGTGAGTTCCCACATGAAGTATTTAAGTTCTGGAGGCTGCACCTCAGAAATTACATACACAGGATGGAGGCAGTCCAGAGGAGGGCAACTAAAATGGTACAGGGTTTTTTTTTGTTTGTTTTTTTAACTTTTGTTAACCGGGTAAATGTTATGAGCCAAGGCCCTTTTTCAAACATGACCCAGGACCATATAAATTATAGTCAAGATGTTACAAAAACACGTAAAGCACAAACATTACAAATACAATTGATACAATACAATTATATACTAACAGTTACATACCAAAGAATCTGCATAACATTTCTTCAGAGAGATTCTAAAACTGTCATAAGTCAGTAAGGATTGTATGGAAGAAGGCACAAATTATTCCAATTTGAAGGAGCAGAGACAGAATAAGCTCACTTACCAACACAAGTTTTTACCCTAGAGACCACGAGGGGGTGGAAGAATTAGATTGAAGGCTCCTATCTATTTTATGTTGATGTAGCAATGAATAAAGTGGAGATAAACTTCCTAATCCCAATACTTTATGAGTCAAACAATTTAAGCTATAGACACTGCTCTGAGCCGGTGGTAACCAGCCAGTTAATTTGTACAGTGTACAATGATGTGTACAAAAGGGTTTCTTTAAATCAAATCTGCATATCGCATGAAAAGTTGTGAGTAGAGACATCTCGGATTTTGCCAAATCCGAGAACAAAAAAGAATTATAATTTAATATTGATAACAATACATTTGTAGAAACAGCAAATCGTGCCTGTTCAGTAAACACATTTCACAATCTAAACGAAGCCCCTAAACGTTGGTTAATAATTCTGCAGGTCAAGTTTACATGGGATGAATTTGTCAAAACAGAATCTAATGTAATTCCAAAATATTTGAATTGGGAGATTTGTTCCAAAACAATCCCTTTGGTGTCATGCACTACAATTGGATCACTCCCCCTGATACGTTGTCTGGTTCCAAAAAGCATACATTTTGTTTTGTTGCTATTTAGCAACAAGCATTGTTCCCATAACCACGTATCAAAAGCCAGGAAGTCGGTGTGTAAAGTTGTATTTATTCTGTCTATTGATGTAGAATTAGTGTACAAAATAATATCATCCGCATACATTATGGTGTGCGAGTGTTTTAACAAATCAGGCAAATTATTTATGCACAAAGAAAATAAAAGGGGCCCAAGACTGATCCCTGGGGTACCTAGGCCTGTTGCCAGCTGGGGTTAGTCGGGTTCGAACGAACCCACCTTCCTTGAACCTCCGTTTTTTTTGGGGGGGGTGTAAGTCTTTTTAAAGTCAACTGATTTTGCCCCTTTAAATCCCACCACTCCACTTCCAGCAAGTCAGTGTGCACGGTTGCCTGCACCTAACGTCATCCTGTTCCTTCCAACCCACCTCTACCCCGATTAGCCAATCAGTGTGTGACTGACGTCCATGAGTCACACTGATTGGCCACTGTTGCAGTCGCGGCCCGAAATCACGCCACACTTCGATCACGCAAATTGTAAATGTTCGAACGGACGCAAGGTCTTTAGGTGTTCCAGCAATTCTGTTATGAGATTTGCATAATAGAAACATAGAAACATAGAAACATAGACTTTGACGGCAGAAAAGGACCACTTGGCCCACCCAGTCTGCCCATTTCCCTACCTACTGGATAAGCTGCAGATTCTAGCTAACCAACAGCCTGCTTCCTGCAACCCCCCACTATAATTGCTTTGTGTCTGTCCCATGCATGTTTGAATTCCCCCACTGTTTTAGACCCAATGACCTCCTCAGGAAGGCTGTTCCATGTATCCACCACTTTCTCCGTTGAAAGAATTTCCTCATTACCCCTGAGCCGTCCCCCTCTATCTTTAAACTGTGCCCTGTTGTTCTTACCATCTCTTTTCTGAAAGATGCTACCCTCCTGGACTTTGTTTATTCCCTTGAGGTCTTGAATGTTTCTATCATGTCCCCCTGTCCCTCCTTTCATCAAGGGTATACATATTAAGCTCTCTCAGTCTCTCTTCATATGGTTTCCGATGTAGACCCTGCACCATTTTAGTTGCCGTCCTCTGACTGCTTCCATCCTGTCTATGTCCTTGCGTAGATGAGGTCTCCAAACTGCACACAGTACTCTAGATGGGGTCTCACCAACTGTCTGTATAGAGGGATAATCACTTCTTTTTCTACTTGTGATGCCCTCCCTATGCATCCCAGCATCCCCTGGCTCTCCTTACTGACTTTTCACATTGCTTACCCACCTTTAGGTCATCTGATATGACTACTCCCAGGTCCCTTTCCATTTTTGTTGTTGTTAGTACCTCCCTACTATTGTGTACTCTTCTCCTGGGTATTTGTTTCCAGGTGCATTACTTTGCTTCTTTGCATTGAATCTAAGTTGCCATATGTCTGACCATTCCTCCAACCTTGCAAGTCCTTCTCATCTTTTCTACCCCCTCTTGTGTATCAACTCTGTTACAGATCTTTGTGTCATCTGCAAAGAAGCATACCTTTCCCTCCAGACCCTCTGCAATGTCACTTATAAAGATGTTAAAGAGGATTAGACCCAGTACTGAGCCCTGAGGTACTCCACTAGTAACCCCCCTTTCTTCGGAATGTGTTCCATTCACTATTACCTTCTGTGTCCTGTTGTGCAGCCAGTTCACTACCCAGGCTACCACCCTGGGACCCACTCCAAGGCTGGCTAACTTGATTATTAATCTTTTGTGCGGGACTGTGTCAAATGCCTTGCTAAAGTCTAGGTAGGCCATATCCACAGCCCCTCCCTGGTCTATTACTTTGGTCACCCAGTCAAAGAAATCAATTAGATTAGTCTGACATGACCTTCCTGCTGTAAATCCATGTTGCTTTGGGTCCTGTGCCCCGCTGCCCTCTAGGTGCTCAACAATTCTTTCTTTCAGAAGTGATTCCATCATTTTCCCTACCACTGAGGTCAAACTTACAGGTCTGTAGTTTCCTGTTTCTGCCTTGCTCCCACTTTTGTAAAGGGGAATCACATCTGCCCTCCTCCAGTCCTCAGGTACCACCCCATCCTGCCATGATTTGTTAAAAAGTGTGGTCAGTGGTGTCACTAGGTCCCCTTAGTTCTTTTTGGATTCTGGGGTGAATCCCGTCAGGCCCCATTGCTTTGTCCACCTTGAGTTTTAGGAGTTCTTTCAGGACTCTTTCTTCTGTGAATGGACTGGTATCAACCCCCCTACCCAGAGTGCTTCTATTGTCTGGTTTAGGTAACTGCTCCTCATCTTCTTTTGTGAATACTGAGCAAAAGTATTCATTCAGTATCTCTGCCTTTTCACTGTCTCCCTCTGCCCACCTCCCCTCTCCTTTATTAATCTTCACTATCCCTCCCTTAACCTTTCTATGCTCCCTAATGTACCTATAAAAGGTTTTATCCCCCTTTTTGACCGAGTTGGCTATTTTTTCCTCGGTTTGTGCCTTTGTTATTCTGACTGCCTTTCCTACTTCTTTCTGCTTTAATTGATACAGTTCCCTGTCGTGCTCCCTCTGTGATTCCTTATACTTTTTGAATGCAGCCTTTTTCTCCTTAACCTTCCTGCCACCTCTTTTGAGAACCATAGTGTTTTTTACTCTGCTTTGTTTTCTTTATTTGTTTTACACAAAGACTTGTTGCCTCTATGATGGCAGTTTTGATTTTTCTCCATTGTTCTTCCACCCCTCCTATTTGGCCATTTGCTAGTGCATTCTTCAGGTGTTCACCCATTTTGCCAAAGTCAGCCCTTCTAAAGTCCAGTATCCTTGTTTTTGTATGGCTTATCTCCATGGTTGTGCTCATTGTGAAGCCCACTGTGCAGTGGTCGCTTGCTCCCAGATGTCTACTGACTTCTAAATTTGTGATCCTCTCTCCATTTGAGAGTACCAGGTTTAGTATTGCTCCCTCCCGAGTGGGTTCCAGCACTAGCTGTCTAAGGTCTGCCCCCTGCAGGGCATCGAGAATGACCCTGCTCTTGAATGTGGCTGCAGTACATGTCTTCCAGTTTACATCTGGCATATTCAGGTCCCCCATCAACAGTATCTCCCCTTTTTCAGCCATTTTGAGAATGTCCTCTGTCATTTTCTTGTCCATTTCTCCCCTTGAGACGGGGTCTGTATACAACCCCAAGTGGATTGTGATGCCATCTCATCTCCAAGGTAACCCAGAGTGCCTCTTGTCCTCCCCTTTACTTTTTAGTTCTGTAGCTTTGATCCTTCTCTTATGTATAGAGCTACTCCACCTCCTCTTTGCCTTCCCTGTCCCTTCTGTAGATTGTGTACCCTGGTATGTTGACATCCCATTCATGGTTCTCGGTGTACCATGTTTCTGTGACTGCCACAATATCCAATTGTTCATCTTCCATCAAAGCTACTAGCTCAGAAAGCTTGTTTCCCAGACTACGGGCATTAGTAGTCATTGCCCTCCATTTAATGTTGGCTTGATCCTTTTTTCCCCCATCCCTGCTCTTATTGCTCTTATCTATTTTACCATTTACCCCCATCCTGCCCTGTGTTGAGCTCTGTACCTCAGTGTTTACCCTACTACTAATATGGGATGAAATCTGGAGGGGAGTTGAAACAGCTGCTGTGTGAGGGGAAAACCCTGCATTCTAATAACCCTGCACCTGCTGGAATGCCCTCAAAGGACTGACCACCCAAAAGCCAAAATGCCCATCTTAGGACCCAATGGACAAGCTAGGTGCCAGGGTTATAATGCCCTCTATACTGGTAGGTCTGGGCGCGATTGTGTTTTCAATGTTTTGCTCTGATTTGGGTCGATTTATACTAGTGATATAGCCCTACTGCTGTATGACACGTCAGCTACTTTTTTCTTAACTTATAAACCAGTTTGATGGCAGAAGTTTTTACCCTAGAGATGTCTGAATTAGTTTAGTGACCCAGTGCCATGTGCGGTCAAACGATTTCTGTAACCATCATGGGCTAAACTCACATATGGCCTTGTGCCTCAGGTGCTGTAACACAGGAGGAGATGAGCTAATGCAGTCCTAGTTGTAACTTGATCCTTGCCATGCACTATTGATTTTAGCTCTTTACAGCACTGCATTTCGTAACCTCAAGGAACAGGTGGGGGGGGGGTACCACTGGACAACCTGGGAAGATATTGTACTTGAGTATCATGGGGGACAGCTTTAATACTGAACTATTTATGAAAATATTATTTGACATGGGGACTGAGTGGGATGGGGTACCATAGACTACCAGGGAAGATGTTTTTGCACTCAGTGATCAAGTGAGAGGGCTGTACCACTGGACCACCAGGGAAGATATTATTTTACATGGGGATCAGGCAGGAGGGGTACCACTAGATTAGTGGGAAGATAAGACTACCAGGGATGTGAAATTTATTGTACAGGGATCAGAGTTGGACTAAGGCGGGGCCTACGGGGGATGGACTCCAGGACAGGAGGGCAGGGAGTTCACAAGCCAGAATGAAGTGGGGGCAGGGGTTTGATGTGCTGGTGGAGAAGAGTGGGAGGAGATATGGGGGGGCAGAGCATGGGGAAGAGATACGGGGTGGATGAGGCACAAGGGGTGAGTGTGCAGTGGGAGGCTTAAGGGCTATGGAGGAGGGGAGGAGCAAGGAGGGAGATGGGGGAAGGGCAGGTGTGTGGGGAGGATGGGGAGAGGGTGACAAGAAGGAAGGGAAGTCTTTAGGTGCTGCAACCTCTCCCAGAGACCATCTCAGCCAATCACTACAGCAGAAGGCATGTAAGCGTGCCCATAATGCATCTGTGTGCGTGAGTGCTTGCCAGTGAATTTTACTGTGCCACAGACTTCTCTTGAGGAACTGGAGTGTGGAGGACATGTTGAGGCAGGATTCAGTCAGCCACCCCTAAAAGCAAAGCAATGCAGGCACGGTGCCGAGTCAGGTCAGTTGAGCATAACAGCCCAGACTGTCAGATAATAAATTTGCTCGGGGCGGCCCGGATCAGTGTTTAAGATGAAGTGGCAGGGACTGTTGGTCTTCAAGGACTGAGTCAGGTGGGAGTGGACTAATGGGGTTTAAAAGCAGCAGCAAGCTGCAAGTTAAAATGAAAAGTTTTCAAACGTGGTGTATTTTTACAGAAATTAAGTTGACTCCGTTATACAAAACAATAATGATGTTTTGAGCTCTAGAGAGCTTATCTTTCCTGTGTGACTGCCTTAAATGTTGCTCATCCAGGCTTCACTGCATCAAAAGCTGAGTGGCTAGCAGCAAGAGTTCCCAAAAAAAGAAACTAAAAATGGAGCTCCTCCATTTGCCAGGCTCCTGTAAATCTGAAGTGTTGAGCTCTCGAGAGCCTCATCACCCTGTGTGGCTGCTTGAATATTGCTCGTTGAATCTCACAGTCCAGTTTCTGCAGCTGAACAAATCTCAGATGTATTTTTATTTCTAGCTAGTGTTGTTCAGTTGTGTGCAGATAATTATTTCTCTATTGTTTGTTTCTCTGCAACTTCTGAGTCAAAATAGGTGTGAAACAGACTTTGTTGGCAAATAAGAACCATTTGGCCCACATAGTCTGCCCATTTTCCTACCTTTTGGATAAGCTGCAGATCCTAGATAGCTAGTAGCCTACTTCCTACTACCCTCCATTATTTTTTCAATTTTTTTTTCCTAATTGTTTAACCAGGAGTGGCACACTACGCTGAAAGCTTGTTTACAGGTGTGACCTGGGAGCACAGGGAAGTTAAATGGCTTGCTCAGGGTCACACAGTGTGCAAGTGGGGGTTGTGGGATTCAAACCCAGGTCTCCAGATTTGCAACTCATAGCCTTAAACCACTGTGCTACACGGCCTCCCTATAATTGCCTTATGTCGGTCCCACGCATTCTTGAATTCCCAAACTGTTTTTGACCCCACAACCTCCTCAGGAAGGCTGTTACAAGCATCCACCACCCCCTCCATGAAAAAAGAACTTTCTCAAATTGACCCTGAGCCATCCCCCCTCTATTTTCAAATTGTGCCCCCTTGTTCTTGCACATCTCTTTTTCTGAAAGATGCAACCCTCTTGGACTTTTTTGATTCCCTTGAGGTACTTAAAAGTTTCTATCATGTTCCATCTCTCCCTCCTTTCCTCAAGGGTATACATATTAAGCTCTTTTATTTATTTATTTATTTGCTTTTGTTAACTGGGTGAGCACACTAGACAACCAAGATTACGAGATTACAATGGTACATTCATGAACAGGCAAAACAAGTAAGGTTACATTTAAAGTGCATCAAACACAAGGTCAGTACAAGAAAACAACAAGATTTTACAATGCAGACAGCAGGTAGGATAACATTAGAGTAGTCTCAGGATAGGCAGGGACTGCCATGTCAGGCGGCAACTCAATAAAAAACTTGTAGGTAGGCAGAGAAGAAACAAACTAGGGTGGAGGAGGCCCAGTGCAAAGTCCGGAAGTAGGACATTAACTATGAACACACTGATTGAGCGGTTGGCCTAAAGTGGATTAATCTATCTAGTTGATCTCTAGCTCGGTAGTGGAATAAAGGTGCATTGGACCACTGCCATAGCCAGATAAGTTTGGTAGCGACTCAGCCAATTGGAGCAGCAGAGGTCGGGTGGGTTCGTCTAGTGCATTGGCAGGTGGAGGCCAATTTGAGAAAGCCCCAGAGGGAGGCTTTAAAGCCGTGATGGGAGGGGATGGAGTGAGTGCTTGAGGGAAGGGAGTTCTACAATCTGGGCGCGTACGCAGCGAAGGCCTGGTCGCTCATTTGGGTGCGAGTCTTGGGCACCAGGAGGGCCTGAGAGTCACTGGATCTCAGATGGTAGATGGGGTTAGCTGGAACGAGAGATTCAGTGAGGGCTAAGGGGGTGGCAGACCTGACAACATTGTCTATGAAATTGCCCATGACATAGGAACAGTGCTTTTTCCGGTGGGAGCCACTCAAGCCTGGAGTAGAGCTCACTGCGGTGGATAAGGCGGGGAGCTGAGAGCGCAAAGCAACATATGCTGTTATACGCAGTGTCTTCTGGTGCAGACCCTCCACCATTTTGGTTGCCCTCCTCTGTACTGCCTCCATCCTGTCTATGTTCTTGCAGAGAGGGGGTCTCCAGAACTGCATGCAGTACTCCAGATGGGGTCTCACCAACTGTCTGTACAGAGGAATAGCAACTTCCTGCTTTCTACTGGTAATGTCTCTTCCTGTGCATCCCAGAATCCCCCCCAGCTCTCCTTACTGCCTTTTCATATTGCTTGCCTACCTTAAGGTCATCTGATATGAGAACCCAAGGTCTCTTTACATTTTTGTTGTTGTTAATACCTCCCCACCCCCACCCCCAGGTGCATTACTTTGCACTTCTTTGCACTGAAACTAAGCTGTCATACTCTTGACCATTGCTCCAACCTTGCCAAGTCCCTTCTCATCCTTTTCACCCCACCTTGTGTATCAGCCCTGTTGCAGATCTTTGTGTCATCTGCAAAGAGGCATACTTTTCCTTCTAGTCCCGCCGCAATGTCACTTATAAAGACATTAAAGAGTACCGGTCCCAGTATTCAACCCCTGCGGTACCCCACTAGTAACTCCCCTTTCTCCTGAGTGTGCTCCGTTTATTGTTACCCTCTGCATCCTGTTGTCCAGCCAATTTGTTACCCAGGCTACTACCCTGGGACCCACTCCCAGGCTGGCTAACTTGTTTATTTATCTTTTATGTGGTATGGTGTCAAATGCCTTGCTAAAGTCTAAGTAGGCCACATCTATAGTCCCTCCCTGGTCTACTGCTTTGGTGACCCAGTCAAAGAAATTTATTAGATTCGTCAGACATGACCTTCCCGCTATGAATCCATGCTGCCTTGGGTCCTGTGCCCCGCTGGCCTCTAGATACTTGACAGTTCTTTCTTTCGGAAGTGATTCCATCATTTTCCCTACCACTGAGGTCAAACTAACAGGTCTGTAGTTTCCTGCCTCTGCCTTGCTCCCACTCATGTGAAGGGGAATCACATCTGCCCTCCTCCAGTCCTTGGGTAGCACACCATCCTCCCATGATTTGTTTAAAAGGGTAGTCAGTGGTGCCACTAGGTCTCCCCTTAGTTCTTTTAGAATTCTGGGGTGAATCCTGTCAGATCCCATTGCCATATCCACCTTATGTTTTGAGAGTTCTTTCAGAACCCTTTCTTCTGTGAATGGACTGGTATCAATCCCCTGCCCAGAGTGCTTCTCTTGTTTGGTTTAGGTACTTTCCCCTCTTCTTCAGTAAATACTGAGCAAAAGCATTTGTTCAGTATCTCTGCCTTCTCACTGTCGCTCTCTGCCCATCCCACCCTCCCTTTATTAAGCCTCACTATCCCTTCCTTGGTCTTTCTTCACTCCATAATGTATCTATAAAAGGTTTTATCCCCCTTCTTAACTGAGCTGGCTATCTTTTCTTCAGTTTGGGCCTTTGTTATTCTGACTGCTCCTTCTGTAATTCCTTATGCTTCCTGAATATTATCTTTTTCTCCCTAACTTTCCTTGCCACCTCTTTTGAGAACTATAGTGGTTTTCTACTTCATTTTGTTTTATTTGTTTCACACAAAGGCTTGTTGCCTCTATGATGGCAGTTTTGATTTTTCCGCATTGTTCTTCCACCCTTCCTTCCTGCCCATTCGCTAGTGCATTTCTTAGGCATTCTCCCATTTTGCCAAAGTCAGCCCTTCTAAAGTCCAGGACCTTCAATTTTGTATGGCTTGTATGGTGTGTGGATTAGGATGCAGGCATAATCTTTTGTCCTGTATTACGTGTAGATATTTTTCTGCAACTGAGTGAAATTAACTGTACTACATCATCCTACAGTTTTTCCTTTGACTATGTCCAGCTCTGTGACCTAGCTACAGTGGGTCACTGTTTGATTAAGCAAGGTAGGCACTAGTGTGGTAATGGTTTCTGAAAAGTACACAAAATGAACCACAGTAACCCAGTGCTTCTATAGGCCTAGCAGCCCCCAGACCCTTAACATTTGGCTGGCTGAAGGGTGAATCCATATTCAGTTCTGTATGTGAGGTTAGCAAAAATGCTGACATTAGCCTAGCCTATATCAAGCCAGCAGGTGACTGCTGCAGCCAATGAATGAATCACTTGTACTACAAAATCAGCATTTAGTTAAACTCACATACAGAACGTAAGTATACATTCACAGCTGCAGACCTTGCAGCCAGACTTCTAATAATGTTAGAGTTAGGGGTGGAAAAAAGCTGAGATGTGAGTTATTTGGCTTCCAAATAAGCCAGAAAATGCACCACAGAGCATCTAGAACCCCTTGGCTTCTGGAGGCCTTGTGGCCCCCAGACCCCGGCTTAGCAGTCTATAAAAAATTAAAAAAAAAGGAACACCACTTGAAAATATCCTGGTGAGGGCTTAGTAGCACCCAGACCATATTAGCTGGCTGGCTGTAGGGTGAATACATCTATTCTGTATGTGAGGTTAGCAAAATGCTGATAGTCATGGCTTGGCCTCTGTAAAGCCAGCAGATGACAGCTGCAGACAACAAATATCACTTGTACTACAATATCAGTATTTTGCTAACCTCATGTACAAAATACAAGTATGTAGTCACCCTGCAGCCAGACACCTCATAATTTTAGAGCAAGAAGGTGGAAGGAGAGCTAAGATATGAGTTATTTAGCTTCCAAATAAGCCAGGAATTGCACCACAGAGCATCTAGAATCCCTGAGCTTCTAGGGGCCTGGCAGCACCCAGACCACCGGCTGTTTAAGAACCCCCTTGTAAAAATCCCGGCAACGGCCCTGGTACCCCTATTTTCATTAATCTAGATTGTGATTAGGCACCACCAAAACTAACCCTAAGGGGGCACTCCATCAGATAGCTGCTGATCCTTGTCCCCCAGTCCCAGTCACGGCAGTCCCCTGAGCAGCAGGGAATGGTCAATCAGATCAAAGGCCTTGGACAGGTCCACAAATACAGCCCCAGCATTCTCCTTTGTCCATGGCCTCACAGATGTGGTTCGCGAGCCCAGCCAAGGCCGTCCCAGTCCCATGTTTGTGAAAACCATGCTGCTCAGGGGACCGGAGACCAACTGAGTCAAGTTCTCAATCAGTTGCTCGTTCACAGTTTTCTCCAACAATTTGCCTAAAGATGGCAGGAGAGATATGGGTCATTAACTATCCAAGTCCGCCTGAGAACCCCATTTGAAAATGGGTTTGATTATTGTTTGTTTCCAACAAGTGGGAAATTCAGCAGTGATTAAAGATAAATTAAACACCTTAGTAAGGGGAAAGTAAACACAAGGAGCTATCAAGCACAAAAATCTTCATCAAAAAACGAGCAAAAAGAGACTAAGAAATCTCAACATGTACATCCTAGAAGACAGGGAAGCGAGAGGGGATGTGATACAGACTTACAAGTACCTCACAATGGTAAGCACGGTGCAGGAGGAGGGTCTCTTTTAAATAAGAAAGATCACCAGGAACAGAGGGCATGTGGGGGGGAGAGTTTATGGGATCTGAGGAAGTACTACTATACTGAAAGAGTGGTGGATGCCTGGAACAGACTGCCAGTGGAACTGGTGGAGGCAAAAACAGTAGGGGGCTTCACGCAGGCATGGGTTAGACATAGGGAATGTTAGTAGATAGGCAGGGAGGAAGCAGGGTCACCAGAGACCAGTTAGGGTCTGTGGAGACAGACTAGGCCAGGACCATCTGGGCGGGCTGGATGGGCCAAGCAGTTCTTTTCTACCAAAAAATTATTTTTCTGTATTTCTAAACCATTGATTATAACTTCTTTAAGTAAGAGGTTGGGGTCAAATGAATTTCCATATGGAGCACACATGGTCATTATACCAATAGAAGCTGGGGTTACGTGCACCCTCCCCCAAAAAATTCTTATTCTAGTACTGCTTCTTGGGCTGTGGAGGTCTATATATGTGGGAGTTAGCATTCCCAGCAGATTAACTTTTGATTCTGTGCACCATCCCAGGAAATGCTCTAAGCATTAGCATTACAACCTACACGTGCACACACACGCATGAGCATGCTTTTTTGGGCTTTCCTGCCTCTGAAAATGTATGAATTAATAGTTTAACTGATAAAGGGGAAGGAATGATCAACAATGCTCTGTCTAGGAAACTCCAGCAGAATTGTACTGGCAAGAGCATTGGACTTCACCAGCAGGGCATCCTGAATCCATGAGGCCAGAGTCCTGACTTTGGGATGTGGCAGATCAGCTGAATGCAGCAGTTCTTCCTCTCCCCCACTCTGAAGGTGTGACTTTACCTCCTTATCCCTACCCCACTCCAAAGATTTAACTTTAGCAGGATTATGTTTCTGACTGCAATTCACTTTCTGGACAATGTCAATTACTGTCTTTAGTATTTCATAAGGATTTGCATGGTACTTTAGCCATGAATGAACAATTCTGCTTACTCTTTTCTCTACTGCAAGGCTTACCTGCATCTTTGGCCCATCGCAAGATGGAGGTGACTTCATTGCCTTTTGTGGTGTTGCACATGGAACGTACTGCCGCTGCATTCACACCTACTGTGCCCTCATTAGCTTTCACCCCACACAGGTAAGCAGTAGCAGTTCCAGCGCTGTCTGCTACCTGTGCATCAGTGTTGTAGGTCTAGAAATAAAGAAACATAAGCAACGTTTAAAATACATAGAGGAAAACATTGGCCACCAATATCCACACAGGTCAAGTAAGAGGAACAGGCACCAGGGCTAAATCCCCTTTAAAACATGCAGTATATGAGACATCAGGCTAGAGAGTCAAATGAGCAGCATAAAACAACCACAGATTTGTTTTTATTCTAGTCACGCTCATAACGAACAGAGAATGATTGAAAAATGATTGAACTCAACTACAGGAATCTACAAAATCACACATGCCCCCACATAACTGACATCCAGGGAAGTACTGGGGTTACATAAACAACTGGAACCAATAATTTACATCAGGCTAGCGTCTATGGTGATTGGCTTAGTGTCAAAAGGGCCTGAGCAGAGCCAACTTTTCTTTGAAATGACAAAAAATAACTAAGGTAAAAATAAAATATTCTACCAGCTATTTTTACTGGACAATAGCCCAGTTCAGTATGTGTGCCTACATGCTCTCTTACAGGATCAAAGTATGTTTTTTTTTTTAAGCCAACATGAACTGCCATGTTAAAGGAGAACCACATTGAACCTGTGCATCATATAGAGGTTCACATTCTCTTACTGCTTCTCCTTTACTGGCTTTTTAATAAACTCAGTGGGTGTCACGATTCACACACACTGGTGGTAATGACCAGTTTAGTAATCAAAGATGTACCTTATTTGACTTTCAGTGACAGGGTTCTTTCTATAGCAGAGTACAGATGCATTGTGACAACAATCGAAGAGGTTAACAAGGACATAAACTATAATAGAGGGTTCCATGTCATAATGGCGATTTTTTCTACAGCAAATCACACAAGAGCAAGCACATTTTGCCAAATGTAAAGCTGACCCCTAAACCACCTCAATGACTGCCAAGACGGCAACCAGGAACACGTTAACATTAACGTTTAATGCGGGGGGCTGTGCCCCCGCACTCCCCTTTGTGGGGGGGTAAGCCCCATACACCCCCAAACTAATATAATCAACTTCTGGGGGGGAATGCACTGGGGGAAAAGAGGTATACATGAGAAGGGGACACCAGTATTTTGGGGGGGATGCCACACCTGGGGCAACATCGGGCCGGGGAACAGCATGATAAAAAAAATATATATATATATGTATTTCTAACAGCCAATGTCGTTACAAACATTTTTCCCTCTGGGCAGTCCCAAACCCAGGACCATCACCTCTGTAGTTAGTGACCCTATCTGCCACACCAGGTGGAGAGCTCAGCTGCAGCAGGCTTAACTGCAGTATTTGACCTGCATCACTCTTCAGCTCCCCCCTATCAGTCAACCTCGCCATTGCATTGCTCCTTACTCGCTATGCCCTCCCATCAGGCGCACAAATTGAGTCAATCATATTTGAGTTGCTCAATTTGTTTTGCCCATATGACAGGATACCATAGTGGGGCATTCAAAAATGGTCCTTACCACTAGAATGTAAATCAAAACCACCCACTGAGCCCACTAAAACGCCAGGAAAGACGGAACAAAAACAGAATGTGACCCAGTATTTGAAACATAGCTTCTACAGAAAATATAGGCTTTCCAGTTAAAGGAGAACTACCTGTAAGTATTTTTTTTCCAGTACAAACACATTTTTTTTAAATACTTGTTCCATTCCATTATTATTCCATAAATATTGGCCTTTTAGTAAACTCACTGCACTGTATGTTTTTGATTTACACACAGGTGATGAGTAACATTTTAGAACTCTGTGATGCAGTACATGCCCCTTTCAACTACAGAGTTGTATAGTACAATGCAGATGCATTGTGACAATAATGGAAGAGTTGGGCAGGGATAAACTATATCACCTAGTCTTTAAATCAGAAACACCCACTGTGTTTATTTAAAGGCCAGTAAAGATGGAACAATAGCAAAACGTTAACCTGTAGATAAAAATCAGCTTCTACTAAATACACAGGTCTACAGGTTAAATTAATGTCCCTGTGCTTACAGTCAGATTTTAAAAAAACATGTAGTGCAGAGTGTTTTGATTTATGGGTGTGCCCTTCCTTTTGTCTGATATTAGGAGTTTCTTCTAAACTAGCCTACTAGTTTTATGGTAGTTTTATGGCCCCTGGGGATTCCATCTTAGCAAGCTGTATTGCTCTTCTTTTTCCTACAATGCTTCCTGTCCCATGAGACAGAGTTGTATATGGGACCATAGATTAATCAAGTTCTGGTTCAGAGTCAATTTCACAACAGAAAAGCTGTGATATAAAGCGACTTTCCCTATCCAGTGAGCACTAATGGCTATAATTACAGTTTAACAAATACCTGAGAGCTAACTGAGTGAGTTATTCTGTAAGAAAATAACTAGAGTTTTTACTAATTATAGCATTGATAATATGATGTGATTGGTGTGCTTTTTATAGCTGTGTGTAGTTTGATGAAATGAAAAATTTTAAAAGCAAAAAACATTTACTCCCGCTGGCTACAGCTGACGCACACATAGAAAACAAAAATTTGAATTAGGGCTATTTAGTGGAGGCCAGAATATCAGACTACTAACTGCAATACAGTACTTACTGAATCATTTGTCCTGGATGCATCACTGTCACATGGATCAAGAGGCATTGTAGGAAAAAGAAGAGCAATAAAACTTGCTAAGATGGAGATCCCCACTAGCAGACTAATTTAGAAAAAACTCACTAGCAAACAAAGGGAAGGACACTCCTGGTTACACACACAAATCAAAACACTGCACAGCATGGCCCAGATATTCAAAAGGGTTGCGCCATGCGCAACAGGGTTGCGCGTGCGCGACTCCAAAAATGCGCCATTCTGCGATATTTAGAAGGGGCCAGTTGCGCCACCGAAAACATGCTGAGCAACAGCGCCAATGGAAATGAAGGCATGCGCGCTGAAGGGGCGGGTCCATGCATAAAGTGCGTAATCTGGAATATCCGACCACTGCGCAATGTGCAAGAGTATGGCTCAACCAAGTTCGCAGTACGGTTGAGCCAAAATAAAAGGCTCAAGGAAGCGCGCAGAACCCTAACAGGCCGCAAACTGGGGAGAGAGACAGAGAGAGTGAGAGAGACAGGAGCTGGAAGGGCAGAGAGGGACAGTGGGTCCAGGAGGACAGAGAGGCCAGTGGGGGTGCCGGTGCAGTGGAAACAGCAGTGGGGGAGCAGGGTAACACAGGAACAGCAGCCGGGGCAGAAGCCAGAGATGGACAGTGTCAGCTTCCACATGGAAGCTGTAATGAGGGTGAGACACCATGCTGCAGGGGATGTGGCGCGGAGGGGCCCATCGGCTGTATGCCCCTGACAGGCGGTATCGCGTCTTACCGCGCTTCGAGCTGTACACAGACATCGGATTGTGGCCGCACCGCCTGAACAGGGCAATATTGAGACGGTTCTGCTAGCTGTGCAGTGATGTGATGCAGGCACCCTCACGACGGAGTCATGCTCTGTCCGTGGAGACCAAGGTGACAGCCTGCATGTGCCTGCTCACCACGGGCACCTTCCAGAGGCCGACAGGGACACCACAGGCATTACACAGTCAGCCACATCACGCATCCTCACCCAATTCCTCCGCGCACTGCTGCCTCATGCTGCGGAGTACATCCATTTCCCCAGCACCGCGGCAGAGCGTACAACAAACATGCAGGAGTTCCACAGGGTAGCACGTATACCTGGCGTGCTAGGGGCCATAGACTGCACCCATGTGGCCATTCACACGCCACCTGGCCCCGACGGCCAGGCTTATCGGAACCGAAAGGGCTTTTCCAGTGTCAACTGCCAGGTGGTGTGTGATGCCACTGGGCGCATCATCAATGTCTGTGCCACACACCCTGGTGGAGCACATGATGCCTTCATATGGCACCAGTCTGCCCTGTGCCATCGATTCGAGAGTGGAACATCCCCACGGGTCATCTAGTGGGTGAGTACACATGTATGGAATGCAAACTCTGGGCAAGGGTGGGAATGACACAGGTGCCATGGTAGTGGCACACAAGGATATGGGCAATATGGACCTGACATGACACTGATCTCCACTATCTCCACACAGGTGACTGCGGATACCCACTCCATTCCTGGCTGCTCACACCATACCGGTGCCCCACGACCCCAGCGCAGCTATGTTTCAATGAGGCACATGCCGCAACACGTAACATCATAGAGCGGGTGTTTGGGATGCTCAAGGCACGCTTCCGATGCCCGGACACCTCCGGCGGAGCCCTACAGTACAGCCCCCAAAAGGCCTGTGGGATATTCCTGGCCTGTTGCATCCTGCACAACATGGCCAAAGACCATGGGATAGCCGTACAGGTCCAAGAGGGGGACAGCGATGGGGACGCCAGTGGCGCTGGTGATGGGTGATGAGCAGCCCCCTAGGACGGAGGGACCCCCGACTGACCCGGCAGGCCCAGCTGCACCGGGACACCATTGCAGAAGAGCACTATGCCCAACACAGGTAAGTCAAGGGGACATGTGCAGGCAACACTGTCCATGCGCAAACCACAGGCACACGGGGAACACACCGTGCATGAAGGTCAGGGAGTTGACGGTTCCAGGCATACTAACACACCATCAGAGAGGGTGAGCACTCATAGGGACACACACACACCAGGCAGCGACATGGGCAGCAGCACAGCACTGGAAATGACATTGCCAACACACAGCACCACCAACCACCCCCACCACCTGGACTGTCCACGACATGTGTCAGGACCTGGGCACACGTGCACCTTGGTGTACAGTGCAATGCAGGCATCATCATGCACACGCACCTGTGGACAGCAGTTGGGAGAGTGTGCAGGTGGTCCATGTGTCAGCGCAGGAGCAGAGCACCCAGCAGTGCACTGCCCACCATGACACACATTGCACACAGGGCAGCACCAGACAGGGCCTGCACTGGGAGACAGCTCAGTCAGGTAGCACTGTTCCACGGCCACCACGGATGCGGGCGGCCGCCGTGTCCCAGCAGCACTGGCAGGCTGAGCAGGGCCACATCGGTGGCGCTGGTGCACCACCGGGTCCCACTGCACGAATGCGACCTTGCCCGCACAGGGGTCTGCATCCCGCAAACAAATCGCACCAGGGGTGCTCGGGATGCCCACAGCAGAACCCGGCATCGACAGGCCTGGTGTCGCATGACGCCGGGAATGGGGAGTGGAGAGCACACTGTGTGGGGTGTGTGGCACAGGGGCACCTGACAGTGTGGCCAATGTGTCCGCCACAGAGACCACTGCCTGGGTCAGCCTGTCAATGGCAGCGGTCACATCCGTCCGCAGAAGGACCAGCTCGGCTCGGTCCTGAGCATACTCCCTGCTATGCCGCTCCACGGACACAGACAGTGCCTCCACGGACCTTGCAACCCGCCCCTGCAGCTGTACCGAGTCCTGCAGCAGGCGGGTGTGCACGTCCAATGGGTACTCTGCCCCAATGGCCTCGTGACCCCCAGAGTGTGGATGGTCCTGGTGCACAGCACCCCTTGAGGGTGGGCGCTGTCCACCAGGACCAGGATGGGCGGATCAATGAGCGGTGGACATGTGCCACTGATTGACACTGTACCCCAGACCTGGTGTGTGACTGCTGCTGCCGCCCTCCAACTGCTGAGCCCCAGGTCCACCTGTTCCACCTCCATGCTGACAACAATGCCAGACACCTGCACAGCCACGGTGCTGCCCACCGGTGCTGACAGGCACAGCCTGGGACTGTGCCAGCATGCTGGTACACAGGTGTGAACCAGGAAGGCCCAGGGGCACGTGCTGGCCTGCCATGTGTCCGTCATGGGACACACACCTATCACTGCCCATTGCAGGCCTGCTATCATCAATGGTGCAGGTGCGTGCCACTGCCATAGGCACAGCATGCTGGCATACCTGCATGCCAGACTGCTGTGACACAGGCTGTGCACCCCCTGCACCCGTATCACTGACACCGGAGTTGTAGGCCCAGCGTGCATGCTGCTGCAGTGCCTGCAGGCTGGTGGTGGAGGTGGATGGTCCCTCCTCCACGTCCAGCAGGTCTGCCTCACTGTCTGGACCCACCACCACCACCGTCTCCTGCAGACGAACAGGATCTGTAACAGAAAGAGAGTACATGTGAGTGCATGTGAACAACAGCCCCCAACAACACCACCATGTCATACCGTGCAGTGATGGGCTTCCACCTGTCTGGAATCCTCCGCCTGGTATGCCCGCAATGGCACTCAGCTGCATGGCCGCGACCAGTGTCTCCTCTGTAGGGGTCAGCTGCAACACCACTGGTGGGCCCCCACCAGTGACAGCACGTGCCGCCCTGAAGGCTGCCACCTTCTCCTTCAGCCTCCTGCGGTCAGTCCCCATCTTCTTCCTGCATTCCTGCATGCAGCGCTGGTGGCTTCTGTGCAGGTTGACAGCCCGAGCTACCCCCTCCCATGCAGCTGCACGCTCCTGAGGGGTGCCCCTCCATCCACTCAATAGTGGCTCATCCTCCAGGTAGGCCTGGAAGAGGGCCTCTGTCTCTGCCGTGATAAAGTTTGGCCTCCTCCTACGCCCGCCGTCCACACCCTCAGCTGGGCTCTGGTCAGTCATGGTGATCTGTATGGGTGGAAGTGGACACCTGTCACTGTGCAGTCGACAGCATTTCCCCATGAGCATAGCTGCCGGCCCGGGGGGGGGGCCGAAGCCCCGTTTCCTCTCCGCATGGCAGATACTGATAGAAAGGGTGCCCTTTGTCCCTTTCTAAGTGCCCTTTTCATGCTCAGCCCCCTCAGCCTTTATCATCCTCCAGCACCCCTGCCCATGAGCATTGTCCTGAGCATCACACAGCATGTAACTCACCTCTCACCTGCAGTAACCAAATCTGGCCAGCACAACCCACTGTCGCATTTTTATAGCGCAACACATGCAAATGAGGTGTGGCGCTACTTTAATGACATGCTAATCGCGCCACTGCGCCTTTGAATGGCTGATCGAATGATTTGCATATGTCGGCTGAATATCGCGTATTGGCGCTTTGTGCAATACGGAAGGTCCGGCTGAGCCAATGGCGCAGGTTTGTGGCTGCATGCTACACTGCATTGCGCATGCCCAGACAGCTTACGCATGCGTCTATCGCGCTGCAGACCTGCTGAGCGCGATAGGCGATTCAGGCCATGGCCACCATTGTGCCAGTGGCGCTACAGCACTGGGCACTATATGGCGCTGTGGCACTACTGCGCGATAGTCCACTGTGGCACTGGTGCTCAGCTTGGCAGTCACACAGGATGCCTATACGTCCTATGGTGCTGTGTAGCCTTGCATCATTGCCGTGACCTTGTGTATGCCCTCTGCCCTCTGGCGCTGTTCGCATGCCATGTGTAAGTCCCTATTGCGCTGTCTGGTGACAATGCCATGTAAAGTGACGGCGCTGTTCGAACAGCGCGATTGGAGCCTGTGGTGGTCTATTGCGCAACAACTCCACGTGGGGTTACGGCGCAGCGGGGTGCCATATTGCCTGCTGTAAAGTTGGTGCCATGGCTAGGAGGAGGGCGGTGTCCTGGAGCCAGCTTGAAGTGGCCAACCTGGTGGCCCTGGTGGAGCCCCACTGTGAGGCACTGTATGGTGAGGCCCCTCACCATGCCTAGGACCCACGTGGTGGCAAGTGGCCACTGACCTGGTGGAGGTCACTGGCCGGGGCGGTCTGCTGAGCAGTGCGGCACCGTACAGTCCTCCGCCGGAGGGAGCCGAACTCGACGCGGCTGTGCTCACATGCCAGGCGGGCGGTGCCTAGGCCAGGTGAGTGTACCATCTATGACCGATTTCTCTGTAGGGGTGTGTGTGTGCTTGGGTGGCTGTGCATAGGTGCCGCTCGGACACGGTTGGCTGTGCTCAGTGTGTGCAGCTGTGCGATGGATGGTTATGGCTGTGTGGGCAGGCACTCTCACTGGGGCAGGGGGCACTCTGCTTTTGAGTCACACTGATGTTTGTCTCAACATATGTCTCCCACAGGCTGGATTTTGAGGACACCGGGCGAGGGTGAGGTGGGCCGTGCCAGGACCCCGATGCCGGGGGGTGTTGTGCCCCAACCGCAGCAGCAGCAGCAGCATCAGCAGCAGCGGCAGAGCCAGCTGCTGGAGGAGTGTGAGTATCATTACTTCTTGGATGCTATTGCATGCTGGGGGGGGGCAAGACCACCAGCCATGCACAACACAACCAAAGGGGAGGTCATAATTCCACTATACAAGACACTAGTGAGGCCCCACACTGGAGTACAGTGTACAGTTCTGGAGACCATACCTATGTATGGACATGGACTGGGTAGAGGGGGTTCAGAGGAGGGCAACACAGATGGTGCATGGATTGCATCACAAGTCCTATGAAGACAGGTTGAAGGAACTGAACATGTATTCCCTGGAGGAGGGAGGGAGAGGGGGATATGATGGGGACATACAAGTATCTTACAGGAGGGAACAGAGTGCAGGAAAACACTATTTTTAAGCATAAAAGATGTTCCAGGACTAGAGGGCATGGGATGAAGTTGGAGGGGGGACGATTCAGAGGAAACATGAGAAAGAATTTCTTCACAGAACGGGTGGTGGACAAGTGGAACACTCTGCCAGAGGAAGTGGTGGGGGCTGACTTGGTCACAGGATTTAAGAATGCATGGGATAGCCATAAAGGAATTCTGGAGGTCAGGGGTAAGGTGCAACAGACTTATAGGAAAACAGAGTGAACTTACAAGGTCAAATGGCCAGACTGGGTGGCCCATAGGCCCTTATCTTCTCCGACACTGTCTATGTATCCATGTATAGGCACGACACAGGTGACATGCATCACAGTTCAGTATCACAGCACGCCTGTGTATGCGTCACTGGTGGTCAGGCATGCACTGGGCACATAGCTGTGTAACTGGCATCACACTACGTTGCCACATCACTTGCCAGCCTAGTTTGTACTGTGATTGACGTGGGCAGTGTGTGGGCGGTGGTCGCATAGCTGGTGCCGCCTGTTTGTGATGGCCATGTGCATGTTCACTGTGGGTGGGTGTATGCCATCACAGGTGCGGGACATTGGCCTATATGGCTTGCAGGTTGGGTGGTGTACAGGGTTGTGGTCAGTCACAGCCATTGACTGTGTTCCCATTTTCCTAGGCCTCGAGGTTCTACAGAGGATGCAACAGGATGTCCGTCGCCTCACAGAGGTCAGCATTGCAAACCACAGGATCCTGCAAGCCATCCGGAGGCATGGACGCCATCAGGGCCGGGATGGAACGGGGCGCCAGCAGGGGGAGGACCAGGAGCCGCTGGGCCAGAGCCCACTTACCCTTCCCACTTCTCCCATCCCTACCACCCTGCCTTCCTCTCCAAGTTTTAATCCCTCCCTCTTGAACACCCCTTCCTTGTACCCGTCCCCCCAGTAAATAGTTTTTATTGTTCTTGTTGAACTATGTTTAATATACATTTCTATTTTGATATATGAATACTGTGTCGGTCTCTGATTTGCAGCTGGCTATGGGTGCTCAGTTGCAGGTGTGTACATGCCATCTGGGCTGGTATGGTCCTGGGTATGTGTGTGTGTGTGTGTGTGTGTGTGTGTGTGTGTGTGTGTGTGTGTGTGTGTGTGTGTGTGCATGGGGAGGTATCTCCAGCATGGCAGTGACTTTCGGTTGGTCTTGCCATCTGCTGCCACCCAGTGCTGGGTGCACAGGGTGTGTCTGGCCTGTAGGCTTCTGTGTTGCACAGGGCTGACATGTGGGGGACTGCATGGGTTCCTGCAGTGCCAGTCCACTGCACATGGGTGGTGTCTTGGGGTCACAGTGCAGGTGTGCTGTGCATGCAGGGGGCTGATGTGCACTGTGGTTGTCAACCCCTGTGTGTGGCACTCTCCGCCTGCCAGTGGTTGTGCTGGGGTGTCAGGGCTCTGCTATGCTTTGTTGGCTTGTCCCCATGGGCACTTGGATCATCCGTCCCACCCCCAGTGATGCTGTGCTTGGGGTGTGCCGGTGTGGTGTGGGTTCTGCAGTGTGTTCCTGTGCCCATGTGTGGCATGGCTGGCGGTGGGCCCCAGCCTGCCTCCCTGGATGTGCAGTTCCATTGCTCTGGGGGCTGTGTGCTTGCGCTATGGCAGCTCTGGACTGCTCAGCTGAGCTTCCCTGGTTGCGCCATAGCGCAACATTTTGGCTCAGCTTCTCCTTCCTGGTTGCGCGATGGCACAGTATGTGCGATATTCAGATGTTGGTTGCTTGTGCAATTTGCTCTGCTCCATGTTTGAATATCGCACCTGTTGCACATTTGCGCAACTGGTTTGTGCTTGCTCCTGCTGTTGTGCCAGTTTTGAGCGCAGTTTGAATATCTGGGCCCATATGTTTTTGCAAACTTTGACTGTAGTACTCCTTTCTATCTCGCTCTCTCTCTCACGTTGATGAATAGATGGAGAGATGGATGGTTGGAGAGATGGATGAATGAATGTACTTAACAGGGGGGTAGGGCAGCAAAGTGGCCATGCTGCTGCTCTGCTCCATCCGACTGCTCCATCTGTAACTTTATTTTTATGTTTACTGACAGTATTAGCTCTGTTTTTTCAGAGTTAGCGCTCAGTTTTTTGCTTTTGGTTTAGCGTTTTTAATCTTTTGAGCTAAAAAATTGAGGGGGACGACTCAGGGGCAATGTGAGGATGTATTTTTTCACAAAGAGGGTGGTGGATGCATGGAACGGCCTTCCTGAGAAGGTCATGGGCTAAAAACAGTGGGGGAATTCAAGAATGCATGGGACAGACATAAGACAATTATAGTGGGGGGGCAGGAGGAAGTAAGCTGTTGGTTAACTAGGATCTGCAGCTTGTCCATCAGGTAGGGAAATGAGTAGACTGGGTGGGCCAAGCAGTCCTTACCTGCCGTCAAAGTCTATGTTTCTATGTTCCTTGTAAAAATTGATGGAATGGATAGTATGCTAGGAGAACAGCAAGGCAACATTCCTCATGTATTTTTCTTTGTGCCAACTCCTTGAATAAACTCCAAGTGGTCTCTTATGGTTGGACCACAACCTGTGTTTGTGGAAAACTTTTGGAAGGATTTTAGTCAGAGATGTTGGAGATGTCACTGAAATCTAGAGACTGGAGGTTTTCATACTTATTTCAAGAAGGTGGTCTGGTGGCCCTATAACTGCTTAAATGTATTTTCTGTCCTGTTCAAGGAGAGAATGAGAGTTGCTGGACAAGTGGAGGGCAGGAATGAGAAAAGGGAATGGAGCTGGATACTACTGCACTTAGTGCAGATATGTTCTGAAAGGCTCTCATTGCTAAGATATGCTAACGCTGCCTGGGATTGGGGGGTTGCAGTGCCTTTTTTAAAAATAATTAATTTTTACTGTGTTTAGTGGCACAAATGCTTCTGTTTTAATTCACAGGTAAGAAGACATAGGCATGCATATTGAGTGTTAAATCTTGCAAACCTGGACCCTTACAAGGGATAGAGATGGATGTACAGAGTCCAGAGATATCCTGTGGAACAATAAATCTAAAAGAAGAGACATGGCGTATCTCACACAAATCACTAGGCCATTTCTATTTCTTCAAACTAGTCTCTGTTAGATGTGTGGGAAGATTCCAGGTAATTTTAAAATGTTGCATTATTCTTCCTATGTGGAATGGTGAACTGATCTGACTGGCCTACTTTGAAACCTTTTACACAGAACTTCCCAGGTGATAAACTTTTATGAACTCCCTTATCTGCTGCCAGGTGCTGTTCTTCTAATCCACTCCCATCTGGATGCGTACCACTGTTTTTAGGAAAATGGTCAGTGGCATTTCTCCATATAGAGGTTCATTTCCCTTTTGTGTCCAGTGATACAACCCATAGCAGTTATGCTACAAACTATTCTTTAGTTTGTTTGCTATAATGAAAGTTTTTCTTTTTAAAACAAACTTTGGCATTACAAAAACTGTTTAGACTGGTTTGTGCTTTTGAGTAGTTAGTGAAAGCAGCCAGCACAAGATGCCACATGTTTTGTAAATTGTGTATTTAAGTACTGCTTTGAGCTATGAGAGAAGTCTGTTTCCTCCAAAGCAATTTTTGAGGGCTCGCAACCCGCAGGGGAATTTTTTTGGTCAGAGGATACCCCTGTGTCCATCCTCTGTGGACTCTTGCTAATAATGGGACATTTTCTTGCATGGAGGATTGTATATTTGAATATCTAATGGTTGAGGAACTGGTGCACAGAAGGGTTTCGGCTTCACTGGGGACCCATCTGGAGGGATGTGGGCCTGTACAAGGGCAACAGCCTACATCCATCCAGGGAAGGGGCCGTTATCTTTAGTAAGCAGTTTAAATGCTTCTTTGGCAAGCATTTAAACTAGCCAAGGAGGGTAGTGGAAAGAAGCAGGGAGAATCAAACTGCCCTCCCCCACAGGTTAATGTAGTCCACAAGGAGGACCCTAAGGTTGGGAAATTGCCAATGGTAACTAAACTAGGAAAAGGTAGAATGGCAGAGAAAAAGAAAAAGGGGATTAAAGGCAGGGGGTAGTAAGGGGAAGGCATGAGGATAAAAGGGGATGACAGGAGGGGAAGTAACAAAATATGGAAGGCCATTTGCGTGAATGTTTGTAGCCTGGGAAATAAAATCCTGAATCTGGTGGCCTTGATGGCAGAGGCTGACCTGAACATTGTTTCTATTACCAAGCCATGGTATAATGGGAACCATGACTGGGATGTAGCTATACCAGGTTATACTCTATTCAGTAAAGACAGGGAGGGTAAAAAGGGAAGAGGGGTAACTCTTTACGCCAGAGAGGATATAAAAGCAACTGAGGTACAGGGATTGTGGGGGGGGGGCAGAGGCCCTGTGGGTCACCCTGGAGACGGGCAGTGGCACTGCTGTTTGCACAGGTGTGATCTACAGACCTCCAGCACAAGGGAAAGAACTGGATATGGGTCTAGTGGAATCCATTCATAAGATGGAAACTAAAGGGGAAGTGCTGCTGGTAGGTGAATTCAATTTGCCAGAAATTATTTGGAGCATTCCAGCTGCAGCCTCAACCAGGAGCAGGGACATACTGGACTCCCTGCATGTGCATGTCTCATGCAGCTGGCGCTATAATCCACCCATGAGGGTGTGATTTTAGACCTAGTACTTACCAGTGGGGACAGAATTGCAGATGTCATAGTCAGTGGACACCTGGGGTCCAGTGATCATCACATGATGTGGTTCAATATGAGTACAGTGGCACAGTCAAGCCATATGAAAGCGAGGGTCCTGGACTTCAGGAGAGTAGATTTTGCAAAGTTGGGGGTATGTCTCAGGAAAGCCCTAGCAGGGAGGAAGAACTGAGGGTGAGTTGAGGAACAGTGAGCCCATCTAAGAGGAGCAACAGTGGAAGCAACAAACCTGTGCGTTAGGTAAATAAACAAAGGCAGGAGGAAAAGGAAACCACTGTGATTCTCAAAGGATGTGGCCGGGAAGGTAAGAGTGAAAAAATTGGCTTTCAGGAAGTACAAGGAAATGCAGAAGGAGGGGGACAGGATTGTGATGAGCAGAGGAAGGCAGGGAAGGCAGTCAAGAGCACAAAGGCGTAAACGGCGGAAAAAATAGCCCAGGCAGTAAATAAAGTGGACAAGACTTTTTATAGGTACGCTAGTGAAAGGAAAAAGACAAGAGGTAGAATTGTAAGGCCTCAGAAGTTACCTATTAGGGTGGACACAATTTGTTCAGCTTGACAATTGCAAATCTGATTTCTCTCCTACCAGCATCGGTGCCACAAGGCTCAATTCTTAAACCACTACTTTTCTCACTGTTTGTGAATGGGCTGCCTCAAATGTCGAGCATTACCTCTACCAGCTTATATGTGGATGATATGGTGTTATACACCAGCGCCAAGAACATTGCCTCCATCAATACCACACTTGAGTCGGACTTTGCCTGTTTACACGAGTAGCTAGTATAAAACAAACTTCTTCTGAATACAAAAAAAAACTGCGGCAATGCTATTTGGATTGGCATCAAGGGTCAAATCTAGCTCTGCAACACTGGCCATACATGGCTGGGTTGGCTCACTCCTGGATTTGGTGGACTCTTTCAGATACCTGGGTATGAACCTCGACCCTTCATTGGATTTCAGCCTCCATATCACCAACACTTGTAAGGCGGACAATATCAAACTGGGGCTGGTCTACAAAGTCAGAGCATCCTTAACCAGAAGGGACTAAGAGTTCAAACTCCATTTTGGCCCCGCCGACGCTTTGCGTTGGCTCACCACTGCCCCCACCACCACCACCCTTTGTCATCGGTGTTCTTTATAGGGGTGATCACATGATGGCTTTAGCCTATCAGGCCACTTTACCATTTGCTGGTTATCAGCATCCACCACTAGAGGCAGCAACCTACTATAACCCCCACCTACTGGTCCAAGCCCAAAATGTGTGCTTCAGGCATAGCAGCTATTTTACTTCTTGCTCCACTTGTTTTATTACCCCCCTCCTCTTTCCCAGAGGAGCAGCCTTGCCTGCCTTGACTTCCCACCCTAGCATCTCCATCTCCCCCCTCCCATACCTCAATCTCCTGCTCCCATGCAATTACATTTGCTTGCTGGTCCTTCTGTCCTCCCACCCTCCTTCCATGATGGCTTAGCCACCCTACAAATTCATGCACTAGCCTCCTCTACAATATCAGAACAGTCACCACACTCAAGTCGGAAACCCCTTTGGGCATTTCCCAACAGTAGGTTCCTGATTACCATACTGCTCCTGCTATTCAGGGACATCGAATGCAACCCTGGCCCTAACCCCAACCCCCTGACTAAACTATGCCCCCCACCTCTCACTGCCCCGTGGTCTTCAACTCGTGCATCTAAACATCTTCAGCATTGTAAACAAAATTAGTCTGCTGCAACCAATTGTCCTCTCACTTAAACCAAACATACTGACCATTACCAAAACATGGCTGAAACCACACAATCTAGATGTGGAATTTGCTATTCCGGGTTACTCCATTATTCATGAAGGCTGCCCTGGCACCAAAAGAGGGGGCAATGCTGCCATGTATATCAACTCCTCTTTTTTCAGTTTACACCAGTCCTGCTGCCCAGACCCTCGCAATTCATCAACGCCATACTAATCAAACTCTCCCTCGCCCATACCTGCCCCATATTTCTGGCCAGATCCTATTGTTCTCCTGACTCAACCTCACGCTTCATCCTGGAACACCTCAACACCCTTACTTCTCAGGCCTCTGGGGGAGAGTTGCACATCCTTGGGGAGTTCAACCAAAACTGGCTTTTCGGCTGCAGCTCCAGGTTGCGGAACTAGGTGGCTACATTAAACCTATCCCAACTAATCACCGAGCCCACTCACCTCAATCACAAATCATCTAACCATTCTCTCCTGGACTTGTCCCTTATATTGCTCCCACATCGTATACTCACCTCTGGTCTGCTTCTGGACTCTATAAGTGATCAGAATATGATTTACCCCATTAGAAAAATCCATCATCATAAAACAACCCCACCCCGAATCATCTTTACAAGATCCTACAAATCTTGGACCTTGCATCTCTCCTGTTCAACTTATCTAGCTTGGACTGGCCATACATCCCCAAGGCCATTTCTATTGATTCAGCCTGGGAGTTTTTTAAGGCCAGGTTCACCGTGGTCTGGAATTCGGATGCCCCTGTCAAACATACTTGGGTGAGGGGTACCCACATGCCATGGATCACTATGGACATCTTGTCACTCCTAAAAGACAGGGATGTAGCCTGGAAGGCTTTCAAGGTCTCCGGCTCTCCTGTGTACCATCAAAAGCACCATGCCCTTTGTAATGTCTGTACTAGACAGATCTGCCAGGCAAAGGCAAAGTACTTCAGTGACACCTTCAAGTCTAACCTAAGCCAGCCTTCCAAATTTTCGAAGGTGATTAAATCTCTTTTTGCCCCTCACTCTCAAACCCCTACCACTGCCCTCAACATAGGCAGCTCCATGATTACAGACCCATTCAAAGTGGCTTGTCATTTCAATTCCTTCTTTATGGACTGCACTTCATCACTCCTAGGCTCCCTTAACCCTCAGGCCACCCCCCAAAAATGCCCCACCCAGCTGGGACCCACTTCATCTTCTGCCAGATTACCCCTACTGAAATCTATAAAGCACTACTTGCCCTAAATCCCAGCAAAGGCAAATGCCCTACTGGCATGGACTCCAACTGTACTGGTCAGCTCAGGCCATCGCCACCCCCCCCAGCATCTTTCTGTAACCTCTCGTTCTCTCTAGCCACTATCCCCACTGAATGGAAACATGTCACAGTCATCCCACTTCCCAAAGGTGGTGATCCCTCTGCCCCCAGAAATTACCACCCGATATCCCTGCTACCCTATCTTGGCCAAAATCTAGGAAAAAACTAGATCTCTCTCAACTCTCCTCCTATCTTGATTTCTCTTTCTTTTTCACCCCTTACCAGTCTGGCTTTAAGAAGTCCCACTCCACCTCCACCTTCCTCCTAAGACTCACGGACTTCATCCTCACTGGTATGGATAGGGGCCTAATCACCTCAGCCATTTTTGTCAACCTGGCTAAAGCCTTTGACACAGTCTCCCACACACTCCTGCTGTCTAAACTCTCTCACGCAGGGCTCTCAGGTATGGACACCTGCTGGTTTCAATCATATCTGTTAGGCCAATCAGAACTTGCAATGCCACATCTGCCTCCCTTCCTGTTAACTCTGGAGTTCCACAAGGCTCAGTCCTTGGCCCATTCCTTTTATCCATCTTCCTAAATGACCTGCCCTCTGCCTGCCCTCATACAGCCATTCACATATATATGGATGATACAGTTTTGTACATATCTGGCCCCTCGACTTCTAATATAGTAACCAGACTCCAGCAGGACTTCAACAAAGTTCAGCACGATTTTACTCAAATCTACTTTTTCTCAATGCTAAGAAAACTATCTCTGTTAACCTTTGGCATGAGGCAGAGATTTTTAAGGCTACCCTCCACCCCCTCCTTCCACACCCTGGCTGGGTCTTCTATTGATCCTTGCTCCTCCTACAGATATCTCAGGGACTGGCCTGATCAGCACCTTGACTTCTCTGCACACATTGATGCCATCCACAGAAAGCTTTACCCCAAGCTTGGTGCACTGTATCACAGCTGTGGTTGCATCCCATTGCCGGGTCGACATACTATACTGCAGAGGATGATCCTCCCCATCTTTAACTTCGGGGATGTAGTTTGCAGTGCCGCACCAAAGTCCACCCCCTAGCCAGACTGGACCCCCTCTTCCATTCGTTCTGTCACTTTGCACTTAACTGTCCTCCAAATACCCATCATTGCATTCTGTACTGCAACCTTGACCTCCCCTCATTAAAGGACTGGCATCTCTCCCACTGTGATAGTCTCACAGCCAAATACTGGTTGCAGTCCCTCCCCTCGTATCTCACCATGGTCCTCTCTACCCACACCCCACAGGGCTATGCACGGAGAAAAAACAACTTGCGTCTACTGACCATTCCACTCATGTCAACCTCGGCAGGCCAGTTAGCTTTCAAGTATCACATGCCCAATCTCTGGAACTCACTCACCTCAGATATTCGGCGGGCCCCCCCCAGGACAGCATTTAAACTCCCTTCTCAAAACATACTTCCACTCCACCTGCGCATGCACCTATGTGAGCTCATTAAACAGGTGACTACACCTTCTGCATCAGGGCCAAACCCCATCTATGTAGCCTTCCTAATTTCTCTGTTTCTTGCCTATACCTCACGCTGTAACTTACCTGGAGTTAGTCTCCTGCCATATGCCTGTTCATCTGCCTAATGAAATTGCACTCCACCTCCTAAATGTTTTATCTTGTATGTATATTATGGAATTGACTTGTATATGTATTTATGTATGCACTCCCTCTCCCCCTACCCCCAGGACACATCTGGAATCTAGCAGTAGTCTGCTCAACATGCCTCCCTGGTAAAACCTTTAAATAAATAGACTCCATGGCAAAATTAGCCATCATGCAGGGGGTACTGTGACCCAGCCTGACTTATGGAACCACTTCCTATAAAGATATGAACAAGGGACTATTGCAGAAGTTATAATAGTATCTGTTGCTTCGCACTCTCAGTACCTAGGTGCACCCATCATTGCATACTTTACTCCAGTCTGGGTTGGCTCTTTCCCACCTCTTACCGAGTCTATACCACAGGATGCACAATTGACAGTATCATCCAAACTGGAACACCAATGTCCCTTGCATGTTCGCTGAACTGGGCCCATCAGACTTACCTGCTGAGATCTACAGAAAAGTCACTCCTTAATACACCCAAATGCACCAATAGAATAGGTCAGCAGGCATTTGCAGCGTCTGCCCCAAAGCTATGGAACTCCTTGCTTTCAACTGTGAGGCACTCCACTACATACTTGATCTTTAAAAATGAGCTCCGTGCCTGTCTCCTGGCCTCTGACAGATGCACGTGCGACTTAACCCCTTGGGGAGGGCACCTAGTTAGGTTTCCTTTACACATCCCTTCAGCGCATATTTAAGCATGTATCACTCTTGCCACTCTTAAATAGTAGGCAAGGACAGGCTGTGAGGTATCCCACCGTGAGACTGTCTGGAATAGTTTCTCCATTTACTTATCCCGTATGGTCTTTCACCTCAAAACTGCATTGTGTATTCCCCTGTATCTATGGCTAGTCTAAAGTAATGTCTAATTTCTCCTGTACAGTAGGTATCACTGTGCCTGTCTATATTGTAATGTGTTTGACCCAAGTCTGTATTATGGAACAGTAACCATTGTGATGTGATGTGATGTGCTTTTACTCTCCCGGGTTGTGACTGAAAATAGGCAATTTCTTTGCCTAGAGCACTTATCTGGTAATCAAAAACTAAATAAATAAATAATAAATACATTAAGGGGAAGAAGGAGAGTGTACAGAAGGGGACTTGGAAAAACAACAATTCTGAACAAATATTTTTGTGCAGTATTCACAGAAAAGGGGGAAGGTAAGGGACCACAATTAAGTGAAACGAGCAATAAGGGGAGGGAGGTGGCCACCAGTCCACTTACAGAGGAGAGAGTTCTAGAGGAACTCGCAAAACTGAAAGTGGACAAGGTAATGGGACCAGATGATATGCATCCTAGAATATTAAAGGAGCTTAGGAGGTGTTGGCAGCACCACTAGCAGCCCTGTTCAATAAATCACTGGAAACAGAGGAGGTTCCACAGGACTGGAGGAGAGCATATGTTTTCCCTCTACACAAAAGTGAGAGCAGGGAGGAGGCTGGAAACTATAGACCAGTCAACCTGACCTCGGTGGTGGGGAAAATAATGGAATCACTGCTAAAAGAAAGGATTGTGGAACACCTTGAATCCAGCAGAGCACTGGATCTGAGGCAGCATGGATTCACAGCGGGAATGTCATGTCGAACAAATCTTATAGATTTTTTTGATTGGGTGACCAGGGAAGTGGATCAAGGAGGAGCGGTGGAAGTGGCCTACCTGTACTTCAGCAAGGCCTTCAACACTGTTCCACATAAGAGGCTTGAAAACAAGTTAGACAGCCTGGGAATGGGTCCCAAAGTGGTAAACTGGGTTAGAAACTGGTTGAAGGATGGAACACAGAGGGTGGTGGTAAACGGAGCTCAATGGTATCTCAATGGTATGGTGACTGCAGGGTGCCACAGGGATCAATTCTGGGGTATACCAACCATAGGTTGACTCCACGACCGCGAAGACCAGCACAGTGACAGATTTCACCCAAAATCGTTGGGTCTATGTGCTGGTCCATGCAGACACCAGCAGTGCATCTCCCAGTATTGCGCCCCCTCCCCGAGACAACTCTGACTCAGAGTTGTATATTTAGAAACTAAGGGGTGTGTGGGGTGGAGCTCCCCCCATGGGGGGGTTTGGGAGGCACAGCCCCCAAAGAAAACACAGAGACATCCCCGATAGAACAAAGTCAACACTCGGCATTGTGTATGTCACTGTCAGGGATGTCGACGGGAACGATGTTGCATTGCTATAATAAAACCCAGTTCTGGAGCCAGTCCTATTTAATGTCTTCACAGGGAGAGGCATCAACAGTAGAAAACAGGAAGTTGTTATCCCTCCATACTGACAGTTAGTGAGACCCTATCTGGAGTACTGTATGCAATTCTGGAGACCCCATCTCCACAAAGACATAGACAGAGTGGAGGCTGTTCAGAGGAGGGCAACCAAAATGGTGCAGGATCTGCACCAGAAGACATACGAGGAGAGACTAAAACAGCTTACTATGTATACCCTTGAGGAAAGGAGGGAGAGGGGGGACATGATAGAAACTTTCAAGTATCTCAAGGAAATTAACAAAGTACAAGAGGGTAGTATATTTTGGAAGAAGAGATGTGCATGAACAAGGGGGCACAATTTAAAGATAGAGGGGGGGACGGCTCAGAGGTAATGTTAGAAAGTTTATTTTTTCACAGAGAGGGTTGTGGATGCATAGAACAGCCTTCCTGAGGAGATTGTGGAGTCAGGAACAGTGGAAGAATTCAAGAATGCATGGGACAAACATAAGGTAATTCTAGTGGGGGGTAGGAGGAAGTCAGCCTTTGATTAACTAGAATCTGCAGCTTATCCATCAGGTAGGGAAATGAGAGACTAGATGGGCCAAGCAGTCCTTATCTGCCTTCAAATTCTGTTTCTATATTGCGTGACTTTGACCAAGTCACTTAACCTCACCAGTTCTCCTAGGCAGCCCTTGAAAAAAGTGATTGTGCCTAGTGGGACTTGGCTTACCTGGTTACCAAAGACTTTAAAAAAATAAATGAATGGAAACATAATTGATTAATTGAATACAAAGCAAGTGCCTAGTAAAGCTGCTGTGATGTAATATTTTACCAGCAAAGATGTGGCATAGTAGCAGCTTCACCCTTTGTGAAGGTCTGGGAAAGTGTCGATAAATTGGGCACTTTATAAACAAACCTTGGCAAAGTGCCATTCACCAGCAAAGTATTACTTAAATTCCTTCACAGGGCCCATTGTTAAACTCACTACACCCTGCGGATGAGTAACTAGAAGTTAAAATAATCTAAACAACATTAACCCTTCCCTCCCTCATAGTACCCTAATGGTTCCATGGGATAAGGGCAAACATGAAATGGCAAGGCTAAAAAGAGTGAAAAGAAAACAGCGCAGCTACATAGGGCAAGTGGCACAATATAGCCATCGCTGAAATGGTGACAACAGTGCCACAGTGACTTTCTGCAAGGGGCTTAACCCCCGCAACCCCCTTTGTGGGAGGTTTGCCCCTGCATCCCCCTTACTAAATATAATCAACTCCAGGGTGGGGGAACACAACTCAGTGAGGGGGAAAAAGCAGTAGGTCACTGTTTCAGTGATCGCTGTGTTTTGCCACTTACCCTTTGTGGCCTTCCTGTTTTCTTTCTCCCTTTCTGTCCTCGCCATTTTCATGATCGCTGCCTTCATGGGATACCACCCTAACAACTCCTCCCCCAGATCACAATGGTATTTAAAAAAAAATGCCCATTCTCATCAACCCACTTAGTAACCCCACCTTTCCCATACCCTCATAGCATCAAATCAAGTCAACCACCCTCCCCTAGTCCCAGTAGTAGGAAAATTCCCCATTTCCCCTACCCACTTAGCACCGCAATTCCCATCCTCCCCTCTCTGTTGTGTGTGCAGAATCAGAAGAAACAAGCATTTGTCAATGCTGAATGTTCACCACTGGTATAGAAGCCCAAGGGTAGCAGATGTTTTGTGGTGCACTGTGTGGATTATGCATTACCAAACTTAGGAGGCTGCATTTGTAAATTTGAAGACAGGCTCATACCCTTATGTTGTAATATTTTTGTTCCAATATGTCAACATTGCCTTCTTATGGCCGCACCTCATAAAGAAGTGCAGAGAACATTTTAAACTCCTGTCTGAAAGGAGAGTTGATGTAGGGACTGCGAAATCACCTTTTGGATGCAAAAACACATTTTGGCCAGGTATTGAAAAATGATAGCTGTCACATTCATGAGATGCTTTAAAGAAATGGCTATGTTAAAAATTTGGGGTTAAAATATTGAAAATTGACACACATACGAGTCTGCATTTGCAAAATTCAAATAGCCTCGTAACATTATGTTTTTTTTTTTAATATTTTTTTTTTTTACACCAAATTTTCAACATAGCCTTCTTAAAGGCACAGAAAATTTTGAACTCCTGCCCAAAAGGTGATGTCATGCAAGGACCGTGAAATCACCCTTTGGGATATAAAAAACACATTTTGGCCAGAATTTGAAAAATGACAGCTGTTACATTCATGAGGTGCTGTAAAGAAATGGCTATGTTGTAAATGTGGTGTCAAAATATTGCAAATTACCAAAGTTACGAGCCTGCATTCGCAAAATGTAATGTAGGCTCATAAATTTGCTGTTTCTACATTTTTTTTTTTTTACACAACATTTTCAACAAAAACCTTCTTATAACCCCACCTCATGAGGAAAGGCAGAGAAAATCTTAAGTCCTGTTTGAAAGGTGATTTCATGGAAGGACTGTGAAATCACCTTTTGGATGCAAAAATGCCTACATTTGCAAAATTCAGCATAGCCTCATAACGTTGTTTTTTTAAATATTTTAACACCACATTTTCAACATAACCTTCTTATAATCCTACATCATGAACAAGGGCACAGACAATTTTGAACTCCTACCCAAAAGGTGATTTTGCCAAGGGCCACGAAATCACCTTTCAGGGTGAAAAAAAAATCACTTTGGTCAGAATTTGAAAAATGACAGCTGTCACATTCATGAGGTGCTGGAAAGAAATGGATATATTGTAAATCTGGGGTAAAAATATTGAAAGTTACCAAAGTTATGAGTCTGCATTTGCAAAATTTAACGTACGCTCCTTACTTTGTTGCTTTTTCAATATTTTTACACCAATTTTTCAACATAGCCTTCTTATGACCCCACCTCAAGAACAAGGACAGAGAACATTTTTAACTCCTGCCCAAAAGGTGATTTTGTGTAGGGGAGAGCAAAACCACCTTTCGGGACAGATTTGATTAACATCTGTGCAATTGTTCATGAGGTGGGGTCCCAAAAAAGGCATGCTGAAAATGTGGGCCAAAAAATATGCAAAAATGGCCAAGTTATGCCACTAAGTTCATACCCATTGAAATATGCTGATGTGCATACTTGTTTCTTCAGCTAGCGGACAAGCTTTGAAGATTGAAGACGTGCCTGCAGTCCACAGATACTGACAGCATTGGACTCCCGATGGGTAAAGTAAGAACTTTGAGGGCATGTGGGGTGGTGGGTGCTGAAAGGTAGGGTTGGGTGTGGGGACAGTAATGGCCGCAAAAGACATTGAGGGACAGTTTTCTTTTCACAGGTTTAATTTTTTTTAAAAAAGATGGATGATTCAGGATTGAGCACCCCCAGTGTCACTGTTATGTTTGTGTGTGGGGGAGGATACTGAGAGGGAGAGTTGGGTGGGCGGGAGACAGAAAAAATAAAAACATGACCCATGAAGATGTAACCGCACACGTGCAGGAGTGCTATTTACTCTTACAGCTGGCAGGCATTCCACACATGCCAGGTTCACTTCGACAGATCACCTTGATTTGCTGGGAGGTGCAAATCATAGGGAATAGCCGATGACTGATTGGACTGGCCATTCTTTTTCAAGTTTGTGCCGTCTTTGTCCAGCAAGCCAAAACACTGTCATACTAAGCCTCCCTAATGATTGGTGTGACATTGAATCACCCTTAAAACACTGCTCTTTATTGGACAAACAGAGTCACACCCATTAACAAGCATTTGTCAATGCCAAACACTGCTTGCCTGTATTTACTGTTTAGATGTTTGGCATTGAAGCAGCATGGAACAAAGAAAACAGAGTGACTGAGGGGAGGGGGAATAGAGAATGAACAATGGGAGAAATGGAGACCAAAGAGGCAGGGGCAGTTGCAACAAATGAAGCGTTGCAATAAGAGAGCACTTGACCCTTTCTTTTTCATAATGCCACAAACAAAAGCACAAAGTGCTCTTTCATTGGAGTGGTTCATTTGTTTCAACTACACAAAGTTTCCACCCATAATCTGTGAACCACTATCATAGTTAGCTTGCATGATCATTGGTCTGTCAAGGACGAGCCCAATGCAGCTTTATTTATTTAGTTGTTTTAACCAGGTATAGCACACTAAGCTGGAAGCTTTTTTACAGGAGCGACCTGGGAGCACAAGGGGGTATAGTGACTTGCTTAGGACCACACCGTATGGAAGTGGAAGCTGTGGGATTCAAACCTAGATCTGGTCTGCTGGATGTCACTAGATTTGTAGCTCAGAGCCTTAGACTACTGCGCTATACTGCCTCCTACTTGACCTGCATTAGTTAGTGACACACCTTTGAAATGTCATTATCTGTAGCAAAATATTTCTTGCGCAAGCAACGTAAAAAATTATATAGTTTAGTGTTACAGTCTAGTTCTCTGAATAATGCTGTTCTGACAAAACCAAATGCAGCAATTTTTCGAGCTGATATGGCCATTTTCAAGACATGTCTGTGATTTTGGACATTTGTCCTTGACTTTTTTGAGCCTGTCCCCAATTTATGAAGCAGGCAGTTGAGAGCTATGAAGCTTAGAAACTGGAAATCACTTCTGTTCATGGAGAAAGATACAATAATGTGAACATCTGTCTTAATACTTGTAGTATAGAACTTGGGACTCAAGCAGGCTAATTAAGCCTGTTAAGGATGTCATTCGTCAGTGCCAGATTCAGGGGAGGAGCAATTACTTTAAAACTAGAATCAGTAACCCCCACGCTTTTACTCCCTCCAAGATGTTGCTGTGAAGTCTGAGTTCATAAGTAGCAAAGAACTAAAGGCTTAAAAGGTTATAGGATTTTGAAAGTTTTACAAATGATTAGTAGCAATGAGATATTGTTTTGTTTATTTGTAGAAAAAAGCGAAGGGGCCTTTAGCGTTATACAAGCAGTCATAGTAAAGACAGATGAGAAGGCCATTCAGGTCAGAGTGAGGTTTAATTTTAAAAGCTTGAGTTAATGTTTGCTGAGAAGAGAAACTCTAATGATTATCATATAACAATATATACCAAAATATTTGGAATGACCAGTTTAGAGATACTGCTGTTATATAATTTGTTTGTGTGAATCTGTTACAGATGAAATACAAAACGCTAAGTATTATTGCGACGTGGAAACAGAGTGTGATATAAAACAGCTAAGAAAAGGTTGGCAATAAATTTAAAATGAAGTAAGAGTGAATATGTGTAAGCTAATAGAGTTTGAAATTGATCTAGTATTACTTTTTGTTTTTTAGTAGCTTCACAGTGGAGGGAATCAAACATGAGAACATAACAAATGAGAAAGAGTACAAAAAAGAACTGATAAAAGGTGACAATTTTGGTTTATACATGGGGAGCTACTGTGTGGTTCTATTGTGGTTGTATATTGTTTGTATTTATATATTAGATAAATTGTATTTTTATAATTTTGTTTAAAATATGTCTAAAATATGTATCTTATATATTTTTATAGTAGAAACTAGTTTCCTGAGGAAGGGTAATGAACCCAAAATGTAGATTATTATATACTGAATGACTGAATTTATGATTAAAATAAATATTCAACTTGAATGGTGTGTCGATTTGATCAGGGTGAGTGGGATTGATGTCCAGTATCCAGTTTGTAGTTTAAGCATAAGCATTATACTAGTATTATCCCCTTCCCAGAACAGAAACTAATTGTCATTTAAAAAAAATAAATATTTGAGGTATCAGCTGTACTGGGAAAGTCTTTTCTTAAACTGGAAATCACTTCTGTTCGTGGAGAAAGATACAGTAATGTGAACATCTGTCTTAATACTTGTAGCATAGAACGTGGGACAGTGCCCTCTGAATTAGAGCAGAAGATTTCTAAGTTATAAAAATGGGGCCCTGTGCTTCACAATGCAGGACAATTGAAAGGGGGTGATAGGAACACATGCACATCTCTCTTATTAACATATCATGGAAATAAGTCAAGATGGCAGCTGGAAATGTTGCTTTCATGTTCATAAAGTCTGTGCTCCTTTAAGCAATATGCTAAAAAAACTGACTACAATGTAGGCAGCAACTTATCTGTATGGGACAGAGCACTTCCAAGTAGTAACAGGAGAGATATCCTTCCCAATATGGGACATTTAAGAGTGAGGTGCATCATCACTGCACATAGAACTGACGCAACATGATCCCCCACCTTAGTGGAAAACAGTGGTATATCTTGAGAATATGGCAAAACCGTGTGTGTGTGTGTGTCAGAGATATACTATCCCTTTAAACTGGGTGTGGAATGTGGGGCAGTGGTGTAGGTGATCTCACATGGGTCGGGAGAAAGTGTGGAGCAAGCAACACCGCAGCCCAGTCTGACTCAGAGTCAACCAGAGGAGTGTAGAAGAAAGAAAATTCAAAACAAAGTTGCAAAGTGCTAAGCATTTGTACACATCAGACAGCTGCAGAACACTCCAGGATTAGGAATCCACAGAAGCAGCAGATGGGCTCATGAGAGATAAGAATAAACCCATGCTTTTGCAGGTTATGTCTGCTGTTATATCTATTAACTGAATCCTGCGTGAATAAAACTCCAGGAGGGTTTCAAGATCCCAGTGAAGGGTGATCACAGCAGAAAGCATGGCTCTCTCAAAACTTGTTGAAAGTGACTGTGGATGGACGGTGTGTGTGAGAGGGAGTGCAACTCAGGAGGATTATACTAATAGAGACCAACTAAGGGCACCTAAGAGGAATCCCACCAGACCAAATGAATTAGTGCCCGAACTCTCAGCAAGCAGCAGCAGCAGCATGCTGGAGAAGAAAAGAGACACCAAGGGGAAGAAAGAGAAAGGTAACAAAAACCGGAACAAGGAGAAGTTGGGCGGAGATGAGCCCAAGGCAGGAGGTACAGAACAGCAGCCACGTAAACAGCTCACACATATAGTTAACTTATGGGAGACAAATGCAGAGTGCATTGAACAGTATTTAGTCATCATGTAAGTGGCATTAACCCCATTCAAACAAATGAAGCTCTTTAATGAGAGAGCACTTGGCCCTTTTGTTTGCATAAAACTGCAAACAAAAGGGCTAAGTGCTCTCTCATTGGAGTGATTCATTCTTTCCAACTACACAAAGTTTACGCCCATGATCTGTGAACCATTGTCATAGTTAGCTTGCATGATCATTGGTCTGTCAAGGATGAGCCCAACACAGCTTGATCTGCATTGGGCTAGTCAGTGACACACCTCTGAAATGCTGTTATCTGTAAAAAAAAAAAAAACATTTCTTGCGCAAGCAACGTAAAAAGCAGTACTACTGCAATAGATTCACTTGCGCCTGCGTGCATGGTGAGCATAAAAAGGATACAGTAGGATCTGAAGACAGCATCTGGCACAGCCCTCCTCACACCACTTCAGCTGGCTGAATGAATGAGAGCAAGCTCGTAGTATTTGAATTGAGCATTCTTCTGCTTTTATTCAGTCAAATGGTGTCCAGCTAAAGTAATGTGAAGAGTGATGCCCCAACTCACAGCATTACAATTCAGTATTGAGAATACCCTTCTAGAAATATACCCTCAGTCATCGGAATCAAAGTCAGACCTTGGATCAACCGCTCATTAGTTGGTTGTTCAAGACATTAGCGCATTACTTTCAGCCATGCCTGGGTTGCCCTCATTAATTGCAACTAACAAGAAGGTCAATAAAATTAGTTATTAAACTCTGTTGTCATGGTGTTTTTAAAATGGTTTATTAATACAGCCAAACGTTTTCAGTGCCACCCACGTGGCCCCAAGCTTAGAGACTTATTTTTTCTGAAGAGACACATTCTGTTTTTACATTCAGATAGGCAGTGATCATGGCGGGGGGTCTCACCCAATTTGCACATATTACAGTTAAACATATACAAATTTGTATTGTCCTGGATGGAGTATGATCCCTATATTCACTTAATTCCCCTTATAAAATAGTCTCTGGGGCCTTGCTCACTCACTCTACATAGGCATAATATATATTGACTGGATGATGGATCACTGGAAAATGGAGAATAAATTTATGACAGAGCAGGGCTAACTGAAACCTGAAAGACAGTGACTCAATATTATTAGCATTAGCTACCTTCTTACCTTCAAAGTTTTGATCAGATGCTTTGCCTAAGTCAGTTCCCCAGTCTCGAGAGCACTTACTTGCTTACTTGTGCTGGTTTGCCCAGTCAGCGATGTGCCTGTGTTGCGCAGCTGCTCCCAGTCCAGTCTGAATCTGGAAAGCCCATGTGCCCGATCGAGATCCATTTGTTCTGTCCCCTTCTGACCTGCTGGCTGGTGATTGATTACTGATGCTATGACCCCATGACTGACTCACTCTCGAGCCCAACTGTCAACCCTCTGCCTCTCTAGCCCGCAGCTTGATTCAGCCCCTCTCTTTAAAATGTTGTTGTTGTTTTTTTTATATGTCTAGTGGTGTGTCAAAAAAAAAAAAGAAAACACACACAACAGAGTTCTATCCAACGTCCACCAGTCCAGTTTTCCATGGCTCCTGCACAGAAAAAAAGATAAATGCTAGATCTTCAGCTTTTAATATCAGCCGCCCTCATGAGATAAGAGGGGTTCCACAAGCTCCCGTCCTCAACTGCACTAATCACACTCAGAAGAATAGCATCAAAGCATCCAGCGCAGTGATGCAGATGTAGTCAACAAAGATACAAAGTTCACACAATTAGCTGATGCCAGCCAGCCAATGCAAACTGCACCAGTGCCACTACTAGACTGCTGTACATGTCTCAGTTTGGGGGGGGACATCGGATGATTGGAGCATGATGACTGAGGATGGGGAAGGGAAATCATATTTTTTCTTTGAGACAGACTTTTACATGGTCCAAACTGCAGCGCCAGGCAGAGCTACACATGCACTTTAGTTTTCTAGCACCCTGAGCAGACAAACTGATGCAGTGGACCTGGTCCCTCGCCCCCCAACAAACACAACATGAGCATACACAGCGTTAATATAAATCTGTCGCGGAACTTGGCTTCATCTGGCACAGAGATGCAGCTAACCTCATTACCAGTGACATAAGAAGCCACTGCAGATAAATCAAGAGACAGGGCAGGGGGTACAGGGAGATAAAACACACTTAAGTCATACCTGCTTTAGAGGCAGGATCCCAGATGTGATGGGCCTAGAGTCCCTTCCAATCTTAAATCACTATGTTAAGAGTTCCTACTAATTGGTCTTCTAGTTTACTTGCCTCCTGCTACACTCCCACCTTGGGATTTTTATTTTGCTTGGAAAACATCACAAAGTCTACTTTTTGCTTAATCTTTATTCACCTTGGCAAGAGCTACGAAGGGAAATTTATCCATTTCAAGCTGGGTTTCTTCCCCATTCCGATGCTGTAACTGACCCTTCAGAATGCGGGCAGCCGTCACTGTAGAAATACCCATACCTGAAAAAATAAATATTTAATAAATAAATAACATGTATAAACCTATTAAACTACAGACTAGTCGGTATAACGTTTATGATGGACAAATTACTTAAAGCCATTATTAAGGAGAATGTGGGCTAATGTAGTCCTGCCAGGCAGTGCAGCCCTAGGTCCCTCCTGCAATGCTAACCCCTTTGCCACCTGCAGCCCAGAGAAAATTGAGACTTCTTGAGGTGCAACAAGAATATCCAGTGAAAACATAACTCTAGATTAGAAATAGAAAAACTGAAAAGGAAAAAAAATTCTCTGCATAGCAGGGACCTGTCTACCAGCTAAGACAGGAAGAAAAAGACTGAGTGCTTGGGTAAAGGAGCATGTCCTACACTCTCAGCCTTATCAATCTGTTCCAGCTGAGAGGAGAGGGCAACCATTCCACCATACTGCCTGCCCATTGGTAGAGCCAACACACAAGTTGGAATTTTTGGATGCAAGTGGATTCCAGGACAAAAAACCACATGGAGTCACCATGGAGAGGCCATGTCAGAAAAGTCTGGTCATGCAGGATTTATTTATTTACTTATTTATTTAAAATTTGATAACCGGGAAAGGCACCATGAACAATAGCTTGATTCCAGGTGCAACCTGGGGAAGGGGGTACAAATACAACAGAAGAAAAACAAAATACAGTTACAGAGTAATGCAGTGTATATAAAAGAGCTATTTGCATAGAGATATTTACATATATAATACAGTTAATATTTACATACATATATATATAAAATATAAAAATGAATAGATAAACAGTAGATGACAACTAAAAAAGCTAGCAGGAGGACAGTTCAGAAAGGATTTCTTAAGAGAGAGAGAGAGAGAGAGAGGTGAATGAATGGATCAGGTCTTCCACAGGGGTTGCTCTGTATCAGATCAGTGAAGGAATTCAACAGAGTAAGCCTACAGACTCAAACTGGAGTAGGGAGATGTACGACAGGGACAGAAAACAGAATAAGTCTTAGAGAGGAGGACAGGTGCAGAATGTGGTGGGGGTTGGTCTGAGTAAGTGCTTAAGGGCAGGAAAGGATGGGGTGAGGCAGGTTTGTGGCGGGGGGGGGAATGCTGCTCCAGAGGGATGGAAGTCTATAAGAGAAGGCAAGTTTGCCGGCTGAGGTGCGGACTCATGGGAGGGCAAAGGAACAGGCGCTGATAGTTCAAGAGTTATACAGGGAAGGGGTGGCAGTATTGAAGAGAGAGAAGCAAGGTATGTGGGAGCGTCCCAAACCACAATTTACATATGAAGGTGGAGCAGTGGGATGAGCATCTCTCATAGACGGATAGGCAGCGGATGTACAGTAGTCCCACATGAAAGAATGGTTCTGAGAAACTGGCTGAGAGAGAGAGAGACAAGATTACATGATGCATCAGGAACTGACTGGGTGGAAAAACAAAGACTGTAGTCACAAATAGGAACTTCTCAGAGGCAAGGGAAATCATTTTGGGTTCCCCCCAAATCAGTCTTAGGCCCAGTGCTTTTCAACATCATTATTTGTGACATCAGGGAACAGCTCCAAGGGAAGGTGTGGCTATTTGCAAATGACCCAAAAATCTCCAGCATAGTAGACAGTAATGAGGAGGATAGCACTTTAAGAGAAGATCTGTAGAAATGGTGAAGAGTTGGGCAACTAAAATTCGAAAGTAAAAAGTTATGCACATAGGAGTCAGGAACCCGAAGACAGGATACAGAATGGGAGATGAAATGTTGGGAAAAGTGACAGAGGAGAGGGACCTTGGGGTCTTACTAGCAGACAGCTTAAAGCATACCTCTCAACCTTTTGTCCCCCAAATGTGGAACATTGCCTGTTACAATGTGGAACAAATGGGCAAAATGTGGAACACTTAATCAAATCTTTACCTAAGAAACTCAAAACAGTATTAAAATGTTGCATTTCTGTTGAGAATGTCTGTTATTAATTGAATAAGTTATTTTTTCCATCATTTACTGTGGATATTTGCTTTAAAATGTTGACTCTGAATGTGGAACAAGTCCTCACAATGTGGAACAGGGACCTTTTCTGAAGTAAAATAAGGAACGTTCCTCGTAATGTGGTACAGTTGAGAGGTATGGCTTAAAGGAAACAGAGCAGTGGAGAAGGGAAATAGGATGTTGGGGTACATGTGCAGGGAACTCAGCAGCAGAGGAAAAGAGGCGATTCTCCCCCAGTGCAGATCCCTGGGATGGCCATATTTGAAGCACTACACACAGGGCTGGAGCCTACACTCAAAAAAGGATAGGGATAAGTTTGATGTGGTGCAGAGGAGGTCAGTAAAAATTATTAAGGGGCAGCAAGAGAAGTCCTACACAGAGAAACTCAAGGACCTTCACATGTATGCATTGAAGACCAGGAGGGAGAGGGTGGACAAGACTAACTTTCAGATTTTTTCATGGAATAAACAAAGCGCACACACAGGGGAAGCATTCATAAGGAGCATAAATGTGGGCACAAGTGGGAACTTAAAAAAGCTAGCAGAAGGACAATTCAGAAAGGATTTCTTAAGAGAGAGGGAGGTGAATGAATGGAGCAGGTCTTCCACAGGTGTTGCTCTGTATCAGATCAGTGAAGGAATTCAAGCGAGGGCAGAACAAACACATAAGGCTGGTGAGGATAGCAGGGAAAGATGACACGGGGGAGTGGGAGTGAGTGATCAACACGGAATTCGCTTTATACTACAGGTAGGCTAGGTAGACTAGGCAGCCTTTTTTCTGACATCAGTTTCTATGTTTCTGTATAACAGAAACCCTGTTTACAATTTTTATTTTTACATATGAACATATGAATCTGCCAGCAGAAACAGGCCTCATGGTCTATGAAGTCTTCTCGGTCAGCAGCTAGTACCCTCACTTTGCAGCTGACCCACCCTCCCTCCCCTTACAGTTCCCCCACCACCCTGTCCCATCCCCTTTTAAAACTGCCCACCATCTTACAGGATACCACCTCCTCGGTAGAGTGTTCCTTTTAGCCACCACCCTCTCCATGAAAAAATGTCTCCTCATCTCTCTCCTATATCTCCCCCGCCCCCAATCTGAGACCCTGCCTTCTTGTGTCCCCCCCAACTTAAATGCTCCTTCTGTGTCAGTTTTGTTTATCCCCATCAAGTATTCAAAGGTCTCAATCATATCCACCCCCCAATCCCTCCTCTCCTCCAGGGAGTACATATTTAACACACTCAGCATTTCATCGTAGGGTTTGTCCACCAGTCCCTGGATCATCTTTGTTGCCCTGCGCTGTACTCTGTCCAGTAATCTGACATCCTTCTTTGAAATGGGCGCCAGTACTGCACACAGTACTCCAGGTGTGGCCTGACTAGTGACCTGTACAGAAGTAAGATCACCTCTCTGCTTCTGGAGGAGATTCCTCTCGCAATACACCCCAGCATTCTGCTGGCTTTCACTGCCGCCCTCCTGCACTAAGTTGAGTTGTTGATATTTCCCATTATAACCACCCCTAGATCATTTTCCTCCTTGGTGGTACCTAACTGAGCCCTTTACAAGTGGTAACACTTCCCTGGGTTCCTTGCTCCGAAGTGCATTACCGTGCACTTCTTGGCATTGAGCCCCAACTGCCACATTTCTGACCACTTGTCCAGTTTAGTTAGATCATCCTGTAGACCCTGCCACCATACTATGTCATCCATCACCGCCCCATATTTGTATAAATCGTCGAACAGACTGATCTTACTCCTGATGCCATGTGAGTTATCTGCTATGAATATCCCAAAGAGCACAGGGCCCTGTAGAACCCCACTCATCACAGCCCTTGCGGATGAGAGTTCCCCCACCGCAGCCGCCCATTGTTGCCTCCCCTTCAGCCAGTTCATGATCCAGGTCACCATCTTAGTCCCTGCCCCCACATATTCCAACTTTCCCCTCCAACCACCTATGAGGCATCAAATTAAAGGCCTTGCTGAAATCCAAATACAGGACATCCACTGCATGGCCCTTGTCCAGTTCCCTCGTCACCCAGTCATAATGCTCAACTAGGTGGGTCTGGCAGGATCTTCCTGAGACAAACCCATGTTGCTGACCATCCAGGAGACCATCATGTTCCAAAAAGATCACCAGCTTCTCTTTCAGGATTGGCTCCATCAGCTTTCCCACAATGGATGTGAGGTTTACCAGTCTATAACTGCCTGGTTTATCCTTAGGGCCACTTTTGTGGAGGGGCACCACATAAGCCATCCTCCAGTCTTGTGGTACGCAACCTGTGTCCAGGGAGGTATTGCACAGGTCTGTCAGTGGCCCTGCCAAGACCTCCGCCAGCTCTTTCAGCACCCTGGGATGAATGCCTTCTAGTCCTGGTGCCATATCCACCCTCAGTGCCTTCAGACCCTCCAGCACCCTTCCCTCTGTAATTACCTCATCTGTCACCCCCTTCCCCACCTTCCCCATCCCCTGAGGTAGCAGTCCACCCTTCTCCTTCATGAACACAGAACAGAAGTACTCATTTAGTGCTTCTGCCTGTTCTGCCCCTTTCTCCGTCCACCCCTGTCCTTCCTAATCCTCACTATCTGGTCCTTGCAGCTCCTTCTCTCCCTTATGTATCTGAAGAAGTCCTTTTCCCCTTCTTTGATGCCCTGTGCCAGCCTCAGCTGTTTGGAAGCCTTGGCCGCCCTGACTAGCCTGGTTACTTCTTTGGACTTCACATACACTTCCCCCTCCTCCTCCACTCCCAGATCTTTTGAGCTTCCTAAATGCTGTTTTTTTTTGCCCTCACCCCTTCCAAGACCTCCCAATTTAACTAGCTTGGTTTCTTAGCCCTTCCCTTCTTGCTCTCTGTCTTGATACATGATCCAGTTGCCTCCACCAGCCCCTGTTTGATAATTTCCCATTTTTGGCTTGCATCCAGGCGTGGATGAATTACTGTCAGATGCCTCTCCAAAATTTCCCCCATCTTATGAAACTCAGCCTGCTTGAAGTCAGCCACCCTGGTTCCTGTACCTACAGCTTCCTTGCCCATGTTGAGCATGAACCGCACTGAGAGGTGGTCACTCCCAGCCAGTGGGTCCTCCAGCCCCAGCTCCCTTACAGCCTTCCCATTAGACAATCCAGGTCCAGAGTTTTTCCCAACTGAGTCGGCTCATTAACCATCTGAGACAGGAAGCTGTTCTGGAATGCATCCAGGAGGACCTGCTCCCTTGCACTCGAGGTGGCTGGTGTGCTCCAATCCAGTCCTGGTATATTGAAGTCCCCCACTATCATGGTGTTCCCCTTCCTACAGACCCTCTTAATCTGCTCCACTAAATCCCTGTCCAAGTCCTCTGCTTGAGCTGGTGGCATGAGCATGTTTAATGTCTGTTCAATAACCCCAGTGCATTCTTGTGTGTGTTTTGAAATAGTCCTGTTTTTCTTCTCTAGAGTCCTTGTAAATGCAGCTTTTTTTTGCGTGTTTATACCCTATATTGATTTTAATTACTTATTGAGTTCAGAACCCAGTGACATCAGTTGAGCTAATTCCTACAGTAAAGCTTTTCATGAAGGGCTCCTGCTCAACTGAGGTCTCTGGATTCCAGAATTAAGGAATTAAAAAAAAAATTCATATTGGGCAGGAAAAAGGCTGCATTCAAAAGGGACCCTAGCAAGTCCATTGGCACAGCGGTAGCATTACTACCACTTGTGATGCCACATGACATGGGTTCAGAAGCAAGTCTAAACCATTGGGAACCAGCTAGGGAGAGGATGTTTGAGCATGAGTTAAATGTAGGGATCAGGTTGCTCAAAGGCATGGTGGAGCATTGCTGAACACCTGAAACCAAGAAACATGGATTAGGAGCCAGTACTCATCTCCCCCATAAGGATTCAAAAATCAGTCACTGCCCGAACAGGACTGTGAAAAATGTCCGCCATTCAACGGGACACTTTTTAAAGCCTAGTTGGGAGGAAAAACCTAAGGAGATCTAGTGAGGGATTTATGGCTGGTTTCTGCCTGGACTCTGGTGAGGGATTTATGGCTGGTTTCTGCCTGGACTCCGGCTGTGAACCGACTTTGGGCTAAAAAGTGAAAGCTGAAAACTGGGTCTGGAAATACTTTGGATGGTAGATAGTGACTGAAGGGGCCTGACTCCATTGTGTGTCTCTTGGTGGGATTTGCCACCTCACGGGGGGGGGGGTTGGGGTATTTACTTAGCCAGGGAGCTGGCTGGGGTACCGTTTTCCCCACTGACTTGCAGGTCTGGCTGCAGTGTGGTCTTACTCGGGTGTCTTGTTGGGGCTGCATTATTTCCCAGGGGGTTACACACAGACTGGAGTTGATGGGCCCTAAGCTGCCTATTAGAATCCTCTGGCAGGCCTCGACAGATTCTGGTTTTGATTTGGACTTGGGCTTTCCCTCGTATCTACAGTGGAGTTACATTTTGGATTTTTCTCTTGTTTCTACCCCTACTTCAGTTGGCTGAGTGGTTCGGTTCTGGTTCCTTCTTCTGATTTTATGGACGCCTATTCCTTGTTCTGAATTTTGTGACTCCTGCACTTTATGGGTGAAGATTGCTGGAACTAACTGCACCCTTCTCTGGATTTAAAATTTTTACTTTTGGTGGACGCCTGGGTGGTGAAAGGACCTTGGCTTCCACATGTTTATTTTCTTTTTATTTATTTATGTTAAAGTTTTGTGATTTTATTTCTGTGGACTGTGACTTTTACTTGGGTAGCGAGAGTGCCAAAATGACCTTATCTGTCTGGTTATGAGAGGACTGGAGGAGGGGGTAAATCTCATTATTCATATGCTGTTTTGTTTATTTGTGATTGTTTGTTTGGGCAGTGAGAGTGCCTAATTGCACTTCTCCCTAGCCGTGAGAGGGCTGGGGGGCTAAATTTCATTATTTTACTTTTATTTTGTATGTTATAAATGTGTGAGGAGGGATTGTAGTAGCTCCAGATTTAAGTATAGGAGTGACTCTATTAGTTAATAAGGGATAGGGTGGTGTTTTAAATTGTATTTTATTATATATAGGGTGGGTTAGTTGAGTAATTGTGGGGTTTGTTTTGTTTTATTTTAATTTGTTTTGTTACTGTGAATTTTGGGATATTGTTTTGGGTGCAGTTGGGCGATAATACAGTTGGATTTGTTTAGTGTATTTATAATTTGTTTTGTAGCTGCAGAATGTGTTGGATGCCAACCCCCACAGTTGTGCGTTACTCATCCTCTGCCCTTCATGCCCTTCGCCCTTTCTATGCCCCCCTCTCCAGTTTGAGACCTATCAGCGCTGTAGAGTGCTGGACATTATGCATAGGAGAGGGAGGAAGGTGGAGGGTCACAAACAGTGGAGAATATATGAGGGGGGCCACCAAATTGGGATAATGGGTTCCAGAATGAGCCCTGGGGTGAAATGGAATACAGATTGTGGTTCGCCATGTCTAGTGCCCATACCGAAGGGCACTACTGAATGTAGTAGACAGATGGCCCGGGCAGCCCACGAGGTTCGTCCAACTCGGGCGGTGTTGTGCAATGCCAGGTCCATTAAGAATAAGACTACAATTATTGCAGATCTTGTTGGTACAGTGGACCTGGCATGCATCACTGAGACCTGGCTGGATGAAAATTCTGGCCCCATTGTAGAGGCTATGACTCCAGCTGGGTACTCGGTGATACAGTACTCCGCCAGAGATTGGATCGGGGGGGGTCGGTCTTTATCAAGACCGCACTAAAAGTCAAGGGGGTATTAGTTGAGGAGGTTGAGTCCTTCTAGTGTACAGCAGTAGCAGGTGTAGGTTATTGAATCACTGTCATCTACCATCCACCAGGTGATGAGAAGCAATTCCTTCAGGAAGTGGCGGACTTCGACATCGACATGGAGTTTGAGTTGCCCAGATTGATGGTTCTGGGCAACTTCAATGCCTGGGTCGATGATGAACTCTCACAATTTGGTCAACACTTCCTCCAGTTAATGACTTCTCTGGACCTTACACAGGAAGTTTCCACTGCTACTCATAAACATGGACACTCTTTGGACTTAATCTTCCTCCTAGGGATCGAAACATCTGACGTGGGGGTGGAACCTGTTGGGTGGTCCGATCACTGCACCGTGAGGTTTAGTTTTAGCACCCCCCTCAAAGGCCTACCCCTGTAGAGATGGTTAGTACTGCCCTTTATGGGATATAAGTTCCTCATACCACGCGTCCTTGACCTCTCGTCTCATACAGGGCAATGATCCAGAGACCCCTATGTCACCTTATAATACAGCCATTATGGTGGCTCTGGATTCTATTGCTCCAGTCCATGTTCGTCCTCTCTCCCTTCGCCCCAAGTCCCCTTGGTTTGATGGGACTTTGAGGGAGATGCGGAGACAGGTGAAGGTGAGAGCGTTGCTGACGAAAGTCCGCCCTTGATGCCAACCACCTTAGACTGATAGACCATTAGTCAGTCTATCAATCTGCAGTCACCCGTAAGAAGGCAAAATTCCTGTCCGGGAAGATTGTGGCTGCTCAGAATCAACCAGCTCAGCTATTTCGAACTGTGGACAGACTGTGCAACCCAGCCTGCCTGCATGTCCGGAAAGCCTTTTCGCAATTAGATTGCAATGAGCTTGCTCGATTCTTTGCAAATAAGGTGGCAGACATCAGGGCAGTACTGCATCCAGCACACTCTAGGGAGATTGTTGTCAATCAGTACAGGGTCACTGTACCTCAGTTTTCCTGGAGTGCCTTCAGTCGACTGGAGTTCATGGATGTCATGAGGATTATCCAGAGTGTGCACCCTACATACTGTAATTTGGATCCCGGACCGACCTCCCTAATTTTGGGTTGTAGTGACATCATTGGTCCAGTCCTTGTGTGGATAGCCTGGTGCTCCTTGGAATCAGGAAAGTTTTCTAGCTCCCTGAAAGAGGCGATGGTGATGCCACGCTTGAAGAAGGTTACCTTGGACCCAGATTGTTTCGCAGACTACATATCTATCTCTAACCTTCCCTTTGTTGGGAAGGTAATTGAGAAAGTAGTGGCAGCACACATGGAGGACCATTTGACCATCCATGACATCTATGAACCCCTCCAGTCCAGTTTTCATGAGAGACATAGTACCGAGACGGCACTGGTTCAGGTGCTCAATGATCTCCTGATGGTGAGAAATCGGAAGAGCTGTTCCATCTTGGTTTTTCTGGATCTTTCTTCAGCTTTTGACACCGTGGACCCCATGGTGTTGATAGAAAGCCTGAGGCAAATCTGTGGAATGTCGGGGATGGTCCTCAGATGGTTTACATAGTTTCTGACAGGGAGAACACAGAGTTGTGTCTGGGTTTTTTCTTCAGACCCAACTGCTTTGTCTTGTGGGGTGTCTCAGGGTTCTGTGCTGTCACCCATGCTGTTCACGGTGTATATGCTACCCCTCAGAGACATTGCAAGAAGGAACGGTCATGAGGGCTCACTTTTATGCAGATGATACCCAACTCTGTCTCTCTTTTGCACCCGACCAGGATGGAGCTCTCTCGGTCTTTAACAACTGTCTGAAAGAAATCCAGAAGTGGATGGATCCTAGATGGCTGAAGTTGAACTTGGAAAAGACTGAGGCACTGGTTGTGGACCTGGGTTGCCAGATAGAGGGGTCGGGTGTTGGTGCGCCCTCCGGAATTGTTCTTAGTGGCTTCTCTCTCCCGACCTCTGAATGGGTTCGTAACCTGGGGGTAGTTTTTGATGACATACTGACCCTGCATTCGCAGGTGTCGACTGTCATCAAAACTTCCTTTTATCATCTTAGGAATATCACCAGGGTTAAGCATCTGGTTCCATCTGATGACCTTCCGACCTTGGTCCATGCCATTTTGTCCTCGTGCTTGGATTACTGCAACTTCCTTTATCTAGGGCTTTCGGGGGTTGAAATCTGTCAACTGCAGCTGGTGCAGAATGCAGCAGCCCGGCTTTTGACGTGTTCTAGTCGGTCCTACCATATTACCCCGATGCTGCACGAACTGCACTGGATGCCAATATGGTGACGGATCACCTTTAAAGTCAGTTTATTGACTTTTAAAGCCCTACATGGACTGGGCCTGGACTATCTGAAAGAGCTGAAGGTTCCTTACTGCCCTGGTCGATCACTCCGCTCAACCAACAAGGGGTTGCTAGAGACTGCAAGGGTGAATTTGAAATCATCTGGTTCAAGAGCTTTTGCCTATGCAGCTCCCTCCCTTTGGAATTCTCTACACCATCGGTTATGGGAGTGCACAGCTGTGGAGAAATTTAAGAAGGGCTTAAAAACCTTTCTGTGGCAAAAAAGCTTTTTTGGATAATTGAAGTATCTATTACTGATTCTTTATGATTCTCAGTTGTATTGTTTTGTTATATGATTTTAATTTATTTGTTCTTAAATTGTTAGGCACCTTGGAAATGGAAAGGCGCCTTATAAATAAAATTATTATTATTGTTATTATTATTATTATTATTCATTTTAGTTCATGCTAGAGAAATCACAGAGTACTCCCAAGTACTTCAGGCAGTGACTACACAAGCAGCCAGCGCTGTCACTGGCCTAACATTTTGTGCCCCGCTGCAGGCACCTTTGATAAGAGTTTAACAGCACTGTTTTCTAGTTGATCTTTTATAGATCATATGATGCCATCATGATGTATTATTTGAGAGACCAATGTGCCACAGATTTATACTAAAAAGTGCAAACCGTGCATAGTGATTAGACATGTTAAAAACAAGCCATAGGAACAAGGGAGTGGTATTTCCAACCTCATCTATCCACACATAATTTAAGATAAAATTCAAAAATATTTGATATTTGAAGTAAAAGCAGGATGCTGTGCATGCACACTAGTGCTGGTGCAGCTGTTTCTTCATGAAATACCCCTTGGTTTGCAGCATTACACATATTGATGAAATTAACTCAGACCTGGTCATACTGCCAGCTAGTTTGTTTATGTTCAACAAAAATTGCCGAACTCATTCATGCACGAGTCTGGCAGCATTTAACCCATTTCACTGTTGGGGATGCATGGGGAGGAGTGCATGGCACTGAATGGGCTGGGACAACTGTAATTCATTTTTTTGGAAAAAAATGTATGCTTTGCTGTACAACAAGTACAAATGGAAGCTGAGGTAAGAAATTGCTTCAGAGTACTATTTATTGACCCAAACAACAGAGGGGGTCATAACATTCCTATAAAATCTGACAGTATCCCTTTAAAGTGACTGGTACAGCATTTAGCAGTGCCATTCCCTCCCCAAGTGAGGAACACTCACTTTGAAGTTACGTAATTCCTGTCAGAAAGCAGGAATTTGCCACAGAATGTAAAGGGTGGGTCAGTATTGCCCCAAAGGTCTGTGAATTGCCAGTATGTACCAGATGGGATGCCCAGGTGGGCAAAGTGTCCTTGTTTTTAAAAGGAAAAAAAATCTGTGAGACAAAATGTAAAGGAATAGATATTGTGGGACGTTAGAGTGTATTCAGAAGTCCCTCACAGGATCAAGCAGTGCTGAACAATATCAGCTCTGGAACTGTGACGTCTGCCAAGTGTTAAGTAAATGGGAAATATGGACTAGGAGATGCCCGGGGAGTCCCTAACCGTACTGCCTGGAGTGGTGAGCTTCAACAGTATCTAGCACCTCACTGGTGCCAGAATAATCCAAAAGAAGTACTCCACCAGGGTTGACTCCAACTCAGTAATAACAGGCTGCTTCACCCAGTGGTAAAAAGGTGAAATAAAATGAGAAAATGCCAGCTGGGAAGTATAAAGTGGAATACAGGAGGTTCCCAACAGTTAATATGAGCTCACAGTAGGAGAAATAAAGGATCCCATTTGTTTAATAACCCCCTGTTTGGCCACTCCATTTGTTCTACATCCAAGTTCTTCTAACCCCTTTCTCTGCAGCCCCTGATTAGCCCTGCTGCAAGTCAGTGGAGCCCCAGAGAATGTTTCAGGCTGAAGAGGCCAAGTAAGTGTTTTCTAGCTGTTTTGTGTGGGGCCCCCCCATGAACACCGTCCCATCCTGCATACCTCTTCCCCCCCCCAATATTCCTTTTTACTCCTAGGGGCAGTTAGCAGGCAATGTTGTGGCTCTCTCTGTTGAGAGGGATCAATTCAGTCCATGAGTGTTCCCCGTCCAACCCCAGGTAGTTCACCCATGGATCCCCCATGGCGGGGCCGGGGGGGGATGTCCCTTCCCCCAGTGAATAATCCAGATTTCCCAGGGTGGAGCCATACATCAGGAGCATAGCCAGGGCTTCATGAAGCCTGCTAGCATTCCTTTTTCCATTTTCTCCCATTTCCCTCTTGCTGGTGCACACACATCAGCGTCTGCACGTGGAGGCATGCGCACACTGTGGAGTCCTGCAGCATCCTCCCTTCAGTGGTGCCCCGATCCTGCACTACCCTCAGGCCTCCTCCTGGTGGCAGTTATTCAGTAAGAATGCCAGTCCACCCTTCCCTGGAGAGGAGAACAGTCCTCCAGATGCTCGATCTCCTCCCTCCCTCCCTGCCAACCCCCAGCAACCCATGCTCATTCCCAAACACGGGTTGAGGTGTGGTAGGAGGTAAGGCACTGAATGCCTTAGCCCTCCACACCACCAGGATGGCTTTCCTGCATACCTTTTGACTACTGAGAGTGACCTTACACTGGGGGCTCTTCACCTGGAATTTGAGGCACCCCTTGGGTCCTTAACATCTCAGAGGGCATCAGGTAGAAACTGCAGTTGTTTGAAGAAAGATTTGAATGTGCAGTAACTGAAAAAAAAGATGGTACTGGAGAGACAACTGAATTAGAATGTTGATGGGAGTAAGAAGCATGAGCTGGGCTGCTTTGTGAACAGAAGACGTCAGTTCAAGGACTCATGGCTCACACATGTGAGAAATTCATGAATATGTAAATCACGTGAGAATGGAATGATGTGATTGGTGAAGCATCATCTCTAGAGGCACAGTGAGCACTGGTGGGCGTGTAAGGTGCTGAGCACTCTGAAAAAGGAGAGAGAAGGTGCGAGAACACTATCGGGAAGTTTGTCAGAAGAAAACAGATATTTCTTTCCCCAGTGTTAATGTAAACTCCTTTTGAGTAGAAAAACTTCAGTGTTAGTGAAGCTCCCCTTGAAGCCACTGAAAGAAATTGAGTCTGCCACTGTGGGCTTGTTCACACCTGTGAGGCATTAGAAACATAGAAACATAGACAATGATGGCAGAAAAAGACCAGAGGTCCATCCAGTCTGCTCAAGTTCCCTAAATCCCCAGAACATTCCTTGGAACCTATTGTTTCTCCAGGGTTCTAACCTTCCCGGTCCTCTCCCCATTCTCTTCCCTGGATCTGTCACTCCAAACAACCACTAAACCCTTCATCCTATCCCAGGCCTGCTTGAATTCTTGACTGTTTGCACCCACAACTTTGGCTGACAGACTTTTCCAAGGTTTCACCACCTTTTCCCTAAAGAAGAACTTTTTCTCATCCCTCCAGAACCTCCCACCTGCTAATGTCCATTTGGGTTCACATGACTGTGAGTTGGTATTCAGGCTAAATAATTCCCCCAAGTTCACTTTATTAGTTCCTTTGAGGAACGTGAATGTCTCAATCATATCTCCCCTCTCTCTTCTGGTCTCCAGTGAGTACATATTCAGTGCCTTGAGGCGCTCCTCATAGGACCTGCCCTGCTGTCCCCAAATCATCTTTGTCACCCTGCGTTGCACTGTCTCCAACCTATCCTTGTCTTTTCTGAGGTGAGGCTCCTAAGTAGGCACAGCACTCCAGCTGAGGCCTCACCAGGGATCTGTAGAAGGGAAGTAATACTGCTTTTTTTCTGCTATCAGTACCCCTCCCAATACAAGCCAGTGTTCCGTTAGCCTTGCTATAGGCCTTCTTGATTGGATTGTTTGTTTAAGGGAGTTATTGATGATAACTCCTAGATCCTGTTCCTCGACTGTAGTGCTAAGTCTTTTCCCCTCCCATTCTGTACTCATCTTGGAGTTCTTTTTCCCTAAGTGCATTCCCTTGCACTTGTTTGCATTGCATTTTAACTGTCAGACCTCTGACCACCCTTTAAGCTTTTGTAGGTCCTTCTGCACATCCTTTCTTCCTTCCTTCCTTCCTCATGTATCCACCCTCCCACATAGTTTTGTGTCATCTGCAAGGTAACACAGTGAGTACCTGCGGAAAATGACAAAGAAAAATTGTTGGGACTAAGTGAACGAGTAACTCTACCAGGAAAAGTTACAAGAGACAGAGATGTGTGTCATTTAGATAACTGTCGATTTTGGGAGCATGACTCAAGCATAGAGATTGTAGCACTTGAATAAGGAGATAAAAAGGCGAACTACCCTACAGTGTACAAGCGAACTGTGACTGAGAATATTTTATTTACTTGTCTGCAGACTGGAAGAGTGAAAACCTGTGCAGGGTACAGCAAACCTCCGCAGGGCATCATGGCTGAGTGCCCAAAGAACGTGAAGGTGAACATCCCCTTGACACTGTTAGAGTGGCTCACTGAGAGGAGAACAAAAAGCAGAGAACTTGGGGAAAATAAAATAACTGCACAATTGCACTCTCTTCTGGTTCAGTAACTGAGCTAGAGTATAACTTGAGAGTGGGTAATGTAACTAACGTGTGAGCTATTTATTTAGCTCATGTAATTTACACCAGAATAAATCACTGACTAAAACTAGCACATCCAATACTATTTTTAGTCAAGTTCATTCCTCCCCATGCATCCCCAACAGTGAAATTGGTTAAATGCTGCCAGATTCGTGCATGAATGAGTTTGGCAATTTTTGTTGAACATAAACAAACTAGCTGGCAACTTTGCAGAGGCTGAACTTAGTGTAGGAAAAAGAAAGGACAGAACTTTTATATAGTGCCTTTCATACACGCTGTAACCCTTCATGCTTTACAAGCCCTGTGGGATAAATAGATGGGAAGTTGAACTACAGTCAGAATTTGCAAACATGTATGTTGTGCAGAGTGTTTTCATTTGTATGTTTAGTCCTAGTGTGTCCTTCCCTATTTTTGCTGTTATGAGTTTTTTTTCTAAATTTGCCTATTAGTGTTAGGGCCCGTGAGGAGCACCATGTCTGAATTTTTTATTGCTTTTCTTTGTCCTACAATGTCTACTGACTCAAGATGGCGATACATTCGTGACAGTTAATTCGGTGAATGATACTGAAAATTTGGACAAATATTTGGGAAAAGGTATTCGTTCGCACACCCCAGTAAATAGGTATAAAATTACACATATCCCATTATGCAAAGCATCGTGGGAAATATATGCAAATCACCATGAAAGAGTTTAGACTGGTTCTGCTTTAAGCAATAGTGAATGGTGTCAAATGGCCTCTCACACAATAAAGGCTGAAAACAGAAGACACATACAAGTGTTCAGTCCTACACAGGGTTCATCGGTGCGCCTCATCTGTAATAGTCCTATTTTATAGGGAGAGTGGATGAGCCATGGAACAGTCTTCCAGTGGCGGTGATCGGCACCAAAACCATTAATGGTTTCAGACATGGTTGGGGCACAGTTACGGGCTTAATAGTTACTCAGAGGTAGCAGTAAAACAAAGAGCATGGAGGTGGATAGTGTAGGCAAAGACCCCATATTGGCAAAAGGTCTTGGAGTATGATAGGGTGTTACGGGCAGACTAGATGGACCACTGCTCTTTCTTTGCCATCATTGCCTATGTTTCTATGATAGCTACTGCAGCAGCAATCTGCTGTTAGGGGTCTCATATCCTGGACTCAGCTAGACAACATTTTCTAATCCAGTCTTTTTGATTTTTAGGTATATGACTTGATCTAGCCAGAAGGCATAAATGTTTGGTTTTAAAGCTTTTTATTTAATCGAACTACACATGCCCATACAACGCACACAAATCGTCCCAGGCCAGCAATGCTATAATTAGTGAAGACTATCTGTTTCCTAACAGAATAGTCCACTCAGTTATTCCTCGGGTGTTTGCTATCTGTAAATGCAGTCTTTATCAGTGCTCACTGGATAAGGGTTACTTAAAAATCGCTGCTGTACTGCTGTACATTTGACAGTAAACCAGCACTTGCAGAATCAATGGTCACAAATGTATCACTGACACATGGGACAGGAGGTATTGTGGGAAAAAGATGAGCCATAAAAAATTCAAACATGGAGATCCCCAGGGGCCATAAAACTAGTAGGCAAATTTAGAAAAAAACTTCAAACAGCAAACAAAGGAATGGGCACATTTGGTCTACACCCACAAATCAAAACACTCCACACAGCATATTTTTGTTTTGTAAATTTTGACTATAGTTTCCCTTTAATGGACTTTCTGAAGATCACGCAGTGTAAAGTAATGGGTTTTGAATATGCACCAGTGTTTCCAGGTTCTTAGCTCCAAATTCTTAACCACTATGCTACCCTGCCTTCCACAGTGTATTTATCTTTTTAAATAGCCTTTGCTTATCATGGTATACGTAGATCAGCAGCAGATCTGCAGTTAAATACGAAGGTTAGAAGTGACAGACTGAGTGGGTCCAGCGGCCCTTATCTGCCATCACATGCTGTATTTCTGTGTTTCTATACTTTATCCTCTGAGAACAATACATAGCATGATCTCACAATAATTTTATCAAATATAGTTGAATGTTTTATTAACCACAACACTGTATCCCATTACAGTACTAGCCATTGTGTAGTATATTAATGGTGAGATTAGCTAGTTATTAGAATTCAGTAGCCAATGCTGGTCCATCAGGCATGGGCTAGTTAGTGGGCAGAGCAGTTCCACCATTACATGATATTGTACAGTTATCAACACTGTCACTTTTAAATAAAGACATCTGACAAGTTCTGCAACAGATGATCATGCTTTGGGAGCTAACAGGAATGCTTTCTTGACCCCCCCTCAAACAGAGGGCTATAAGAAATGAGAACAGAAAAAAAAACACATAAAAACTCTTTATGAATACTTACCATCTCCTAGAAACATAATTATATTCTTGGCAATATTGGTGTTGTGCTTCTGAAGTGACAAGGCATTTCTCAGCGTGTCCTGAGCCTGAGTCCTCCAGTAATCGGGGTTCTTCTCCATACTCTGAAAAGAGGGAAACAAGGACACAAAGAACTGATTAAAGCCAGAGCAACAAAATAGAAGAACAGTGTAACTGGCAAGTTTACAGGGTTAGAGACTTGTAAAAGGAAGGCACCATGTTTACACTGCATTCTTTAGTGTTGCTCAGTAAACGTCACAAGCCTGGAGTGAACTGCCTCCTCAAAATACAAGAAAAGATAGGAATCTAAGATTTATGAGCAACTTTATGGCAAGAATGCTGGAAATGGTCCATTGCCTACCCACAAAAACAGTAGTCATGTATGAACTGTGCAACACATGCACTCAATGTGTCCTCCATGGGCAGGTTAGGAAGATGAAAAGGAGATACCTGGTAGATTATATGCCATCGGGCCATGGTACTTCATAAGCCTGTTCTGGCCCTGGCCCCACTTCCTGCTTCTGAGGCATCTACCCCTCTACCTAATTCTGTCCTTCAGGGAGGAGCGTGTCTGGCACCTTTTGGGACCGATGGGAAAGACAGCCTGTTATGATGCATAGAGGCCAAGAGTGTGTGGCTGTGTTCCTGCTAAAGCCACAGAAGAGAGGAAAATAAGGCAGTGCAGGACAAAGAGGGGTAACTGGATGAAAGATATGCAAGCTGATAAAGGAGGGTCATGGAGTGAATATCAGGGACATGCAAAGAGTAATAATTACTGACACACAATGGTTTTATCCAGAAAAATAAGATGCCACAAGATTTAACACTCCACATAACACTCGGCTCAAAAATCTTTGCTAGAAGCTTACCATCAATAAATTAAGCACACTCTAGTGGTAGTCTGTTTTTCAGAAGGTGTTTTTGAATAATAAAAGAATGAGGATAAGGATATTTCCTGGAGGACAATGCCTTTAGGGAAAAGTTAAGGTCCAAAGGCATGGATGAGAGACCCAAACCTCCTTCCTATCACTATTCCCTAGGAAGGGTCAGAGTCCGAGGGCCTTATTACTACTATAAACATTTTCTACACTTTTTAAATAAAACTGCTAAAACTATTGCTAGATGTTGCTTGGTTCCCTTTAGTGACCCTGGCAACTAATGAAATATTGCATGAATATGTACAATAACAGTGGAACAATAAAACTTCCTTATGTACATTACAGTCAGCCCAGGACCACTTTCTTACAACTCCTGAGGAAACAGTCTTGGGATGATCAAAAAACATACAGAATGATTTTTTGCTGTTCTCCTGTCTATGTTTGTGCAGTAGATATACCTTCTGTAAAAATAAGCTACCACCCGAGGGTGCCTGGTTTATTGACTGTAAACCTATAACAATGCTATCTTCAGATAACTTTCACAGCATGTTCATCAGCAAGTTGTTCTACATCACATCTGAAGTAGTAAAATCTGCTGAATGATAGGCAATTTGATTTCAGATAAAATGTAAGAAAATAGCTCTGTCCTGACTGAATTTTCACATCTGATTTACAGTAAAGCAAATTGCCACATAAATATGCAGACAGTCTATCAGTACTCAGAATACGTAAATGGAATATTACCATCTTCTTGGTCCTAACCATTGTGTATTTTATTAACAAAGGCAGTGCAAAATCATACAATCACATCTCATTCCTTCATTTCAAAAATATGCAGCTAACGCATTCGGTATGAATGTGTAGTTTATGTGACAAGCAAAATTTCTGAAAACACATTGCCCTTTCTCCTATACTTGTTCGTGGCTTAATTGCCTAATCCTGTAGGGTAGTTTTCATCCCATTGCAATGTCTCTGCTTCAATGGTGTCCTTCTTTTTGCTTCCAGAATTCTGTATTGTGGATAATTCTGCCTTTGTGTACTCACCATGGAACAGGTAAACACAATTCCCAGGTCCCCAAGGCATATACATACTCACAATGCATACATTTATGCAGTCCCCAGGCCAGTGACGCTTACCGCATGCTCATCCTTAGAGTGGACGTCACATGACTCAAACATCAGCATGTTTGATACACTAGCTAGGTGTAACACCGGAGGCTAAGTACCTGTGGCTGCATGCAGTAAGTGCCCCTGGCCTGGTGACTACAGAAATGTATATGCATTGTGAGTACATATATACACCTGGGAATGGCATCTTCCTATTCCATGGTAAGTACACGAAGGCAGAATTATACACAATATGAAAAGCTGGAAGCAAAAAGAAGGACATTGTGGAAGTTGAGACATTGTGGTGGGATGAAAACTACCCCATGGGATGAGGCAACTGAGCCACGAACAACTACTGGAGAAAGGGCAATGTGTTTTCACAGACTTTCTTTCTCACATCAACTACACATTCATACGGAGTGCGTTTACTGCATATTTATGAAATGAAAGAATGAGATGTGACAGTACGATTTTGCACTGCTTTTGTTAATACATTACCCAGTGTTTAGGACCAAGAAGATGGTAATATTCCACTTACTTATTCTGAGTGCTGATAGAATTGTTGCACATTTATGTGGCAATGTGTTTTGATTTAGTCCCTACTATCAGGTGCCAGAAACACTTCTTGATCCTACAATAATGATTTTTTTAGCACTACAGACACTTTGATTTTCCAGATGTATCCTGATTTACAGTAATTCGGATCCAGGAAACTACATAATCCTACAGAAACCAGGAAGTGGTCTGCAACCAGTAATCCACATCAGTCAAAAAGCACCATCCAGCACAAAAGTTAAGGGTTACAGTTGTATTAGTGTGCAGCAAAAAGATCACATTAGCTAAAAGAACACATGAGCTAACATGCTAATAAAGAGCTAATGTGAGGAAGTATTTCTTGACAGAGAGGGTTGTAGATGCATGGAACAGCCTTCCTGAGGCGGTCGTAGAGTCAAAAACAGTGGGGAAACTCAAGAATGCATGGGACAGACATAAGGAAATTATAGTGGGGGTGGGTAGGAGGAAGTAGGCTGTTAGTTAACTAGGATCTGCAGCTTATCCATTAGGTAGGGAAATGGGCAGACTAGGTGGGCAAAGCAGTCCTTATCTGCCGTCAAATTCTATGTTTCTATACAACATGCTCGTGCATGCTATTTTTTAGTCCAGTTTTTATTTAAATCTTATGTATAAAAACAGAAGTTTATTAGATGCATACTGTAGATATAATTGAATACAGTTAAGATCTTGACACAATAGCATGATTCCTTCAATTAATACGCACGGTTTCTTCTCTCAAATTATACATACAGCATAAATGTGCAAAACTTGCAGCAGCAAAAATATGGCCTTCAACTTCACAGGTCAACAAACAGTCCTAAATTCCAGATCCAACATCTGAACTAACATCACTAGCCACATTCTTCAAAACTGAAAGTAATCACTTTTTCCTTTGTTTACTCAATAGCATTCAAAAATGAGATGACTTAACAGTCCATTTGGTTGAAGAGTCACATCTGCAGAGCAACATATTGTTCCATGTCTTTTGTCCTTCTACTTAAAAATTTGTCTCCTGTTAAAAGGTCACAACAAAACTTGCAATATGCATTTCTATGGGGATTTCTTTCACAATATGATAGATATGTTTTACTTCCTCCACAAGTTTCAATTTGTGATAAACTTGTAAATGTAGCATGTCAGATCATTTTCCAAATTCTGTTTGAAAAAATGTATCTGTGAAACATTGTAGTGCCATTGGTACATAAGAATCTAGGGCTCAGATATTCAGACTGAGCCAGGCTGTGGCGCAAGCCTGGGCGCAGCACAACTTGGCTGTGCAGGGGCATTGATTGGGCGATATTCAATGGAGCTGCGCCATGGCACAGCATCATTGAATATCGCACTCTGGCAACCCACAGTGCGCATGGCGCAGTGGCACTGCGCCAGCGAAAGTGGACAGAGTGGAGCAGGGGGATGCGATAGCGCAAGTTCCCTTGCGCTATGTGCAACAACCACGATATTCAAAAGTGCACATGCAAGGGGCCATAATGTATGCGAGGTGCAAATGGGGCCATTTGCATGTCATTATGGCCCCATTTGCATGCAGGTGCGCCGAGCCCCAGCGACCTGTACCTGGCGCCCTGCCAGGTAGCAGCCGTCAGGGACCAACGCCCCCTGCACAGTGCGGCAGTGCGCCCCTCTGCCCGATCGCGGGCATACAGAGAGTTAAAAATGTCTCATATCCCTGGTGGTCCAGTGGGCCACTACAAGCCCGATCACGGGCTTAAGTATATAACAAATCACATCCAATATCCCTGGTGGTCCAGGGGACCGCTCGCAGCCCGATTGTGGGCTTAAGTATAACAAAAGCACATCCCATATCCCTGGTGGTTCAGTGGACCGCTGTCAGCCCGATCGCAGGCTTAGGTAAACAAATATAAAGTTCCATATCCCTGGTGGTCCAGTGGACTGCTGTCAGCCCGATTGCGGGCTTAGGTAAACAAATATAAAGTCCTATATCCCTGGTGGTCCAGTGGACCGCTCGCAGCCCGATCATGGACATTAGTAATAATAAAATAATGTCCTATAACCTTGGTGGTCCAGTGGACCACTCGCAGCATGATTGTGGGCATTAGTATTATTAAATTAAGTCCAATATCCCTGGTGGTCCAGCGGTACCCCCCTCCTCACCCACCCACTGAGCCCCACTGCCCTGCTCCCCCCCCCAGTCAGCAGCAGGCGGCAGCACCCCACCCGCCTGCCGCCCCACCACCTGCTGACTGACACCGTAGGTACTACATGGATCCATTCACATATCTGGAATGTGGCAATGCACGGGCTGCATGCCCATTGGCTCACGCTGGGACCAATGGGTGTACAGCCCTACTACAATGTCAGTCAGCCGGCAGCGGGCGGCAGGCGGGTGGGTGCTGCCAACCCACCACTGACTGGGGAAGAGGGCAGTGGGGCCCAGTGGGCGGGTGGGGAGGGGGGTACCACTGACCACCAGGAATATTGGACTTAATTTAATAATACTAATGCCCGCGATTGGGCTGCGAGAGGCCCACTGGACCACCAGGGTTATTGGACATTATTTTATTATTACAAATGCCCACGATCAGGCTGCGAGCGGTCCACTGGACCACCAGGGATATAGGACTTTGTGTTTTTAATACTTAAGCCCACGATCAGGCTGACAGCGGTCCACTGGACCACCAGGGGGATAGGACGTTATTAATTTAAACAGATGCCCGTGATCGGGCATGGGAGGGCGCCACCACGGAGGTGCAGCCACAGCACGGGTGGCCACCCAGAGGTGACAGCTGCCATGTTGCGCCCTGCAATATGGCAGCTCACCTGTGGGTGGCCAGCCATTGTTCCTTTTTTGGGGGGCTCACCTGTGTGCAGCACAGGTAGGGGTTGCGCATGCATGGACTCAGCACATCCTGGCCTGAATATCGGGATGTGCGGAGTATGCATAGCAAGACCCTCTACCCGCGCTGTATATTACTGATGCGCTTCTGGCGCATTGATTTAAGGTACAATCCATGTTTGAATATCGTGGGGTGCATCAGTGGGTTGCGCACCATGCGCAACCCTTTTGAGTATCTGGGCCTTGGTTTTTAATTGCATAATTATCCTATATTTCCATTAGACCTACATTCTTCACATTAGAATTACCACAATGAACCACATCTGTTATTCTGGCTTTCTGAACAGCAGCATTCAAAAATAGTTCTGTCATGATCAAGAGAGACAGTTTGTTCCCATAGTTCAACTGCTTGTAGTGGAGCTAATATTGTAATAGACTGTAAATTAAGTTCATTATTAAGCATAACTGTTGGCAGATCCCTTTGTAGCTGTAATACAGTATTTGTTTATAAAAAAAAAAAACATTTTGGACCAGCTTCAGGTCTTTAATATGTTTGCCGAAGTCCCAGATTTCAGAGCCATGTAATATAAGGCAATTAACCTTTGTGTCAAATGTTTGTTTTACTGAAGCTGAAGAGTTGCCTATAATTTTTTTCCTAAACTGCAGAATGCCTTTTGAGGCCTGGATACTTTGATTCTTAATAGTTATTATACACGGCTTCCATGACATGGATGAGTCAAATCACAGACCCAGGTACAGTATTTGTAACTTTGTACCACATCCAGTGGAGCTCACCTGACAACCATACAGAATTTGGTTTCTTTTTGCCAAATTATAAGGGTGCAGCATTGTCCCTATAGTTAGGGTTGAGTAGGCTATTTAATGTAAAACCCCAAGTCTGATGAAATAAGCCAAAATCTGGCATGTGGTCAGGCTACCAGAGTCTCAGGACATGAAAGGTTTTGTGATGTCATCTTGCTCAGTTTTTGAGATACAAAGCACCAAAAAATGGAAAAACAAAACGTTTGGTTTCCCTATACTTAACATTGGGTGTTTTTTGCTCTCACCTATAGCCTAGACAGCATGGTATTTTCTTCATGAAATTTTCAGGGTTGAAGAGGCCCATGCCATGGGTGTGCCTTTGGAAGGTTTTGTGAAAAAATACTCTATAGCTCCAGAGTTATGATGATTTGAAACAAAAACAGTATGGTGAACCACGGCTAGGGTCTTCCTTGGGGGGTGGGAAGTCAGTGTTGGAAACCCTAACATCACATTTCCCTACTTTGTCACTTCAATCTGAACCCTAACAGGTGCATTAATGCAGTTTTTTGCAAAGAATACTAGAATTATAGATTTATCTGGATTTAATTTAAAGGCCCATGCCATTTAGGAGGCAGTATAGTGCAGTGGTCTAAGGCTCTGAGCTGTAAATCTGGTGACATTCAGCAGACCAGACTGGGGTTTGAATCCTACAGCTTCCACTCGCATACTGTGTGATCCTGAGCAAGTCACTTAACCTCCTTGTGCTCCCAGGTCGCTCCTGTAAAAAAGCTTTTAGCTTAGTGTGCTATACCTGGTTAAACAACTAGAAAAAAAAAATTTAGATAAGTCATTGTTCTGCAAATTGTCCTTTTGAGCCCCAGTGTGGTAAAATAACACAACAATACATCATCTGCATACATTAGTAAGTATTTCTCTGTCATGAATTCTCAAGGAAATGTATCTATCATATCCAAAGTCTTATGAAGTGTGTGCTATTATTTAATGCAACTTATTTAAACTGGTATTACAGCTTTAAGACCTCAGAATGTAATCCCTTTAAGTCCTTAGGGGTCCATCACTTGAGAAAGCATGGAGGCTTCAGTTGGAAATGCACATCATGGGGGGCACTTTCTTTTTGTTAGGTATGCCTATCACAGCCATTGCACTTTATTAAGGAACACCTTGTTCCTTCACAGCTCTGTTCCTTCTTTGACTCCTTCTTCACGCCTTTCCAGTCTGGTTCCAGAAAACCCCACTCTTCCATTTGCCTCCTCCACCTTACTGACTCCATCCTTTCAGGGATGGATCAGGGTCTGATCACCTCCACCAACTTTGTTGATTTGGCTAAAGCTTTTGACTCTGTGGTACACCCCCTTCTTCTAAAAAAGATTAGAGCAGTGGGCCCCTCTGCCCCTTCAGTCAGTTAGTTCTACTCCTGCCTTGAGGGCAGGTCTTAAGCTGCCTGGATCGAAAGTTCCCTGTCTCCCCACTTCCCATCTGTTCAGCCATCCTCAAGGGTCTTTCCTGGGCCCCATTCTCTTCTATATATTTTTGAATTACCTCCCCTTTGCCTGTTCTTCTCTGTCCCTTCATATATATGCTGATGTCAGAGTGCTCTTTGCATCTGACTCTTCCCATGACCATACTACCCAGCTACAGCTGGCTTCTGACAATATTCAGCACTGGTTCTGGTCAAACTAATTGTCCCTCAATGCCACCAAAACTGTTTTCATGACATATAGAACCTGACAAATGCTTACTGTACTGACACCCCTCCCATGATTCCACACCCTTGATGGTGCTGTAATTGAGGATGTATCCTCTTTTAAGTACCTCGGGATATGGCTGGACCATCATTGTGATTTCTTGGTACAAACTGATACTGTTACGGGTAAGAACAATGAATTTAATTGAGCACAAAAATATCAGGGATATTGTTATTTATTTTGTGTCCAACCTGTTAAAAATTAGGCCAACGTTTCACCAGCAGACCAGCTTTTTCAAGGCCTACAGGATCTACAAATGAAATAAATGTTTCTAAGTTCCCTATACATATAGAGGCATGGGCGCACCTCTATAACATACTAACATAGTATTTGCCAGCAGATTAGGCCTTACGGTCTATTGAGTCTGTTCGAACCTCAGATCCCTAGTTGGGTGCCAAGGCCCCCCCCCCCGGGTTCCAGAAACCCCTATCATCCATCCCCACCCCCCTGGGACAAGCCATCATCTGATACATCCACTTTCTGTGTCTGTCCCACCTCTCTTAAAGCCCTCCACTGTGGATCTCTGAACCAGCTCACCAGGCAGTGCATTCCAAGGGTCCACCACCCTCTCAGTGAAAACCTCCTCTTTTCCCCTCACCCTTCCGCCTTCCAACTTCAAACTATGCCCTCTGGTGATACCGCCTGGTTTAGTCTAAAGATCCTCCATGTTTACCCTATTTATTCCCTTGAGGTACTTGAAGACCTCAATCATGTCCCCCCTGTCTCTCTCCTCTCCTCCAATGAAAACAGGCAGAGCTCCTCAAGTCTGTCTTCATACGCCAAACTCCCTAGCCCTCGTGATCATCTTAGTTGCCCTCCTCTGTACCCTCTCCAGGAGCTGTATTTCCTCTCAAGTGTGGTCTCCAGTACTGTACACAGTACTCAAGGTGTGGTCTAACCAGTCCATTGTACAGCGGCAGAATCACTTCCTTGCTCCTAGAGGTGATCCCCTACGATGCATCCCAACATCCTGTTTGCCTTGCTAGCCGCCTCCTGCACCGCCTCAGAGTTATTCATACATGCATCCACCATGACCCCTAGGTCTTTTCCCTATTGAGGCCTCCAGCCTCCCTCCCAGGTGTACCTGTGTTTAGGGTTTCCGTCCAAGATGTAACACCTTGCACTTTGTGATATTGAAATTTAATTTCCATGTGTGAGCCCAGCTTTCCAGGGTGTTCAGGTCCCCTTGCAGGGCCAACCTCCCCTCTTCTCCCTCAACTACTGCTCCCATCTTGGAGTCATCAGCGAAGAGACTCATTTCACACCCAGTACCCTCCCTGATGTCCGATATGTATGCATTAAACAGGATCGGACCCAGGACCGAGCCCTGCGGTACCCCACTACCAACCTCTCTAGGGTTCAAGAGCTCCCCACAGACCACTACTCTCTGGGTGCATCCAGCTAGCCAGTTTTCAATCCATCTGACCATCAAAGAGCCTACTCCCAACCCCATCAGTTTCTCCACCAGACCATTGTGGGGGACAGAGTCAAACGCCTTGCTGAAGTCCAAGAATAATACATCCACAGGCTTTCCCCTGTCCAGTTCTGATGTTACCCATTCATAGAACTCCACAAGATTGGTTTGACATGATCTACCTGGCACAAACCCATGTTTCTGACTATCCAGACCTCCCACCTCCTTCAAGTACATCCCCAATTGTTCCTTTAGTATACTGTCCATTAATTTTCCCACCACCAAGGTCAAACTGATGGGTCTATAGCTGCCTGGTACTTCCCTCGACCCCCCTTTATGGATTGGCACCACATGTGCCTCTCGCCAATCCCTAGGTACCCTCCCTGTCTCAAGTGACCTGTTGAAGAGCTCCACCAGGCATGCAGCCAGTATGTCCGCCAATTCCCATAGTACTCTCGGATGAATGCCATCCGGCCAAGGAGATTTGTCTTTCTTTAGGGCCTTGAGGGCTAACCACACCCTTTTGGCGGAGATAGCATCATCCATCCCCTCCACCTTACTGGCCTTTTTATCCTTATCCTGATGTGACACCCCTGGGGTACCTCTCCCTCCCTCTTGCTCCATTTCTGTTGCTCCCCTGATCTCACTCACTGCCGCTTCTATCCCCATCATGCCTTGCTTTTTAGATATCTTATTCTTCTGTCTTCTTAGGATAACCTCTTTAATACCCTAAACATTTCAGGCCAAAATTCCAAATGGGGTGGTCGCAGTGCAATGAGGAAAAAATGATAAAATTTGCAAAAATTGGTGAAACACACATTTTTTTCACAATTCGCTGCACAAAATCTGCAAACTCAATCAAAATGCAGCTTGTAAAATCAAGAGCTCTACCACACGACACTATAGTTACGGACGCGCACGCACTTTAATGTTAGACCCCAAATTTTGCACGTTAAAAACTTTGTAACCGTTCAATGGATTTGCATGAAATTTGGAATGGACGCAGTCATGTGGTAGAGTTCTTGATTTTCCAAGTTGCATTTTGATTGAGTTTGCAGATTTTGTGCAGCGAATTGTGAAAAAATATGTGTTTCACCAATTTTTGCAAATTTTATCGTTTTTTCCTCATTGCACTGCGACCACCCCATTTGGAATTTTGGCCTGAAATGTTTAGGGTATTAAAGACGTTATCCTAAGAAGAAAAAAAGCAAAATATTAATCCATTCCAAAGTTATTAAATTTTAGAAATTCAGGTTCTGAGCATGCTCAGATCAATCTTTTGGATAGATGCACAGTTTCAATCAAGGATTCCTGGTCATGAATGGCTGGCGAACATGTATTGTGAAAAGGGATTGGAAAAGCTTGCAAAATCTCTTTTTGTGAGGTAAATCCCTGTACATCAGCCACCATTTTGTTTTCTCACTTAGTGAGGGATAAAAAACCAAATGTTTTAACTTGCCCCAGGGAGGTGTTTTGAAAAAAACAAGACATGGGTTTTTGTTAGAGGGACGTCCTCTACCTGCCCATGCCGTTGGTTTTTCTAAATTACTTGGATCAGATAGTTTTTGCATTTAAATTCCCTTTTCACAATCCCTTTCCACCAGATCGGCTGGAAAAAAGAGATTGCGAAAAAGGGATTCTTAAAGGTACCTGTGCCATTTTCCCTGGTGTCTAGTGGACCCCCTGACTCCCTTAAATTATTCATTCCTTGGTGTCTAGTTGCCCCCCACCCTCTGATCCCCCTTCCTTGTGTTTTTTTTTCATTTTATTTTTATTTTCCGACACCAGAATGCCCACCACCTGTGTTGGACAACCCCCGCCCACAGCCCACCATTTGTGAAAATGTGCTGACATTGGGGGGCCCAATCCTCCTGTTGGCTTTTACCCCTAAACCCCCTCAATAGCTTTTGGCACTGGGGAGCTCACCCCCAGTGTCCAAAAATGTTTTTGTTTTTTTCTGTACCTGAAAACAAGAAAACAGTCTCCCATCTTTTTTTTTTATTCGATGCAGAATCCTGCTTTGAACTGCCATAATCGATGCAGGATCCTGCATCAAACTGTTTCCAGCCCACCCTCTCTCTGCGCAGTCCCACCAGCACCCTCTTTCCCAGGTCCCCACTGTTATATAAAAAAAAAAAACTCCTGCTCCCTCCCTCTGTGCAGTCCCACCCACCACCCTCATTCCCCTTTGTCATAAAAAGTAAATCCCTCCCACTCCTTCCTGCTGTGCAGTCCCACCTGCCACCCTCATTCCCTGGTCCTCTTTGTCATAAAAAAAGAAATCCCTTCTGTTCCCTCCCTCTGTGCAGTCCCACCCACCACACTTGTTCCCCAGTCCCCTTTGTCGTAAAAAAATAAATTCCTCCCACTCCCTCCCTCTGTACAGTCACACCCACCACCCTCTTTCCCCAGTCACCTTTGTCATAAAAAATAAATCCCTCCCGCTCTCTCTCTCTCTATGCAGTCCCACTCGCCACCCTTGTTCTTCGGTCTCCTTTGTCATGAAAAATAAATCCCTCCTGCTCCCTTCCTCTGTACAGTCCCACCCACCACCCTAGTTCCCCGAATGTATCCCTGTAAAAAAGAAAACTGTCCCCAATGTAGTTTTTTTTTTAAACCTGGAAAAAAGGAAAACATTCCTCATCATCCCCAGTGCCATCCTCCCCCATCCCAACCCTCCCACTGAGCACCCCACCACCCCACCCCACCCACTTACCCTATACGTACTCACCGGAGGTCTAGCGCTGCAATCTTCTCTAGACTGGGACACATCTGCACTCTTCAAAGCCGAACCACAAACTGAAGAATCAAGGTAAGCACCATATAATGGCAGTCAATGACTGTTTTCAACTTATGTTGATATCTCAGCCATTTTAGGAATTATGGCCCCATATTTTCAACATGGGGTTCTTGGGACCCCACCTCATGAACACTGGCACTGTCATTTCATTACTCAGTCCCAAAAGGTGATGCCATGGTCGCTGCACGGAATCAACTTTTGGGACCCATTAACAAAATGAAAGTGCTGCTGTTCTTGAGGTGGGGGTCACAAAAAGGCTATGTTGAAAATGTGGTGCAAATATACCTAAAAACACCTGAGTTATGTGCAGTCATTGAAATTTCACTATGCATGCATGCAACTTTGACAAATTTTTATATTCTCAGTCCAAATTTTCAACATTGCCAGTTTTTCATACCACTCATGAACAGTACAGGTGTCATTTCCCACATCCAGCCCAAAATGTGTTTACACAGAAGTGGCACAGAATGGTGCAGTTGCTGCACTAAATCACCTTTTGGGAAAGAGTAATAGAATGACAGCATCAGTGTTCATGAGGTGGGATCCCAAAAAGGCTATTTGGTAAATTTGGTGCAAAAATACCTAAAAATGCCCGAGTTACATGCAGTCATTAGACTTTTTCTATGCACATGCATAACTTTGGCAATTTATCATATTTTCACTTCAAATTTTCAGCATTGCTGTTTTTTCACACCATCTCATGAACAGTGCAGCTGTCATTTTTTCAAATCCTGCCAAAAATGTTTTTCCACACCTGTGGTGTAGAATGGTGTTACAGTTGCGCAGAATTACATCTCAATGGGCATTTGAACATTTTCTGTACTCTGTGCATGTGGTGAGATGATAAGAAGGTTAAGTTAAACATTTGGGGTGAAAATGATTTAAGATGGCACAGTTATGACTATTGCAATTTTGCTATGCCTACTCGTAACAATGTGTGGAAGTTCAGGGGCCAGAGACCCCTGTGTTTCCACAGCTAGATACATATGTGTATCTGTGGAGGAATGGAAGCACAGGGTCCTTTGCTCCCACAGTAAAATAAAGATACTACTATACTATCTCAAAAAGTAAGGAAATAAATTGCAAAAAACATTGTTAATGCATCAGTTAGGGTTGAAGCGACAACAGTAGGAAAATAAGATGTTAGGGCTCAAAGGGTTGAGCCCCTAACATCTCCAACTTCCACCCAACACCACCAGCCCACCCCACACTCACTCTCCACAGACCAACACACATCAGGGTGTGCCTTGGAGTCGTCGGCCCCAACTCTCACCACATTCTCCTACACTGTACCTCCTCAACTTTCTAACACATGGAATGTGGTAAGAGTTAGGCCCGATGACCCCAAGGCACACCCTGATGCCTGTTGGTCTGTGGAGAGTGGGACTGAGGTGGTCTGGTGGGGTAGGGTGGTGGGGGGAAAAGGAGTTGTGGTGGAGAGGTGTTAAGTGCTCAACCCTAACATGTAATTTCAAAACGTTTGTCGCTTCAACCCTAACTGATGCATTAACAGAGTTCTTTGCAATTTATATACACATATGTGAGGCTGGTCATATCTCTATACACAGGCTTACTATACATGTGAAGGGCACACCTGGACAAAGAAAGTATATCCCTAAATAGTTATTGTTTTCTGTCCCAGTTTGAATCTAAAGAGAATAGAAATATGTTTAATGTAGAATGCCATTTCTCGTAAATACCAATATGCTTGTCAAAAATTCAGTTTGAATGCTTATGGAATATTTTGTTTCAACATACCTGTAAGCATTAATCACTGACAGAGGAGGGCTCTGCCGGTGGATTAATGCCCGCTGGGGGGGGGGTTGGTGTCGAGGGCAAAGCCTGAGGGTTCCAACCACCCAGCGGGCATTAATCACTGGCAGAGCCTGACTCTGGAGGTGATTAATGCGCTTGTAACATGGCAAGTGCAATACAGTTATTTTACAGATAAGAAGGAAAACTTCTGAAAAAGCAGAGACAGTCCATATATATTTGTAGTTTTTAGTGCTTATTACAATGCTTTTTACAATGGTAACAATCAGCACAGTTTAACAGTGTGCATTAATGCTGTGGCTGTTGAAATATTCAGTGGTCGTAAAACAGTACAGTTATGATGGTTACATTTATTGTACGATATGGTTGCTATCTGTTTCTTAACAAAGGAATCGTGGAGCAAATTACGCTACTTGCTATTTGGTAGACAACAGTTGCAATGATTTGTGGGTTCCAAAACTGTGATTAGCATACGTCACTCACAGACCGCTATTTTCGACAGCTTCTTCCTCAGTGCGTATAACATTATTATCCATTACATTACACAAATGCTTACTAGGATAAAAGTACATGTTTAGTAATTTTGCAACAAATCATCCTGTTCTGCTACTATTGACAACAGTCGCACATGGAACAGCATTTTTTCTGCCTCGGAAATTGTGGTGCTTTTATTCTCTAATGGTAGACTCAGGTGGAACACCATAACAATACAGTTCATGGGGCCATTTACAGTACATCTGGAAACATTTACAGGATCACAGCTGTGTTTCGTGTCACTGTGACGATATCTGTGTTGAAATTGTGCATTTTCTTACTGACACTATGGCGGCGATAGCAACAGTATCAATTAGGTGGGTGGGTGGGTGGGAACCATATCACACTTGCTTGCTGTGTGGCTGTTCTGGGTACTACTTAAGTGGGCATATCTTAGGAATTAACGCAAGCTAGTTTTGGCCTACCATGGGGTGTGTAAGCCACTTACATTGTCATTCTCCTGTACCAATTATGTACCATGTTACAAGATAGGTTAAGCTTCAATGTTTTCGTTATGTGTAATAACACATTAGTCTATTTCTACAGTAAAAATAAACAAAAAGTGAAAATACACTAGTCTATCTCTATGAAAAAATTATTTAAAGATAATATTTATTAACCTAATATTTGTGTACTTTCTTGGGCACACACTATTAAAGTTATTTTCACATACAGAACACTTGCTTACGTGTGGTTCATGTTTTCAGCTACTTCAAACATTCATAGTTGCCAAAACATGGTCTTTAGCCCCTGTAATATTCCACCTCAGAATCGCATTATTATAAACTTATTATAGCATTCAGGAATGATTAAAAAACCAAAACAATATATTTGTCACTTGCATATAAGATTTTGTGTTGCAGACTGTAAGCAAACTTGATTTGTTTCAATAGCAGCTGTTGCATCAACCAAGTGCAAGATGTCCTGTACATGACTTTTTCAAACATGTACTCTCCGTTTAGCCATTCTATACCTTCTTACTTTGATATTTTGTACCCATCTAATATGTTTTCAATATTTCTTTAGAAGTGGGAGCACTAAAGTACAATTAAATAAGTGACACCGTAGGCACTATGCATACAGAGAGGGGCTCTTTTAAGGTGATAGCACACAGAGTTTTAAAATTAATATTGAGTTCAACAGTGTTCTTGTGCTTACCAGTATTGCATACATTCTCCTGCTCAGCTCTCACTTCCTTATGTGAGGAGCAGTGAGCGCAGATTGACCACTTTTATAGGAGCTCTGTCGCCAATGAAACCAGCACCACTAGGCTGCCGAGCTGGCAAGACCACACCGATGATGTCACTATCCGTCCAGCCCCCTCAGCCTTCAGCACCTGCAGTTACTGATCATTTCTTTCTGATTTATTTCATAGGAGTTCTGTGGCTTAGCATGTACAGTACATTTATACTTGTACCTTCTGACATTAAACCTCATAGGTTCAAATCCCCACATAGGAGCAAAATAGTTTTTTAATTTGATTAAGTCAGAAACAACAAATATTTCAGTTTGAAATCCTTATTTTACCTGACATTATCTCTTGTCCTCAAAAATCAATGAATTTATACTGTTTTAGTCCATTTTCACCAGAAACTCAAAGCTGTGGCTTTTTTTTTTTTTAACACCACCCCCACAAATATATTATAAATGTTCTAAAACTTACATTTCTGTACTGAGTTAAACAATTAAAAATCTAAGATATTATTTAGCATACTTAAATCTAGTTTGTAATGCTTCAATAATATCACATTATTAATTCAGTACCATAATTACACTCTTGTGACACAAATCCATGACTTTTAATCCACTGCATTTACTGTATCAGCTATATGGTTCCGAACTTGTATGACATGTTATACTTAGAGTTACAGTACAGTCAACCAGTCAATTTCCTTTAATCCAAAATGAGGATTAGTGGCTCCAAAAATTGTTACTCCAATATGCCTCTCTTGCAAGAGAGTAGCCATGCCGTAGCCTCAAGGCCTAGGTCTTCATTTGGATTCAAACATGTTGACTAAATATTATATATGCCTTAACCTTTAGGCTGCCAACAGAATTAGAACGTAAAAGAATTCTGGACTGATATATCAGTCCGCAGCTCTGCAATGGTTAACTCAGCTGGCCATGGATACCAGTGTGCCCTAAACAGCATGTACCTGTGCTTGGGGATTCCGTTTTTGAAACCCTGGTTACTCCCGTCTTGTATTTTTGTATCCCAATTTCCACCCCAGGGGGTAGCTCTACTCTTTCCAGTCCTATAAACCCTGAGACTTGAAATTCCATGTCCATGCTTATAAACATGTCTGGCCACTGAGGATACTACATCCTGCCTCCTGATGCTGCTTTTGCATGTGGAGATCCTTTCTCTTAATTCTCTTTCCAATATAAACCAGATCATATGGACATTTTAAAATGTAAATAACATGATCAGTGCTGCATATGATTAAATGGTTTGTCTTCACATTCTCACCTAAGAAGGAATTTCTTACAGTTTTAGTTTTGCTGGTATTGTTACAGGGAACTAGACTGCGCTGTACACTCAAGCAGACTTGATAGACCAATAAGGCCTGTTTCTACTGGTAATTTTCTATGCTCGGATGTTTGTACTGTATGTACCGTCCACAGGGAAATTAACCTTTAATGTTCTGTGCAGCTTTTTCTATAAAGTTCATATCTTTCTCTGGCAGTTTGTGTTGGGTTTTAGATAATCTCTCTCTCAGGTTTCTGCCTTTCTTCACAATGAACAAGGGGTTTTCACTGAAAGCTTCTGATCCATAGAAACATAGAATCTGACGGCAGATAAGGACCACTTGGCCCACCTAGTCTGCCCATTTCCCTACCTAACGGATAAGCTGCAAATCCTAGTTAACCAACAGCCTACTTCCTCCTACCCCCCCACTAGAATTGCCTTATGTCTGTCCCATGCATTCTTGAATTCCCCTACTGTTTTTGACTCTACGACCTCCTCAGGAAGGCTGTTTCATGTATCCACAAACCTCTCTGTGAAGAAATACTTCTCACATTACCTCTGAGCCATCCCCCTCTATCTTCAAATTGTGCCCCCTTGTTTTTGCACATCTCGTTTTCTGAAAGATGCTACCCTCTTGGACTTTGTTGATTCCCTTGAGGTACCTGAAAGTTTCTACCATATCCCCCTCTCCCTCTTTTCCTCGAGGCTATACATTTTTGGTTCCTTTAGCCTTTCTTCATGTGTCTTTTGATGCAGACCCTGCATCATTTTGGTTGCCCTCCTCTGGACAGCCTCCACCCTGTCTATCTCTTTGCGGAGATGGGGTCTCCAGAACTGTACACAGTACTCCAGATGTGGTCTTACCAACTGTCTGTACAGAGGGCCAACAACTTCCTATTTTCTACTGATGATGCCTCTCCCTATGCATCCTAGTATCCCCAGCCCTCCTACTGCTTCTCACATTGCTGGCCCACCTTTAGTCATCTGATATGATTACCCTAGGTCCCTTTCCATTTTTGTTGTTGTCAGTATCTTCACCCCCATTGTGTATACTTCCCTCGGTTTTTGTTTCCAGGTGCATTACTTGGCACTTCTTTGCATTGAATCTAAGCTGCCTACATTTGACCACCCTCCAACCTTGCCAAGTCCCTTTTCATCCTTTCCATCCCACCTGTGTATCAACCCTGTTGCAGATCTTTGTGTCATCTGCAAAGAGACATACTTTCCTTCCAGTCCCACTGCAATGTCACTTACAAAGACATTAAAAAGGACCAGCCCCAGTACTGAACCCTGCGGTACCCCACTAGTAACTCTCCTTTCTTCACTGTGGACTCCATTTACTATTACCCACTGTGTCCTGTTGTCCAACCAGTGTTTTACCCAGACTATCACCCTGGGACCCACTCCCAGGCTGGCTAACTTATTAATTTTTTGAGCGGGACTGTGTCAAATGCCTTGCTAAAGTCTAGGTAGGCCATGTCCACAGCCCCTCCCTGGTCTACTGCTTTGGTCACCCAGTCAAAGAAATCAATTAGGTTTGTCTGACATGACCTTCCCGCTGTGAGTCCATGGTGCCTTGGGTCTTGTGCCCCTTTGGTCTCTAGATATTCAACAATTCTTTCCTTCAGAAGTGATTCCATAATTTTCCCTACCACTGAGGTCAAACTGACGGGTTAATAGTTTCCTGACTCTGTCTTGCTCACAGTTTTGTGAAGGGGAATCATATCCGCCCTCTTCCAGTCCTCAGGTACCACACCATCCTCCCATGATTTATTAAAAAGGGTAGTCAGTGGTGCTACTAGTTCTTCCCTTAGTTCTTTTAGAATTCTGGGGTGAATCCCATCAGGCCACATTGCTTTATCCACCTTCAGTTTTAAGAGTTCTTTCAGAACCCTTTCTTCTGTGAAAGGACTAATATCAACCGCCCTATCCAGAGTGCTTCTATTGACCAGATTAGGTATTTCCCCCTGCTTTTCCATTGTGACTACTAAGCAGAAGTATTTGTTCAGTATCCCTGCTTTTTCACTGTCGCTCTCTGCCCAACCACCTTCCTCTTTGTTCAGCCTCAGTATCCCTGCCTTAGTCTTCCTTTGCTCCTTAATGTACCTATAAAAAGGTTTTATCCCCCTTCTTAACTGAGTTGGCTATTTTTCCTCGGTTTGGGCCTTTGCTATTCTGACTGTCTTACTCACTTCCTTCTGCTTTAACTGGTACAATTCTCTGTTCTGCTCCTTCTGTGTTTCCTTATACTTCCTGAATGCTACCTTTTTCTCTCTTACCTTCCCTGCCACTTCTTTTGAGAACCATAGTGGTTTTTTCTTTCATTTTGATTTGTTTATTTGCTTCATGCAAAGGCTTGTTGCCTCTGTTATGGTGGTTTTGATGTTTCCCCAGTGTTGTTCCACCCCACCTTCTTGCCTGTTTGCTAGTGCTCTTCTGAGGCACTCTCCCATTTTGACAAAATCAGCCCTCCTGAAGTCCAGTACCTTCACTTTTGTGTGGCTTGACTCTACAGCTAAGTTTATCATGAACCACACTGTTTGGTGGTTGCTTGTTCCCAGATGGCTACCCACTTTAAGATCAGAGATCCTTTCTCCATCCCCATTTGAGAGTACCAGGTCTAAGATTGCTCTCTCCCAAGTGGGTTCCAAAACTAGCTGCCTGAGGCATGCCCCCTGTAGGGCATCGAGAATGGCCCTGCTCTTATATGTGGCTGCAGCAAAAGTGCTCCAGTCAACATCTGGTATATTCAGGTCCCCCATCAGCAATATCTCCCCTTTCTCTGCCATCCCAAGGAAGCCTTCTATCATTTCCTTGTCCATTTCCTCCCCCTGAGACGGCAGTCTGTATACAACCCCTGTGCAGATTGTGGAGCCATTTCCAGTCTTGAGGGTGACCCACAGTGCCTTCTCTCCTCCCTGTTTACCCTTTAGTTCTGATCCGGATATTGTTGATTTTAAAATGTGCCAGTGTTTTTGGCTCACAGTTTTGAGGTCCTCAAATACAGAGCAAAATAAAGTCCAAAATAGGATTCCCTCTGTTCTCTGGTTTATGGGATGATTGTGAACCAGAATTTGGCTTCTATATTGGGCTGACATCCTCAACTGTGCACCATCCAACACTCCAGAAGAGTAACCTATATTTAAAAATCTCTGGGTTAAATCTGTTGCTGCTTGCATCTAGTCCTGTGGCTCTAAGTAATTCCTTTTGGCCCTGATGTATGACCATATGGAATACTGTTAATTTTTTGGGGTGAAAGCTCTGGGCATGTAATACTGTATTTCTGTCTGTTTCTTTTTAGACCATACCCAAGTCTGTATAGCCAGCCTGGTGGCACAGAGGGCTAAGGCTCCTTACCTTGTGCCATGCCAGCGACCCGGGTTCAGGAACAACCTCGGGTCATTGGGGAACCAGCATGGGGAGAGGGGGAGAGCAGGATTGAGCTGCCTAACGGTGGCTCTCCTCTCCCAGGGAAGGGATTCGCCCTTCCACAGTCCCACCACCTCCGGGTAGAGGCCCAGTGGTGGCATAGGTGGGTAATGGGCGATTGGTAGGGTGAGGCATCCTGTAGTGCATGACATGCGCATGCCTCCACACATGCGCATTCAAGCCAAGTATGTGAGAGAGGACAAAAACGGTGGGGGGGCACCTAAACAAATAATAGTTTAAAAAGAAAATCACCAGGTCTAAGAAGGGTATGGATTCTGAGCTGGATGATAATGTAAACTGTAATCCCTCCAGGCAATTGTTCAGATATTCATGAAATGATGCAAGTTCTTCCTGTAGTCCCTTCAATATAGCCAAGACATCATCAAGAAATCATTTCAAAATTATAACTTTGTTCTTAAATAGGTTCTGATTAGTTCCCAAAATAAACTTGTTCTCAAACACTGCCATACACAGGCTGTCGGATAACAGCAACAGGCTCGAACCCATTGCCATTCCCCTTATCTGCCAGTAAAAACTATTGTCGAATTTAAAATAGTTTTTGCTTAGCACCATCTGTGCTAAGTCCATGAAAAAAGCATTTAGAGGTTTTTCCATTTCCGACCTCTAACTCTGTGATATTTCTAATACTTCAATGCCCCACTCATGTCTGATGCTCATGTAAAGATACTTAATGTCAAAAGATGCTAAAATACATTTACTGAGATCCTCTACATGTTTGTTCAGTTCTTGTTTTCTTTTTTTTTTTTTTTAAGTTTCTTTATCACCTTCGGGCACCTGGAACTCTCTCGGGCCATGACACATCCCCAGCTCTGCTGCCCACTGTGGCCTCCACCAACCTCAGAGACATTACAGTACCTATGGAGCTCCTAGGACTAAGCCCCAAAGGTTATTGAAGGAGCGGGGATGGAGGTCCAGCATTGGACATGTGGCCAGTGGACCTGCGGGGCGTTGCCTATCCAAGGCTGAAGGGGGTTTTCCCTTATATGCCCTCCTTCCCCATGCGTGGTATACGTCCCGATATTGCGGTGCATGGCAACCCTGCCTGTGTTGGGCCACGCTGTCTACATGTGGTTCAGCACTCTGTAGTACCCCTAGTCTCCACCAGGGGACACTAGAGTGCCAGACATCCCAGTACCCTTCCCCCAGGAAAGGAGAGCAGCCCAGCAGGTGCTTAATCCAATCCCTCCCCAGCCGACCCCCGGTACCTGAGCTCGCTCCCGAACTTGGGTTGACGGTGTGGCATGAAGTGTGGTGTCCAGCACCTCAACCCTCAGGGCCAGCCTCCATTTGTTCAGTTCTTGAATTAGGCTGATACACACCCAGTGTCCTTAAGGGTAAGCAGGCATTGTTTCCACTAGCAGTATTATAAAGTAGTTGGGAAACACTGACAGGAGTTCCAAAACTGATCCTATTCCTGCAATGACTTGTCTTCCTGGAGAATTTTTTAATGATGTACCTTTGGTAAGATGTATAAGACAGGTGTCATGTATTTTGTGTTATAAAGTGCTGTCTTATCTGTGAGTCAACCTTCCTCAGTCATAACCTTTGTCTAATAGTTGGAAAACATTCCCCCCCCCAATTATTTAACCAAGTGAGACACACTAAGCTGAAAGCTTGTTTACAGGTGCAACCTGGGAGCACAAGGAAGTTAAGTGACTTGGTCAGGGTCACACAGTATGCAAGTGCGGGCTGTGGGATTCAAACCCAGGTCTCTAGATTTGCAGCTCAGAGCCTTAAACCACTGCGCCATACTGCCTGTGTGTCTGCTGTTGGGTCATGTTGTCATTTTCTGTAAGTGTCCATGCAATTAAGCTGCCTTTCACATTCCTAGTAATACATTTCATAATCTAGTAGCACCCTGCCATCCTCTTAACAGCTGGTTTTATGATCAGTGAAATATTGTTTTCTAAATGGCTAAGGGCGGCAAAATCAATTAAGCAATAATGCACGACAGGGTGTGTGTTGTGCTGGGATATCGTCATGCCTGGGGTGATTAGGCACGAGGTCGCAGGCCGAAAATAATAACTTTAGAAGTGATATTATCCCAGCAAACACACCCTGGAGTGCATTATTGCTGTTATACAATGGCTCATTTGTAAAAGCAAACAGAAAAATGATGAAAAAGTAGTTTTAAAGTACATTTTGTTGTCAATTTATGAATGGGTAGGGTTACTTTATGAAAAAGTAGTGCTGATTTAGCCACCAGGTGGAGCTAATGTGTTTTCTGAGTGAATTAAATTCCCTATAGGAGCCTTGTCTCTGCAGTCTGTCACACTACCTGCACTGATGTTTATGCTGCTTGCCCCCACACTTCATAGTGGCACTGAAGTAGAAAAAGACGAGATTTTGAGTCCTCCCTCACTATCGTGGCTGAAATCTTCTGAAGGGGTAAGCAACTGAAGAACATTTTTCTCTCACATGCTCTGTTTCTATGGCAGGACAGTGTGAGGAGACTGAGAGGGACTGGCGTTTCATTTCGCAGTGTGGACTGTATGGAGGTGCTTACTTTTAAATAGGTGATGGCTTTTAGTTTGAATTTTTTTTTAGTTAAAAGAAAATGCTTCTGTCTCCTGTATTCATGGGAGGAGCGTAAGCAGGGTGGGGAATGCGGTGAAGCCGATCTAAAGACGGCTTTTGCTTATTAGAAAATAACGTTTTAGGACGTTAATTTCTGTGCTATGGGAGGGAGGGACTTAAACTGAGAGGGGTTTGACTCTGTCTCTTGTGTTGACAGAGCGGAGACTGCTAGCTGGGGGGGGGGGTTGCCATGATGCTGATCGCAGATGGCTTTGAAGGGTTGCGGTAAAGCGGGAAAAGAAAGCCAGTCATAGTAATGGCTAGCGCAGTGATTGTTTTAATATTTTATTCGGTCTTCTGTGTGCTGGGGCTAGATCCGTGATGTTGTACTGGGATAACATCACGGGTCCAGCCCCAGAATGACCAATCAGAGTCCAAGATTTTTTTTGCCATTGTATAATAGCTCTTAAATTGTATGTTGTCCTTCTATCTGTGTGTTTTTCACTTCTTATCAGCCATTCCTGATCCTTCTCTACAATTTTTACATAAGTATCTATGTTTGATGGAATCTTCCTTAATGGCATATATTTGGATTTGAATCCAAGTACCATACGTACTTCCTGTCTTTTATTTTCTGTAAATCCAGTGGAGTTTCTTCTTCCATACTGTAAAATTGTTTTGATCTAAGTTTTCTGAACAAAAAAGTTCCATGTCTATTGAGCTGTAAAGAAGTCTGTTTTATGAAGCCAGAAAGATAACCCTTTGCTCAGAACAGATAATTCTTCCTCATTTAAAGTACATTTTGAGTGGTTATAAATAGGAATTTCTCCATTTTGGCTTGAGATTTGCTACCCCATCTCATTATTGGGACTGTGTGGCCTATTTCCTTTTCTCTTCCTCTTTCTGTTTCTGTTTATATTTCTTAGTCTAAAGCTCTGTACAAAGGCACCTTACATGCTCAGCCACAGAACTCGCACTAAGTAAATCAGAACAAAATTATCAGTAACCACTGGTTGCTTAAGGCTGAGGGGCCAGATGGATGGTATCATCACAGGGTGACGTCATCAGCATGGTCACACATACACTGAAGTCTTGTGGTGTTGGTTTCCTTGGCAACAGAACTAATATACAAGTGGTTGTTCTCCTGTGCTCAATGCTCCTCACACAGGGAAGAGAGTCAAGTGGAAGGATGCATGTAACCCTGGGAAGCAAGAGAGCAGTGTTGAGCCCAATATTACTTTTAAAACTCTGTGTGCCATCACCTTAAAAAAGCCTCTCTGTATATACAGTGCCTATAGTATCACTTACTTTGTTTTACATCAGTGCTCCCACCTCTAGCGAAATAAAGAAAATATATGAGGTGGGTACAAAATATCAAAGGAAGAAGGTATAGAATTGCTAAAAGGAGAGTATATGTTTGAAAAAGTCATACACAGGTTATCTCCCTCTCGGTTGATGCAACAGCTGCTAGTAAAGCAAATCAGGTTTACTTAATGGTCTGCAACACAATACTGTATATGCAAGCAAGGTTTTTTATTTTTTTCTGGGTACTATAATAAGTTTAAATATTATGATTCTGAGGTGGAGTATTAAAGGTTTAAAGACCAGGTTTTGGAAACCATGAGCATTTGAAGTGGCTGAAAATATGAACCACACATAAGCGAGTGTTCTGTAAATAAGTAAAAATAACTTTAATAGTATGAGTCCAAGATATAAGTATTATCTTTTTGAATATTTTTTTCATAGAGATGGACTAGTATATTTTCATGTTTTTTCCTTTTACTATACAATAGACTGATGTGTAATTACACATAACTAAAACACTAAAGCTTACTAAATGAGGTATTGTGAAACAAAATATTTCATAAGCATTTAAACTGAATTTGGTATCTACATGAAATGATAGCTAAGTTAAAGCATTTAAACTAAATTTGATACTTACAAGAAATGATAGCCAAGTAAAAAATGTTTCTGTTCTGTGCAGGCTCAACTGGGACAGAATACAAAAACTGTTTAGGGATACAAGCTCTTTGTCCTGGTATGCCCTGCATACTGTATGTATAGTATAGCAAGCCTATGTACGTAGGTCTGACCAACATCACTTACTTATTTATTTTAATTGAATTTATTTTGTATATGTATGTATTTTGTTTGAAAATCGGTAACCAGGAGAGACACACTGAGCCAAGGTATGACTCCAGGTGTGACCTGGGGGAGGGAAGAGTGGAAGAATGGAAGAACACCAGCCCAATATGTAATAGCAAAACAATCAAACAACATTTGGTAACAAGTTTGTACGAGGTTAGAATAAAATACAAGATTTGCATGTGTAGAGAATAAAGTGCGGTACAGCTCAAACCTAACAAGTGCATATTCAGAACTGGCAACAATATATGAACAAGAACATATTGACAACAGGCAAGTGACCTCTAAGGCAAGTTATTTCTTGTCCTCATAATCGAAGGAAACTACTGCAGTGGTGTGAAAGTGAAACCAAGGCAGGAATGCGGACCCAACTGGCTCCTTAACAGGATGGTTCAGGCTTGGCCAGGAAGGTGTCAGGAGGAAGGGTAACAGGAGCAGATAGGAAAGGGTTGGAGTTTCAACTGGTGCCAGAGGGAACCAGGGGATGTGGAGAGGTGGAGGGAGGAGGGGAGTTGGTTCCAGAGTGAGGGAATTCAAAAAGGGAAGGCAGATATTCTAGCAGAAGAGCAAAGTGTGATGGTCCCTGGAACAGAAGGAACAGGAGGTGGGGGGAGTTAGGAGAGAGAGAGAGGAGAGGTAAGAGGGAAGGGAACCAAACCAGTATTTGGATATGAAAGAGGTACAGTAAGCCTGGCAACGTGAGGGTAGAGGGAGGATAGATAGGAATGAATACAGTGAAAAATGGCAGGTGTTTAGGGGAGAGTTTGTAGTAAAGTGGCAGAAGGATTTGTAGAAGGTGTCCAGTCTGGTGAGGGAAGTGGAAGGGGCAGTTGCATAGGCCACATCTGTGTAGCTGAAGACAGGGAGCACCATTCTGACAGCACACATCCTACAGACATACGAAGACAAGCAGTCTTTGTTGTGGTACCGAGCACCGAGCCTGTGATGGAGTTCTGCATGGATGGCATCGATGTGGGCTGAGAAGTCAAGCTTAGTGTCTAGCCAGACTCCAAGGTGCTAGAAGGAATGAACTGCTTCAAGAGGCATGCCATCCAGAGTGGTTAAAATGGGGAAGCAGCAAGTCTGGCCAGTTTCTGACTGGTACCAAAGGCCATGGACACCATTTTGGGGGGGAGGTTCACTCTGAGTTGGTTGGATTAGAAACAGTGCACAATGTTGCTGAAGTCCTGCTGGAGCAGGTCTTCCACAGCTGCAGTGGAGAGACTGGAGGTTAAGATGACTGTGTCATCTGCATATATATGGATATGAGAGTTGGTTCAGGAAGAGGGGAGTCATTCAGGAAGATGGAGAAAAGGATGGGACCCAAGATGGAGCCCTGTGGGACCCCAGCCTGGATAGGAAGGGAAGGTAGCAGGGTACCTTCAACCTGTACCAACTGTCAGCCTGTTAGGTAGGAACAGAACCAAGCAACAGTGGAAGCTGAGAGGCCAACAGAGCTCAGCTTGTCCAGGATGAGTGGATGGAACACCAAATCAAAGGCTTTGGCCAGATCAATGAATATAGTTGCTGTAATGTGCCCCGATCCTTGCTGGAGAAGACAGAATCAGTGACACAGCAGGGAGAAGATATTGGAATGGTGCTTCCAGAAACCATACTAGAAGGATGAGAGAAAGCTGGAGAATGAAAAGAAGTTGAGTCTAGAATGGACCAGTTTCTCTTTCAGCTTAGAGAGTGAGGGGAGGAGGGAGATGGAACAGAAGTTGCCAGGGGAGGAAGGGGTCACCCCCTTTATGAAGTGGCATAACTCTGGCCAGCTTCCAGGATTTAGGAAAGGCACTGAGGGAGAAGGAAAGGTTGAAGAGGTGAGTAAGGGGAACTGCAATGGCAGGAGCTGAGAGGTGAAAGGAGGTTGGGGTCCAGAGCCAGTGATGGGCTTTGACAGGCTGAGGGAGAATAGGGCAAGCTGGTTTTCCTGGATGGTGACAGTGGGGAAGTGGAAGCCCAGTGAGGGGTGGGGGAGCAAGAGGGAGAAGAAGAGCCAGGAGGAGGGAGAAAAAGGAAGAGCACAGGCTGTGAAGAAATCACTGAAGTGAGCAGCAACAATGGTAGGGCCAGACACAGGTGAACCATTAACCATGAGGACTGGGGGAGTAGATTTGGCAGGGGGAAACAAAAAGGTAATGGATAATCTTCTGGAATTTAGCTGGGAAGTTAATTTTTTTCTGGAGGAGAATTCAGAGAGAAATAGTACGAGGGCTACATCAGTATCAGAGACAATGAGGATGGATAACCAGTCTGTTGCAGTGAGGTTGTTCAGTACAGCATTGATATTTAGCGACCGGAGAGGCCTGGACCAGATCTATTCTGGTGAAGGGGGGGTGCCAGATTTTTCTGATGTAGAACATCATGCAGCATTCACTAAGTGAGACTAGCAAAATACCTGCTTCAACAATGTCGCGGGGATGAAAGGTTAGCCAAAAGGGTACTGTTGGTAGAATGGGATTGAGCTGAGTGAGTTCTGATATAATCTGGGACAAACTAAGTGAATCAATACTGTGAATGGTAAATCTGGAGTACAGGGAAAGCCAATTTACACCAAAATCCTATATGAGCAGGAGTTCTCCTGTTGAGGGATCAGAGGTGATGGAAGAAAGAAAATCAGCTAGGGATTAATGTGAGATTTTAGGAGAGGCATAGACAATCCCAATGAATACAGGTACAGAGGAAGGGAAAGAGGGCCAGAGTAGGAGAAATTCATGGGAGGATGGTAGGGCCTCTCTGATAGCTGAAAGGTTCTGGCAGACTGTGACAGGGTTGGGTAAGACCCTGTCCCATTTGTTATGTAGAGAGAGTAAAAAGCAAGGATCTATTACACCCTCTCCTATTCAGTCACTTGCCTATCTCTTGCCTGATTGCACAGTCAATTTTTCCTTGTGGCACCTAGGAACTGGAAACTTTGATGGCCTCACAATTTTCCCCTGTTATCTCCCTTCCTTCGCTTGCTGTTTCTGTTCTCTCTTCTCCCTTGCTTGTCTGTGGTTAAATAACTATTTGTGAATTTTTATGTGAAACTGATATCCCTTGGTTTGCAAATGTATATAATTATATTGTTGTAATGATTATAGACAGCTACTTGGGTTTGTTAGAGACATTAACAATCTGGAACACAACATTTAACCCTGAGACACATTTTTTATCTCCACAAACTTGTTTGCAATTATTAACTGGAAACTAGTTTTGAGACAGGATGTCTTAATTTGATGCATCTGTTAAGGAGACTAATGTATTATTCAGGCTGGTCACAGAAAGGTCAATGAAAAAAATGTTGCATTTTGTAAAAAAACAGTAAATGAAACTTACAAGAACAAGATGCAGAGGTTAAACTGCCAGGCAAAGACATGTCACATAAAAACAGCAATATTTTGTCTAGATGGATAGGGGAGATTGAGATTTTAGAGAGAGATTCAGAGGAAGGATTTTTGTTTGTGCTACCTTTGCGAAGAGCTATCCTCTATATCTTTATTACTTTTATATTATAGTTATTGATAACAATAAAGCCAGGAGTTTTGTGCATGGGTACTAGACCTGGTACCAGGGGAAGCATAGCAGAAAGGTATGGCTCCTGCAACAGCAAGCCCAGAAGTGATTACCAGAAGAATAGCAGTCAAATCAGAAGCAGAAACAAAAGTCCAAACTGAGACTGTAGAGCCAGCACCAGTGATGGAAGAAGAACAGGCAGGGACAGGGCAAGGGGCAGGGCAGGACAGGGCAGGACTGTGAAAAGGCAGAGATACTAAACAAATATTTTTGCTCAGTATTTACAAAGGAAGTGGGGGAGGTACATAAAACAAACAGTAGAAACACTCTGGATACAGAAGTTGATACCAGCCCATTTACAGAAGAAAGGGTTCTGAAAGAACTCTTAAAACTGAAGGTGGACAAAGCAATGGGGCCTGATGGGATTCATCCCAGAATTCTAAAAGAACTAAGGGTAGAACTAGTGATACCACTGACTACCCTCTTTAACAAATCATGGGAGGATGGGGTGGTACCCAAGGACTGGAGAAGGGCAAGATGTGATTCCCCTTCACAAAAGTGAGAGCAAGGCAGAAGCAGAAAACTACAGACCTGTTAGTTTAACCTCAGTGGTAGGGAAAATGATGGAATCACTTCTGAAGGAAAGAATTGTTGAGTATCTAGAGGCCAGAGGGGCACAGGACCCAAGGCAGCATGGATTCACAGCGGGAAGGTCATGCCAGACAAATCTGATAGATTTCTTTGACTGGGTGACCAAAGTAGTAGATCACGGAGGGGCTGTGGACATGGCCTACCTAGACTTTAGCAAGGCATTTGACACAGTCCCACACAAAAGATTAATATACAAGTTAGCCAGCCTGGGAGTGGGTCCCAAGATGACAGCCTGGGTAAAGAATTGGCTGGAGAATAGGACAGAGAGTAATAGTAAATGGAGTCCACTCTGAAGAAAGGGGGTTACTAGTGGGGTACCGCAGGGTTCAGTATTAGGACCGGTCCTCTTCAATGTCTTTAATGTTATATTGCAGAGGGACTGGAAGGAAAAGTATGTCTCTTGCAGATGACACAAAGATCTGCAACAGAGTTGCTGCACAAGGTGGGGTGGCAAGGATGAGAAGGGACTTGGCAAGGTTAGAGGAATGGTCAAATGTATGGCAGCTTAGATTCAATGCTAAGAAGTGCAGGTAATGCACCTGGGAAACAAAACCCAGGGAAGAGTATACAATGGGGGTGAGATACTAACAACAACAAAAATGGAAAGGGACCTGGGGTAGTCATATCAGATGACCTAAAGGGAAGCAATGTGAGAGGGCAGCAAGGAGGGCTGGGAGGATACTGGGATGCATAGGAGAGGCATCACCAGCAGAAAACAGGAAGTTATTATCCCTCTGTACAGACAGTTGGTGAGACCCCATTTGGAGTATCATGCAGTTCTGGAGACCCAATCTCCGCAAGGACATAGACAGGATGGAGGCTGTCCAGAGGAGGGCAACTAAAATGGTGCAGGGTCTGCACCGGAAGACATATGAAGAGAGACTTAAGGAGCTGAATATGTATAGCCTCGAGGAAAGGAGAGAGAGGGGACATGATAGAAACTTTCAAGTATCTCAAGGGAATCAACAAAGTCCAAGAGGGTAGCATCTTTCAAAAAAAGAGGTGTGCAAGAACAAGGGGGCACAAATTGAAGATAGAAGGGGGGCGGCTCAGAGGTAATTTAAGGAAGTATTTTTTCACAGAGAGGGTTGTGGATGCATGGAATGGCCTTCCGGAGGAGGTTGTGGAGTCAAAAACAGTGGTGGAATTCAAGCATGCATGGGACAGTCATAAGGCAATTCTAGGGGGTGGAGGTAGGAAGAAGTAGGCTGCTGGTTAACTAGGATCTGCAGCTTATCCAATAGGTAGGGAAATGGGCAGACTGGGTGGGCCAAGCGGTCCTTATCTGCCGTCAAAATCTATGTTTCTATGTTTCTATGACAGAACCTGAAAGCATGTCTGCCTTCTTCAAATGGTGGGCTATACAACAAACAGAGACTGAGAAACAGAGAAAAAGAGGTGCAGCATCTAGAGAAACAGAGAAGAGATACACTTGCGAATTTTAGAACTTCTCCTGGTTTGCCTATGCTTCCTGACTAGAGATATTGCAAAATCAAATTTCACCTGCGAAGTTGCCACGAAACTGGCAATTTTGGCATGCAAAACATTTTGAGAAATTCTACCATTCTACGAAATTTTTCACAGGGTGCAAAGTTGTAAAATTGCACCTATGGAATGCGGGATTTTGCCATAAGAATGCATTAATGTCACCGAAATGGTAACATTTCTCACCCAACTGTTGTTCAAGAGGTGAAATTTTGCATTTCACCAGTGGAATTTCACACTGCAAAATATTTTGCAAAACGCATGAATTTTGTGAAATATTTAGTGTAATGAAATTTCCTAATTTCACACATCTCTATTCCTGACCTATGCCTCGATGACACGAATATAGATGGCAACCCCTCCTACACATTTTCCCCATCCTGCCTGAAAAGAAGTTAATCAGGAAGGGACTGGTTAAAGCCAGGAGTCCTGGAGGAGAGTGAGGACTCTGAGATACAGAGGACAAGTGTAATTGAACCCAAATGGAGAGGAAGCAGAGTTTAAATAGAAGGCTCATAGCATTCAGATAGAAAATATTAAGACTCTTGGCAGTAGCAGAGGGAAGGGGGGGGGAACTAGGGTTGGGTTCCATGTTGCCAGGCAGGAGGAGAAGCAGGAGAATGAGGAGAAGGATGGAGTGGGGCTTCCTACCCTTGGAGCAGGTTGGAGAGCAGGGAGAAGAGGGGCAGAGAAGGGAGAGGACGGCACGGTGGAGATATTCCAGGTTGAAGGAAGGGGACAGTAGGAGACCAGGGTGGATAGGGAGGGAGGAAGAAATAAAGGTAGGGAAAGAGGGGAAGGGGTGGAAGGGGGTGCAAAGGGAGGATAGGAGAGTTGTATGGGGCAGGAAGGTTGAGGGGATAGGAGAAGGAGGGGGAAGTGGAGCAGACAAAGGAGTACAAGGAACATTGCAACCAGGAGGGAGGCAATAGCAAAATGACAAACAGTAACCAGTGCACAACAGTGGACAATCAGCTAGGCAGATAAGTAATTAAATGTGCAAGACAAGTGGCCAGCAGCAATTGCTAACCCCTGGTAACTGGCCTCAGCTGTAACTAGAAAATAGGAAAGCAACAAGCAGGTAAGAGCTGTAACAGAGGTGCACAGGTGGATGCCACAGCTTACTGAATAGCTAAACAAGTGCAAGTATGTAGGAGAGCACTAACAGACAAACATAACACAAGTAAATTATGGTACATTACCTTTAAATTGAAAATTAATAAGAGACAAAATGCAGAATGTGGAGGCATCCAGACAGGATTTTTCTAGGAGTCAGCAACACAGTAGCTAATTGGACTAGAGGCAGCAAACTTCATGAAAGGGACTGATCAGCGGAGCAAACAATAACACTAGACAGGTACCACTGAAAGTACATATACACAAATGTAGCAGAGTGTATGTCAGGCTAATACAGGGCAGGTATTTTTAAATGGAATGAGAGCTTGGCAATGTAGTACTATGGTAGGTAAGAAACCCACAGGCATTTACAGTGGGTGCTCACTGAGCAAAGTACATTAGCAGCTAGGTTGGAAAGAGGCTGTTCTGGGGTGCAGCATGGCCGACCGAATGGCTGACTCACTGTTGACTATAGGCAGAATCCTTTTTTTTTTTTTTTTACCTTCTGTTTCTACCCCCAGGCCCCCCGGTCAGCTCACATCCCCAGCCATCCGTCCAGCCCTGCACCCCAATATCAGGCAGCATCCCTTCTCCTCCCCAAGGATTACCCCCCATGGTGGAGCAATGAGAAGCTCCCCAAGCTCAACTCACCTCAAATTGGGTCCAATTCAGGGAGCGTCATTCAGGGTCGGGGCCTGCGGCGGGTGGCTGCCTCATACTGCTCGACCGGCAAGACCATTTTCTTGTTTACTCCTCTTACGTGAAGAGGGGTGCGTAAGGACACCAGTGGAGAGAGCGCGCACACATCCGCACGCACTCCTCCCAGCACCTTCCCCGTCTCCACCCCTCTTACACAGTATGGCACCTTGTCCCCCAGCCTCTACTAGGGGCCAGAGTCATGTCAACCACTGGAGTCACTCCTCCCTGGAGAGGGAGAGCAGTCCCTCGGACGCTCAATCCCTCTCCTCCCCTGCCAACCCTTGGCAGCCCATGCTCATTCCCCCGAACATGGGTCACCAGCATAGCACAAGGTAAGGTGCATAGCGCCTCATCCCTCAGAGTCACCGGGCCAGTCAAGGCAGACTCCTTGATGTCCACTGCACTCAGTCCTTAGTGTGGAGGGCCACTTGTGGAGAGCTGTAAAATAAGAGTGTTGTAGCCCAGCCCACAGACCTCTCGATTGGAAGAGATATGCTGCAGGAAGAAAGCAGCGGTCCAAGCTGGAAAATCAGGGTGGTGACATGAGGCAAGAGGTGGGAGAGCCAATGGGTGTGAACTAGGCTGCTGAACAGCCCCTGGTAGGCAAGCAAGTCCAGAGGGTCAGCAGCTTTAAATGTGGTTCAGGACGGCCATAAGAAGCGATTTGGAAAATCGTGCTGGTGTTGTAGCCCCACCCATGGACCTCCCAACAGTTGAAGATATGCTGCAGGGATAATTATTTATTGGAAGTGTAGCCTAGAGGTTAAAGTAACAAGCTGTGAATGAGCTTGTTACACCCAGCAGATCTGTGTTCGATTCCCACAACCTCCACATACATACTGTGCAACTCTGAGCAAGTCACTTACCCTCCCCAGTGCTCCCAGGTCACCCCTAAAAACAGGCATTCTGCCTAGTGAGTCTTACCCGGTTACCAAAAAAAAAATTACAAAAAAAAAAAAAAAAAAAAACCACAAAAGCAGTCCATACTGGAAAATCAAGCTGGTAATGAGATGCAGAGGGGAGGGAGAGCCAACTGGTGTGAATCAGGTTCACAATCAACCCCTAGTAGGCAAGCAAGTCTGGAGGTTCAGCAGCTGTAAGTGACCATATACCTATATGTATATACAGTAAATGGAACTTAGAAATACTTATTTTATTTATAGGTCCTGCAGGCCTTGAAAAAGCCAGTCCATCAGTGAAATGTTAGCCCCATTTTTAACCGGTTGGACACAAAATAAGCAATAATATCCCTGATATTTTAGTGCTCGAGTTCATTTTTATGTTGCTTGCACGTATGTGCAAGAAGCATAGTGCCATCATCTGAGTTTTCGGAGGTGTGGCAGCCCTCTTCCAATTCAGTCAGTGTGTTTGCAGGCGCTGCCCGCAGTTCTCCAATCAAGGCTGCAGCTGTGTATGACAACAGCTGAAAATGCAGTGGCATACAGTTGAAAGGGGGAGCTACGCTTCAGTGAGCAGCGATAAGATCGCATGCTCATACGCGCTCCCCCCTCCACACACACACACATATACTGCATGCGCATGCTTCCCACCAGGCACACACTAATGTTCTGAGTAATATTGGAGTCCAACATTTTCTTTGTACTTAGCAATGCATTTTTCGGTGACTGCATTGGTGAGGCCTTCCGATAAGAACGCTTTTACAGCGATGTCGCAAAGCGACAGCAGATATATCTATATACTATATAATTAGAGTCCATATACTATGTGCCACATAAGAACCGGTCCCTGGTTATCATTACACTCCAGGGATGGGGGAAGAACAAATTCTGCCAAGTGCTGATCTAAGGTTTCCCATGGATCTCTCTGAGTTTGGCTACCTTTGGAGCACAGATCTGAGCCATACAGTGGCATTTATTCATGGAATAGCCAGCGAGAGACACAGAGCAGAGCTAAGCAGGCGTACTGACACAGGCATACTGAGATACAGAAAGTCATTCGGAGAGATACATTGGAAAACACATACATAGGAAGATGGCAGATACAGAGATAGACACACATATAGATAGACAGTAGACATGCTGTAATATATGGAAAAAGAAAGCCATAGACAGCAGTGAATACTACTGAAAAAAGATGCAGCGGAGGTACCCAGTCGTAATTTATGAGGATATCAGGCAGTGGCAGGCAACCCCAGAAGTACAGAACTAATAGCAAGCAGGTCAAGTCTCGAGGGTGAGCATCTATCCTGATCACAATGCAGACATAAACAAAACAGTAACTATCAAGGTAAATGTGGGCACAGCTTTGTGTGCGGCGCTGTGAAGAAAGAACAAGCAAGCTGCTGTCCTCTGTTCAAACTCCATGAAGAGTGCAAGGGGATGCTACTTACTGTCCACCATTCTCCGGGTGAGTTGGGAGCAGTACTCATCATGAGCCCTCTGCAGGGTGACAGCATTCCTTCAGAACCAGAGCCCTACAGCTCCTGCAGGGTGTGCACTTCCCATCCGCCGAGTCCCGACTTGTTCTGGCACACATACACATAAACAAGTGGAAATTGGGCATCCTACTACACCACTTTATACATGATGAGCAGTCAGTAATAGGATTATTACACAAAAACCATCTGAGGCGCTGACGTTAACCTTTTTTAAAATGGTTAATTAGGTTTTGCACAGGAAAAATTAGATTTAACATTGCTTACAATGCCTACATTTCCAGTTGGTGCTTAAGCAATAGCGGCTACTGCAGTTAAAAGGACTGGGTCACAAAACAAAAAAATAAACATATGGATTTCTCGCACTGTGCAGCTTTCTTATACTATTTTAAAATAAATTAAGGTTATTTCTATGATTATATATTATCTGCATATAAACTAATTATCTGCTGCCTGCTGCCATCATTAATTAAGGGCTCCCTCTCCTGGCAGAAACATGAAAGAACATCTGCCAGAAAATAACATCGGTAATAGCACAAAGCATAAATAACCGTGTTGTTGCCGCTTACTGTCAAATTGTAACTAACTGGATATTAAAAATCCAGCTTTGTTCTAATTGTATACTTTTAGGTTATCTTATATCGTACTTGTGGCCTGGAAATGCTAGGGTCTAAACTCTTTTCATTTATTCATCCCGTATTATTTATTAAAATGAAAGAACTGCTACAACAAACTGCTTAAATCGACTAGTTTTAAACATCTCATTCAGCTGACAGCTATTCATCCCATATTATTTATTAAAATGAAATAACTGGTACACCAAGTGACTTAAATCGACTAGTTTTAAATATCTCATCCAGCTGACGGTAAAAGTAAAAGGTACATTCATCTGCAAATAGATCATTTTAAAAATGCACTTGCAAATCGTTCAAAAATATTTTAGCAATTCTGCTTTTGTGCTTAGAAATATAAAAATTAAAGATAACAAATATGGAAAGACAATTTCTAAAGATCTCTCTCCTTCTTTCCTCTGAAATTCCATAGCAACTGTGATCATATAATAAAATAAAATGGACATAAATACATATAACAACACAATGGCATACCTCTCAACTGTGTCAAAATACGAAGTATTTCCTTATTTTGCAGTTGAGAATGGTTCTGTTCCACATATAAAAGGTGCTGCCACACAGAGATGGTGTTGTGAACTAAGATTTTACAACAGAAATTCTTCAAATTATGGCTAAAAAAGGTAAATTGCACACTGATAATTGCACTGTTTTCCACAGTGTTCTGACCCTTTATCGCTGTATTTTATGATGTCCCCCACATTATGAGAGCCAGTGCCCCACATTTTAGTCAGCAAAGATTGAGAAGTGACCATGGTTTGACTGTGCCATTCTTCAAGAAGATATTATTTTAACGCCAGTTTTAAGTTTTATGCATTAAAGTGTTTGAATATTTGACCCCACCAGGACCAAATGTCTTTTACATAATTTCAGTTCATTCTGTTGCATTATATTATTTTCTGCCAGCGGTTGATGTTTGAGTTCAGCAATTTTTATTGCTTGTTTGTCCTTGCCATTCTGTTTTCTAGCAACCGGCTGCACCATCATTTTAATAAATAATGCTTGTACGCTGTCTTAGCGATGTGACTAATACCGCAGCCTATGTAGTACTGAGCAACAGCACTTCTTGGCCCTTGCCATTAATTTTTTCATTACAAAGTTTATAACCATAAAAACAAATCCATATAGGCACTAAAATGCCATTATAAAGCACAGGACTGAACAGTATGATACCTGGACCTCAGTCAAGAAATGTCTGCATACAGTATAAGTTGTGGACGTTATCAAATTAATTACTATTATTATTTTGCATTAGTAACTTGACTGTAAGACATATAACAATAAGAGTGTTTGAATAACAAAAACGGCAGCTATTGCTCTATAAATCTATGAATGTGAATACACTTTTATTCCAGGTTTTCAGGCTGTAAAACAGTGGCATCACCACGTTGATTTTAGGGAGACTACAGCCCCCCCAATTTAAGTTAAAGCTCCCCAATCATGTCAGTAAACCTAAATAAATAGCAGCCATATACATTTTTTTTTTTATTTGTTTTGTGTGTCTGACTGGACTTCCTAGCAACTTGCGATTGTGACTTACTACTGAAGTCTGGAGGAGACTGGAAAAAAATATCTGACTGACACTCCTGTCTACTCTGACTCGAGTTGAGAAACAGCAGACAGAGTAGCGAGTGGAGTGGATGGAGCGACTCGCACAGTCGCAAGACAAAGGCAGCAGCGCAAGCCAAGCCCTAAGCAACTAAAGGGACTCACTAACTTCAATTTAAATTTTATTTTCTGGCAGCAGCAGAATTCTATTTATTTATTAGCGTCAATGTCCTGAGTACAACACAACAACACTTTCTGTCTGTGACTGGATGCACCCCTCGCAGCACAGCAGCTGAGCTGGAGCTAGCACACTTCCTGACTTGTGGATTGTTCTTTCTCTGTCTGTTCGATTTTACCTCAATCTGAACTGCAATGCATGCAGATCGCCGATCTGATTCTGCATGCAGTTTAGACTGAGGTAAAAATTAAGCCATCCATCTGCTTGACTCCCTCCCATCCTGCAACTCCATCTTGCCGACCGGACTGGCTGCAACTCAACTGCTGTGAAGTGTGCACCCTTACTGGCAGCGACAAGGACCTGACCCACTTGATTGATTTTTTTGTGTAGTAAAGTACCCAAATGGATCCACGATGATTCCCCAGCCCGTTCTGCACCGCAACAGCTAGGAGGGACAGAGGGGAAAATGATGCGGATTTCAACCGCACACAAACACGCTGCAAGTGCCTTTGTTAATCACTCTTCCTGTGTCCCCAGCCACACCTTCAGCTCCTCAGTCCATTTTTCATGAGAATCAACTAAGGTCCTATGTGTGTTAATAGTTTTTTGTACATGATGGAGTTTGACAGCTAAATTCATATCTGCGCATTAAACAGTACCGAACAGACCTGCGCTCCAAACCAGACAGCAAATAAGTAGACCAGATTGCAGTATTGCAAATAAATTTAAATTTGATTTATTCAAGTCTAAGGTCTAACCCCAGTGCTCCATAATAAATAAGCGGATTGACAAACCAGTGGGACTGCACTATCTGGAGAAGTATGGTTCTGACCCCAAATGTTTAAGATTCTTGGGGATCAACCATGTCCCAGACCCTAAATTTATTGGCAATCGAGTCAACGTGCTTCTCCAATCTCCAGAGAGAGAGAGTCAGTAGATCTATAAAATGAGAAGCTTAAAACTCATTGGGCTAAATGATGAACTAGATCTGAAACTGTTCCTTAAAAAGAAGCAGCATGTTTTGAAGGTTATGTATTGGGATTGAATGTCACAATGTTACTTGTTATATTTCTAGTTTCTTGTTCTTCGTAGGTCTGTGGACACTATCTTGTGTGGATCCCTGAGAAACTGAGATGTCTGACAGAGGGTCATACGGGTGATCACTGAGTGCTGTGGTTCTTCTTCTTTCATATCGCCTCTGCGAAATTTCACTTTACAAATTTTGCCTTCTAACAATTTCACCATGTGCGATGTAGACCCCTTCCAGTCATTTGAACATAGAGGCAACCACCAAACTTGGCTGTTTCTCCTAACGCTATCCTTTTCTTTATTTTAAAATCACTTTGATGTTAATTATTTTATTTCAATTTTTTAGCTTGAAATATCATACTCAAAAATATATTGATACAAATAATGAATGAGCTGCCTGGCCATGTTTTGAAATGAAATGTTATTACTTCAAAAACATCACTTTAAATTTCTTTGTATGTATCAGTTAATGTTGCTCAGCCGAGATTAATTATGGGGAATATATAAGGTTACGTGTAATTCTTTGAAGCCACACCCAATGATGAAAGCTTTACACTGAAGCACTGAGGTAAAGGCATCTACCTTGTGCTTAGACCTGAATAAATCAAATGTAAATGTATTTGCAATACTGCAGTCTGGTCTACTTATTTGCTGTGTGGTTTGAAGTGCAGGCCTGTTCCGGACTGTTTGCTTCATACTAAGGATGGCTGCCTGTGACCTGCACCCCCTCACGTTAACTGTTCATGGTGATACCCCTTTTCAGTAATTTGTGCATTAGAAGGCTGTTTTGGTCAATGTAGGCTTTGTGTGTTAGCGGCCAGCAGTGGGCCCATGTTTCATCTGAGATTACTGTTTTAAGTGAGCTTTGCCATTTCACTTTGGATGGGGTAGAGGAATCAGGGCAGCATTGCTGAGGCTTTGATAAATCACAACCAGCCAGGGCCTCATCACTTTTCATTTATGTCTGGATAAGTTTACAGGTGGAGCAAGTACATTTTCTCTTTTTCCATTGGTAAAATATGTTTTTAATCTGTTAGAATCTCCATAGCTCAGTTTTGGGGATATTAAACCTAGCTTGTAAATTTAGAAATGATTCAAAATGTTCCCCTTTTGGTGTCAGTAAGTCCTTGATTGTACAGATGCCTTTCCTTTTCCAGTCTGTCCAATTTACAGCCTGGTACCAGCTACGCGTGTTCCATTGGGGGAGGTATTCTTCTGCTACAGTCAGGTGCACTTGTAGGGAAGGTGGTTGTACTCTACCAGTCATGCTTTATGGGGGTTTGCTGGGCTGGTACCAGCTGATACTGCATTGGGGGAGGGCACCTGCTAGGTCAGGCTGTGTACCTGACTGCCAGGTGGAACTTTGCCAGTTGTAGCTGGTTGTGCACATGGGGAGATTCTGCAGGCTTTGCAAAACACCGTACCAGCTGGGTATGCACTGGGCTGGGGAGCTTTTGGCAACTTTCTCTGTGCCATCCAGCTGAACATGGGCAGACCTCTGGTGCCATTCACCGCACGCCAAAAGGGTGCTGTGCCAGGGCCAGGTGGGTATACACTGGATGACTCTACCAGAGCCATCTGAGCGCACAGTGGGTGAACCTAGTGTGCACTGAAAGGAAGTAGCAGCCCTGCTGGTGCTAACCAGGTGGAAACTCTGAGATGGAGGTTACACTGATCCTAGCTGGGGGGCTGTGGTGTGGTTTTATGGTGGGGGTATGTTTTATTTGGTAGCCAAGGAGAAATAACACTGTCAATTGAAGCAAACTGTTGCAGCTTTCCTTTGAAAACATACAGTATGAGGGGTGAAAAACTAGTGTAATGTGACCAAGTATGGGTGTAAAATCCTTATGGAAATCAACTTACTAGAAGTAATAATCATAGTGATGCCATCAAAAAGCACTGTTCTGTATCCCATGTCCCACACTGCAGGTGAAGATATTTATGAAGGGCACGGTTATTTATCACAAGTTAGTACATGCTGACTGCTGCAATTTATTAAAAAAGAAAAATTAGATTGCCCTTTCATTTAAAAAGAACAAAACTGTCTTCTAAAAATTGGTTTCTGACCAAGTTCTCCTAACTGTTGGACACTGCTCAGCACCGACAACACAAGTTGTAAAGTGCGGGCAAGTGAGAGAGACATAATGTACCTAGACTGTGACCTGACTCTAGGACCCTGCTTTTAGCTGCAAGATGCACACCTGAGACAAATAAGGCACGTTTATACCGAAAATACCTGGAGCACTGCTGTCTGCATCAGCTCGCACCGCTCCTACCACACTGCCACCACTAGCATTCACACACTGCTGCTCTGCAGCATTCCAGGGTTGTTTCTGACATTTCAGCAGTCTTTCTGGCTGGATCAGGAGAGGTGCACTTAGTGGGGAGTGGGTATGTTCCTTGCAAATTTGCTCTGGGGTCCACAGAGTCCGACTGTTCTGGTCTCTTATTTGCTCTGGTGTCCTCCTGCAATGTTCCCAGCAGATCTGCTGGGATAATGGTGCCTGGCTGTTCTGGTCTCTTGTTTGCTCTGGGGTCCTCCTGCAACCTTCCCAGCAGATCTGATGGCTGGGATAATGGTGTCTGGTTGTTGTGTTCTAGTCTCTTATTTGCTCTGGGATTCTCCTGTAACCTTCCCAGCAGATCCGCTGGGATAATGGCTGTTCTGGTCTCTTATTTGCTCTGGGGTCCTCCTGTAACCTGTCCTCTGTGGACCAGTAACCACATTTTTCCACATGTACCATTAAATAGATGGCTGATAACTTGTCTTTTCAAACATGTTTTTCACCACTAAAATGCAGGAAAAGCCACCATTTGAAGGTAAAATTTCAAAATTTTATGGGGGGGCATGCCCCCGGACCCCTCTAGCTTTGTTAGGATTTTGACTAAGGTGCATTAGCCCCCCCAACTTTGTTCCCCTGGTGGCGCCCCTGTTACTAATGAAGACATTGAACAGGACAGGCCCCAGGATCGATCCCTGCAGCACCCCACTGGTCACCTCCTCTCTCTAGATTGCACCCGATTAACCACCACTCTCTGCCTCCTGTCTGTTAGCCAGTTTCTAACCCAGTTTACCACCCTTTTCCCCATGCCCAGCCTACCCAGCTAGTTTATCAGCCTCCTATGTGGGATGGTGTCAAAGGCTTTGCTGAAATCAAGGTAAGCGTTGTCCATTGCCCCACTCTGATTCATTTATTTTGTCTCCCAGTCAAAAAGATCAACCAGATTTGTCTGACATGCTGTCCCCACTGTGAATCCATGTTGTCTATGGTCCTGGGCTCTGATGGCTTCTAGATACCCCACTATCCTTTCTTTAAGCAATGTCTCCATGATCTTCCCCGCTACTGGGGAGAGGCTGAATGGCCTATTGTTCCCCGCCTCCTCCCTGCTTGTGTAGAGGGACACATGTGCCCTCCTCCAATTCACTCATGTTGAATGACTCAGTGAACATGGCTGCCAGAGTACTGCTATCTCCTTCGCAGTTCTCTTAATATCCTTGGGTGTATGCCATCTGGTTCCATCGCTTTGTCCACCTTCAATTTAGAGAGCTCTGCAGGACTCTTTTACCTTTGAATGGACTACTGTCCACCTCTTCACCCCCCTTGGCAACTGCTGTACTGCTGTGGCCCTTGCCCCTTCCACTCTTCTGTGAATACTGAATGGAAAGACACAGTGCATGCCTTGAGAGAAAGGCATGGAACTATCAATTACAACTACCTCAACAGCACATGCAAGCAAGCAAGCAACATTCGGCATTGACAAATGCTTGTTCTTACCTGTAACAGTGTGAATTGTACTTGTGGGAACAGGACTCCTCAGATGTGCTTTTATTCTTTACAGGACCAGTGGCCAAGAGGGCAGTATCCACAGGTACTCACTGATGACACACACCACAGGTTCCACCCCAACCTTGGTGCACTGTACAGGAACAAAAACGAGTATCCTGCTTTCTGCATGCCGTAAGACTTTTCTGAAGATGATTCTCCCTATTTTTGACTATGGTGACAGAGGTTACAGCGGAGCTCCCTAATCCTCCTTCACTAAACTAAACCCCTCTCTTTACTCTTTTTGTCATTTTGCCATAGACTGTCCCCCTTGTATCCATCACAGCTAACTCTACTCTGCCCTCCCCCTTCCCTCTCTTGATGCCAGGCACCTTTTCTACCGTGCCTCCTTTATACCCAGACTCAGGTTTGTTTTCCTTCCATCCTACCTCACCTCCCTCATGTCCTCTACTCATCCTTCCTCCTACCCCCTTTCCCCTTTCTATTCCATCAAGGAAATCTACATTTTGTCAAGCTGCCTTCTCATATTGATTTCTTAAACTCTGGCCCACCCATCACCTGTCAATCCACTCTGCCTCTTCTCCCTTAAATCAATGACATGACTTTTCTACTCCCATCTGCAACTGTTCATGACCCCTTACCTTATACTTTTTCCTCTCCCCTACTCATATGGTCCTGGCCACACTGCTCCCCCCCTCCCCACTAAGCCTGCTGGAATAATTACTCCTTGCCTATCCAAACTCTTTTTTCATCTACAAGTTCCTTGTCCTGTTTTGCTTGTAATGTTTAAGACTATGCTCTTTTTGATGTACTGTAATGCTGTATATGACTATTATTTTTGTAATGCTGCTAATTACTATTTATTTTTTCTCCTCTTGTACAATCTTCCATACCCTTTCATCCAGGACACATCTGAAAATGAGGTAGTGTCAGCTCAGTATGTCTTTTCTGGTGGAAGTAAGGAAGGAAGGAAGGAAGGAAGGAAGGAAAGAAAGAAAGAAAGAAAGACCATGTTTATTGCAGCCCAATAAACTGTAGCCTTTGCATTTGTGTTGAGTGGTGCTTTTGGATTGGTGTGGATTGCTGGGTGCAGACCATTTTCTGGTTTCTATCTCTCTATTTAGGTTCTGCACCAGCATCCCCAGGTGTGACTTTCTACTCCAAATGATTAGATAATCATTGCTAATGTTCTTGGTCTTCAGAAATCATTCAAGGTAGTTGACCATTCCATTCTATTGTCTCAATGTCCTCATTTTGGTTTCATTGCGTAAATACTTAACTGGAGTGCTTCTGTTTATCCCTTCACTAACAGTGGGTGGAGAAACACCTTGGCCTTAACAGTTTTATTGTAAATCATTGATATGCCAAGTATGTGTCCTTCATCTTATGCATTGCCTTCTGCTAAAGGCACTTTTACTGCTGCAGAATACAAACACACACCTGGTTTAAATACAGAAGCACAATCTGACCTACATAAAGATTTGTAACTGGTTTAAAGAAAACATTGTTTTTAAATCAATTACAAACAAGTCAATGGCCAGTATCTAACAACTGCCCTGAATATCTGAAAGAAAGTCTGATTAAAACTCCCAGGTTCTACTTTTGATGAGGATGTTGTTGCCCTCATAATTCTATTCTACTCTCTGGAAACACTTCTGATATCTTCGGATGTCTTGTATAATAGACACTTCAAAATCAGGCTTCATTCCCACCTAGATCTCAAAAAGGTCTGTGGCTGCGGCCTGGCATGGCCAGTAGAGACTATAAGCTATGCTGATTGCCAGCGACCCAGGTTAGGAACAGATCGGGTGGCTGGAGGGTCGGGCCGGGGAGGAGGATCGAGTGCCCAGGGGCTGCTCTCCTTCTCCGGGTAGGGTGGGATGCAAGTCCCGCTGCAATACCACCACCTGGGTGATCACAGGTGGAAGTGCAGCGAGACAGCATACAAAGGGAGGGCAGATGTCTGCCAGGAGCCAGAGCATTAGCACGTCATAATGTGATTCACTCCTTGGCCTCCCCTCACGTGCAGATGTCTGGGGGGTTGGGACCAGAAAAAAAAAAGCTGAAATAACCCTGCACTGGGCTCCTATAGACAGGACCTGGCTGTCCCGAGAAAACCCTTAACCAGGCTCCATAGATGGGGCTCGCGAGGCCTTCCGACACAGTCTCTAGGTGTGAGAGGGGGACTAAGAGTGGGGGTCCCTCTCCTCCCCAACCGGGGGGTAAACCGTGGCAGGATGGGGAAGGCTAGCCAGCACCTGGAGGGAGGTACCTGGGGCGGGACTACGGGAACACACAGCCTAGGAGATCCCTGAAGAAAGGAACCCAGCGCAGTGAGGAAGGGGGCATAAAGAGAAAGTAAAAAAAAAAAAGGTCTGTGGCTGCCACACATAACCCCCGCAAATGGCACTTTCAAACCCAACCTCTCATCCCCTTATGCTAACCCCCACCCACTGCCCCCTACCCTCCCCCCTCCAGCATTCTCCAATGAACATCTCACCCTCAAGCACCCCCCCCTTTTACAGATTACACTTCCCCATAGCAGCACAATGTACTGTATAGGTTATGTCCCCTTCCTCTCCCCTCTCTCCCACCTCCGACTACCTGTGATGCAGACAACTGACAATGCCTACTTATGGCCGCTCTCCCCCTTCTCCCCTCAGTCTCCCTGACTGCCCCAGCCGGGAACCCTCCTTGACTGTTCCCCCTGCACTTTTAAAAAATTAAGCTACTCTCATGTTCTGCTGATAGTTGCAGTGTTCGACTTCTATGTATTTTTGAAACTTCAAAGTATTATGCAACCTTTATGTTCCCAAAATTGTGCAGTTCATTGCCAGGGCATTTGAGGTTATGTACTAACAAAACATCTTGAAAGTATTAAGATCCTGGCTTTTAAAGGAGGCAATGTCTCTAAAAAGTTGCTGTACCTGAGAGATTTGCACATATGGTAAATTGTTGTATTTTTTTCTCTTTCTTTATGTATGTATTTTGTTGTATGTATATGCATGTATGTATAGTATTCTTAGAATGAAACTGATAATTCATACAGTAGGACCCCATTGTAAATCAGCTGATGCTAAATTGGGTTTTATCCTGTTTCTGATATCAGAAATAAACTTTTTACTACTACTACTACTACTTATGCAACTTTTCTGTACTTAAAATAACGTGCAATGTTGTCTGTATTTTGTACACAATTGTTCTGTATTTTGACTGACTTGGAACTTTGACAACGAGTCCTTGGCTCAAAGGTATTAATCCCAAACCTGAAATAAATAATATTAGCGTTATTTAAGCAACAAGGCCCAAACATCCAGGCATTTCCTAGGGAGTAACACCTCTCTGGGGTGTGTTGATGACCCAAGGTGCCGCTGAGGCCATTAACCCCAGCAAGGACATTAAGCCCCACAAAATGTCTGGCCAGGAGGGCCTTATTGTGATTATAAGACTAATCGCAATGTGTACTGTTTTAGAAAATTGTGTGTGTGTGTTTGATAAAACAAGATATCTGTGCATGCTTGCATTTTGTGCTGTGGCTAGACATCCACTGTAAGGTATTGACGACTTCTTAACTAAACTGTGATGTGACTTTGAAAACTGCAGGTATCTGATAACCCCATGCTGTGAATATGTGTGAATATTAGACACAAGATTCTTCCACAGATTGTCACTGTGACTTTTAATTTATGCGTTGCAGTTGGTACGGTAAGCTTTGTTTGGATAACTGTGCTGGGCATTTAAAAGACCATACGCCTGGCATGACAGGTAAATTGCTTATGAATAATTAATCTGACTTTCAACTGATTACACAGGCTGCAATGAAATGTATTAATAATCAGCTGATCACTATTCCGAGCAGCAGAACCAAAATGAGTAGTAAATTGTTCAGCACATTTGCTCCTAACCTTTCAAACTATATATTTTTTTTTATTTCTTCTTTCATTAAGTTAATTCAGAGAGAATCAAAAGCCCCTAGAGCCAAGCTCATTAACTAAGGGATCCAAAGCACGTGCAGGTACAATGTTACATGTATACAAGGGATACAGCCAGACTGTTTTGGTAACAGTGAAAAGACATGTAGCAGATAAAATAACAGTCCAAGGCACACAGGTTATCACAATCACTGGTAACATAGCACGTCCTTTCAATAGCAGTTACAAGGAGCACTTGCTTGATTCCTGAACCAATAGAACAGTAGTGTGGTTGCGGGGGAAAGCCACTGCTGCAACACCAGCTGACTGGCAGGGCATTCCAGGTGGTGGGTAGGGCATATGAGAAAATGACTGCCAGTCAAAATTGCTTTTCACTGCCAGGGTTGTACAACTCATGGCCTACAGTAGCATACCTTGTATAATAGCATAACCAAGACGTTAGTTCATATCAGACTAGTTAATCAAATTCTAGGTTTTTAATGTAGAACAACAGCCAATCAACACCTTCTCAGTGCAGTTTAAAGAAGCCACTGCTAGGAAAATTTAGATTATGAATTACAATGAAGAAGGGAAAAGGTAAACCACTAGGAATTGCACCTAGGACCTCTAGCATTCTGTGGTAGTAATGCTACCTCTGGGCTATGGTTCACACAGCTGCAGGGGCTGTCCAGGTCTTCCTTCAAATTCATTCTGAAACCCTGTGAGCTTTTTGAGTCATCTGTCTTGTATACACTCGTCATGTCTCATTGTGATGGAGTGTGGGTATCAAAACGACAGTCTCAGCCAAGTTATATGAACAGTATATTCTAGTGTTTATTTATTTATTTATACATCAGAATTGCAACCCTTTGAGTCAAACACTCATGTCCAAAGGCTCCATGTCAGGTTACAGTATTAAAGTACAGGATTAAGCATTAAGGTAGGGTACAGAGAGTGGGGAGCACAGTTTCAGTAGATAATGTTGTAGGTAGAGGAGACTTATAGGGATATGGCCTATACAGAAAGTTACTAAAGGGGGGGTAGTGAAGTTTAAAAGGCACAACACAGTAGCACTAGGAAAGATGCAGCCTATACATATTGATTGCAAAACAGGTCCCTGCTAGATAGGGACTGGTCATTGTCATAGTTACAAAGATACAACATAGCAGCAAGAGAGATGTGGCCTATACATATTGTTTTATTTATTTATTTAGTTTTTGATGACCGGGTAGGTGCACTAGCCATAGCAATGATTATTTTCAGGCACGACCTAGGAGGGTACAAGATAGAGACAATCAGATAACAGGTTACAATATATGGATTTGCAATATACAGACGTAGGAGTTAGAGCAGGCTAGAGTTTAAAAACAGGTTAGTAATATGCTTAAACAAAGTCAATAAGAAACAAAAGTAAGGAGAGTAAAAATTACAATAAGGCAAATATCAGTTTGATTATGTCATAAGTGCTAGCAATACCATGGAATTCAAGGAGGATTATAACTAGGTGACGGAGGTATCATAGTAGACAATCTAGGACAAATCGGTAGAGATTAAGGTTGAGATAGGGAAAATATTAGATAGGGAAGGGTAAGAGAAGATAGGAAGAAGGTAACCCAGTGAGAGAAGTCACAAGGTTATAAGAAGGCAGGAAGCAAGTGTAAAGAAGAAAGAGCTAATTGTTGGCAAGGGTCGGTAAACTATGAAGTGGTTGTTAGCTAAGCAGTTCCCTATAACATAGGGATTAGTCTTTGTCAAAGGAAATGGTGCAGCCTAGGAGATTAGACTTTGTCAGTGTAGTGTTGTAGCATGTTAATTACCTCTTGTCCTGGGACCCTACTAAAAACAAGACAATTATTCAACCTAGGAGATAAATTCATTGAATGGGTCTAAGCTCTGTAACAATCCCCCAAGCAAATGTAGAAAAATTAATGGAACTGGAAATTGACTCACAACCCTTCAACGTAGAATGAAGAACTTGTCAGGGCTGCCCGCTATCTCCCCTCCTTTTAGCTCTAGCTATTGAGTCACTGGCAATGGTGATTAGAGAAGCAGCTGAAATTATGGGTATCAGAGTTAATGGGGAAGAGATCTGCATAGCCCTATATGCAGACAACATGCTGCTATTCCTGCATGAGCTTTAGAAAAATCACTGGGCTCTCCTTGACACTCTGGAGGCTTATGGTAAGGCCTCAGGCTTCAATGCAAATAAGGATAAAACTGAGCTGGGCTGGCTTAGTGCACGATCCCAGAGGATGTCCAAAACAACTGCCCCATTAAATGAGTCAGTACCCATTTTAGAGATTTAGGCATCTAAATCCCTGTTCAGTTGCAGCACCTATGTAATGTGAGCACACTCCCACTGATAACCCAGATGAAGCAAATCTCCACAGGTGAGAGGCTATTCCATTATCTGTAACAGGCAAAATGGAAGTGCTGAGGATGAATATTCTCCCCCATTCTCTATTTCTATTTGCACCCCTGCCTATCATCATACATCCATCCACTTGGAAAAGAATTAAGAAAACTTGGTCCAGATTTCTATGGGGCAAAGGAAAACCCAGGTTATCCTGGCAGCTACTGATGCTGGATAGGAAGAATATGGGCTGAGGGTCCCCAGCTTACTGAGCTACTATCAGGCCTGCCAACCTCAGCATCTACACCCACTCCTGAGGGAAGGAGAAGCCCCAGAGTTAACAGTTTTAGAAGAGGAGAGCTGGATCAGAGAGAGGGTTTTCAACACTATAACCAGCCAGATGGTGAGGCAAACCATGACATCCTGAACCATCCTAAAAACATGGTTTATATTACTTCATAACTCACGGGACACAAAAGGAATCTGTGAATACACACCAATCAAAATGGCAGAAGGTTTCACTCCAGGCTGTATAGATCCCACTTTGAGTAGATGGGAAAAGGTGAGATTCAGTTTAATAGGGCAAGCCCTTGAGGCAGGACTGGTCAATGCATTCATGCAGCTTCAGGGGGAATACCACCTACAGCAGAAGGACTTCTGTTTTCACAGTTAATAACAAACCCCCAAAACACATGCAGCAACAACAACAAAGCAATTATGTATTCTTGATCTTGACAGCAGAAGTCTCTACAGCTATCATCCAAAAATGGCTGCAGGCCACTCCTCTAGCTTCTGCCAGAGAACAGAGAACACCAGGAGGAAGGAGCTGCTGTTATAACTAAACTTCTCTGCTGGGACTAAAGAACTAGAACTCTTCTACTGGGACTTTCAATTTAGGGTAAAAACAAAAAAAAGTTTGTGTGTTTCTGAGTTAGCTGAAGTGAACTGTTATCTGTGCAATTATCTGGTGTTTGCCTCATGTGGCTGAAAGAAATTGTTATCTGTGTCATTAACTAAGTGTAGAAATAGCTGTAAAGTAGGGGGAGTGGCTTAGCTAGAAGGAAGTCAGGTTAAAGCCAGAGTTAAACACTACCCTAGATAGCTTCTGCCAGAGAACAGAGAACACCAGGAGAAAGGAGCTGCTGTTATAACTAAACTTCTCTACTGGGACTATATTGCCCTCCTTCCCTAAACCAGTTCTACTTTTACAGGCACAGGATTTGACTGACAACAGGAACTTCCTGTTTGGGAGCAGGAAGGGAGTGATCACAGAGCCACCAAATACTCACCATCCTCGAAGGAAAAGAGTAGCTGTCCGTCTCCCCCCCCCCCAGCTGCTGGAGGTCTGACTCTGAGAAAATAAGGAGACTACTGATAAATATAGGAATGTCTTGTCTCAGAACAGGAAGATCAGGAGCTTAAAGGGCACAGAGGCAGTAAGTAAGTAGGGAGAACAAAAAATATATAAACAAACAAAGGACAGATCAAGTATTCCAAACAACAGTTAAGGAGCCAGAAATAAGACATGATGGGAGTGGTGCAATGCAGTGGCTGTGGAGCAACAGTCTTCCGGGAGACATTCTAGAGGATGCGGTGTTGTCCTATCTGCAGGCACCTCTCTGGGCTGAGAGAGGAGGTTGCTTATCTCCAGGTTGAGTTGGCCAGGATTAGTGGGACCTTCTCTCCCACACAGGGACCACCAGGGTCACTGCCATTGACTCAAAGATTGCCAAGAAAGAGGAGCGGTTGGACCACATTGGGCCCAGGGAGGGTGAGGGTGGTGGAACAGAGGTGCATCCCTCCAGTTGTACCTCTTCACAATTCATATGCCGTTCTGGCAAAGTGTGGTTCCTCTATGGAGGCACCCACAGTGGAGACCAAGGAGGATGCTGGGAACCTCCACAAAGGAGACCCACAGGAGGGTGGCATGGGACCCCACAGGGAAAGTAAACAACTCCTAGTGGGGGACTCCATTGTTAGGAAGGTAGAACTGGGGGAGGAAAGGGAGAGGGAGGTAAGGTGCCTGCCTGGCGCCATGGCTTGGAGGAACAGAGAGCGAATCCTCATGATCGCCAGAGCAGCTGCACAGAGGAGGGAGCTGGATGTCATTGTCCACCTAGGGACAAATGACCTGGCTAAGGAAGGGATCAGAGCAGTGCAGGAAGAGTTTGTGGAGTTGAGGAGGAGCCTTAGACAAGTAGCATGCATGGTAACCTTATTGGAGGTGCTGCCTGTCTATGGCATGGGTGAGGCTAGGGTACTCTGCACCATGGGATTCAACCGGTTGTTGAAAAACTGGTGCAGAGTTCAGGGATTTGGCCTCATTGGGGATTAGGAATCCACCTGGAGGGATGCAGGCCTATACTGGGGTGATGGTCAGCATCTGTCTAGGAGGGGAACCAGGATCCTAGGTGATAGGTTTAAATGCTTCATTGGCAAGCATTTAAACTAGCCAAGGGGGAGACACTGGAAAGAGCAGGGAAATCCTAGCCCCCCCCCCCAAAAAAAATCAGGGTAGTAAGTGAGGTAAACACCAAGATAGAGATGTCGATAGGGAGAAGCGCAAGGGTAAATAGAGAAAATGACAAACACAGTATGGACAGGAATGGGGCAACAAGCTCCCTGAACTGGTGGCCTTGATGGAAGAGGGATGCCTGGATATCATTGCAGTCACAGAAACATGGTACACAGAGAACTATGACTGGGATGTTAACATACCAGGGTATGCAACCTACAGGAGAGACAGGGAGGGGAGAAGAGGGGGAAGATTAGCTCTCTATGTAATGGAAGGGATAAAAGCAACCACACAAAAGAGTAAACCGGGAAGAGAGGAGGCACTGTGGGTCACCATAGAGACTGGAAATGGCACCACAATCCGCACAGGGGTTGTATACAGACCCCCATGTTGGGGAAGGAATGGACAAGGATATGATAGAAGGTATCCTTAGGATGGCAGAGAAAGAGGAGATACTGTTGATGGGGGACCTGACTATGCCAGATGTTAACTGGAGCACCTTTGCTGCAGCCACATCCAAAAGCAGGGCCATTCTCAATGCCCTTCAGGTGGCATGCCACAGACAGCTAGTTTTGGAACCCACTCATGAGGGAGCAATCTTAGACCTCATACTCTCAAATGGGGACAGTGAGAGGATCTCAGATCTAGAAGTGGGTAGCCGTCTGGGAACAAGTGAGCACCAAACAGTGTGGTTCACGATAAACTCAGCTACAGAGTTAAGCCATACAGAAGTGAGGGTTCAGGACGTCAGGAGGACTGACTTTGGCAAGATGGGAGAGTGCCATCGAAAAGCACTAGTAAACAGGCTAGAAGGAGGGGTGGTGCAACAATGGGGATACATCAAAACAAGCCTTTGTGTGAAGCGAATAAATCAAAACAAAAAAAAAAGCCACTATGGTTCTCAAAAGAGGTAGCGGTGAAGGTTAGGGAGAAAAAGATAGCATTTAGGAAGTATAAGGAAACGCAGAAGGAGCAGGACAGAGAACTGTACCAGTTAAGGCAGAAGGAAGCAGGGAGGGTAATCAGAATGGCAAAAGCCCAAACTGAGGCAAAGATAGCCAACTTGATTAAGAAGGGGGATAAAACTTTTATAGGTATCTCAGGGAGCATAGAAAGACAAAGGGAGGGATAGTGAGGCTGAATAGAATGGACGGTGGGTGGGCAGAGAGAGACAGTGAAAAAGCAGGGATACTGAATGAATACTTCTGCTCAGTGTTCACAAAAAAGGAGGAGGGGGAGGTGCCTAATCCAATTAACAGAAGCACCCTGGATGGGGGGGGTCAATCCCAGTCCTTTCACAGAAGAAAGGGTTCAGAAAGAACGCCTAAAACTGAAGGCGGACAAAGCAATGGGGCCTGATGGAATTCACCCCAGAATTCTAAAAGAATTAAGGAGAGAACTAGGGACACCACTGACTACCCTTTTTAACAAATCATGGGAGGATTTTGGTACCTGAGGACTAGAGGAAGGCAGATATGATTCCCCTTCACAAAAGTGGGAGCAAGACAGAGGCAGGAAACTACAGACCTGTTAGTTTTGCCTCTGTGTTAGGGAAAGTGATGGAATCACTTCTGAAGGAAAGAATTGTTGAGTACCTAGAGGCCAGTGGGGCACAGGACCCAAGGCAACATGGGTTCACAGCAGGAAGGTCATGTCAGACAAATCCAATTAATTTCTTTGATTGGGTGACCAAAGTAGTAGACCAGGGAGGGGCGGTGGACATGGCCTACCTAGACTTTAGCAAGGCATCTGACACAGTTCCACACAAAAGATTAATAGTCAAATTAACCAGCCTGGGAGTGGGTCCCAGGGTGGTGGCCTGGCTAAAACATTGGCTGTACAACAGGACACAGAAGATAATTGTAAATGGAGTCCACTCTGAAGAAAGAGGGGTTACTAGTGAGGTACCATAGGGTTCAGTACTGGGTCCAGTCCTTTTTAATGTCTTTTTAAGTGACATTACAGAGGGACCGGAAGGAAAAATATGCTTCTTTGCAGATGACACAAAGATCTGCAACAGGGTTGATACACAAGGAGGCGTGGAAAGGATGAGAAGCGACTTGACAAGGTTGGGGGAATGGTCAGAAGTATGGCAGCTTGGATTCAATGCAAAATAATGCACCTGGGAAACAAAAACCCAGGGGAAGATTACACAATGGGGGGGGAGGTAGTAACAACAACAAAAATGGAAAGGGACCTGGGAGTAATCATATCTGATTACCTTAAGGTTAGCAAGCAATGTGAGAAGGCAGTTAGGAGGGCTGGGGGATACTGGGATGTGTTGGGAGAGGCATTACCAGCAGAAAACAGGAAGTTGTTATCCCCCTGTACAGACATTTGTTGAGACCCCATCTGGAGTACTGAGTCCAGTTCTAGAGACCGCATCTCCACAAGGACATAGACAGGATGGAGGCAGTCCAGAGGAGGGCAACTAAAATGATGCAGGGTCTACAAGAGAATCCATATGAGGAGAGACTAAAGGAGCTTAATATGTATACCCTTGATGAAAGGAGGGAGAGGGGGACATGATAGAAACTTTAAGTACCTCAGTGGAATCAACAAAGTCCAAGAAAGTAGCATCTTTCAGAAAAAGAGATGTGCGAGAACAAGGGGACACAATTTGAAAATAGAGGGGGGTGGCTCACTGGCAATGTGAGGAAGTATTTTTCACAGAGAGGGTGGTGTACGCATGGGACAGCCTTCCTGAGGAGGTTGTGTGGTTTAAAACTGTGGGAGAATTCAAGAATGCATGGGACGGACGTAAGGCAATTTTTGTGGGGGGGTAGGAAGAAATAGGCTGTTGGTTAAATAGGATCCGCAGCTTATCCTTTCGGTAGGGAAATGGGCAGACAAGGTGGGCCAAGCAGTCCTTATCTGCCATCAAAGTCTATGTTTCTCTGTCAATGGCTAAATAATTGTAAGACCATACTGCAGATGGAATGGGTGACAGCCAGACTAAGAAACATGGTGAAAGAGACCAAAGCTAGGTAGCTGCCCTTTTCCTCCCACCTGGAACGAACTGAGGGAACAGAAGTCTTAGAATAGATAACTCAGCTAGATTTGTGAGGTGCTATTTGGCTAGATGGGTGTACTAATACTTTAACAAGATGAGCCTGAATTACGTACTTGGATTGCGAATTTAGATTCCAGTGAATTAATACAATGAATATCTTCCCAACTGCATAAACCAAGAGATGAATTGTACTGTTAGAGAACATAGCAAGTATTGTTAATATTATTTTATCATTGTTCTCCTTATATACCCACCCCCATACCCGATTTACCTTGCCTGCCCCAACCATATACACCCCTTCTTCATGCTGTCCCTGAGTTCCCCCCTACCTTTTCTCTGTACAATGTATTATCATTTGTCTTTCTTTTAATTGCTGTACTGTTTGACAGTTGTACTGTTGTAATGTGTGTTTACAGCTTAAAACTTTATACACTTTAATTGCGAAAACAAGAGACAAGACATTTATCCTCAGTAGGCTATAGCCCACCTCACATCCTTATAGATAGATAATCAATAAGATAGGTAGGGACAGACAGACAGAAAGAGGTAATTAAATATTTATCTAGGTTAGCCCAGCCTAGGAAGATGAAACCATGGTCATCTGCCCTCATGGCCAATGACCTAGGACAGTATTCCATCACTGATGAATGGATGGGTTAGAAATCACACTTAAATATCCTTAGGTTCCTCTTCCACAAGGGCAGAAGCCCTTCCTCTTCAGTTCTCCATCATAAATAATCAATGTACATCACAAAATGGAACCAGCAAGCCTGATGCAGAGACCTAGAAGCGGCTTCAGTCTTACTATGCTGGGCAACAAGCTGTGAAGGAAAGGAAGCTTCACCTCACCAGGGACAACAATCAACCTTAAGAGCAATATTTAGGATGTGACAACATACCTGGGAAACCTGAGAGTAGACCAATCTTGATAAACAACAGAAATAGGGAGGTCCTCATTTTCACTGTGCAGTCAATGCTCTTCTGTTCACTGGCAAACCTGGTGCATTTAACTTTTTCTTATGCTGAGGTAGAAGCTGTCAGTTACTTCCAATCATCCATTACTCTGGAAAACATAGGAGAAACAAACAAAGTTTACTAAGGGCACTTAGGGTTATAACAAATGTAGCTGCCAAAAATAATAGTCTTCGTGGGAAAACAAGAACGTGAAGTGTGTACTAAATAAGTGTATTGACATTTGCATTTAATGCTGAACAAACAGATAAAGGAAATAAAGTGGTGGCAGGGAGCCTGGAATCTTCTGTTTGGTGTCTTTTTCAAACAGTCATACAAAAAAGTACATTAGTCAAACAATCCAATTAATTTTAGACCCTCATATGAAACTCACAAAAAGCATATGTCAAAGGCACACACCCACACTTAAGAAACCATCCCAATAGCTTCCATGGAGCTGTTGAGATGGTCTCTTGAGTATGCTGTTGGCATTCTAATGAATGAATGTCATTTAGCTATTTCGCAGTGCTGTTTGGGTCCCCATTGTCTGCATGTGTGCACTTCACCAGGAACCCATTTAGAAGGATCTGCTATACAAACGCACAGCACTAGTAATTACCTGCAAGGAGCTTACTCCAGCCGAGATATTGTAGCACTTTGTCATGACACTGCTGCTCATTGCAAGTGGAAGGTACCAATCATTCTGCTTTAGAAACTGAAGGATCCAATTCAGGCAGCAGAAGTGATGGACTGTCAACTGTATGCCTGGCCAATCTGGACACATGGAGCTCAATTCTCAAAGGTTGATGCAGGGCTGTCACAAGCCCTGCATCAAATCCTGTGCTGCCCCTAACATACTGCCCCATCTTGTGCCCGGTTCACAAAGGTCACATGCAATTGTGACACTTCACTCGCTTTATGGCAGCTTGCACCAAATATTTGGCGCAAACCCCCATAATAAGGTCCACAGAGTTAGATCAACTTGCAGCACATGGGATTGAGCATCCCGATTGCCAGCCAGGGATTGCCTCAAGCCCCATAAGCTGTGTGTGTTCAGCATTCCCAGGAACTGCGGCATTCCAACTCTTTTGAGAATTGAGCCCTATGATGTCATCACATAGTCCTTGTCATGTGCCCTGCTACCCTTTGTTCCAGTGGCAATGAGGGGCTGGTGTGCTGTGCCAAGCAGAGAAAGCTCATGCAAAATAGAACAAAAATAGCACTAATGTGTGTGATAATAGCACACATTTGCATGTGACATTTGGGTTAAAAATAACACAAAGTTGTGTGAAAATGGTGCTTAGTAAAGGTGTCATTATAGCACAAATGACAGCATCATGTTTGGCATGAATGACAGTACTGAGCTCAGCACTGATGATGATATTGTGCTGGGCCCCAACAATGGAACTGTGCCTGGTGCCAATGTTGGCACCTTTGAAGGATGGATGTCCAAGGCTGAGAATGTCAGTACCATCTTAGCACCAAAGTGAGGCTATTGGCATTGATGTCAGTACCATCACCGTCACATCATGGCATGGACATGGAGACAGACATAAAACGGTTCTCTGTATGCAATGGGCCTTCCCAAGACCTCACCTGAGTCCTTCTCTCTGTTCTTGAATGGACCTAAAGAGAGGTCCTAGAACCTATCATATCCCATTCCCAGCCACTGCCTGACAGCCAGAGCAATGTCAAACATCCAGACAGCCCTGAAAGACTCACATCTTGACTTTTGGGGCATGGAGGAGGTCAGTGCTGAGGAGTCTAACAGCACTGAAAAGCCATTTAAAAAAAATGATGTTGCATGAAATGAAAAAAGAAAATGTGACATATAATAGTTATAGAAACCAACCAAGCTACTGCCTGGCATCTAGTAAATTGATTTAAATTAGTGAAAAAAGATGCAAAAACATTAAATATAGTTAAATACACATATAAAACAGCAAATACTACAATGAACTAGACAGGAGAAGCTATTCCCAGCAATGAAAATGTCTTGGTCCCTGATGTGATTGTAACTCTATGATGGCAAGGGAATAAAGAACTCAGACAGTTGGGGACAATGCTGCTTTATATGCTGACTGCGTGCACATGGCACTGTACATTGGTGCTATGCACCAACATCAGCAGCTCCACACATTTTTGTTCCTGCAGGGTCCTAGTGCCTCTATCTCTAAGGCCAAAGAGTGGTGCTCTATGGAGTAGACTGACTCTTAGAAGATCAGTCCATTCTTTTCCACGTGCTGTGCCACCATATCGTATGACTGGTTCAAACACTGCTGAGCATCAAAACAGGCTTACAGGTCTGTAAATTACCTGATTTTGACATTGACCCTTTCCTATATAGGTGGATGGCACTTGGTACTTGCCATTTTCCAGTCCTCATGGCAGTATTTTCAGAGATATTGCCTATGCCATGCACAAGGGAAGTGAGGCAGAATGCAATTAGGCAGACAAGCACATGGCTATGAGTGTGGAGCAGGGAGTCCGGGTTCGGATTCGTAAGTAACTAGGGGACCTTAGGAACAGTGGGAGCCTTTCTAGGAGTAATGGGCTCTATGTGAGCAAAAATGGGTAAATATTATGATGAATAGGCTAAAAAGAGCTGCGGAGTGTTTTAAACTAGATAAGGGGTTGATTGAAGCAAGTGCAGGGGAACATTTGGTCTCAAAGGAAAAGGGAATTAAAATTTATGTAAGCTGGATTGTAACTTAATTCAGACGTGAAAGTAGGGTATAACAAGCCAAAATTAGGGCAGTAGTTCTTGAAATTGTCAGACACTGTTTAATACTGTACAGCAAGTCTAAGAGGGCACAAGAGAGGGGGGCTATGTTAGATCTATTTCCAAGTAATAAAGACGGCATGATGATAAGCATGTAGATGGGACAGCAGCTGGGAGATCATAATCATAGCACTGTCAAATTTGAGATAATCATAGTTGATACAGGAGGAAATTAAAACCAGAATTATAACTTTGAGCTTCAGTATGTTGATCTAAGAATACATAGGTTATGGTTAGAAGGGAGCTAGCTGGGAAAAGTAAATGAAAATGGCACGGCAGAGGAGGTCATTCAGAAGGCAGTTGAGTAATGGGTACCTAGAAGTAACAAGGGTCGAAGAGTCAAAAAGTACAGAGTACACAGTACAGAGAAAACTTTTGTCACAGAAGAGGGTAGCATTTATAGTGCGGAAAGAGAACAGTACTGAGGAAAACAAGGTAGCCTACGAAAAGAAAAGATGTGCAAGGTGTGTATGAGGAAGGCTAAACAGGAGTATGAAAATACTTTAGCAAGGGATATCAAGAATAACAACAGATTTTAATTATTTCAGAGACAGTGAGGGTTAAGTTAGGGTTTCTGAGTATGGGGACATGTAGGGATGTGATATTAAAGGAATAATGCCCAACAGGGTAGAATCTGAAACACGGAAATATAGAATTTGATGGCAGATAAGGACCACTTGGCCCACCTAGTCTGCCCATTTTCCTACCTAACAGATAAGCTGGAGATCCTAGTTAACCAACAGCTTACTTCCTCCTACCCCCCACTAGGACTGCCCCATGCATTCTTGAATTCCCCCACTGTTCTTGACTCCACTCCTCAGGGAGGCTGTTCCACGCATCCACAACCATCTCTGTGAAAAAATACTTCCTCACATTACCTCTGAGCCATCCCCCTCTCTATCTTCAAATTGTGCCCCTTGTTCTTGCACATCTCTTTTTCTGAAAGATGCTACCCTCTTGGACTTTGTTGATTCCCTTGAGGTACTTGAAAGTTTCTATCATGTCCCCTCTCTCCCTTCTCTCCTCAAGGGTATACATATTAAGCTCCTTTAGTCTTTCTTCATATGTCTTCTGGTGCAGACCCTGCACCATTTTGGTTGCCCTCCTGTGGACAGCCTCCACTCTATCTATGTCTTTGTGGAGATGGGGTCTCCAGAACTGCACACAGTACTCCAGATGGGGTCTCACCAACTGTCTGTACAGAGGGATAACAACTTCCTGTTTTCTAATGGCCAAGGGTGTCCAACACCCGAGAAGGGATGTTATCCCTGCATAACACTCACCCTGGAGGGCATTATTCCTATTATACAATGGCTTGTTGTTTTATACAGAATAGAAAAATAATTTTAAAGAATGTTTTTGTTAGTTTGGAAAACTAGTTTTGTTTCTTAAGAGATGATGCAAATAAAGCAAATACAAACAATCAGCAGGGATGTTATGCCAGGATAACATCCCTGCTATGATGGCCAACTGACCAATCAGAAGGCAGGATTCTTTCTTGCCATTGTATAATCAAGAATACAATAGTTGCACATACACTGAAGAAATACTTCCGTATTCACTAGGATGAAGAAAATATAACTCAAACAAACAGAGGAAGTATACACAGGGATAGTGGATGACAGTTAATATGATGTTAGGATCTCAGCCAAGATGATAGCAGAATTAAAGTGGACAAGTCTCAGGGACCAGAAGAGTTATGTCTCTGGATACTCAAGAAGTTGCAATGGAGATAGCAGGGGCTTTCAAGCACATCACAAGATTCGGGGAGGTGCCAGGAGACTGCAAGAGATCCCAGTGTATCCCTTTATTTAGGAAAGAAAGTAGGGATGACCTAGGAAACTACAGGCCAAGAAGACTGACCTTGATTGTTGGTAACATGCTGGAGTCACTAGCCAAAGAAAGGAAAGAATAGTGCTCACAATGGTTTTATTTGATCACAAATAGGCAGTATATGTTCACAAATGGGAGGCCATGTCAAATTAATTCAGTTGGCTTCTTTGAAGGGGAAATCAATGGGCCAGACAAGGGGAAGACGTTAGATATACTTGGAGTTTAGCAAACATAGAAACAGAAACATAGAATCTGATGGCAGATAAGGACCGCTTGGCCCACCTAGTCTGCCCATTTCCCTACCTAACGGATAAGCTGCTGATCCTACTTAACCAACAGCCTACTTCCTCCTACCCCCCACTAGAATTGCCTTATGTCTGTCCCATGCATTCTTGAATTCCCTCACTGTTTTTGACTCTACGACCTCTTCAAGAAGGCTGTTCCATGTATCCACAACCCTCTCTGTGAAGAAATACTTCCTCACATTACCTCTGAGCCATCCCCCCTCTATCTTCAAATTGTGCCCCCTTGTTCTTGCACATCTCTTTTTCTGAAAGAAGCTACCCTCTTGGACTTGCTGATTCCCTTCAGGTACTTGAAAGTTTCTATCATGTCCCCCTCTCCCTCCTTTCATTGAGGTTATACATATTAAGCTCATTTAGTCTTTCTGCATATGTTTTCTGGACGGTGCAGACCCTGCACCATTTTGGCTGCCCTCCTCTGGACAGCCTCCACCCTGTCTATGACTTTGCCGAGACGGGGTCTCCAGAACTGCATGCGTACTCCAGATGTGGTCTTACCAACTGTCTGTACAGCGGGACAACAACTTCCTGTTTTCTACTGGTCATGCCTCTCCCTATGCATCCCAGTATCCCCCCAGCCCTCCTTACTACCTTCTCACATTGCTTGCTAACCTTTACGTCATCTGATATAACTACTCCCAGGTCCCTTTCCAATTTTGTTGTTGTCAGTATCTCACCCCCCACTGTGTACTCTTCCCCTGGGTTTTTGTTTCCCAGGTGCATTACTTTGCACCACTTTGCACTGAATCTAAGCTGCCATACATTTGACCATTCCTCCAACCTTGCCAAGTCTCTTCTCATCCTTTCCACCCCACCTTGTGTATTAACCCTGTTGCAGATCTTTGTGTCAGCTTAATCTGGTTCAGTTTCAGTTGGTTACCATCTGTCCCCCCCCCCCCGGTTGCCCCTGAAAAAGGGACTTCTAGTCTCAGTGGGCCTACCGGGTCACCAAAATTCAATAAATAAATAAATCTGCTAAGAGACATACTTTTCCTTCCAGTCCCTCTGCAGTGTCACTTATAAAGACATTAAAAATGACCGGTCCCAGTACTGAACCCTGCGGTACCCCACTACTAACCCCCCTTTCTTCATTGTGGACTCCGTTTACTATTACCCGCTGTGTCCTGTTGTCCAGTCAATGTTTTACCCAGGCTACCACCCTGGGACCCACTCCCAGGCTGGCTAATTTGTTTACTAATCTTTTGTGTGGGACTGTGTCAAATGCCTTGCTAAAGTCTAGGTAGGCCATGTCCACAGCTACTCCCTGGTCTACCACTTTGGTTACACAGTAAAAGAAATAAATTAGATTCATCTGACATGATCTTCCTCCAATGCCTTCAATATAGCACCTCACGAGAAGCCATTGTGCAAGATAGGAAAGTAATTAGCAATCTGCGTACTTGCACTTTATTGAAATAAACAAGCACAGATATATGCTTTGGTGTGTGCACCATTTTTTGTCAGTGTTCTGATTTCATGAAGAGAAGTCCCGATCTGGCAACACTTGCTTGGATTCATGTGCACGGTTTCTTGTGCTTTGACTATAACCAGTCTGTGGGAGGTCACTAAAGGAGTGTTACAAGGTCAGTTACTTCTGTCCAACATCTTTGTAAAACTTGGCTAAAGGAATCATAAGTAATATTTTTGCTTTTTTTATTCTTTTGGTAACTGCATGAGGCCCACTAGGCACAACTGCCTGTTTTCAGAAGCCACTGGGGAGGTTAAGTGACTTGTTTAGAATCACACAGTATGCAAGTGGAGGTTGTGGAACTCAAACACAGGTCTGCTGGATGTACCTGAACCAAGCTCATATGCAATATGACTAAATTTACAGATGGCACAAAGATGGAAACAGTGGTGAACTCCTTGGTGAAGTGTCAAAAACAGTGAGAGGACCTGGATGCACAGGAGGCTTGGTGAGCAGGCAGGTGAGCTTTAAAGGGGACAGGAAATCTGTGCTAACTGGCAGCAGTTCAATGTTCCCAATTACAGAAATGAAAGTCATACCTCCGAATGATCCTTAGTGGACTATACCTGTGTAACCCCTAGATGGCGCTATCCCAGGGGCTACTACCCCTGCCTGATTTGCCACTAACAGGTTGAGGGGCCTGGATCCAATGGCGGGTGCCTCCACCCAGAGGTCAGGGTTTGCAATAGTTAAACTAACTTGGTCACAGCCCTCTGGGACACTGCAACCCCCTTTCTTCCCACTAGTGGCCCACACAATATATCAAATTACCTTCACAGTATACACTTACCCCCAGGTCTGGTTCCGGCACTGGGACCTCCTGTGAAATGAGATACAGTGCAACAATCACAGTACAGTACTTTAACATAGACAAATACCTCAGGCAGTATAACTTTGCTGAAACAAGCAGCTCTGATTTATTGAGGGATATAACAAGGACGGGAAATCAGGTTAATCAACCTATCACTCTAATAATCTACCTATGGCTCTGTGCACAGGCCTATCCCTATCAGTTACTGTCCCTGAGTACCCAAGCCCTAGTGGCTAGTCCAAACCGTGGCAGCTGGTAGGGGCCCTTTCACACAGAGAAAAGGAGAATTAAACAGTCAGCAGTACAGTAATTCCATTTGGATTTAATGTGGCAATTCAACAGGGAGCAACCCTGAATTAGTACTCACGACCTCCAAATAAGATAGGGTCCTTCAATGTCAGCAGGGCTCACTTGAGGTACACAAACCTCTTCACACATCCATATAAAAAAAGCACTATACCAGGCAGGCTGCATCTGTATCCCGATCGCAATTACTGCACAATACCGGAGAACACACAGCAGATTCAGTTCCTGACAGACCGAGTGCAATTTTCAGTAATTCTTCCAGTCTTCTACAGGGTGAGCCTGGTTTCTACTCTTCAGAGATCCTTTGATTCTTTTCACAGGACGGATTCAGTCCTAACAAGCTATTACACAAGCTGCAGAGCCGGAACTCTGGCCTTGCACACGTTTTTGACTAAAACTGCACACTGAAAAGCACAGGGCTCCTTCCTTCTTCACTGCCAAAGCTCAACTGAACCTCCAACCGACAAAACCGGGCACTTCCTTTGAGTTCCTCCCAGTTCTTGACTGGATTGGCTGTCACTCACAATAGACTGCTGCTGTTGGTCCAAAAAGGCACTGAAGTCTAAACTACATCTCCCAGAGTCACTGCCCATACAATCCTCTTGTGGCTGGCTCAGATTATGAGTCCAAGTTCTGATTCGTCCAAGGCACCATTTAGAGCTAGCTTACCCACACTGATTGGTCCAGTTCAGCAGTTCAAAACTAGAATGGGAACTAGCAGACACAGTTCTGACTGCAAAAGAAAGTAGGTTAGACAAACTGTAATTTCATTATTACTGTAAATGATTTCTGGCAAACAGTTACATCTTTCAGATAGATTCCTTTGCACTCTAGTGACTGCAAAATGGAGTGAATTGGCAGCAGCTTGAGTGGTACTCAATCAAAAAAAACACACAGTCCCCCATACAAACTAATTATGTCTGCAAGCAGACAGCTCTTAAAGAGACAGTACCAGAGGTTCTAAAAACACTCACTGATAAATGGCTTAAACGCCAAACACCATTCAGGCTTGGAGCACTCAAGCAAGCTCCTGGAAGTCTTTTGGGAACCCCCATTTGCAGGGGGGTTACACCTGAATAAACACTGATTGTGAAAACCTGTGTTTGCAATTGTTTTTCCTTTTATGAACAACATTTTTCACAGTTCCCTATACAGAAACAGTCATTTGGAATTGTTGCTATGTTATACTCTGAGTATAGAATGCTAAGAATGAGCTGTTGACCTATCAGAAGCATGCTTAGAGTTCTGTACACAAATCATGACAAACTTAACATATGAAGATGCCAGCAGAACAGACCTGCTGGTCTATCAAAGTCTGCTCAATTGTGCAGCTAGCTCCCTAGCAGGCAACTGCCCCTCCCCCATCGCCTTCACCTCACATTGTTGTCCTCCTCGCCCACCCTTACCCACCCCTGTACCCTGTCCCAAGCGTTCTTAAAGCCAACCACATTTTTGCTTGATATCACCCTTCTGGTAGTGTGTTCCACCTTGCACTACTCTCTCTGTGAAGTAATGCCTCATCTCCTCCTGAATCTCCATCCCTCTATTCTTAGCCTTTGCCCCTAGTCTCTCTCCCGCTCCTAGTTTCAACACACCATCTGCCCCCCCGTTGACACCCTTCAGGTACTTGAAGGTCTAGATCATATCCCCCTCTCCGCCTCTCTTCCATTGCATACATATTCAGTTCCTTTAGCCTCATCTTATAATCCATTCCCTCCATCCCCGGAATCATCCTTGTCACCCTCCGCTGCACTTCCTCCAGAAGCTTGATGTCCCACCTCAGGTACGGCCTCCAGAACTGCACACAGTACTCCAAGTGCTACCTGACCAGCACCCTATAGAGGGGCAAGATCACCTCCCTGCACCTGGATGTGAATCCCCGTGCTATGCACCCTAGCATTTGCTTTGCTTTCACTGCCGCTCTCCTACATTGGGCAGTATTGTTCATGCTTGCTGTTATTAATACCCCCAGGTCCTTTTCCTCCTCGGTGCTCCCCAGCTTGGTCCCTCCTAGCCAGTATTCTTTCCTTGGTTTCCTTGCCCCAAAATGCAGCACCTTGCATTTTTTTGCATTGAACCCCAGCTGCCACTTCCCTGACCATTCCTCCAGCTTGGTCAAGTCCCTCTGTAGTTGCATCCATCCCTCTTCATTGCCTACTACTGCGCCCATCTTGGTGTTGTTGGTGAACAGGCTAATCCTGCTCACCACCCCCTGCTCAAAGTCCGAGATGAATAGCCCGAACAGCGCCGGACACAGCACCAAGCTCTGCAGCATCCCGCTCATCACAGATGTAGGCTCTGAGATTTCCCCACCACCACCACCCTTTGTAGCTAACCCTTAGCCAGTTTGAGATCCAACATGCCTTCTTTGTCCCCACTCCCACCCTGGACAACTTCACCCCTAGTTGCCCATAGGGCACTGAATCGAAGGCCTTGCTGAAATCCAGGTACAGCACATCCACAGCATGGCCCCCATCCAACTCCCTCGTCACCCAGTCATAGCACTGTATAAGATTGGTTTGGCAGGATCTCCCAGAAATGAACCCATGCTGCCTCCCGTCATACAGGTTACTGCCCTCCAGAAATGCCACCAGCCTGTCTTTTAGTATCATCCCCATGAGCTTTCCCACTATGGACGTCAGAGTGACTGGCCTATAGTTCCCTGGCTCATTTCTTAGACCACTTGTATGTAACGGTACTACATGGGCCATCCTCCAGCCCTGAGGCACCTCCTCCATATCCAGGGAGGTGCTGACCAGGTCCGCCAGTGGTTCCGCTAGAACCTCTGCCATCTCCCACAGCACCCTGGAATGGATACCTTCTGGTCCTGGTGTTTTATTCACCTTCAGCACCCTCAGCCCTACCAAAACTCTGCTACCAGTTCACTGGTTCCATGAAGAGAATTGTAAGAGAATGTTGCCCATAAAAACAAAACAATGCAAAATATAGGTTTACATATCACTTTTTATTCAGGTACAGTTACATATGGGCTATGAATATCCTTTCTGTTAATGGGACTATACACAGTTGCCAATTAGAAATTATTTTTGTCCTCTTTAATGTGGAAAGGTGCAAAGCACTTCACCTAGGAGCAGAATACAAGGGTCTGAAAAACATATTTCAAGATAATGTGCTAGCAGTAGCAAACTTGCAGAGAGACAAGTCTTTATTAGAAAAGGCTAATTTGGATTTAAGAATGTCAGGAATATTAATGAGACCTACAGTAGTAATGAAATCAGGGCTAGGGTATATGACACAAATGGGTACTGCAGTAAACAGGTGGGTAAGATAATTTGGAAGTGAGAATAGCCCCTGGTTTAGAAGATTAGCTAGTGATAAAATATTAAAGAAATATAATAGTTTAAAAAACATAATCAGTCCATCTATGTCTGAAAATATGCTGAACTGGGATGATTTGATAATAGAAATTGATCTGATCTCTGACCAGGAGATTACTAGAAAAAAAGGACCAGTTAAAGTTATAAAATGTAATAAAATATAATTACTGGTTAGGCCATTTATTGACTGGACTGACACCACTTTCTAACTTCATAATAACCGTGTTCCATCTGTAATACCCGGCCAGTTACTACAACGTGGGTGTCAGCCAAACAAACATCATTCTGAAAGTGAAAACTGCTCTGGTTTTGTGCTCACTGAAGCGAAATGCCACAGAAATGGAACCGGCTTTGTTTTTTAACCACCTGCACTACTCCAGCCAGCAATTATATAAAACAAAGTATGGGGTATTACATCTTTTTGTTTTGTTTACACACCCACCCTTGTTGTGTAATACCATTACAAACAACTCATGCTTCGCATTCGTGGTTTATGCGGTATTACACACCTCAGGTGTGTAAAAGAAAACTCATAACATACAATTATCCATCCATTATTCTCTATATAATTTCATAAAGAAATGTTTTGCAGAAATGAGCAGTTATGGGAGAAAGAAAGATAGATGGACAGCAGTAAAAATCGTTATTTTCTTTTTCCGAGAAACAGCTTAATCTGGTTCAGTTTCAGTTGGTTGCCATCTGTATCCCCACCCCTGTGTCGTCTCTGACAAAGGGATTTCTAATATCAGTGGGCCTACCAGGTCAACAAAATTCAATAAATGGATGAGATTTGGAAAACAATACTTAGAAAGGAAGACAAACTGGTTAGAAAAATGGGCAAAGAAAGTTTAAAGGTTCCTAGTCATACTTTTGTACCATAGTGTGGCAAATTGGATTTTACCAGACTCAGCCTGCCAGAGTTATCAGCTTTTCCTAACCCTTCAGATGCCTGCAAGGGTAATCAGTAGCTACCACCACTCAGCACAGAGACTCCTTCAGGGTATTTCCAGGTCCTGATCCCTCCAGAGCTACTGCTCACACAGTACAACAATCCTTGCTTAAGGGACACTGACCTTATCAGACATAGGGCATGTCACCAGCGGGGTCCCCCAAGGGTCGGTCCTTGGACCTACCTTGTTTGATGTGTTCATTAGTGATATGCAGGTCAGTGCTGAAAATCTTCTCTCTAAATTTGCAGATGACACTGAACTGGGGGGCAGTACCAACAGATGTAAGTAGAACTATGCTGAGCAACAACTTAAAAGCTATAGAATCCTGGGCAATCAATAATGGGATGTTTCTCAATTCTGATAAATGTACTGTGTTACATTATGGAAAGAACGCCGCCAAACAAAACTATGTCCTAAACAACCTGCCCTCCAAAGTTTCTTCATCCAAGAGAGACCTTGGAGTTATTGTTAATAATAAGATGTCTTCCACTGATCATTGTATCGAGGTAGCCAAGACCTCATGTGCTTTACTTACCCGCATCAAACAAACATTGGTATCTAGGACCCAGGAATGTATCATCCCCCTTTTTAGGACTCATGTTAGGCCTCATTCCGATTATGGGTGCCATTTTTGGAACCCTTATTTGAAACATAATATTGATAGAATTGAGAGGATCCAGAGGAGGGCAACAAAATTAGTACCCTGATTTGCTAACAGTGATTATCATTCAAGATTGCAGGGAAACTGGATTACACTATCTGCAAAGTAGACGAACTAGAGATGACCTGCTTTTATTGTACAACATTTGTAATTCTCAGGACCAAATGGACCAGTGTGGCCTAAAATTCTCCAACAGAAGGAGTTCCACAAGACTTAACAATAAACAGACTGAAGTGAGAGAATCAAGCAAGCACCAACAAAAGATTAAATTACTTTACAGTAAGAACCCCAACACTATGGAACACCCTTCCACAATATTTAGTGGATAGTCCATCCATTTCTTCCTCTAGAGTAGTAGAGGACAATCACGATGGGCCATTGGCTTACTTTTGTCCTATGATACCAAGTAAACCAAAAGCCACCCTCTATGTCACTGCTGCAAACTCCTTACTTGAGAAAACAGAATATGATAATGACAGCCTTCTCTTCAGAGCCCTAAATAAAGTTATTGTCAGTTGTAAATCAGTTAGCTATACCTCAAGGGACTCATTCACAGAAACATGAAGTATATGAAAATAAGACTTTTTAATACTTCAAGATATTTACACATATAATACAGGATACTACACACATAGCCTATGGGGAATAGGGCTTCTACAGAAATGAAAAAAATGTTTGAACAGTAGGGAACACACAGAAAAATCTATCTCATGCTCGCTCCCTTTTAGCAAGGTAGAATGGCTTACCACCCAAGACAGTTTTCTGAGTCAGAGAAGACTCAGATCCTTAGATGGTGGCTTGTTCATAGTCCCATACCTGACTGTCTCTCTCTCTCTCTCAGGCTCTGCCAGACCATAAGTCTCTCTAGCCAGCCCCCCCCCTCCAATAATACATCATCCAGTATATCATTCTGACATCATAGAGTCAACATTCTTTGTGTCTTAAGATGAGCTGGAAAACCAGTCTGATCTGGACTTTTGGACAAATGCATGTCTTTTTTTTGTCCCAAGACCTAAGCCCAGCAGGAATGTTTGGTTTAGCTAGCCACTTCCTGACATCAAAAGACATGTCATAAGCTTACCCATACATTGTCCAGGGGTCCTGTTATGATAATGGACAGCACAGATGGTAAACTGCCATCAGAGCCAGTGGATCTGCTCTGACTACAAATCTGACTTTTTCCCCCAGGAATGCCAGCTTTGTCCCTTTAGCTGCTACATTCTGATATTCATGCAGAAAGAATTGAATAACATAAATACTGTGACAGGTGTACACAGCAAATTGTTACAACATCATGAAGATATTAGGAAACTCTATAGCTCTAAGTTGCAATAGGAACTACAATTGTTTTAAAGGATACCCAAACACATTTTGTACTGGATGCATGGAACAGCCTTCCTGAGGAGGTTGTGGAGTCAAGAACAGTGGGAGAATTCAAGAATGCATGGGACAGACATAAAGCAATTCTAGTGGGGGGATAGGAAGAAGTAAGCTGTTAGTTAACTAGAATCTGCAGCTTACCCATCAGGTAGGGAAATGAGCAGACTAGGTGGGCTGAGCGGTCCTTATCTGCCGTCAAATTTTATGTTTCTATGGCTTTAACCATTCACAAAACCCTCCCATGTATTTGGAGCCAAATTAAAGTACTTTCAAATATTGCAATTAGTTACCTTGAAATAGAGTGTTTTATACTTTATTGGCAAGTTGTTTTTTTTATATTCCCTGCAGTCAGGAAGTTGTTTAGGAGCCCCGAGCCAATCGGATCATGTGACTGTGATGTATGTGTAACACAGTGATGTAACTGAAGCAAGACATCTTGCCAGTGGTAAAGAAACACTATGGGAGCCTTATACTAACTGTTTGTGTATATGTTGACCTGATCGTCTGTACCAAAATTGCACTGGAGCATAACTATCTTATGCATAATTTCAATACCGATACAGATGATCAGGTCAGCATATAGTGTTCATCTTAGATAGTTAACATAATGCTCCCACAAGATATCTTTTATGCAGGTGACATGTCTCACTTCAATTATATCATTGTGTTGCATGTACATCATGGTCACATAGTTCATTCAGCTCGGGGCTCCTAAAAGACTTCCTGATTGCATGGAATTATGAAAAACTTGCAAAGAGGTATGAAACACTATTTCAAAGTAACTAATTACAGTACTCCCTTTTAACTATAGATATATGGGAGGGTGTTGTGAATGGCGAAAGCAGTACAAAACGTGTTTAAATATCCTTTAACAGGCTACCAACAGTCAGAATGATGGAAAATAGTAAACAGGGTTTATTTCTTCACCGGGAACAAAGCCATCCAAATGAAAATATTAGGTAGGGCATACCTTACACCTGCAGACCTACATGCAATAAATACAAGGTATACACTCTTTGCAGGCATGGGTGCAAGACAGATTTGGCACATGGTTTGTAAAGCTGTCCTATTTTAAAATAGCAGGAAGCAACAGTTGAGGAACTGATTTCCCCAGACTATGATTGGCTATATCCACAAGTATTAGTAATAAATGATTACTCAGCTATAAATATATCCCCTCTGCAATGTAAAGTTGTCGCTTTTGCCTCCATGGCAACAAAAAAGATTAATCTTGGCAGAATGGAAGTAGGATAAAATATATGCTTTTAATAGGGCAAAATGGCTCAATATATTCCAGTATACTATGCAAACTGAAACATAAATACATTATATACTGTAGATATAACAGAAGATTTTACAGATGTTGCCTGGAAAGAGCTATATACTGTATGATAGTGTTACCACTGGTAAATATTGAGTAATAGGCAACAGATCCCTTGTATGTAATATCTCCTGGACACTTGTATGGATATTTGTTTTAGTTTCTCTCTTCAGACTTTTTGTTATCCAAGGACTGAACAGGTGAAACTAATGCCTCCTGATAATATGCTGTTTTTCTTTCACTATAAAAGAAAACTATAATCAACAGACTTGGAGAGAGACTTGGGAGTAATAAAAAGTTGGTAAGCTGGAGACTTCACAGCAATGTGTGGCTGAAGTGAGGGAGGCTAACCACATACTGGGCTGCAAAAAAATAGGGGTAGTTGGGCCACTTCTCTGGCCCAGTGGCAGCATGTCTCATTGCCATGAAGCCATCTGGTTTTGGAAACAGACTCGGCATGCCACATCAGGAGGCAGGCTAGGTGGAGGTAGCTGTTGCATGGCAGTGCACCTCCATTGGGGAGGTCTAGCAGCTAGCGGGGTCCTGGCACCACAGCACTCCTGCAGTTGGGCTAGGGAGCATGCTGTCACCACAGGGAGGCTGTGCATCCACAGGGTATCAGTGGCAGCACGCACACCAAGTAGTGAAGGGAGGGACTACATGCAAAGGAAAAGTAAGTGGGGAAAAAAGCATGTGCACCAAGCCTTCTAAATGACCATCAGTTCCTGCTTTGTGAGGATCGCAATGGCCACAACAATTAGGACGGGGACACCAGATGCAGCTGAGAGGTTGACAACAGCATAGACTGGAATGAGAGGTGCAGGTGGTGACTTGGTGGTCAAACAGCTGTATGTGAGAAAAACAAAAAGAGGAGGAGTCAGTACAACAAGGGAAATGATATTACTATTATACAGTGCACCACTTGTGTATGGGGCACCACTACTGTACAGGGTAACTCTAGTGTGTGGGGCACCACTTGTGTATGGGGCACCACTACTGTACAGGGTAACTCTAGTGTACTGGGCACGACTTGTGTATGGGGCACCACTACTGTACAGAGTAACTAGTGTACAGGACACTACTAGTGTACAGGACACCACTACTGTACAGGGTAACTCTAGTGCACAGGGCACCACTTGTGTATGGGGCACCACTACTGTACAGAGTAACTAGTGTACAGGACACTACTAGTGTACAGGACACCACTGCTGTACAGGGTAACTCTAGTGCACAGGGCACCACTTGTGTATGGGGCACCACTACTGTACAGAGTAACTAGTGTACAGGACACTACTAGTGTACAGGACACCACTACTGTACAGGGTAACTCTAGTGTATGGTTCACCACTACTGTACAGGGTAATTCTAGTGTATGGGGCACCACTTGAGTATGGGGCACCACTACTGTACAGGGTAACTCTAGTGTACAGGGCACCACTTGTGTACAGGGCACCACTACTGTACAGGGTAACTCTAGTGTACGGGGCACCACTTGTGTATGGGACACCACTACTGTACATGGTAACTCTAGTGTATGGGGCACCACTTGTGTATGGGCACCACTACTGTACAGGGTAACTCTAGTGTACAAGACACTACTAGTGTACAGGATACCACTACTGTACAGAATAACTAGTGTATGGGGCACCACTTCTGTACAGGACAGCACTACTGTACAGGGCACCACTTGTGTACAGGGCACCACTACTGTACAGGGTAACTCTAGTGTACAGGACACTACTAGTGTGCAGGACACCACTACTGTACAGGGTAACTATAGTGTACTGGGCACTGCTACTGTACATGGCTACTCTAGTGTACAGGGCACCACTTGTGTATGGGGCACCACTACTGTACAGGGTAACTCTAGTGTACAGGCCACTACTAGTGTATGGACACCACTATGGAGGACACCTTTAGATACTGCATTCCGTTTTTGTCACCATGGTACAAAAAAGACATTGCAGAAGTAGACAGGGTACAGCATAGGGCAACAAACAAGCATTTGTCAATGCCGAATGTTTGCTTGCTGGCATTGGCAGTGGTAATGTAGAAGTTACAGAGCTGCGTAATAGGAATGGCAGTGAAGTACTGAACTGAAGCCAACCCCACCACCACCCTGCAGAGAGTGACAGGCATCGGGGTGTGCATTTGGGTCATCAGGCATAACGGCCTCGCCATTTCACCACACCCCACCCTGCAGACACTGACAAGTGTCACGCTGTTCCTTGGGGTGTTTGGCCCTTATGCGCACCCCATTTCATTAGGACATGCGGTGAGATGGGTGCGATATAGGAGAATGGGGTGAACTTTGGGGCTGAAGAGTCCAAGGCATACCTCGATGCCTCTCACTGGCTGCAGGGTGTGGAATGGTATGAGCATTACAGGCAAAGAATCCAAGTCACACCCCTGATACCTGTCATTCTCTACAGGGTTGGGCATTATGGTTGGAAACCTAATACCTCAGGCATTCATTGGTATTTTCATTCCAAATTTTCAACATGTTTTTTGTGACCCCACCTCATGAACAGGGGAATATCAGTTTGTTAGCGAAGCTGCTTATGTACACGAGGCAGCGCATTTAGCACCACAGGTGCAAAAACATTCCGAACAGGATGTAAAAATGACAGCTGTACTGTTCATGGGGAGGTGTAAAAATGGCAATGTTGCAAATCTGCAGTACAAATATTTTAAAAATGGTGAAGTCATGAGGTACATAGAAACTGTGCAACGCACCGTAATATAATTAGGTTGGGGATATTTTACAGCAGATTGTCAACTCAGGCATTTTGGTGCCTCCGATCATGAACAGTGTCACTGTGATTTTCTTTATCTGTGCCGAACAATGATTCCCCACAGCGACCATGCATCTCAGTGCTGAAAGTGTGAAAACACACTTCAGCCATGTTGTGAAAAATGACAGCTGTACTGTTCATAAGGAAGTGTGAAAAATGCCACTGGTGAAAATCTGGACTGAAAATATTACAAAGTCATGAACTTACGGTGCGTGGAAACTGCGCATTGCTCACTCGCTAACACAGTCATTTTGGACTTTGTCACCAAATTTTCAACATAGCCATTTTAAGACCTCTGCTCATGAACAGTGTAACTGTGATTTTCTTAATCTGTCCTAAACATTGCTTTTGCACACCAAGCACCATTATGCTACATGTCAAAACACATTTAGAGCGACATATGAAAAATGGCAGCTGTACTGTTCATAAGGAAGTGTAATAAAGCGGCAATGTTGAAAATCTGGGTAAGAAATATTAAATTTGCAAACTTCACGAGCATGCATAGGAACTGCTAGCGCCGCTCATTAAAACAGTCATTTTAGAATTTTTCGCAAATTTTCCAACATAGCCATTTTAACACCTGAGCTCATGAACAGTGTCACTGTGATTTTCTTAATTTGTCCCGTACATTGATCTCACACACCGACTGCGCCATTGTGTGCTACATGGGCAGAAACACGTTTTGGGTGACGTGAAAAATGACAGCTGTACTGCTCATAAGAAGGTGTGATAAAATGGCAATGTTGGAAATCTGGAGTGAAAATATTGAAAAGTCGCGACCTTACGGTAATGGCGTGAACTGCACAATGCACCCTCGTAAAACAGTCATTTTTAGGAATTTTTTCACCAAATTTTCAACATAGCCATTTTAAGACCTCTGCTCATGAACAGTGTCACTGTGACTTTCTTAATTTGTCCCGTACATTGATTTCACACACTGACTGCGCCATTCTGCGCTACATGGGTGGAAACACATTTTGGGTGAGATGTGAAAAATGACAGCTGTACTACTCATAAGAAGGTGTGGTAAAATGGCAATGTTGAAAATCTGGAGTGAAAATCTTGAAATTTCATGAACTTAAGAGCCTGCGTAGGAACTGCGCAATGCACCCTCGTAAAACAGTCATTTTTTGGAATTTTGGCACCAAATTTTCAACATGGGGTTTTTGGGACCCCTTCTCATGAATGATGTCACTGTCATGGTGGTATTTGGGCCTGAAGGGTGATTTCACAGTCACTGCGCAGTCACTGCGCGAAATCACCCTTCGGGAATGAATACCGCCATGACAGTGACAAAATTCATGAGAAAGGGTCCCAAAAACCCCATGTTGAAAATTTGGCGCAAAAATTCCCAAAAATGCCCGAGATATGCAATAAAGTTGAAACCCCCCTATGTAACCCATTATACAGCTTACGGCATTTCCTCAGTTCGCGTCGGCTTTGAAGAGTGCAGACGTGTTCCCGTCCATCAAGATCGCTGCGCCAGAGTCCAGAGGTAAGTATGGGGTGGGGTGCGGGAGGCTGGTGCGCAGTGGGTGGAATGCGGGTTGTGGGAGGGGTTGGGAACCTGCCGCTGGACGATTTTATTTTACAGGTCTTAAAACAAAAAAAAAAGACATCGTGGGGCGTTTGCCACGCTGGGGTGAGCTCCCAGCATGGCACAAGGACTGGGGTGTTCAGCCGACAGGGGATTGGGCACCCCGTCGGCAAAATAAAAGCAAAAATCACGGCACGTTTGCCACGCTGGGGTGGGCTCCAGCGTGGCACAGAACAGGGGGGCGTTCATCCGACGGGGATTGGGCACCCCAGTGGCTATTCAGTCTGGGCGCGCCGTCTGTCTGTGCGTGGGGGAGCTCGCATGAGCAGCCGATATCTTGCTCGGTGCTCACTCAGCGTAGCTCCCCTTTCACTTCATGACCACTGCATTTTTGAGATGTCATAGACAGCTCCAAAATGCATTAACTTACAGAGCTGCGCCTGCCAGGACACTGACCGAATTGAAGGAGGAGGTGACACACCTCCGAAATCTCCGATCAAGGCACTATGTTTCTTGCACATGCGTGCAAGCAAACATAAAAACGGTTAGAATGGCTGAGCCATGAGGAAAGACTGGACACTGGAATACAGAGGCACATTTGCACACTGGAGAAGAGAAGGGCGAGAGGGGCAAGAAAGCAATATTTAACATTTTGAAGGGGGTTGATAAGAGGGAATAAAGTGAGGCTTGTAAAACTAGCATGGGATAGCAGAGTAAATGGACACAAACTAAAGCTGGGAAAGGTACTATGAGGGGAAATGCCTAATTTTTTTTTCACCTGGAGGGATGTTGTCGGTGGAACAGGTTGCCAGAGGAGCCTGTGGAAGCAGAAAGTAGGGATACTTTTAAAATTCAGTAAACTTCGATTACATCACAATGTAAGATACAACATTTAAACAGTCAAGATGTGGCATTCTCTTCAGTCACACTTTGTAATAATATGGTCACATTTGCCATGAAGGCAGAGAATGTAATGGATGGACTGTTAGTGTTATTTGCCTTGAAGATCCTATGAATGACTGTCTTCTTCAAAGTCCTTTGCAAGTGTGTTTTCTTCCAGGGGGGGCTGTGATTTTGTTATATGGAAAGTACTATTTATCTGGCTACTGCCTGCAGTTTTAACCTGTACACCGCCATTAGGCTTTGGAACATACTGGAATTCAGGATGCGTATTTAAAATATGTGGCACAACAAGGGTTATAAATGCAACTAAGCTTACTTTCCCTGCCCCCCTGGGGTGGGGGAGGTGCACGGGATTCTGTTTGATTTTCAAAATGAACTCTGACCTGTAGCATTAGTGTTTTTGGTTAGCATAACCCTCCAGCCATGTTTTTTTAAGCATTAAGGCATGACAGGGGGTGCATCACGGTGCAAGCTGTGGGTTCTATCCCTACACCAGGCACTTGGGTTAATATCCCAATACTGACACTGTAGTGCAGCATGAGGGGGGTGCTGCACTCCTGAGGTGCCGTCTTTCGGATGAGACGTTAAACCGAGGTCCCATCTGCCTGTCCTGGTGGTAGTTCAGGTGGATGTTAAAGATCCCATGGCACTTCTCGAAAAGAGTAGGAGAAGTTTCCCCGGTGTCCTGGCCAAATTTCCTTCATTCACTAAAAATACCACTAACAGCTTAATCTGGTTCAAGGTCTGTTGGCATTCATCTGTATCCCCCTCCCCCGGGTCATGCCTGAAAATAGGCAGAATCTGCCTAGTGCACTTACCTGGTCAACAAAAACTAAAATAAAAAAAATAAATAAATAAATAACAGTTCGTCTCAGGTGGGTTGAAGCACAAGCTGGAAAAGAGGCCCCTACTACCTGAGAAGGGTCGTTAGCCCACCATGAAACACCCCCTTGAGTGCTTTACTACGATTATGAAAATGGGTCCTTCCAACATTAATTATTTTTAAACATCATCACTTTCAATCTGTTGTCAGCCTACCAAGCCAATCACATATATAACTGCTGTCTACATGTTCTGTCAGACATTTCTTTGTTAATCGAGAATCTGACATTTTTATAAAAAATAAACTGAGGTACAATAAAGCGCCCAAAGCATCAGCAAATAAATTATCCACATTGGCCCTAATTAGCCAATCCAAGGCATGAAGGGGAAGAAAACTAGGCTTTCCAGCCTCTAAGTATTGCCGTTCATATCACAGCTAACAGAATCTAATAAACTTTCTAGTGAGAAAAAGGAAAAAGATAAGTACTTTAGAAAGAAAAAGTAACACTTGGTTATTTTTAAAAGTAGTATCTGTTGTGGAGGGGAGGGACAACACACAGCCAGATGTTATTATTGTAATCCAGTATCTGGGAAGACCAGGAGATGGGGTGTTGGGGAAGCGAGAGATAACTGAGGGGAAGGCAGTGCATGTGGGTCTAGCTCTGGCCACCTGGGTAGAAGGGGTGGGAAGACTTCTGCAAGTCAAATAGTGTTAATATTTAATATATGGAATTTGAATAATGAATAGTTTATTATTCACAGTATTGCAGAATTAATATTCATTACTAAATGTGCCCCTGGTATGTGGTCACCTACAGTACTGGGTTGCCAGCACACAGATTTGAGAAATACATCCATTTACACAAAAACGAAAAAACTAAAGAAAAGGCAAGAGCCTCACTAAAATATAACACTATCTATCGAGCCAAGGTTACAGCCAGAATGGAAGATGGTACAAGTTAGACACTGTTATTAATGTTTACACTTTTCTGCCAGAGGTTAGACAGAAACAAAACCACACACCCCTGGTTTGCAATCCATTTGTCACATCAGACGCAACAGCGCTGGATATAACAGTTAAAATGGACAAAGGATACTTTAATGGTATTTCATTTCATTTATGCTGCAAAAGTAGTAAATAGTTTCTAGTTTGCTTTTGCAGTATGAGTATCAGTGCAAAGAATAACACAACTCAGTACTTTCTAAATTCTGCCATCTTTTTGAAGATTGCTAAATGTAGGGTTGTGCACAGTAAGATTGGCATGATTTACAGAGTCAAACGCTTCCTCACCCCTGCTGCACGTCTGGTCCTTGCTAAGGAAGTGCTCATACCTTTCCATTATTAACAGATCCTTATCTACACCAATGTTGCTAAGTCCATCTTGTTCAAATGGGATATAGCCAGAGCTTCAGATAAATGGATTTTAGATGTATTTTAAGTCCAGTAATGTGTGTAAAAGGTCCAGAAATAGACTGCTTTGAGTAACTGAGGTCCTTGTATAGGAACCCTGTTTTAGGGCTGATGTCTGTTTTTTTTTTTTCTACTAACCCCTCACCTAACAAAGACACACTTTTGAAACTCAGTTTGCATTGACTTCTATATAATTCAGCTGTGACGTGAAGGGGTTAAATTGAACTAAAATTATTTGCAACCCTGCTAATCAGCTTCAGCATGGAGGAGTTTGTTTTATCTATGTTCTGTGGCAGTCTCCAACTCCGAGAGCTGAAATATGTACAGCTAGCATTGACATGGCTCTGTGCTGGTGGACCAGTGTGTGCATCAGTGCATTTCTACAAAAGAAGAGAAACGAGAAGCCTGTTTTTTTTTTTTTTTAAACTTACATTTATTGATTATAACTTCAATTGCTACAAGTCATTTCAGCAAGCAAGTACACAGGAATGTTGTACACATCTTATAACAGTTAGTGTTGTCCATACTTCTGATCAGGTTACAGCATGTGGGGGTTATCAACATCTGGTATTTTAGCTAAGATATATACCAAGATAGGCTTTTACTGCCAAGAGCAGGGGAGATCCAACATCAAACTTAAGACATAGTGTACTCTTTGAATAGGTTTAAATCCCCTAATAAACTACAATAGTAGGTTACTTTTAATCTTGAGCTGACTTCTGCAGATCCTGTTAACTGAGGTATCATATAAAATTCAGATTCATTACAGAACTTAGTAACTTTAATAAATTACCCACTTTATAAACTGTTGTGAGCCATTTCTATTACATTCAAACCTTTATTTATGTATTTACTTTTGGTAACTGGGTAGGTCCACTGGGACCAGGGGTCCCTTTTTCAGGAGCGACCCAGGTTAATTACAGGTAACACAAAGCACTACCTATGTACATTATACATATCACAGAGCACGTGAGACAGGTCATGTAGAGGGATAAATCAAATTATTAAATCAATTGTAACACATAGCTAACAATCAACAGTAGCAGGGAGTCAGAGACAGGCTATACATTGTTGTTTAAGCAACACATTGTGATTTAAGTACAAACAGATTCGTGTCAGCAGGATCGATACCTTATCATTTGTAGCAGTAACATTGGCTCAAACTCAGTAGGTGGGACTTGAGTTCCTTTTTGAAGCCTCTCAGGGAAGCAGGGGACTGGATACAGGAAGGGAGTGAGTTCCACAGGGAAGGGATGGAGGCGGAGAAGGATCGCGCTCCACAGGAGGTCCTGACTCTTGGCACCTGGCGCAGACTGCGCTCTGATATTCAAACTTGGCTGAGTGTTCAAACAGTTCAACACTATGACACGATCTTCACAAGAGCTGCCTATATCGTTCGCCATTTGGAGGCAGTATAGCACAGTGGTTTAAGGCTCTGAGTTGCAAATCTGGAGACCTGGGTTTAAATCCCACAGCCCCCACTTGCATACTGTGTGACCCACAGAAAGTCACTTAACTTCCTTGTGCTCCCAGGTTGCACCTGTAAACAAGCATTCAGCTTAGTGTGTCTCTTCTGGTTTAAAAAAAAAATACATATATCTGGCATGAATAAGAGAGGGGAGCAGCAGTTGTATAATTGGGCTGGCCTAGCAGTATATAGCCTGGAGGTTAGACTAACAAGCTGGCCTGTGAATGAACTTGGTACATCCAGCAGACCTGGGTTTGATTCCCACAACCTCCACTTGAATACTGTGTGACTCTGAACAAGTCACATAATCTCCCCAGTGCTCCCAGTTCACCCCTGAAAACAGGCACTTGTGTCTAACAGGCCTTACCTGGTTACCAAAGAAGAAAAAAAAACTTGCTTGCTTCCTCCCAGTCTAGGGATGGCCTGTGTTGGGGCTGTGGGTACAAAAGCTGGGCAGGTTTACTTGAGTGGGGTAGGGTTGGTGCCGAGGCTGGCTGTGTGTTTGGGGGGGGGACTGGATGTGCTGGTGCCAAGGGCATCAGCATTCACTTGGGTAGTGCAAGGGGGTTGGCAGTGTTGGTACGAGGTGGGCTATTTGCTTGGGTGGGGTGACTGGTTGTGTAGGTGCTGGGACCATCAGTGTTCACTTGGATTTGGGGGTGCTGCACTGGCAGTGTTGGTTCCTGGGCTGCCTGTGTTTACTTAAGTGGGGTGGGGTTGGGTTGGCAGTGGTGGTGCTAGGACTGTGTTCACTTGGGTGTGGGGTGACTGGGGGGGTAGCTGGCCGTATTGTTGCTCAGGGCTGTTTATATTGCAGCAGCGGCTGAGGGAGCTGACTGTGATCATTTTGGGGGAGCGGGATACTTTGATGGAAGGGACTTACTGGGGAATGGGGATTCAGCCATATTCTTTCAGAGACAGAGAGAGAGAGTGTGTGTGTGTGTGTGTTTATGTTGGTAGGGTGGAGTGGTCTGTGTGTGGGTTTGGTGTGTGTAGTTATGTTGGTAGGGTGCAGCAGTCTGTGTGTAGGTTTGGGGAGCAGGCTTTGTGTGTCTTGGTCGGGGACGAAACATAGAAACATAGACTTTGACGGCAGATAAGGACCACTTGGCCCACCTAGTCTGCCCATTTCCCTACCTAGAGGATAAGCTGCAGATCCTATTTAACCAACAGCCTATTTCTTCCTACCCCCACAAAAAAAGGGGGGCTATTGTAGGAGAAGCCGTGTGTGTTTATGTTGGTAGGGTGGAGTGGTCTGTGTGTGAGTTTGGGGAGCAGGCTGTATGTATCTTGGTGGGGGATGGTGGCTATTGTAGGAGAAGCCGGGTGTATGTGTGGGGGACCACCTATGTTGGCAGAGGAAGGAACCAGGCATATGTGTGGAGAGCTGACCATGTTGGAGGCAGGCATGTTGCAGGAGATGGCAATGGCATTCGGGGATGAGGTTGCCAGACATAGGGACCTGACCATGTTGTTGCCTTAAACTGGTGGTGAAAGCTTATTTTTGGCTTACAAAATATTACCAAAGTACGTCATACTTGGCTGCACTTTGGGAAGTATGTTTATATATTTGTGTCTGTGTGGGGGGGGGGCAACAGGTTGAACGGCTGCAAGATGGCTTGTGTGTCCAGGGGGGCCCCTGTGATCTTAGCAGGCTCCACATACTGTGCTGTATTACAGAGGGTATGGGGGGATGTGTGTGTGTGTGGTGCAAAGGACCTGACTGTTTAGGTGAGTTGGCTGTGAGGAATGAGGGTGGAGTGGACTGTGTGTGGGTTTGTGCAGCAGGCTATGTGTGTCTTGGTGGGGGGATGGTGGCTACTGTAGGAGAAGCTGGGTGTATGTGTGAGGAACTGACCATGTTGGCAGTGGAAGGGACCAGGCATATGTGTGGGGAGCTGACCATGTTGGTGGGGGCAGGCATGTCACAGGAACTGGCCATGGCATTCAGTGGTGAGGGTGCCAGACATGGGTACCTGACCATACTGGTGCCTTAAACTGGTGGTGAAAGGTCCTTTTGTGGTGAATTTCCCATTTAAGTGAGTGGTGATACTCCACAACATGCTGTTAATTAAGCATGAGCAACAAACAAAAACAAAACTGAGTTTGTTAGACTTGATGTGTTGGTTGCATAATTGCATTCATGCGTTGTATCTTGCTTGCCATCATCAACCTATAATAATACAACAATTAGATCTGATATCAACACACCTGTCAGCTTTGGTGATAGTGTATGATCACCAGACTTTGAATGTAGTAGGCATCTGACTGCAAGCAACTTACACAAGATTAATGGAGGTTACTTGGAACTGCAAGAACAATTCATTAAATAAACATGTACTGTGGCTGGCCCAGTGGCACTGAGGGTTGAGGCATCCACCTTACCTCGCCCAACGCCAGCGACTCATGTTCATGAGTGGACACGAGTCATCCGGGGTCGGTCAGGGCAGGAGAGGATCGAGCATCTGGGGGACTGCTCTCCTCTCCTGGAGAGGTTGGGATGTGGGCTCCGAGGGTTTAGCGTCTCTCAGTGTACACTGGGGGCTCTGCAGCCAAGGAGACATGTAGGTGGGGAGAGATGTGGCAGGACACTCTGGGAGTGCAGGTGCGGGAACATGCTCACCACACACTGGGTTCCATTGCATGCCCACACCTTGGGGAGAAAAAGCAGAAAAACCCTGGCACCCAGACAGGCAAAGGTGGGACCCATGGCATGGCACCCACGCTCAACACCAGGCCCATCCAACCAGCCACTGACTCTCACCCCCTCCCAGTTAGATTGTAGTTAGAGAGCCAGAGGAGTGTCGGCCCCACCTCAGGGGACTCCAAACTGGGGGATGATCAGGTTGGAGTGAGGGGTAGAGAGCACTCCCGGGACAGAAGTCTGGTTGGAATACCTCGGCAGAGCAGGAAAAAGCCAGAGCCTAGTGCTGGTAAGAGGTCTACGGCCAAAGAACGAGGGGGCATAAAGAGAGTTAAAAAAAATAAATAAACACGTACTCTTAAGTAACTGATTTACTGTGCACATCTTCCTTTACTAGACTCATTCAGAAATGTATTTCTCTGGATGTGCTGTGGATGAGGTTACAGTGAGGTATTCAGAAGGCCTACGACTTTAAAAACTATAGGACTTGGAGTATTTCGACTTCTAAAATTTGTTGACTGGGAATTATTTTGACTTCCGAAAGTTGACAGCTGGAAGTATTTTGACTCCAGTAAAACTGAAATGACTTCCAAATTTTAACCCATGGAAGTATTTGACTTCCACCAAAATAAAATTATCTGAAGCCCTGGATATAGCGTATAATAATATGACATTTTTCCCCCCTCTCCACAACTCATCTCACATACCATTGTAAGTTCCATGACAAATGTGGGTGGTTATCTCACCCCATAGTCATGTTTTTGCTCTGGGTTACATACTAACATACTAAAATGCCAGCAGAATAGGCCTAACGGTCTTTCGTGTCTGCTCGTTTGGTCAGCCCCCACCCTGGGTGCTGACCTTGCTGTCCCCCTCACCTTCTCTGGCTTCTCCCTTCCCAGTTCCGGATATTCTTGCTGCATTGGATTTTGCTTCCTGAACCCGTCCCCTGTACCTGTCCCACCCCCTCTTGAACCCCTCCACTGTCTCTGCCTCCACCAGCCCCCTAGGTAGTGCATTCCATGGCTCCACCACCCTCTCAGTGAAGTAGCACCTCCTCCTTTCTCCCCTGAATCTTCCCCCCTCCAGCTTCCACCCATGCCCTCTAGTGGCCCCTTCCTCCTTCCTTCGAAGCACCCTGACTGTTCCTCCCCTATTTACCCTCTTCATGTACCTGAAGACCTCTATCATGTCCCCCCGGTCCCTTCTCTCTTCCAATCTGTACATATTTAGCTCTTCGAGCCTCTCCTCATAGGTCCTGTCCCCAAGCCCCAAATCATTTTGGTTGCCTCCTCTGGACCCTCTCAGGAGGTTAATGTCCTCTTTAAGTGTGGCCTCAAAACTGCACACAGTACTCCAGGTGCTGCCTCACCAAGCAGTTATACAGAGGAGTATCACTTCCTCCTTCTGAGGTGATCCCCAGTGATGCATCCCAGCATCCTGTTGGCCTTGGCTGCTGCCCTCCTACAAGTCTCAGAGTTGTTCATCTTGACATCCACCACCACCCCCAGGTCCCTCTCAGCCATTGAGACTTGTAGTATTTCCCCAGGATGTACACTTGGCCTGGGTTTCTGGCCCCAGGTGGAGTACCTTGCATTTCCTGCATTGAACCTCAGCTTCCACTTCTAGACCATCTTTCCAGAGCCTCCAGGTCCCCTGCAGGGCCACCTCCCTCCTCCCCATCCACCACCGCCCCAGTTTTGAGTCATCTGCAAAGAGACTCATCTCACTCCTGATTCCTGTCCTTATGTCAGATACATAGGCGTTGAACAGAAGGGGCCCAAGGACTGATCCCTGTGGGACCCCACATGACCCTCCTTGGGGATGAGACTATCCACTAACTCACGACCCTCTGGGTCCGGTCCTGGAGCCAATTGCTCATCCATCTGATCATCTGGTTTCCCACCCCATTTCTCCCGCTTATCCAACAGGTCCCACGTGAGGAACAGAGTCAAATGCCTTGCTGAAGTCTAGAAAGAGGACATCCACTGGTCTACCCAGGTCCAGGCACTTGTCACCCAGTCATAGAACTCCACCAGGTTTGTCTGACACGATTTCCTGGGATGAATCCATGCTGTTCATCGTCCAGGCACCCTGACTTATCCAGGTCCCCCTAGCCTCTCCTTGACAATGCCCTCCATCACCTTGCCCACCACCGATGTCAGGCTGACAGGCCTGTAGTTCCCTGCCAGCTCCCTTTGATCCCCCTGTGGATGGGCACTACATGCACCACCTTCCAGTCTTGGGGCACCCACCCTGTCCTCAGAGAGATGGTGAAAAGCTCTGCCAGGGGTTTCGCCAGGACATCTGCAAGTTCCTTCAGCACTCTAGGATGTAATTTATCCGGCCCCGGTGCTTTCTCCGTCTTAAGGGAGCTGAGGGCTTCCCTCACTCTCTCTGCTGTGATTTCCACTTCTGGTACCTCTTCTCCCTGCTTAGCCCTCCCCCCACCTGCCAGTGATGCCTCCCCCTCTCCCCAGACCTGCCGATCGGTAAGGGTCCCCCCCTCCTCATTATCTCTGTCTCCTCCCATGTATGATGCAGCATCCCCATTTTCCCTGGTGAAAACTGAGGTGAAGTACTCATTTAGTACCTCAGCCTGCTCCCCTGGGTCTTGTGCCCATCTCTCCCCTGATTTAATCCTGCTAATCTGCCCCTTCACCCTTCGTCTTTCCCCAATGTATCTAAAGAACCCCTTTTTCCCTCTCCTAATTTCCCTGGCCAGGTTCTGCTCCTTCCTTGCCTTAGCCGCCTCACCACTCTAGTGAGCCCTTCTAGCCATCAGCCTGCACTCCCCCCGATCCCTTCATCCTTGAGCACTTGAATTTCTTATAGGCTGCTTTCTTCCCGCACCACCTCCTGGACCTCCCTGGTCCACCAACAGGTTTTTGGGCCCCTACCGCATTTTAGCCTTACTCTTGCACAGGTGCTGGTAGCATCCTGCACCCCTCTCCTGATGATTTCCACCTACCATCAGCGTCCATATCTGTCAATCCCATCCAAATGCTCCTTAAGGATCCTTCCCATTTCCTTAAAATCCGCCCCTGAAGTCGGTTACTTCCGTCTTTGTGCAGCCTTCTACCCTCCCTAGTTCCAGCGAACCAGATGGTGGCATGGTCACTCCCCGCCAATGGGTCCCTTACCTCCAGGTCCCCAATCTGGTCACTGTCTGCCAGGACCACATCCAGTACCAGTGCCTCCTGGTGGTTCCCTCACCTGCTGAGTTAGGCAGTGTCTTGAAAGACATCCAACAACCTCTGTTCCTGGTCACAGGAGGATGTCATAGTCTCCCAGTCTGTTCCTGGCATGTTTAAGTCCCTCAACACCACCACCTTTCCTCTGCCCAGTCTGCAGTGTCTCCTAACATCTGCCACCAGACTGTCCTCCAGCTCCTCCCCATGAGCAGGAGTCTATACACCACTCTATTTTTACTCTCTTGCCCCCTTGTTATCAAGGTGACCCAAATCACCTCCACGGTTCCCTCCGCCTCTTCTACTCCCCCTATGCCAATGCAGTTTTTGACTATCATAGCTACCCCTCCTCCCCTTCCCTCCCCCCTGTCCTTCCTGAACATAGTGTAACCCTCCAGGTTCAGGTCCCAGTCATGTCTTGCAGTGGCCCAAGTCTCAGTGACCGCTGCAACATCCACTGCTCCCTCAGTTAACATCACCTGGAGCTCAGGCATTTTATTGCCCAAGCTCCTGGCATTTAGCAGGACTACCTTCCACCCTTTCCCTATACTTCCATTTCCCTGCTCGTGTTCCCATGGGATTCTGTTTCTCCTGGTCTGCACTTTGCCAGTTGGCCTTTTCCTGCAATCCTCCTGGTCCCCCAGGGGTGGAGACAGAGTCCCTCCTTTATCGGCACCCCTGACAGCCTTTTTCTCCCATCCCACCCCCCCTTCACAAGTTTAAACCCCACTTTTCACCAATGAACTCCTCTATTTTCAACTTAAGGATTCCTCCCTCAAATTGAGATGTAGTCTATCTCAGTATACAGCTCCTTATCCTCCCAGGTCTCCCCCAATCCCCATCAACCCATACCCTCTGGCCTCACACCACTCCCTGAGCCACTGGTTTATCTCCTAATTTTCCTTTTGTGTTCCCCACTAGCCCTTGGCACTGGCAGGTTCTGAAGGAAACTGTGCATCCTATGTCATGACAGACCTGGGCGAGCTCCTGAATCTTGCCTGTATCTCTGGCTAGCTATTTCCTCAATGTCATTTTGTACCCAGGTGGACCAGTATGTCTGGGGAACCCCCACAGTCCTTTGCCAGCTGATACCTCGTGCCCAGCCCTGTGCACGTTAGTCCAGGGAAGCATCTTGTTCTAACTGGCCAGGCTTCTCCTCCCTATCCCATTTGATACCCCTGATCATAGAATCCCCAGCAGGAGCACTCTGACCACTCCTTTCCTCCATTCTCCCCCTTCCATGTCCCTCATCCTTTCTACCGCCCCTCCACCCAGCTGGCTCCTTGTTCCTCCCCCTATCTGGGTGCCACATGCCACCCCTCCTTATTTATCATGGCCCTCCCTTCCCCTCCAATCCTATGCCTCTCCTCCTACTGAGTATCCTTCTGTACCTTGCTAATTCCCCCCTCACTGCTCACAACTGGTCCTTCTCCCCCATCTGCTAAACTAGCCTGACTCATCCTCCCTTCCTTCCTGTCTCCATTTAGTTCCTCCTTGCTCGTCGTGCTCCCCTGGCCTAAACTCTCAGCTCCCTTTACTGAATCCTCCTTGTACTTCTGGTCCTTCTCCTTTACCTTTCCTCCCAACTGGTCCTTCTCCTTGCGCTTTCCTCCCTCTTCCCCCTGCCTCTCCTGCTCTGATTCACTGCTCCCCCCATTCTCCTGCATTCCAGGTCCCCCCCTGTTCTTCCTGCTATCTGGCCCCTGCCTCCTGCCTCCCACTCCCACACCCTTTCCGTCTCTAACCACCTCTGTCATGGCTACATCACCCCCCATCCTTGAGCAGAAGAAGAGAATTGAAGCGGTTACTGAGTATAAGGTCTGATCCACTTCCCCGCCTTGCTTCCTTCTGTCCAGCCCTGGCCATCTGCCTACTTCCCTGAGAATGTTGTCCCTCTGTCCCCCCTTTGTGAGGGTCCCCAGTTACCTGCCTGCTTCCTTGATAGTGTCCTTTTGGACCCCCTCTGCCAGGGTCCCTATGTGACCCCTGAGTATTCTCCTGCACTCCTTTCCTATACCCCCACCCCCAACACTTGGTGCAACCCTGTGGGAGATTTCCAGCCCCCTTCCCCAACCATACCACCCCCCTTCCCCCAGCTTTCTCCTCATCCCCGCAACCTCCTCCCTAAGCTGTGCTAGCTGGTAGCATACTGGGCAACCACCAAACTTCCAAGCCCAGTCCAGTATCATGGCTGCTCCACACCCTGTGCACCCCACCACCCTCCCAAAGATGCCGGCCCTAATGATGTGTGGTTCCATCCCCTTCCAAATAGGTTTCCTTGGGTGAGCCACCAGGTTCCCCCCTAGTCCAAGATACCCCTACTGCCTAATCAGGTCACCCACTAATCTTAGAGACAGTCCCACTGTACACCAGTAACTCTGTTACTAGGTGCAGTACAACACATTAAACTTATAAAGAAATGAACAACTCCCTAAGCTCCTCTCCAGCCTTTACATCCAACCCCAGTGGCTACAACTTCATGAGCTGCACCAGCAGCCTTTTCCTCAATTGCAGGGCAGGTGTTCCCCTATAAATTTGCAGACTTCTGGGAGGGAGGGTGGGGAGGTGGGTCTTGGGCAGACACCTGACAAGAGAGAGTGTATCAGCCCTGTGTCTCCCCTCCAAGCCCTGCAGCTAAAGAACCAGGCCCAAGCAAATCCCACCAAATATGTTTGAAATCAGAAGAAATAGGCCTCTACCAGCGCAGCCTGTTACACAGTGAAACATCCACAACACAGTGAAACATCCACAAAAAGAGCCCCACTTACAGCCACCAAATCAGTTTACAAACATCCAGCATCCCCAAAAACAATACCCTGCTAGCCCCTTAGAAGTAAGAAAGAAAAGAACTAACCTACCAAGTAAAATCCACAAGAACCCTGTGAAAACAACAGCAGCAGCTACTGTCCTGGAACACAACTGATCCTGTCCCCTTCCAGTTCTTTCTTGTTGTTTTGTAAATAAGGTGAGCCGTACCGCCACATTCCCATCCTGGCTGAGAAGCTAAGGGCTACTAACCTTAGTTACCCTTTGAGATCCAGTGACATGTCCTTGCTTGCTGTTCCTAAAATCACACTGCTATGGGAGATCAGGCTTTTGCTGCATGTGCTCCTAGACCTAGAACTCCCTCCCGCTATCTGTTTGGGGTGTCTCTTCTCACTGCCTGTTTAAGTAAGCAATAACCTACAACAGGGAGTGCTGTAACACCCCGGGTGTGTTGTGAGGCATGGAACTACCTGAAAGACTTCTCTGCCTGCACCTATCCGGGGTGACTGGCCCTTCCTTTAATCTAATGACTGTGGGCCTAAGTATTTTTCCTGGTTTTTGCCCTGTTGGGACATGCTGTACTCCTTGTGCTATGGGCATTTGGCTTGTACCTCAGGTTTTGTGCTAGTACTGCACCAAATAATTATGTTGCCTCTTCTGACTGTATAGATATGCATTACATAGAAACGTAAAAGCTGACGGCAGATAAGGACCACAAGGCCCATCCAGTCTGCCCATTTTTTCTGCCTTATGAATGTGCCATAGGCCTTTACTCTGTCAATGGCCTATCTATTCATACTCGTCTGTATTGCTCCCTTATACCTATCCCATGCCTGTTTGAAGCCCTGCACTGTATACATAGGCACCACTTCCTGAGGTAGGTCATTCCATGCATCCACCACCCTTTCTGTGAAAAGGAACTTCCTCACATTACCCCTTAATCGGCCTCCCTCTAATCTCATGCTATGTCCTCTTGTCCTGCTATTTGTCTTATACTTAAACATGTTAGACTCTTTCACCTTGTTAATGTCCTTAAGGTGTTTGAATGTTTCGATCATATTACCTCTCTACCTCCTTTGCTCTAGGGTATACATATTGAACTCCGTTAATCTGTCCTCATACATTTTCTGATGCAGTCCCTGCACCATTTTGGTTGCCTTTCTCTGGACTGACTCCATTTTGTTAATGTCCTTGTGAAGGTGCGGTCTCCAGTACTGCATGCAGTACTCCAGATAGGGCCTAACCAGTGTCTTGTAAAGAGGAATTATTACCTCCCACTTATGACTTGTGATACCCCTACTAATACATCCCAACATCCCCCTAGCCTTACCTACTGCTTTAGTGGCCTGCTTGGATGATTTCAGGTCATATGTGATGATGACACCCAAGTCTCTTTCTTCCCTTGTGATTGCCAGCAACTCCCCTCCCAACCTATAGGTGGCTTCAGGGTTTCTCTTCCTTATGTGCATGATCTTGCACTTCTTTGCATTAAATCCAAGTTGCCACTCTTCTGACCATTTTGCCAGTTTATCCAGATCTCTTCTCATTTTGCCCACCCCATGTGGATCATCTACTCTGTTGCAGATCTTGATGTCATCTGCAAACAGACAAACCTTACCCTCCAGTCCATCTGCAATGTCACTGATGAAGATATTGAAGAGGACTGGCCCCAGGAGTGATCCCTGAGGTACCCCACTTGTGACTTGCATCTCTTCTAACTGTATACCATTTACCACCACTCTCTGTTTTCTGTCTGCCAACCAGTTTACCACCCAGTTGACCACCTTCTGACCCACCTCGAGCCTACCCAGCTTATTAAATCAATCTTCTATGTGAAACAGTATTGAAAGCTTTGCTGAAGTCAAGGTAGGTGACATCAACTGCACCCCCTTGGTCCACCACTCTGGTTACCCAGTCAAAGAAATCCATGAGATTAGTTTGACAGGACCGTCCTGTTGTAAACCCATGCTGTCTTGGATCCTGTGCTCCTATGGATTCCAGGTGTTGCACTATCCTTTCCTTAAGGAGTGCCTCCATAATCTTGCCCACTACTGAGGTAAGACTGACTGGTCTGTAGTTCCCTGCCTCCGCCCTGCTACCACTCTTGTGGAGTGGGATCACATTAGCCCTACTCCAGCCTTCTGGGACCTCTCCTGTGGTCAGAGACTCACAAAATAGTTCTGATAATGGCTCTGCTAGTTCCACCCTTAGCTCCTTTAGTACCTTGGGATGTATATTATTTGGTCCCATTGCCTTGCCCACCCTGAGCTTAGTGAGCTCTTATAAGACCCTTTCTTTTGTGAAGGGACTTGTGCACATCTCCCTCCCCCCTTCGTCCATAAGCTGTGGGCCCTACCCTACCTTCTCCTCAGTAAATACTGAGCAAAAGTATCTATTTAGGATAGATGCTTTTTCTTGGTCCTCCTCCACACACTCACCCTTATCCCCTTTGATCTTAGCAATACCCCCTCTGGACTTTCTCCTTTCACTAATGTATCTATAGAAAGTCTTGTCTCCTTCTTTTACTATTCGTGCTAGTGTTTCCTTGGTTTGGGCCTTTGCCTGCCTTACTGCCTTCCCTGCTTCCTTGGTATGCCTCTCTATTATGTCCCTTGATATTGACTCTTTGTGTCCTATTATTTGATCCTGTTGTTATTTAAGTTAAGCAAGTATCCTCCTTCCTGTCTGTCGTGAAATTGTTTTAAAAATGATCTTCCCTATTTTTGATTATGGTGACATAGTCTACAGTGGAGCTTCCAAATCTTCCCTTGCCAGACTGGACCCCCCTCTTCAACTCTCTGTTATTTTGCTTCAGATTGTTCCCCATGTACCCACCACTGCTATGGCTACTCAGCCCTTTCACTCCCCTCTCTTGATGTCAGGCACCTCTCTCACTGTGCTTCCTATCTAAATTATGGTTTGGTTCCCTTCTCTCCCGCCTTACATCTCTTTTATCCTTTCCCTCACCTTCCTCCTACCCTCTGCACAATAATACTTTCCATTCCCTCACTATTCCTTCTAAAAAATCTACTGCTAGTCAATCTGCTTTCTCATACCACTTTCCTAAACTTTGGTCCTCCCTTCCCTTGTCAATTTGCTCTGCCTCCTCGGCTTTCTTCTTAAAGTCTCTCCTTCATGACTATTCTTCTCCATCCTGTTCTTGACTCTTTTCCTTTCCCCTTCCCAACTAGTTCTGTTCTGGCAATCTGTTTCCTTCATTACCTGTACATATGTTATTCTGATTTTTCTTTATATTTTGAATATTCTCCATGATATATTGAACTTCCTGATATGTTGCTCTATTGATATTACTGATGTATTGATTTTCTTCATCCCCCTACCCCCAAGACACATGTGGAAACAAACAAACTATTATCGGCTCAGTATGTCTTTCCTGATGAAACTTTTATAAATAAACAAACTTTATGTGCTAATTCGTCTGTTTATACTGTCTTATTGTACTCTCCCAGGTCGTACCTGAGAATAGGCATTTAATTGCCTAGTGTGCTTACCTGGTCAATAAAAAGAAAACAAATAAATAAAATTCCTACTGCATGCTGTGGCTGCCTGAATGGCAAGCAAAGCATAGAAGCATAGAATCTGTTGGTAGAAAAGGACTGTTTGGCCCACCCAGTCTGCCCAAGTGTTTCCTGCCTACTCTGCCTCTATGGATCCTATATGGTCTCCGGCAACCCTTCCGCCTCCCTATCTCTTTTTTAAAATAACCCATTGTTTATCCCATGCATGCTTGAAGCCCCCCCTCACTATTCTAGCCTTCACCACTTCCACTGGCAGTCTGTTCCAGGTGTCTACCACCCTTTCAGTGAAGAAATATTACCTCACCTCTCTCTCTCGAGCCTCCCCCTCCTCCAGCTTCATCACATGCCCCTTGGCCCTGACACTCATTCTCATTTGATAGAGACTCCCCACCTACACTCTGTTCACCCCTGTAATGAAGAGATGAATACAATGGATCCTTGAGGCCCCATATTTTACAATCGTGAAACTCATGCATATACATCAGAAAAAGCTGGCCATTGAGGGGAGTCTCATAGTACTCCTGCAACTCTTGCTGCATGCACACAATTTTCAAAAAGGATGTCTTTCTGTGACCCTTTTCTCTCTTTACAGCGGCTTGCAAACATTTTTCAGTTCACATGCTGCCCTAGGTATGAACAGGTGTAGCATGTGCATAGAAAAGGGTAATCAGCTCCCCCTGCTGGTCATCAGTGCAAAGCTCATTTCCCACAATGGCAAGCTACACACCCACCATAGTTCCTGACTCATTCTCCAAGCAATTTATTTATTTATTTAAAATTTAGTAACTGAGATAGGAAAGGTGCACTCAGCCAGGACTCATTTCCAGGTACGAGCCAGAGGAAGGGATACATCAGGGAGTGAACCCGTAATAGCAAAACAGTAGGAGCATGAACACGGACAATAAAATCACCGTACAAGTAACAAATTTCAGAGAAAGACTAAAACAACGTAAAAAGTGTACATGAACATTGGTTATAAGGTAGCCAGGTCAAGACAAAGGGAGCATTCTACCAATGCAGGGCAAGACATTACAGAGTACATTGTACTGTAGGCTATATAACTGAGTAGGCAAAAATGTTTCAACAGGTAAAAAAGAAGAGTGAGATAGAGAGGTCATGAGTGTTTGTAGTGCGGAGAGAAGAGGAAGAAGCCTAACTGCAGAGCGCATTCTTTTTTATGTTGGCTTGCGGCGCTTGCGGTGCTATATTGGGAGTGAAGCTTTGGGGGCGCGGCTGCTGTTGGGCGAATGCAGAACGCATCAGTAGGTGCATCCCTCATTCCCCAACAAGCCAACATGCTAAGCGCAGCACCAACATTATGTAAAGTGGACAAAACTTCTAAACAAGTGCGCTGCAATCAGAGACAAGCTCGTCATGCAGCGTCACTTTGTTTAGAAGTATCCACTTTACCAGTGTCGCCCCCAGTACAGGGTGCCACGCTGAAGCCCACCCCAGCGTGGCAACTGATGTCATGGCCGACGGGTGCCCAACTCCGTCGGCTCCACTGTCCTCCCCAGTACAGAGGTGCCACGGTGGAGCCCACCCCAGCGTGGCAACTGATGCCATGGCCGACAGGGTGCCCAATCCCTGTCAGCTCCACGCCCCCAGCCATCCTTCTGCCACGCTGAGGCCCACCCCAGTGTAGCAAATGTCCACGTTGTCTTTTTTTAAACCTGCAAATTAAAACGGTCCCAGCACTTCTCCTGCCCCTCCCACAATCCACACCCACCCACTGCGCACCCTGCCTCCCACTCCCCACCCATACCTCCGGAGTCTGGCACGTCGATCTTTGTGGACTGGAACACGTCTGCACTCTTCCAAAGCCGAACGCAAAACTGAGGAAATGCCGAAGCTGTATAATGGGCTAGATAGGGTTTTTCAACTTTGTTGCATATCTCAGGCATTTTTGGAATTTTGCACCAAATTTTCAACATGGGGTTTGGGGCCCTCCTCATGATTCTGTCACTGTCATGGCGTTTATCGGCCTCGAAGAGGTGATTTTTAGCAGTCACTGCGAAAATCACCTTTGAGACCGATTAACGAAATGACAGTGGTGGTGTTCATGAGGCGCCTCTTAAAAGCCTAAGTTCCAAATTTGGTGGAAAATCCAACAAATGCCTGTTTACAGTGTGCGTTGCGGTTGCTCACGAGGCTCCGTAACTGCGCATTCACAATTTTTACTGCGGATTTCAGCATTGTCATTTTTTACACCTCCTTGTGAACAGTACAGCTGTCATTTTCCATATCCTGCCCGAAATGTGTTTTCACACTTCCGGCACACAATAGCACAGTCACTGTGGGAAATCAGTGTTTGGGCCAGATTATGAAAATGACAGTGACACAGTTCATGAGCAGAGGACCTAAAATGCCTATGTTAAAAATTTGGTGATGATACTCCATAAAATAATTGTGTTACGAGCATGCGTTGGCAGATTGCATGCACACTCGTACCGTCGTGCATTTGTGATATTTTCAGTCTGGATTTTCACCATTGCCATTTTTCCCCACCTCTTGATGAACAGTACAGCCGTCATTTGACATATCGTGCCCAAAATGTGTTTTCGCACTTCCGGCATCAGAATAGCATGGTCGCTGTGTGAAATCACTTCTTGGGACACTTGAGGAAATAACAGTGACACTGTACATGAGCAGAGGTGCTAAAATGCCTATGTTGAAAATTTGGTGCTGAACGCCCATAAAATGGCAGTGTTGCAAGCGTGCATTGCATATTTCCCACACACCCTAGTAGCTTTGCAAATTTGGTATATTTACATGCCACATTTTCAACACTGGCATTTTTTTTACACCTTCTTATGAACTGTGCAGCTGTCATTTCTCACATCCTGCCCGACATGTTTTCCCGTTCTGCACTACCAAACACCCAAAGGGACACCCTAATGCTTGTCACTCTCTGCAGGGTGGGGGTGGGTTGGCATCAGTTCAATACTTCACTGCCATTCCTATGATGCATCTGTCTAACTCCTGCACTACCAATGCCAATGCCAGCAAGCCAACATTCGGCATTGACAAATGCTTGTTTTAAATGTGTCAGTAAGATTGGTCTGAGAGAGTGCAGGGTGGAAGAGAGCTGGATGGGGAAAGGGAGGCTGTTCCAAAGTGGAGGAAGTTGGATAGAGAAAGCAGACTGGCCTGCTACAGGTTTACTGTGAGGGATATGAAAGGAATGAGCAGCAGATGAACAGAGGGAGTAAGAGGAGGGGATAGCAGGGTAAGGAGAGAAGTAGGAAGAGACATGCCAGCACTTGGCTAAGAAGGAGGAACAGCGTGAGAGATGTCAGACCTCAAGAGACAGGAAAGACAGACTAGTATATAGAGAGCGGTGATGGGTGAGAGATGGAGCATTAAGGGTAAAGAGACAGAAGGAATGAACAAGGGGGTCCTGCTAACAAGTGTAGACTTTGAGGCAGCACTGTAGACTACATCTGCATAGTCAGACACCAACAAGAGCATCTTAAGGAGGATTTCATGGCCAGCCAGGAAAGGAAGGTATGATTTGTTTTGGTACAGCACACCAAGCTTGGGGCAAAGTTTCCTGTGCATGGCATCAATGTGAATGGAAATGCTGAGATTCTGATCCAGCCACAAAAACTTTGAAATGGGGTACCTGTTCAAGCAGGTTGCCATCCAAAGTTGAGAAGACAGGTGTATGTTGGAGACTTGCTAATCTCTGTCTAGTGCCAAATGTAAGAGACAGTTTTGGGGGCATTTAGTGAGAGCCAATTCATTTCATACATGTGAATGTGAGAAGAGAGACAGGTGGAGGGTAGGTTATTAAAGAAGATGGAGAAAAAGGGTTGTGCGAAGGATGGACCCCTTGGAGACACTGGACTTGATGGGCAAGGGAGATGATAGGGCATCGCCAATTTGGAGCAACTGGAGCTGAGCTGAGCAGCAGGAGCAGAACCATCCCACTGCTGGTTGGAGAGACCTGCAGCACCTAACTTATCCAAAAGAAGGGGGTGGGCTACTGTATCAAAGGGCTTTGCAAGGTGTATGAAAACTGGCACAGAGAACAGGCCCTGGTCCATGCTTTTCAGCACAAAGTATGTGAACCGGAGGAGGGAGGAGATGGTGGAGTGGTTCTTGCAGGAGAAAGACTGAAAAGGGGAGAGTGCCTGCTCCACTACACAAATCCATATGTATGCAGAGGATACGGTCCTTTATACATCTAGCACACCACACACCAATGCCCAGGCTAGGCTACAATAGGATTCACCAAGGTTCAGAAATGGCTCCAGTCAAATCAACCGTTTCTGAATGCTAAAATGACAGTCTCCATGTCTTTCGGCACCAGACAGACACTATCTTCCCTTACCTCTCCCCCAGGTGTTTCACATACTGGATGGTATTCTGATTGAGAAAGTCCATTTCTTCAAATACCTTGTGGTCTGGCTAGACCACCACCTGGACTTTTCTGCACATGTGGATGCACTCCATAAAAACCTCCACCCCAAGCTTGCTGCACTGTACAGAAATAAGGATTGCATTCCTCCATCAGCCCGATGTGCTAGCATGCAGAAAATGATCCTTTCTACCTTTGACTATGCAGACACAGTCTACAGCACCACCCCCAAAACTACCCTGGCCAGACTGGACACCCTTTTCAATTCCTTCTGTTGTTTCATACTTTCCTGCCCCCCATTCACCACTGTAATCTGTACTTAGACACGTCCCTCCCTCTCTGGAGTCCAGGCACTCATCACAGGTGCCACCTTCATCGCCAAATTCTGGGAAGGGAATCTCCCCTCCTGCCTTTCCTCTCTCATCTCTGCCTCACCCCTGAGCTCTTACTCACTTTGGAATTCTGACTCTCATTCGCCATCCCTCACCGCTATACCTCCGCTGGCTAATCTGCCTTTTCTATCACTGTCCTAAGCTTTGGAATGCCATCCCCTCAAATAGAAACATAGAAACATAGAAGTTGATAGCAGATAAAGACCGCAAGGCCCATCCAGTCTGCCCATTTCTTTTTCTACCTTATGAATGTGCCATTGGCCTTTGCTCTGTCAATGGCCTATCTATTTATACTCATCTGTATTGCTCCCTTATGCCTATCCCATGCCTGTTTGAAGCCCTGCACTGTATTCATATCCACCACTTCCTGAGGTAGGCCATTCCATGCATCCAGCACCCTTTCTGTAAAAAATAACTTCCTCACATTACCCCTTAATCGGCCTGCCCCTAATATCATGCTGCGTCCTCTTGTCCTGCTATTTTTTTTTTCCTTATATTGAAACATGTTAGACTCTTTCACTTTGTTAATGCCCTTAAGGTGTTTGAATGTTTCGATCATATCACCTCTCTCCCTCCTTTGCTCTAGGGTATACATAGTGAGCTCAGTTAATCTGTCCTCATATGTTTTCTGATGCAGTCCCTGCACCGTTTTTGGTTACCCTTCTCTGGACTGCCTCAATTTGGTTAATGTCCTTGTGAAGGTGTGGCCTCCAGTACTGCATGCAGTACTCCAGATGGGGCCTAACCAGTGTCTTGTAAAGAGGGATAATTACCTTCCTCTTCTGACTTGTGATACCCCTACTAATACACCCCAATATCCCTCTAGCTTTACCTACTGCTTTAGTGGTCTGCGTGGATGATTTCAAGTCATCGGTGATGACGACACCCAAGTCTCTTTCTTCCCTTGTGACTGCCAGCAACTCCCCCCTCCCAACCTATAGGTGGCTTCAGGGTTTCTCTTCCCTATGTGCATGATCTTGCACTTCTTTGCATTAAAACCCCAGTTGCCATTCTTCTGACCATTTTGCTAGTTTATCCAGATCTCTTCTCATTCTACCCATCCCATTTGGATCATCTACTCTGTTGCAGATCTTGGTGTCATCTGCAAACAGACAAACCTCACTGTCCAGTCCATCTGCAATGTCACTGATGAAGATATTGAAGAGGACTGGCCCCAGGACTGATCCCTGAGGCACCCCACTTGTGACTTGCATCTCTTCTGACTGTATACCGTTTACCACCACTCTCTGTTTTCTGCCCGACAACCAGTTTGCCACCCAGTAGATCAGTGTCTGACCCACCCCAAGCCTACCCAGCTTATTAATCAATCTTCTATGTGGAACAGTATCAAAAGCTTTGCTGAAGTCAAAGTAGGCAACATCACCTGCTCCCACTTGGTCCACCACTCTGGTTACCCAGGCAAAGAAATCTATGAGATTAGTTTGACAGGACCTTCCTTTTGTAAACCCATGCTGTCTTGGATCCTGTGCTCCTACGAATTCCAGGTGTTACACTATCCTTTCCTTAAGGAGTGCCTCCATAATCTTGCCCACTACTGCGGTAAGACCAGGGTCGGACTGGGGTACAGAGGGCCCACCTGGAAAATCAATGCAGGAGGGCCCAGGGTGATACACTCATATCAGTATTCCAATTCGATTTGATATATTAGCTCTGTGATTACATCTTACATTTATCTACAGTGTCCCAGATACCCCATTTAATTAGATAAAAAGATGATAAATACAAAAGTTTTCAGAGTTCAGAAGGTGACCAGGTACCCAACTGAGGGGGGCCCACCTGGAAATTTCCAGGTATCCAGGTGGACCAGTCCGACCCTGGGTAAGACTGACTGGTCTGTAATTCCCTGCCTTTTCCCTGCTACCACTCTTGTGGAGCGGGATCACATGAGCCCTTCTCCAGTCTTCTGGGACCTCTCCTGTGCTCAGAGACTCACTAAACAGTTCTGATAATGGCTCTGCTAGTTCCACCCTTAGCTCCTTTAGTATTCTGGAATGTAGGTCACCAGGTCCCATTGCCTTGACCACCCTGAGCTTATCGAGCTCTTGTAGGACCCTTTCTTTTGTGAAGGGACTAGTGCACTCCTACCTCCCTCCTGTGTCCATGTTGCCGAGCTGTGGGCCCTGCCCTACCTTCTCTTCCATAAATACTGAGCAGAAGTATCTATTTAGGATAGATGCTTTTACATGGTCCTCCTCCTCACATGCCCCCTTATCCCCTTTGATCTTAGTAATACCCCCTCTGGACTTTCTCCTTTCGTGAATGCATCTATAGAAAGTCTTGTCACCTTCTTTTACTGTTTGTGCTAGTGTTTCCTCGGTTTGGGCCTTTGCCTGCCTTACTGCCTATCCTGCGTCCCTTAGGGATGTTTGGTATGCCTCCCTATCTTCATCCTGCTGCGTTCCCTTATATTTCCTGAAGACCAGCCTTTTGGCTTTGACCTTTTCTACTACTGTTTTTGAGAACCAAAGTGGTTTCCTTCTTCTTTTGCACTTCCTTTTCTCACTAACACAATGGAATGTTGCTTCAAGTATTGCATCTTTAATGCTTGCCCACTTTGCCTGTACCCCCTCACATGTATTTCTTTTTGCCAGGGCTAGCTAAACTCTGCTGACCATCTTATCAAAGTCAGCTCCTCTGAAGTCCCATATTTTTGCCTTGAAATGGGATGATTTAGTTCTAGTGGCCAAATTGAACCATACCATGTGATGGTCACTGGCCCCCAGGTGACTTTCTACCTGGAGATCTGTGATCCTTTCCCTTTTAGTCAGTACTAGATCTAGAAATATTCGACATGTGCCATCTCATAGAGCCATATCTACACTATTGTGTGCCTATATGGCCCACTCCTGCTCCTACCACATCATTTGACCCCAGTGCGCAGCCTCCTATTTTACCTTTTGTCCCTCCTTACCTCCATACCTAGTTCAGGTGCTGCCCATCACAGCACTTTAATTACCTCCCAAATACCCAATAATGACCATTCCCTGATACTGCTACTCACGTTCAGCTGCGTTTTTCACTGTTTTAACTGTTGTTGCACTTATTGCATCCATTGTATCATACACTTCTGTTTTGTATCTTGTCACCTACCTTGTCTTTGAACTGTTCCATTGTACTGTATTTTTGATCTTGTTACCTCACTGCACCTACCTTGTCTATGTACTGTTGTACTGTACTGTATTTTTTATTTTGTTTTTGCACTGCACTGCTTGTTCCCACTCCACCCCACCTCCACCCCTGAACGTATCTGGAAACAAGCTATCTAGCTCAGTGTACTTTCCTGGCCAAACATTTCAATAACTAAATAAAATAAAAGGAGTAGTCTAGGTAGATAGGTGGATAGCTGTGAGAGAACAGGTTTTTCCTAAACCTCTGTCAGAGCAGGAAAATGAGAGATGGAGCAGTAGTTACTGTACCTGGGAAGGAGGGTCATCCCCCTTTAAGGAGAGGGATTATTTTAGCTTGCTTCCAGAACTGGGGAACACATCCAAGTTGGAAAGAAAGACTGAAGAGGGAGGCAAGAGGGACAGCGATGGCTGACACAGAGAGCTGGAGAAGGTTAGTATCCAGACCACCAGGGCTGTGCCCCTTAACAGAATTAAGACAGAGCAAGGCAATGACTATATATATTATTACTACTACAAATCCCTCCTGAAGGTGGTTTAACTAGTTTGGCCCAGCTGTTGGACAGCATCAGTCACTGTACCTCTACAAGGAAGATCATTATGCTGGGGGACGTCACCCCTAAACTAACTGCACAGTAGCACCCAAATACTGTACTGTGAAATGCTGATGCAGCTAAATGTCTCCCAACTTATTACCACTCCCACCTGTATTAATCATAGGTCCTCAAATCACGCCCTGTTGGACTGGATACTCACAAATTGTGAAGATAGGGTTCTCCACACAGGAGTCTTATCTGTCTCCAGCAGTGAACTCCACCCCCCCCCCAATGTTCTGCATCTGGTTCTCCAAGCACCCCCAACCTTCCCACAAACTTTTGGCCTTCAGAGATTTCTCCAAGTAGGACACTCCTCGCTTGTTCTCAGACCTAAGTGCAGTCAAGTGGTCAGCCCTTCACACTGTGCCCGATGTTAACTCTGCCCTGGGCTTCCTCACTGCTGCCCTAACCACCATCCAAGATAGGCACGTCCCCCTAATCACCCAAAGAATGCAGGATTGGAACAGAAGATAGCTCTTCAAAGATCTCCTCAGGAAAATAAAGGACAGGGATACCATGTGGCTGGCTTACACCACCCCCCCCACCATGGAATAAATTCTGGCATCTGCGCAACTTCTGCAAGCAAGAAGTAGAATCCCACAAGGTCAAATATCTTGAAATCCTACAGACTCAGGGCCTAGGCAACTCCAAACATTTCTGGACAGTAGTGAACTCCCTAATCAAATTTGGGACCAAACAATATGCAGTCAAACTGGATACTATGGCTGGGTTCCTAACTGATTCTTTCAAAGTCACCCAATTTACAGACCTGGCCGACTACCTGGGTAAGCTTCCTCCCAGTGACCCTTTCTGCAGTCTTAAGAACTAGGTTGCTGGTAGCCCCAGCATTCCACCATTTCACTTCAAGGCCATCTTCCTGCAAGGAATTTGTATGCTCCTTAAGACCCTCCCGAGCCAAGGCAGCACCAGCAGCAATGACCTCTGCCCGAGGTTTCTTAAATTAGTTGCCAATTTTATAAATCAAACCTCTGGTTACTATTTTTAATCTATCCCTGACCTCCTTGTCAATACCCTCACTATGGAAGCAAGCCAGAGTGATCCTCATTTTCAAATCCAGTCACCCAACCCTCACTGACAAATATCACCCCATTTCTGTCATCTCTCACCTAAGCAAAATACTCAAAGGGGTTGTTTTTCAGCAAGTCACTGACAATGTGTCTAAACACAACCTTCTCTCTCAACAACACAGCTTTAGGAAGGGCCACAGCATAACCACTGCCTTAGCATTCTTCACTGACCATGTTCTTAGAGGGGTGGATACAGGCAAGCTAACAGATGCCATCTTCATGAATCTTACCAGGGTCTTTTTTCTGGTAAATCATAGCATTCTAGTAGACTAGTTGCACCATATTGGGTTCTATGCCATGATCACATCTTGGCTTTGCAATTACCTTCCTGGGAGAACCTAGGTGGTATGCACAGGAGGCCACCTCCAGCACACTGGGGGTCCAAACTGGGGTTCCTCAAGTATCCATATTTGGGCCCATCTTGTTTGCCTTATTCATAGATTTACTTGCAAAGGATTGTAACATGCTGCTGTAGGCAGATGACCTTATCCTCTTCCACAGCACTAAGACCCCAGCTGAAATGTCTTCCACCCTCATGGTGGATTTCAGCACCACCCAATGGTGGTTCCTGGCAAACAAACTCTGGGTAAATGCCAAGAAAAATAAAGCCATGCTGTTCAGGTCCAAACCAAGACTAGCTAGGTGGGCAGCCAACACTAAACCCCTAGCTTTAATCCACGCAGGTGTTAATGATGTAGGGAGACAAAATCTCACTGACATCCAAAGGGACTTTGAGTAAGTCGGGAGGGGCCTGCAGCTAATGGCAGTGATCTCATAGTATCAGGAGTACTCCTAGTAACTAGACCAACCTATGCTAAAATCAGGGATATACAAGCTTTGAATGGCTGGCTAAAAAGATGGTGTCACAGGGAAGGTTACACATATCTAGAGCAAGGGGATACATTCAACAACCAGAGGTTATTTGCTCAGGATGGATTGCACTTAAATAGGCAGGGAAAGTGCATCCTTGCACAAAGACTGTGCCACGCTATTGACATTGGTTTAAACTACAGGCAAGGGGGGGATAAGGGGACTCTTAGTGCAGAGTCAAATAGCAACAGGAACGCTGCTCCATTAACGTGGAATTTTCTGGTTATAAATGCCAGGAGTTTAAATAATAAAACAGATTAACTTCTTCATATTTTGCATAATTCTAACATTCATATCTGTGCAATTACAGAAACTTGGTGGGGAGAAGAGGACCCCGGGACAAAAATATACCAGAATATACCCTGTACCACAAGGATAGGAAACAGACTAAAGGGGGAGGGGTGGACCTTTATATTATAGACCGTATTATTTCCAAATCCATTGATACTACCCAATGGGACAGCACAGAGACTATATGGATCAAAAATTCCCCACCATATTCCACCAATATCAATCTGGGGCTGGTATACAGACCCCCATCCATCTCACAACAGGATGATGTACAAATGTTGAACTTTATAAACAAAACAACTACCACTGATAATAGCATATTAGTTGGAGACTTTAATCTCCCTGAGATAAACTGGGACACCCTACAAGTAGAGGGAATCACGCTTCTTAGAAGCTGTTATATTGGCAGGTATGACCCAGTTCATTACAACAAACACCAGGGGTAATCATATTCTGGATCTAGTTCTACCCACCCTAGGGTACCAGTGATCACTCCATGGTAAGCTTTAGATACAAGAGCAGGTTGGGCAATGGAAAAGGGAGTACTATAGTCTACAAATATTATAAGGCAGACTTTGAGAGTATGAGATCGGACCTGGCCTCATGGAATTGGGAGAAGGATTTTGATAACCAGACACTAGAGCACATTTGGAAACTCATGGTAAACAGAATTGTTTCCCTTGCACAAGCACACACTCCAGTGGTTCATAAATATGAAGGGGCTAACAAATCATGACCACAATGGATGACACCGAGTGTGCGGAAATCAAGCAACAAGAAAAATAAAGCATTCAGTAATGCCAAGAAGAGTGGCAGTAACAAATGCTGGGACACTTAGAAGAAGATCCTAAAGAAATCTAAATTAAACATCAAAAATGCTAAGCAAAAACATGAGCTCATGCTTACCCAAAGAGTACAGAACAATTATAGATTCTTCTACACCTATATAAACAACCAGAGGGGAGAAAGCAAAACCGCTGACCCCTCAAAGGCTCAGACGGTAATATGGTTACAGATAACCTAAAAATGGCTGAGTAGTACAATAGTTTCTTTATTTCTGTCTTTAACAAGAAGACATCCCCCAGGACAAACCATCTTGACCAACCTGCTACCATAGGCCCCCACATTACAAGAGAGGACGTGCTTATGAGACTCCAGAGCATAGATCAGAATAAATCACAAGACCCAGATAGACAACATCCCAGAATTATAAAGGAATTGGCAGAGCTACTAGTTGACCCAATTATAGCCATTTACCAAAAGTCACTAGATGAAGGTCTGGTCTTTGAGGCCTGGAGACAGGCGATAGTGGTGCCAATCCATAAAAAGGGTACCAAACACAAGGTGGAAAACTATAGACCTATTAGTTTAACAGCGGTTCTTGGTAAAATTTTAGAAGGCACATTAAGGACCATATAATAAGCCATGTTAGGTCAACAGATGCCCTAGCTAGTACCCAGCATGGATTCACCCAGGGCAGGTCATATCAGACCAATCTATTAGAATGTTATGGCAGGGTCAATAAAGCCTTGGATGATAGGCACTCTGTGGATGTCATTTTTTTGGATTTCTCTAAAGCATTTGATAAAGTCCCACATGGGGAGCTTGTTGACGTTCTAATAGCATGTGGAATCACTGGTAAAACATCCCATTGGATTGAAGCCTGGCTTTCAGGCAGGAAACAAAAAGTTAGCATTAAAGGGACACATTCCAACTTGGCAGAGGTGACCAGTGGGGTGCCACAGGGTTCCGTACATGGGCCCTGCCTGTTCAATAGTTACATTTCATCAATGAGTACTACTACAGGTGTATGGCTATCCAAATTTGTGGGCAATACATGGATAGGGCACATTGTGGACACCAGGGAGGATGCAGACACCCTTCAATTAGCATTAAGAGATCTGGAGACCTAGGCTGCTGACAGAAAACTAACATTCAATACAGACAAGTGCAGTGTAATGCACTTTGGGAAAAAGAACAGTCAGATCAACTACTCTAGGTGGGCAGGTACTCAACAAAGTTGAGGATGAAAGAGACCTGGGTATCAGAATTAGTAACGACCTCAGCTTTAAGTCACAATGCAACCAGATTATTGAAAAAGCAAGTAGTATATCACACTGCATAAATAAATATATCAAGAGCAGGAACAAAGATGTTCTGCTGCCTCTCTATACATCTTTGGTGAGGCCACATGTTGAATACTGTGCCCAGTTCTGGTCTCCCAGTGGTAGAAGGGAAATTCAAGCGTTGGAGAGAGTTCAGAGAAGGGTAACATGCATGATCACCGAGGTACAGGAACTGGACTACCAAGCCAGACTTAATACCCTGGAGCTGTACTCATTAGAATTTAGGTGCTTGAGAGGGGACATGTGTCTGTTGTACTGAGCGATCACAGACCTGCAGCTGAGGGAGATCTTGGGTCTAGAGTTTAAGGATAAAATCTTTAGTACAAGATCGCAACCCCTACAAATTGAATTTGGTAGATTCAATACTACCAAAAGGATGCATTGATTCTCTATTAGGGTAGTAAAAATCTGGAACGAGCTCCCAATAGAAGCAATGGCCAGTGGAAGTATGTCCAGTTTCAAGTCACAACTGGGCATACACTTAATCACCAACAATATTTTGGGTTACAGTGGATAATTTCAGTGAGTTATAATGGACTCCGGTTTAAACAAAGCTCTGAATAACCTACGATACCTATGTTACTAACTCACTACACATCTTGTCCCCTGACAGCACTCCCCTTGAACTAGTGACTATCTTCAAGTGTCTGGGAGTCACTCTAGCCCTTTTCTTGACCTTCTTAGATCATATCAGACTCACAGTTAGATGTGTGAACCAGAAACTGGAGGTTGACTTCTGGCTCAAGGATCTCATGACTCCAGAAGTAAAGCTTACCATTGCCCAAGGTACCTTATTACTCCCTCTGGACTACTGCTCCCCTATTTACACAGATACAGAGAGGGTGATGGCAGATAAGGACCATGTGGCCCACCTAGTCTTCCCCTTTTCCCTACCTAATGCATTATCGCAGACCCTAGTTGATCTGCTGCTTACTCTCTCTTCCCTATTACTAAAGTACTCTTATGTCTATCCCATGCATTCTTGAATTCCCCTAATGTTTTTGCCCCAGCACCTCTCTGGGGAGGCTGCTTCAAGCCTCCACTACTCTTTCTGTGAAAAAGTACTTCTTTACGTTGCTTCTGAGCCTACCCCCCCCCCAAGCCTCATATCATGCCTTGTTCTTGTACACCTGCTTTTCTGTTACCTTGTTTATACCTCTGATTTACTTGAAGGTGTCTATCATGTTCTCCCTCTCTCTCCTCTCCTCCAGAGAATACATAATGATGTCCTCTAGTCTTTCCTCATATGACTTTTGGTGCAGTCCTTGCACTATTTTTACAAGCAAACCTCATCCTCCTGCATGTTCAGACTCAACAAAGTGTACAATAACAACATTTGCAGGTTCAATTGCCCTGCTGGTCCATTGATCCATACACCACTGCTCCCTCTACCAGGCCCTCTGTTCTCTCTCCCCACAGGCAGGCCCACTGACAGTACCTCTTAGGCTGCCTTATAGCCAAATGCATTCAGGAAAAAGGGTTGCCTCCCCTGTCCTCATTACTCAAATCTAAGCCTTGTCCCTGTGGCCTCCAGCCTTCCTCCAGTCTTCTCCTAGAGTGCCCCCAGGTTCCCACACATATGGGTCAAAAAGCCTTTTCTGTGGTCACCCCGAATGACAAACAGCCTACCAACTCCCCTACCAACTCTAGGATCATGCTCGTTATTCAAATAGCAATATAAGGTCACCTTCTCAGCTGCACCCACCTACAATTGTCCCCCAACCCAATCCCACAGGACAAAGAGTCCTTACACCACTGATTTAGTTTCTGGGTGAACCAGTTGTTCTCCCTTCTTGTATCTAAGACATTGTGATGCTATGTTTACTCTGTAAATTGTTTACATTGTAGTTATTTATTATGTGATTGCTTCCTTATGAGCTAAAGCTAATGTTTATTTTGCTTTATTTATTTAAAACGTTTTACCACAAAAAGCATCCTGAGCAGTGTTACTCATTTCCAGATGCATCCTGGAGTACAGGGGTGGGGTGACAAAGCAAGAACATAGTATCAAACAACAAAATACATTAAATCAACAAATAACATGATAATGAAACTACAAGGTACAATTATAGTAATAATCCAACAATCAAACAAAAGTTCACTAAAAGGGTTGCAAGTGTGATGTGAAGGAGAATTCAGTATATATCAGGAGGAGAGAGAGGGGCTGGTGGAGTGGGGACAGCTACAGAGGGGGAGAGGAGGTGAGGTTACGAAGGAGAGGAATGAAGGTATGGTGAGTTCCATATCATAATAGCGATCGCAAAATAGGGATTGCTATTATGGCGAGTGTATATCGTCGAAAAGCAAATCGGCGATATACACATGCCGGCGCCCCAACATCCAGCAACAGCACTAAGTGTTTTTTTTGCCTTCGGGGGGGGGCAAACGGGGAGTGATGTCCCCCACACCCCCCTGACTATAGATTCCTAACTCCAGGAGGGGTACATGGTGGAGAGGGGACAACAATCCAGTTTGCGACACAAAAAAATAAAGGCAGCCACAGGAAGCAGCAAAATATTGTCTCCTAGTCTACAGCCCCGAACCCAATATATTCTGCACCAGAGCTGGCCACCCTCACCACCACACCACATGGCTAGTTCAGCTGCAGCAGGTACACCACTCCCATACAAACCCCTTCCCTATCCCCCCTTCCAGTCGCCCTTCCCTCTGCTCACCTTCATGTAAGGTTGCTACCCTTGCAGGGTAGCCCATGGGGATAGCACTGAATATGAGTTGCCATTTTGATGCGTTGCTCATATTCAGTCGCTATACTCTCTGGATACCGGTATGGTGGGATGGAGCATATCTGATGGAAGAGGGAAGGGAATTCCAGATTTTGGGGAAGCGATGAGAAAAGGCAGCTTGACCAATGGAGGTGGACCTAGAAGGGATGGCCAGAGTGTGGGGGTCAAGATTTTGTCGTAAGTAGGTGGTGGGGGGGGGGAGAGAGGATAGGGAAGAGTAGAGCTAGGGAGGAAGAGAACTGAACCAGTAATTAGCTATGAATTGGCGCAATGAGACAGGCAGCAGTCCTCAAGGGAGGGGAAAGAGAGAGATTGGTAGAGGTCACAATGGTGGGTATGGAGGAGTGGTCCAGAGCAAAGCGGCAAAAAGCATGGAAGAGGGTGTCCAGTCTAGCTAGGAAGGCTTCACCTGTACTAAATCAGATGTTTGTATCATCAACTGTATTGTCACAACCTATTGTTTCTTGTATCTGTGTACTTCTATCATTAACTTTGCTGTGCCATCTTAATGTCCCAGGAGAATATTCTGAACCCCTAACTGGGCTTGAACTCCCCGGCAGTGCAGTACTCCTCAGACCGCTGCCGCCATCCACTTCTCTGAACTGCTGATCCAGCCTGATCTTAAGGTATGGTCCCCGAGATAGCGCTGCTTCAATTTTTGGCACCTGACTGCTTCAAATCTCTGACTGATCACAGCATCTCAGCCACTTCTCTGGGATTGTTCTCTGCTAAGCCTTGGACTGTGTGCTGCTCAGGCTCTGCTTATTAGGGTTAATTTTTGACCCACCTACCCACCTCTGCCCTGACACTCTTTAAATGTTCTTGTTGCTTTTGTAGCTCCACCCTGTTTTGCTGTGACCCAATGTCCTCTTTCTCACTCCCCCGCAGTTGTTTTCCCCTTCCCCAAGGGACAAACCACGGGGATCTTTCTCTCCTTCTTACTCCCAGTGGCTCCATTCAATATAGCCCTATCACCAACCCCCAATCTGCACTCTCCCTGCTTCCCTCCCATGGTCTCTTTTTCTGTTTTTTGCATCTTCCTCTTTTCCCCCATGTGTTCCCTCCTCAACTTTCTCCTTCTTCTTCTCCTCCTTCTTCTTCTCCTTCTTCTCCTTCTTCTCCTTCTTCTCCTTCTTCTCCTTCTTCTCCTTCTTCTCCTTCTTCTTCTTCTTCTTCTTCCCTCATCCCCCTCTTGCCGTTCAGTTTCCAACCCCAACTTCTGCTCAGTCACCCCCGGCTCTCACCTCAATGTTACCACCTCTCCAGCCACCTCCTCTCCCCTCCCCTCTCCCCTTATCTTCTACCCTTCCTCAATCCATCACAGGCTGCTCTGCTGCTGTAGCCTTTACTCTGCAGCTATTCGGCAGCTCCTCCCTCCCTGACCCCTTTGTGCATCCATGCCCCACATCTGCAGAATCAAAAGCAAGTCTCATGCTCCACACCTCCACCTCCTGGTCCTCTTACTGCTTCTAGCAAGGAACACTGAGCCTAATCCCAGCCCCACAAGCCCTGACACCTCTCCCTCAGGCTCTCCCAAAAGGCCTGCATATCTTCCATATTAATGCACACAGCCTCCTTCCCAAACTGGACGACCTAAAAATGTGGGTCACCCGACACTCCCAGGACATTCTTTGCATCTCAGAAACCTGGCTATCCTCTCATGTCCCTGACTCTCAGCTGGCCCTCTCCGACTTCACCCTCTTCCAGCAGGACCATGGAAAAAGCGGTGGCGGGGTAGCCATCTACTCCCACACCTCATTAAACTGTTTATCTCGTACCATGAGGCTAGCTCCATCACCCTTCCCCGCTTCTTCTCCCCTTTTTGTGTGGGTCTTATATGCCTCTCCTAAACTTCCCCCCTTATCCCTGGTCTAAAGATCACAGCCATCTCAGCCCTCACTAACACTGGAGAGCTCATTCTTTTAAGTGATTTTAATCTAGACTGGCTCTCCCCCTCCTCTCGCAATGCTCGTCAACAGATTGAGGCATTAAACCTTTCCCAAATGATTCATGAACCTATGTGCCCTAACCCTAGATCTCAAGCTCACTCATGGCTTGACTGGGTGCTCTCTTCTCACCCCTACTGCATTTGCTCTGCTGGCACCTTACCAGACATGCTTAGTAACCACTGCCCTACCTACTGTATTAGGACAGCCTGTCTCCCACCCATTCCCCCCAAATAAATCCATTTCCACCCCCTAAAATCACTTGACATCCACAAACTTCTCCAGGACTTGGCACAGGCTGACTGGAGCCCCGTCCTTTCCTCCCTCTCAGTTGACTCCACCCTTTCCCACTTCACCTCTATCATCTTGAAAATTTGGGATATCCATGCCCCCCTTAAAACAGCCAGGGTAAGGTGCACACATCGTCCTTGGATAACCTCGCTATCCAGGCCAAATCTAGAGTTTGTGATTGTGCTTGGCGCTGTTTCAAAACTTCTGGCACCCTAGCCCATCTCCAGGCCTTCTGTACCCTCTGCAACATATATACCATTAGTATCCAGCGAGCTAAATCTGACCTCTTTAAATCCCGGCTACACCCTCCAATAGTACCCTATCCTCCTCCTGGCAAGACATTCGCTGGCCTCTTCACTCCTCCTCTGACACCCCCCCCCCCAATCCGGGTGGATGGCAAACTTTTATCCGATCCAGCTCTTGTTACCAAAGCTCTCAATAAATATTTCACTTCCTGTGCCATTCCATCAGGGCCCACCCCTCCTCGCAACCTCCTGACCTCAATTCCCTCCTATTCTTTTGTCAGAAGTCTTGAGAGCCCTCATGTCTCCAAATCCCAACAAATCTAGCCCTGATGGACTACATCCCAGGCTCCTAAAAATCTCAACCCCCCCTATAGTGACCCTGTTAACCTACATTCTCTCTCTCTCTCTCTCTCTCTCTCTCTCTCCTTAGCCACAGTCCCTTATACCTGGCAGTCTGCTACAGTTCTCCCCCTTCACAAAGGTGGTAACCCCACTAGCCCAAGTGTAAGAATCCTTAATTCTCACCAGGCTAAATGACTTCCTATCTTCATCTAACCCTCTCTCCATTCCAATCAGGATTCAGGAAGTCCCACCCAACCTCCTCCTCTCTCCTTCTCTCCACAGATGCCATTTACTCTGCCATGGACTAGCGCCTGATCAACTCTGCTATATGTATTGACCTCGCCAAGGCCTCTGACTCTTGTCTCCCATACCCTTCTCCTCTATAAGCTAAGCTCTATTGGACTCTTCCCCCACCTCAGTAGCCTGATTCAGCTCCTACCTTACTGGCCACTTCCAGTCAGTCGCTATCAACAATGTCTTCTCCCCTTCCCTTCCTGTTCTCGCAGGTGTTCCCCAAGGTTCAGTCCTTGGGCCTGTTCTCTTTTCTCTCTTCATTAATGATCTTTCCTCAGCCTGTACCCATGTCCATATTCACTTATACGCAGACGACACCATCCTTTTCTGTCTGGCCTATCCACCCAGGATGTTCAATCTCACCTTCAACAAGATCTCTCATCAGTCATAGCCTGGTTTGAAGCCAACAGCCTTAAGCTCAATACTAAAAACTGTGGCCATGAGCTTTGGCTCAAAACAAAAACTCGGCAGGCTTTCCTCTCTCTCTGTTTTCTTCTCCACGGCTAATACCCCCCTCAACAATGTCTAGACCTATAAATTTCTAGGTATTTGGCTTGACCCTCCCTCAATTTCTCCTCCCATATCAATGCTCTCCACACCAAACTGTGCCATAAAACTAGGGTTACTTTATCACCACAAATCCAGTCTTTCTCTCCCTGTTAGACATGACCTCCTGGTAAAATGGATCCTTCCAGCCTTTGATTATGCAGACATTGTTTACAGAGCTGCTCCAACTACCTCCATCACCAGCTACCTCCATCACTAAACTGGGATGTGTTGTTTCATGCCTTCTGTTGGTTTGCCTCAAATCCACCCACCCCCCCAGCTCACCACTGTGACCTTTACACTTCTCTTTCCCCTTCAGTCCCTCTCACAGAGGTGCTCCTCTCACTGCTCTACTTTCATTGCTAAATCCTGGGTTGGGTCTCTCCCATCCTACCTCTTCCCTCTCCGTACTCCTGTTACTCCCTCACCCTACAACTCCCACTCTAACAGTTCCCGCACTTTCTCCCTCCCTCACATCCGCACTTCTGCGGGCAAACTCTCCTTCTCCTACAGATTTAATTTCCTCTGGAACAGCTTTCCTTCCTCCCTCCCTCCCTTCCTTCCTTCCTTTCTTCCCTCCCTCCCCTCTCTCAGGCGCCTTCTCAAACCTCTCCCTTACCTCCTGCATCTATTCTTCCACTTAGGTCCTCACCAGATAGCGGACTTCTCTACACCCATTGATTGTACAGATCTCTGTAAATACAGCGTATATGTGTGTGTGTATATATATATATATATATATATATATATATTTTTTTTTTTATTGTACCTCTTCTTTTCTTGACTGCCATGCTGTCATTATCTCTCGTTATGTACTCTGCATTGCACTCTGTATGTTAATTGTATTTACTGCAACTATGCACCCCTGTTCCCCTGGGTCTCACCTGGAAACGAGCCTCGGTTCATGGTGTCTTTCCCAGTTATCAACTTTTAAATAAATACATAAATGCCTGAAAATGGTCCCTGGAATTAGGGTGCCTACCCGGTTAAATAAATAAATACTGTAAGTAATTAAAATAAAATTGTACAGCCCACAGCCTTAGCTGGTCAAGCTTGGAGCAGACTCCTGATATTACTATGAAAAACACTCAGTCCTTTGAGAAGGTTGGTGGATGGGAAGGGGAGCAGAGTTCTTCTCCCCATCACCAGCCAGTAGAAGTAAATAGGTTATGAGGAGCAGTTGTGTGCGAGACTTACGACTACAAGCAGGTACTCTAGAGGAAGAGGGGTGGGTGAAGGAGAGATGGGGTAGAAGGAAGACAACACAGAACATTATCAAGGTTGACATAGGGGGAGGAGGAGAGGAGAGGAGACCACAGTGAATAAGGAAGGGGTAAGGGATGACAGGTGGGGGAGGCAGGAGGGGTAAAGAAGGGAAACTGGGGAGAGAGAGAGAGGGAGGGAGGGGGGAGAGAGAGAGGAAGAGGGGAGAGAAAAAGAGAGAGAGAGGGAGAAAGGGGAGGGAGGGAGGGAGGAGGAGGATCAGGAAAACACAGAAGGGGCAAAGTAAAATGGAAAGAGGATGACCGAAGCATATTCAGTAGATGTTGGTGAGGTCAGGAGAAGGGTGCAAGTTATAGCAGCTAGCGACAAGAGAGGAGGGGAACACTTGTCACACGGGTTAGCTGCAGGTACAAGGAGCAAGTTTGGCTACCATATAAAATTAATTACCAGAGCAGATGTGACTGCATATCTGGCCAGTGCATAGCGCCAACTAATTAAATTACCAGAGTAAAACAAGAGTCGCTGAATAGTTTGATACCTTCTATTGGACAGGTATACCATTGTGAGGGTGCTAAAACAGGGCTCCATGTTGTGTGTGAGTGAAATAGTTTGTGTGGAATAATGCCATGGAGAATGTTAGAGGGCACTTACCACTGAGAATGTGAAGTGTGGTATAGTTACAGCGTGTTAGGCTTGCTGTGACAGATGTGTGTCAGAGTTTTAATGTGATTGTGGGTTACAGACATGTGGTTTTGCCATGGGATAATCATGTGTCAGGTGTATGTAGTTGTGGTCTTTATGTCTCATTGTTCCTGGTAAAGATACAGCAGTTTGTCTCTGGTAAAAATGTTGCTACTTCCAGAAAAAAATACAAGGACTGTAGTCAGGCAATTCTGGATACTGTTGAACAATACGGTCAGAGAACACTTGTTGATTATCTCATAGGAACTACTGTCAACTTTCAGTTGCAAGTGTAAGGGGAGTATCATTAAAAATTGAGTTTCTGTTATTAATTGGCATGGTTTTGGGTGTGAAAATTCTGTTAATAAGCCATTGCACTTCTACATTTCTGCTGCAGTGTCATGGTTTCCTGTCCGCAATAAATTTGGAACTTGTATGGTATGAAGTCTGCTGTGTGTTTGTTGCTCCATGTCCAGATTTTCCACGTTCTATCTCGTTTTCATTATTTTCCATGCAGTTCAGCCATGGAGTTTGTTATATTTAGTTTGTGGGTGTGAGGGGTGGAGGCCCCCGTGTTGGGGGTTGTGGGGGGCAAAGCCCCCGTCAAAGGGTAAGTACTTTCTTTTGCTCTTGATGTGTTGTTTTGGGGTGTGTTTTACAGGGTTTGTGTGGGCAAATTTAACAGTGTACTTTTCCGCCAGAATAATGCTCTGCCGTGATGCACGTTCTCAGTATTTTGCTTGCGTTCTCATTTACAGCAGTACGATGTTGTGCACACCAACATGGGTGAACCGTATTGGACCAACATATGTCTTGTACAAAGATGGTATAGTACACAAGCTTTTGGGGTCCCACAGGACCCTTCTTTAGGTGAATAGCAAACTAAGCAACAGAAGCTGAAGCAATATACACTGCGATGAATTGCTTCAAAATAATTTAGGGCAGGACAGTGACAAGACTTAACGGACTTAATTTAATGCAGCTGTGCATGATAGCAGTGAAAATTCTGACCTATATTTTTTTATTTTATTTTTAGAGTGTCCCCAATCTCCTGACTTGCATGATACCCTTTTCTCCACATTTTTATGTTTGCTTGCATGCATGCGCAAGAAACATTGTGACAGCTTGCTGGAGTAGCAGGTTGCGGAGGCATGGCAGTGTTGTGGCGAATGGCAGCAGTCCGTTTTGGGGCTGGTCTCTGCCACAGCAATAGAGAAGCATGCTGTCGATGACAGCAGTTAATGAGCTTGCCACTATGCTCAAAGAAATTGATCGCTGCAATCAGGGAGCGCCCCATCATTAAACAATCAGCTGTGTTTGCTTGCGGGGCAGTCCCTGACTGCAGCAGCTAATTAAAGCTGCATTGTCTGATGTCCCATTTCAAACAAACATGGCGTTGGCTTCTCCATCGGTCTCTCACAGTCCCCATGAAAGCCGACAGACAGCCGTTGCCTCTCACAGTCCCTGCTACAGCCGACAGGGTGCCCAAATTCCCCTCTCAGCATGCCCCCTTCCCAGTTCATTTGCCGACAGAGTAGCCTAATCCCTGTCAACATGATACCCCCCCATCTGTTGTGTGCCGAGGGGATGCCCAATCCCTCTCGGTTCATGTGCCCACCAACCCAACATTCTGCCGACAGGGGTGCCCAATCCCCAATGGCTACAGACCCCACCAAGAAACACTCAGGTGGCATGCTGGGAGCCCACCCCAGCATGCCAAAGTACCTGCAAAAGCAGAAAACCTCCCTGCATTGTTTTTTAGTTGTTTTTTTTTTGTTTCCTGTAAAAGAAAAATGGCCCCTCGTTGAGTCCAATGCCCCTCCCCCAACCTGCTGCCACCCTCTGCATACCCCACTTCCCCACACCCCCTCACCCCATACTTACCTCTGGAGCCCGGCGTGACGATCTTCAGTAGACCGGGAACATGTCTGCACTCTTCAAAGCCGACCGTGAACTGAAGAAGCTGTATAATGGCATAAAAGGGTTTTTTTCAACTTAGGTGGATATCTCATCCATTTTTCTGAATATTTGCTTCACATTTTCAATATGGGGTTCTTGGGACCCCATCTCATGAATTCAGTGACTGTCATCTGGTTATTCGGTCCCGAAAGGTGATTTCACTGTCACTGCGTGGAATCACCTTTCAGGACCAATTAATGAAATGTCAGTGTCACTGTTCTTGAGGTGGACTCTCATAAAGCCTATGTTGCAAATTTGGTGACAAAATTCCAAAAAATGACTGCGTTATGAGCGTGCGTTGCACAGTTTCCACACACGCTCATAAATTTGCGGATTTGTAATATTTTCACTCCAGATTTTCAACATTAGCATTTTTTCCCACGTTCTTATGAACAGTACAACTGTCATTTTCACATCCTGGCCGAAATGTGTTTTCACACTTCCGGTGCAAAATAGAGCGGCTGCTGTGGGAAATCAGTGTTCGGGACAGATTAAGAAAATCACAGTGACAATGTTCATGTGCAGAGATCCTAAAATGCTTATGGTGAAAATTTGGTGACGAAAGTCCAGCAGCAAATTAGAGCTGCATTGTCTGATGTCCCATTTCAAACAAACATGGCGGTGGCTGCCTGCCCTTGAATGGGGCTACTTCGGCTCCCCCATGGTCGGCCGGCAGCCAGCCAGCCACCGACCGAGACTAGGACACCCGTCTGCAGCTCCTTGGAAGCTGCCAGCCCTTGAACGGAGTTGCTTCAGCTCCCCCGCGGTCAGCTGGCACCCAGCCAGCCACCAACTGAGACCAGGGCGCCCGCCTGCAGCTCCTTGGAAGCTGCCTGCCTTGAACGGGGCTGCTTCAGCTCCCCCAAGGTCGGCCGGCACCCAGCCAGCCACCGACCAAAACCAGGACGCCCACCTGCAGCTCCTTGGAAGCTGCCTGCCTTTGAACGGGGCTGCTTCAGCTCCCCCACGGTCGTCCAGCACCCAGCCAGCCACCGACCTAGACCAGGACGCCCGTCTGCAGGTCCTTGGAAGGTATGGGACAGCGCAGCCAATCAGAACATGGGCGCTTCCAGCAAACCTTCTCTGATTGGCCAGGACTTTTCCCCTGCTTCAGCCACCTGGCACTTTTTACAAATAGATTTTCGATAGAACTAAGCACATTTCAACTGTGTAGTAGAAGTTTTTCAACTGTATTAGCTGGATTGTAATTTCTACTAGTGTTTTAAAGTGCTTACACCTCTCCTGTCTCAGTGCTCCTCCTGCATCCCCCCATCCAAGCACTCTGCCTTGGCGCCAAAAAGTCTAACTACCTTTTGTCTTACTAAACTGCTCAAATCTAACCCATCCTAACCTCAATGCTATTTAAGACGTGCTCTTTTTTCTTTCTCCAGCTGCCTGCCCTTGAACGGGGCTGCTTCAGCTCCCCCATAGTCGTCCAGCACCCAGTCAGCCACCGACCGAGACCAGTACACCCGCCTGCAGCTCCTTGGAAGGTACGGGACAGCGCAGCCAATCGGAACACGAGCGCTTCTAGAAAACCCGCTCTGATTGGCCAGGACTTTTCCCCTGCTTTAGCCACCTGGCACTTTTTACAAATAGATTTTCGGTAGAACTAAACACATTTCAACTGTGGCTAGTTTTCCATTAGCAGGTTATACAGACCTGCCACTAAAGGGATTCTTGGTCTTTCTACACAAATCACTGTACTCAGTCATGGGCAGTATGGCCTGCATTATCATTCTACTTCTAATCGTGGCAAAAATTATGACTCATAAAGCACTGATCCATGTTAAGTCAGAAGTCATCCCAGCCTGGGAACCCACAATCATAGTTCCTGCTGCATCTTCATATTGCTTCCCTACTCTTAATCTGTCGTGTTTTCATTTTAATTCTCATCCCTCTCCTCTGGCCCTCCTCCCTTCGCCAATGTCTTTCCATGCACTTCCCCTGCTAGCCTTGAATGGCCATGTCAGCATCTCCTATGCCCTGGCTAGACATACCTCAATGGCTGAACGCCACACAGGAACCCATACGAAAAGAGCCCATTTTTACTTGATAAATGCCCTCAAGAAAATGTTTCTAATTCTCCTTTTCAGTTCAGGCAATGTTGAACTGAATCCAGGTCCCCCAACTCAAATCACTTCTCCGTTGGAGTTTGCAGCTGCTCCTGGGATGAAACTGATGATGGTCAATATTCTAAGCCTGCTCAAAAAACTTGATCATCTTTAAGTTTGGGCAGCCCACACTGACCCAGATCTGATTACAATTACCGAGTCATGGCTAAAAAAGACCAACACTGATCAGCAAATTAGTATACCGTTCTTCAAGCTCTTTAGGGCTGATAGGCAATCGGGGGAGTGGTTGTATACGCCAAATCAAAATTTGATGTTAGCCACATTTCCTGTAAAACTAAGCCCAAGGAATACGAGATTGTCTCGCTTAAACTTCACCTTCCATCCTCAGAGTGCATCACAATCATTGGTGGCTATAGACCCCCGCCAGAGGCAAGTGAAATTCTTAACGTGTTGAAATCCATAACTTTGGCTGCTAACACGAAACAATAACCTTAGGGGACTTCAATATGGATTGGCTCACTGCTAAATCCCTCCCTAAAAGCCATCTGTGATGAGCTGGGTCTTACACAGATAGTAACTGAACCCACAAGAATCAATGCTTCTAACTCTGCCAACAGCTCACTCTTAGATATCATCTTAACTCCGCATCCCCATAAAATCTCACATTCTGCAGTTTTCCATAATGACATGAGCGACAACAGTATCATTGTATGTGCAAGATTCTAATCTAAAACCCAGCAGCACCCTAAATTCAGAATCAAACGCTCATTCCATAAATTCAACTCAGTAAACTTCCTAACCGATCTAGCTACGATCAGGTGGCAAGACCTATATCTTGCCAAATCTGCTGTTGCCGCCATCTCTGTCCTAAATGACAACCTCACCACCCTAATTAACAAGCATGTTCCTCTTATTAAAATGAGGGTGTGGAAAATCTCGCATCCTTGGTTCACTCAAGAGCTCAAATCTGCACTTACCAATAGAGACAAGCTATGGGCTAGGGCCAGGCACACAAAGGACCCGGCAGACTGGCAGGCATTTAGAACTGCCACAAATGCCTGTATTAAAAGTGTATGTGCTACTAAAGCAAACTTCTACATCTCCACTGTAGAGCAGGCCAAAGGGAACTCCCCAAAAATCTGGAAGACACTGAGATCCATTGAATGCCATCCTGCTTCTTCCTCCCTTCCCACCAAGATTCTGGCCAAGGACGGGATGGTTGAAAATAAACTGCGAATCCTCGAAGAACTTAACCTTCACTTTGACACTGCTGGCTGGCATTCGACTCCTCCCCATACGCTAGCAGAGTGAATAGAAACACCAGCCCAGATACTACACATGCTACTCCATCTCATCCCTTCCAGTTGTGCCTGTTTAGCTACAAAGAAGTCAAAGACATAATTCTTAGCCTTGACACCAAGAAAAGTGTAGGGGACAATGGCCTTGAATCATTTTTCTTGCGGTTAGGCTATGCCCAGCTCACAGCCCCCATCCTTCACATCTTCAACCTTTCTATTACCACAGCCACTGTTCCATCCTGCTGAAAATCTGCCCATATTCTTCCTCTCTTCAAATCAGGAGATCCTTGTGACTTAAACAACTACCGTCCTATCTCTATCTTGCCCGTTCTCTCCAAAGTGCTGGAAAAACTTATATACAACCAACTAAAAAATCACTTTGAAGCGCACTCACTCCTAAACCCAGCCCAATCTGGCTTCAGTTCGAAGCACGGTACCATCTCAGCCTTGGCTAAAGTCTCTATTGACTGGATCCATGCTATGGACACCAAGAAGGTTACTGGTGCAGTCTTTCTAGACCTCAGTAAGGCCTTCGACACTGTAGACCATCACCTCCTAATCACCTGTCTTGCCTACATGGGTGCCACTCCACTTACCTTACAGTGGTTTAACAGTTATCTCACAAGAAGGATACAAAAAGTCAAAGCTGATGGCCTAATATCTGCCCCCCTTCCAATTGCTAGAGGAGTACCTCAAGCTCCATCCTAGGACCAATCCTTTTTTCCCTGTACATCAACAACCTTGACTCCCACATAAAGAACTCTAGCATACATTTCTTTGTGGATGATACGGTTTTGTACACATCAGGCTCCTCCTTAACTGAAGTCAGGGAAGCACTCCAAGCTGACTTTATCCAGTTAAAAAGCAACCTTATCAATGCCAAGCTTCTCTTAAATGCCAAAAAAACCAAGACAATGATTTTCTCGAGACCTGCCTTGTCTGGTGCCCTACCTACCCTACCTAAAAACTTCATAGTTACAGTACCTCCCTAGGTGAACCCTTGGAAGTCATACCTAAATTTAAATATCTAGGTATGTGGATAGACAACAAGCTTTCCTTCAATGACCACATCGAGGATCTATCAAAGAGGCTTAAAGCACGCTTGGGTTTCTTCTTTAGAAATGGGATCCTCTTTTCTCTCGTGACCCGCAAAAGACTTGTCCAAGCAACATTCCTTCCCTTGCTTGACTACGGAGACATTATCTTTATCTCCTCCCCAACCTTGAGCCTATCTAAACTGGACGTACTCTATAACCATGCTCTTTGCTTCATTACTAACTCTGCGTACAGGACCCACCACTGTGATCTTTATGCAGCAGTTGGGTGGACCTCTCTTGCCACCAGACGTCTCCTGCATGCTGGCATTTGGACCCTCAAATTACTACTCCACAAACTGCCTGTCTATTTAACATCTCTCATACACATCTCATGTAGCACCTACTCCCTAAGGAAATCCGACCTTATCCTACTAGATGTTCCCAGGACACGTACCACAGCTGGCCAAAGAGCTGTCTCATATGCCCTCCCAAACATTTGGAACCAACTACAAGCCATGCTGAAGCTAACCAGCATCGTATCAATTAACTCCTACAAAACACTAGCTATCTCTAAATTAAAAGACACATATAGGTGCTACTAGGCAATAGTTCCTTTATACCTGGGGTTCTGACATCATTTCCTCAAGAGTGCAAGATGCATATCACTGTCATATCCTCTCTAGCACACTGCACTGACAATATAAGCATACACATTGTATAATATATATATTTCTATATAATAAACAAATCACACACACAAACACACACAAAAAAAAAAAGTAGATAAACATGTGGGGAGTAGTGCAATGTAATGGCTGTGAGGCAGCAGTCTTCCGGGAGTCTTTCTGGAGGCTGAGATGGTGCCCTATTTGCAGACAACTCTCTTCCCTGAGGGAGGAAGTTGCCTGTCTTCAGGCCACACTGGACAGTAGTAAGGGAACCTTCCCTCAGGCCACACTGGACGGTAGGAAGGGAACCTTCCCCATCCAGGGAGCACCAGAGCCACCACCACTACCTCAGAGGTTGTGAAGAAAGCACAGCAGTTGGACCACAGTGGGCTCAGGGAGGGTGAGGATGGTGGAACAGAGGCACACCCAGTCAGTTGTTCCACTCCACAATCCATACACCATTCTGGGGGAGCATAGCTCCCCTATGGATGCACCCACAGAGGAGACTAAGGAAGCTGAGGACAACTGTCACAAGGGAGGCCCACAGGAAGGAGGCAGAGGACACCACAAGGAAAGGAAGCAGCTCCTGGTGGGGAACTCAATTATTAGGGGGATAGAACTGGGGAGCAGGGAAACTGAAGTAAGGTGTCTGCCTGGTGCCATGGCTTGGAGGGACAGGAAGCACATCCTCAGGATCATGAGAACAGCTATACGGGAGTCTGAGCTGGATGTCATTGTCCACCTAGGGACAAATGACTTGGCTCAACATGAGATTAGAGCAGTGCAGAAGGACTTTGTAGAATTGGGAAGGGGCCTAAGACAAGTAGTACACACAGTATCCTTCTCAGAGGTGCTGCCTCTCAACGGCATGAGTGAGGCGAGGGTACTTTGCACCATGCAGTTTAATGAATGGTTGAAAAAATGGTGTGGAGAACAGGGGTTTGGCTTCATTGGGGACTGGGGTTCCATCTGGAGGACACCAGCCTATACTGGCAGGATGGTCTGCATCTGTCCAGGAAGGGAACAAGTCTTTTGAGCAAACGATTTAAATGCTTCATTGGCAAACTTTTAAACTAGTCAAGGGGGGTGGGGGGGCACTGATAGGCAGCAGAAAAATCCCAGGCTCTCCCTACAAAACAGGGTACTAAATGAGAAAAAGACAGAGGTAGAAAGGTCAGTGGGGGATGCTGCAACAGAAGGTAAAGCCATCAAAAAATGGAGAGCAATGAGTACCAATGCCCGTAGTCTGAGTAACAAGCTTCCTGAATTAGTGGCCTTGATGGAGGAGGAACATCTGGATATCATGGCAGTCACAGAAACATGGTACACACAAAACCATGATTGGGATGTAAACATACCAGGATACACTATCTACAGGAGGCACAGGGAGGGTAAAAGAGGAGGAGGAGTAGCTCTTTACATAAGGGAAGGAATCAAAGCAACAGAACAAAAGGGAAAACAGGGAAGAGGGGAAGAAGCACTGTGGGTAAATTTGGAGACCGGCAATGGAACCACAATCCGCACAGGGGTTGTATACAGACCCCCTTCTCAGGGGGAGGAAATGGACAAGGAAATGATAGAAAGTATACTTAGAATGGCAGAAAAAGGGGAGATATTGCTGATGGGTGATCTGAATATGCCAGATATTAACTGGAGTGCAGTTGCAGCAGCCACTTCGAAGAGTGGGGTTATTCTAGATGCCCTACAGGGGGCATGCCTTAGACAACTAGTATTGGAGCCCACTCGAGAGGGAGCAATCTTAGACCTGGTTCTCTCAAATGGAGATGAAGACAGGATCACAGATGTAGAAGTGGGTAGCCATCTGGGAACTAGCGACCATCGAACAGTGTGGTTCACAATAAACACAGCAATAGAGTCAAGTCATACAAAGGCAAAAGTACTGGACTTAAGGAGGGCTGACTTTGCCAAAATGGGTGAGTGCCTAAGGAATGCACTAGCAAATGGGCAGGAAGGAGGGTGGAAGAACAATGAGGAATAATAAAACTGCCATCACAGAGGTAACAAAGCCTGTGTGTGAAGCAAATAAACAAAAGCGAAACGATGTAAGAAACCACTATGGTTCTCAAAGGAAGTGGCAGTGAAGGTTCAAGAGAAAATAAAGCATTCAGGAAGTACAAGGAATCACAGAAGGAGCAGGACAGAGAACTGCATCAGTTAAAGCAAAGGAACTGGGAAAGCAGTCAGAACAGCAAAGGCCCAAACCGAGGAAAAGATAGCCAACTCAGTTAAGAGGATAAAACCTTTTATAGGTACATCAGGGAGGCGAAGGAGAAAGCCAAGGGAGGATAGTGAGGCTTAATAAAGGGGAGGGTGGGCAGAGGGTGACTGCGAAAGGCAGAATACTAAACAAATATTTTGCTCAGTATTTACAAAGGAAGAGGGAGGTACCTAAAACAAACAGTAGAAACACTCTGGATACAGAAGTTGATACCAGCCCATTTACAGAAGAAAGGGTTCTGAAAGAACTCTTAAAACTAAGATGGACAAAGCAATGGGGCCTGATGGGATTCATCCCAGAATTCTAAAGAACTAAGGGTAGAACTAGTGACACCACTGACTACCCTCTTTAACAAATCATGGGAGGATGGGGTGGTACCCGAGGACTGGAGGAGGGCAGATGTGATTCCCCTTCACAAAAGTGGGAGCAAGGCATAAGAGGAAACTACAGACCTGTTAGTTTTAACCTCAGTGGTAGGGAAAATGATGGACTCACTTCTGAAGGAAAGGATTGTCGGTATCTAGAGGCCAGAGGGGCCCAGGACCCAAGGCAGCATGAATTCATAGCGAGAAGGTCATGCCAGATGAATCTGATAGATTTCTTTGACTGGGTGACCAAAGTAGTAGATCACGGAGGGGCTGTGGACATGGCCTACCTAGACTTTAGCAAGGCATTTGACACAGTCCCACACAAAAGCTTAATATACAAGTTAGCCAGCCTGGGAGTGGGTCCCAAGATGACAGCCTGGGTAAAGTATGTCTCTTTGCAGATGACACAAAGATCTGCAGCAGAGTTGATGCACAAGGTGGGGTGGAAAGGATGAGAAGGGACTTGGCAAGGTTAGAGGAATGGTCAAATGTATGGTAGCTTAGATTCAATGCTAAGAAGTGCAAGGTAATGCACCTGGGAAACAAAAACCCAGGGGAAGAGTACACAATGGGGGGTGAGATACTAACAACAACAAAAATGGAAAGGGACCTGGGGGTAGTCATATCAGATGACCTAAAGGTGGGCAAGCAATGTGAGAGGGCAGCAAGAAGGGCTGGGGGGATACTGGGATGCATAGGGAGAGGCATCACCAGTAGAAAACAGGAAGTTATTATCCCTCTGTACAGACAGCTGATCAGACCCCATCTGGAGTACTGTGTGCAGTTCTGGAGACCCAATCTCTGCAAAGACATAGACAGGATGGAAGCTGTCCAGAGGAGGGCAACTAAAATGGTGCAGGATCTGCACCGGAAGACATATGAAGAGAGACTTAAGGAGCTTAATATGTATAGCCTCGAGGAAAGGAGGGAGAGGGGGACATGATAGAAACTTTCAAGTACCTCAAGGGACTCAAAGTCCAAGAGGGTAGCATCTTTCAAAAAAAGAGGTGTGCAAGAACAAGGGGCACAATTTGAAGATGGGGCAGCTCAGAGGTAATTTCAGGAAGTATTTTTTCACAGAGAGGGTTGTGGATGCATGGAGCGGCCTTCCGGAGGAGGTTGTGGAGTCAAAAACAGTAGAGGAATTCAAGCATGCATGGGACAGTCATAAGGCAATTCTAGGGGGTTGGGGCAGGAAGAAGTAGGCTGCTGGTTAACTAGGATCTGCAGCTTATCCATTAGGTAGGGAAATGGGCAGACTGGGTGGGCCAAGCGGACCTTATCTGCCATCAAATTCTATGTTTCTATGTAGGCCCATAACGCCAAGTCAACTTCCTAGGTACAATTAAGCTGAAATGTGTTGCATGATTTAGGGCAAGGTTAAAGCTGGAATGTACTGCATATATAGCAGAAGGACTTCTATTGTGTATACCTCTTGTATTATATATTTTTTTTCTTTGTTGTTCTACATTTTATATTTCATGTCTATGTAATTGCGAACTGTATGTGTATGTGCCTCAGGACCTCCTTGTGAATGAGCTTGCTCAAAGGAGTCTTTCCTACAATAAACTTGAACTTGAAAATGACTGTTACGAGTGGGCATTGCGCAGTTTCCACTCACCTGCGTACCTTCACAAATTTGTAATATTTTCACTTCAGATTTTCAACAATGGCATTTTTCCACACCTCCTTATGAACAGTACAGCTGTCATTTTTCACATCCTGGCTGAAATGTGTTTTTGCACTTCCGGCGCAAAATAGTGTGGTTGCTATGGGGAAATCAGTGTTCAGGACAGATTACAAAAATCACAGTGATACCATTCATGAGCAGAGGTCCTAAAATGCCTATGTTGAAAATTTGGTGACAAAAGTCCATAAAATGACTATATTACGAGCATGCATTGCACAGTTTCCATGCACACTTGTAACTTTACAAATTTGTAATATTTCCACTCAAAATCTGAAACATTGCCCATTTTGCACACCTCCTTATGAACAGTACAGCTGTCATTTTTTACATCCGGCCCAAAAAGTGTTTTCGCACCTGTGGCGCAGAATGGTGCAGTCTCTGTGTGTGAATTCAAGTTTTGGAACAGATTAATGAAATCTCAGTGCCACTATTCATGAAGGAAGGTCCCAAAAAGCCTATTTTGAAAATTTTGAATGAAAATACCAGCAAATGCCCAGGGCGTTAGGATTTCCAACTGTTAACGTCCCACCTTGTACAGACTGAGAGGTATCGAGGGTGTGGCTTGGGGTTCTCAGCCATAATACTCACACCATTCCACCCCCACCCTGCAGCCACCGACTGGCACTGAGATGTGCCTTGGGGTCTTTGGCCCCAACGTTCACTCCATTCTTCTATGCTGCACCCATCTTACCTTATTTCCTTATGGAATGGGGTGAGCGTAAGAGTCGAAGACCCCAAGGTACACTGTGACACCTGTCACTGTCTGCAGTGTGGGATGAGGTGGAATGGCATGAGCATTAAGGCCTACCCAGAACCACACCCCAATGCCTGTCAGTCTCTGTGGGGTAGGGGTGAGGGTTGGTGTTAGTTCAGCACTTCACTGCCATTCCTATTATGCATCTCTCTAACTCTTGCACTACCAATGCCAATACCAGCAATCAAACAATCGGCATTGACAAAAGCTTGTTTTATTTAAATTTGAATCTCCCTATTGCTCCCACCAAAACTCCTTCCCATTCCCAGCTGATCACTACCCACACAAATGTATGAACAACCAGCTTGGAGTACTTGTGATTTTTAATGTTGATATTTTTAAAAAAGGTCCAATGATGAGCAATAATTCCTTTTCCTCTCGATGCACCAGCCCAAAAGGAGTGTTGCTGTAGCATAAACCAAGAACACTCAGTTGGTCTGAAACAATAAGATGACAAGGATTGAGCACTCACTGTTAAACCCTTTTTACAAACGTATGCTGTCAAGCTGCTGAGTACATTTGGCCGCAGCAATTACAGTGTCGCAACAAGAGCAACAGTGAAAGGGGTGATCTTGATTTTAGATTGCCCCTCACTCATTCATTCACTCGCTCACTTGCCCTTTGCATCCATACAGTTTCTACTCCCCTCCGGGGCATGCCTGTCCCGGAGGGGATTTTATTTAGTCTTGGAGCATGCAGGGAGCCAAGCCCCCCACATTGAGAAAGCTGACTGTTTCCTGGGAGGGCACTTTGGTGCTGTAACTCCCAGGAGAGGACATATCTGGTGCTGTAATGCCAGGCGGCAGTTTGCCTGCGCCACAATCAGTGTTGGCAAAATGTGAGTCTCTGCAGTATGGGTGAACCTTTTACAATGTACTGACATTAACAATCACAGCTATTCCAAAAACGCTGTTCCAGCAGTTATGTGGGTTGTGATCCGCTGAGAGCAGGTGTGTGTGTGTATGCAGCTGGGAACAGATCAGGTTTAATTTAAAATTAACAAGAAATAAGCAGGAGAAAATATGTTTTTTTCTCGTGTGGGGGGTGGGGGTGGATAATACATAGCACAATAGACTAATCAGTCTATTATGTATAGAATAATGCATGGGGTAATCTGTACAATTAAAATTGTACACACAGCTGAGATGTAGGGTGCTACATAAACATCAAGAGGAAAGCTAGAGGGGTTTATTTAAGCATGGCATACCAAGGCTATGTGTGATATTCGAGTTTTACACACCATCCCATGCCTTGTTTTATGTAATTGCTGGGGAGCATTTTGTCACCTCAGCAAGTGTCACTAGAACAGGTAATCAGTAGAGTGCAAGCTGCTCAGTGCCTTGCGGCTTTCCCCTTGACAGAGCTGAGAGTGTACTGTCTGCCATTAAAACCAGCTGGTTATAACGGTGAATTGTAACTGGCTTTGTCAATGTAAAAAAAAACTATACCCAGTTATTATAAACAAATAAAAAACAGCAGACTGAAAAATTGCTCTAATTTGCAATCTTGGGCACAGGTGGTATTAATGAGTCAGCTTCACTCTTGTGGCACAGTGATGTCTCCAGAACCCTCTGGGCAGAACAAAGTCGTTGTTTACAGTCTGTTCTTCTTTATGCTGTATGCCCCACATTTTACTCAGTTTTAAAATTAAAAATCAGGGGGTCCATTTTATAATCACAGTAAAGCTCTAGGGTGCGCATAAGTTATTTATTTATTTTATTGAAAGATTGGTAGACAGGAAAGGCACACTGATCCAAGGCTCATTTCCAGGTGCGACTCGGGCAGAGGGGGAAGAGGAGATTACAATATAAAGACACAATTACATATAAGAAACAAAGTACATTACTAGACAGTGCAATAATATATACATAGTAGTGTCAGACATAATCCCTCATTGTTACATATGGAGGTACAGAGCGAGTCAAGCAAACAATCAAAATTCGATTGATGGGCATGGATGTAAATATCTATGTATGAGTAGTTATGTGGGAAAACTGGTTAAGATATTGGTTAAAGATGGAGTAGAAAGGGACGTAAGGTCCATCAGGCCATTAGGAACAGTTGCAGGAGGTTACAAGATGTGGCTTGAGAAGATGGGGGTGAGACAAATAGTAGAGGTGAATTTATTCAAGAGAGATAAGAGGCTAAAGGAGAAAGCTTGTTGGCCTGTGGAATGCAAAACATATGGGAGTGACCAGAGCAGAGGGGTAGGAGGGGGTAGCTGGGGAGAGTAGTGAGGAGAGATAGGATGGGAGGGTGTTGAACCAGAATTTAGAGATGAAGGTGAGACTATGAGCCAATCATTTCTGCTGGAGGGAAGGGAGAGAAAGGTGGGAGTAGAGGTCACAAAGGTGAGTGAGAGGTGGGACTTGGAGGCAAAATCACAGAAGGTGTTGAAAAGAACATCAAGCTTAGTAAGGGAGGAGGTGGGTGCTGAACTGTAGATGATAATCGGCATAATCAAATACAGGGAGAATCCATTTGGTTAAAAGTTCACATCAGACTGGAAGGGAGAGGCTGTCCTTATGTCTGTAGAGCATGCCTAGTTTAGGACGAAGTTTTGTGTGCATAGCAGAAGTGAATAGAAAAATCTAAAGATGGGTCAAACCAGACCCCTAAGTATTTATAGGTAGGAACCACTTCAAAGGGTCTGCCTGTGAGACGGGTGAATATTGGTGGAGGTGATAGTCTGGCTAGTTTCTGTCTCAAGCCGAAGGTCATCGCAACTGTTTTTTTGGTGTTCATTTTAAGCTGGTGGTTCTGGAACCAGTTTATAACTGTGTGAAAATCTTGTTGAAGGAGAACCTGAACTTCGGACACAATGGGGCCAGATAGATGACGGTGTTGTCACCATACGTATGTATGTGGGAATGGGTGCAAATTGAAGGGAGGTTTTTAATAAAGATAGGAAAGAGGACAGGGCCAAGGATGGACCCCTGGGGAACACCAGATAGAATAGGGATGGGGAATGAGAGGACATTACTGATTTGTATGGCCTATTGTCTGCCAGTGAGGTAGGAGTGAAACCAGTTTACTGCTGGGGGAGACAGTCCAACTGACTGGAGCTTCTTTATGAGGAGGGGGTGTGAGACAGAGTCAAAAGCTTCAGCAAGGTCAATGAAGATCGCGGAGGTAAAGTAACCTAGATCAGTAGCTGAGAGAATAGAGTTGGTGAAATGAAGTAAGGAGGAAGTAGTAAATAATGGCACTTATTGGTTATAGAACTAACTAACCAACTAACTAACTTGCTTACTTACTTACCTCCCTCCCTTTACTGGGAAGGGCATACTGAGCTTTTAACTCACTCAGTTCGAGATGGCCAGTTTGAATAAGGTTAAAGGGACACTGTTAACCCCTTTAGGCCTCAGAGTGTCCATAGTTTAAAAAAAAAACACATCTTATGACTGTTCACATTCTGTAGAGACTGCTGATGTAGCTGGCTGTTTGATTCTGCTTCTGTATTTCTGTTAAACAATCAAAAACAGACTGCCCAGCATACTGGTGTTACCACATCAAAACATGTTTGTTTACATTCCTTGATCAGCTCCCACTGCATTGTTACTGGACCTAGGAACACCCTCAACATGATCTAGCCACTCATTATGCAGTGGGAGTAGAGGAGATTATTGTATTATGAGTGGCTGCACTGTTTGAGGGTATTTCTATAGTTCAGGAAGTATGCAATAAAAATAGATCCAGGGTTCAAAATAAAACAAAGTTGTTTATAACTATACAGTAGCATGCATTTCAGTCCTACTAAGCAAAAAGGCAGATACAAAAAAATAGGAACATCAGTGGATTTTAGAGTAAGTAAGCACTCATAAAATGTGGGGGTTTAACTAGAAATAATATGATGCAAAAAAGGTTGATAGTGTCCCTTTAAGCATGGAACATTTCGACTCATATGTATACAGTCAGCTCCTTTCCAGATGCTTCCTGGGGAGAGGGAAATAAGGAATTTTTGCTTTGCCTTGTGCCTTTTTAACATGTGCCATTATGGTACAATAAAACACAGCTCTGTCATGGATTATTGCTTAAAGCAGCAGTGCAACGAAAATGAGCTAAAATGTTTGAATAAGGTTAAAGGGACACTGTTAACCCCTTTAGGCCTCAGAGTGTCTTTTTTTCTTAATAATTGATGCCAGATGTCTTCCAGTTTATTTGGGTGGTGAAATTGTCAGTTTCTATTATCATTTAAGAATTTTATGAACATTTTAAAATAATTATTTCTCAAGAAAAAAAGGTGGCCACCTCATTTTTGCATACAAATGACATTGAAGACCTGAGCAGGCTAAGGATCCAGACAAAAATGCAAGTGTACAGTACACAGCATAGGAAGCATCCAGAAAACCAGAATCAACAGTTCCACCAATATTTTTCGTAAACATAGCAGAAGTTAGCTTTTTGGAATATCTTTTTTGTTGCACTGCTGCTTTAAGTATCTCATTTGCAGATGTGTCCTGGGGAGGGGGGAATGGGGAATTTTTGCTTTGCTTTGTGCCTTATCGACATGTGCCATTATGGCACAGTAAAACTCTGTCATGGATTTATTGCTAAAGTATTTAATTTATGCATGGCTTGTAGTGCTCACAGCTGCTGACTGGGTACAGTCTGTGTACTGCTAGCCATTGATTGGTTTGGTCTCTAAATTGACTGTAGTCTGTGAGTGGATGAAGTCATGTTCTGCCACCAGCAGAGTATATCATAGTTGGGAGGAAGTGGCACAAAACATTGATGTCGCAGAAGAAATGAAGATTAGTGTGTGAATGGCTGGGTGAATGCTAGCAATTTTAGACCTACATTGAGCTTGGATTTAAAGGCAGCTTGCACAGTGTCTGACTGCCCATCAAAGTGCACCAGCTGTGGTACCTGTGCACTAAACTTCCTGCACTGTGGTGCTTGTGGATGAGCATAAGTCACTCATCGTACACTTACAGCTTCCCATTGTCATTACCCGGGGGGGGGGGTGAAGGAGGCTAAGCCTTTGCCTAAGCCTGACTAGTGGTAACCAACTTTTCAAATCCTGCTATTGCTCCTAATGTTCCTCTTAACTTTGTGTATGCTGTTGCATCTCAGCGGTTTCCCCGAGTTGATATTCCCATTTTGTTTACATTCATTTGTGCACATGAGCAAGGAACGTCTTGCAACAGTGTGAGTTTTGGAGGTGTGTGACCCTCCTCACCAGTGCAGTGATCAGTGTGGCAGGCGCAACCCTAGGGGACCAATACAAGCCAAGCTGTGTATGACAGCAGTTCGGCTGTGTGGTCTTCACATCAAAGAAAAGGTCCGCTGCAATCAGCAGTGGTAGCGTGTATGTAATTAGCATATGTAGCTTAACTGCTGTCATGCACAACTCGGCAATCCCTCCCACTTCCTCCCTCTGTGAACGTTCTCCCCCTCCCTCCTTTTGCCCCTGGCCCCCACCTTGTGTACCAAGGGGGATGCCCAATCCTCGGCTCATGAACCCCAGCACACTGTGTGGCCGTTGGGGTGCCAATCCCTCAGGCTCCACTCTCCCCACAAACAGGTGGGTGGCACACTGGAGCCCACCCCAGTGTGCCAAAAGCATCCGTTTTTTGTTTTTTTTTATATACAATTCCCAAATCAAGAACGTCCCTCGGTGAGTCCTTGGGGGCCCCCACCAACCCGCAGGCACAACCTCTGTGCACCCACCTCTCCACCCCCCACCTCATACTTACCTCCGGAGGCCTGCGCGATGATCTTCAGTGGACCGGTAACACATCTGCACTCTTCAAAGCCAACCACGAACTGAGGAAATGCCGGTACGCTGTCTAATGGCATAAATAGGGTTTTTCCAACTTAAGTGGATATCTCGGTCATTTTTTTGACTTTTGGCACCAAATTTTCAACATGGGGTTCTTGACAGCCCTTCTTATGAATTCAGTCACTGTCATGGTGTTAGTCGGTCCTGAAATGTGATTTTGCGGTCACTGCGCAGAATCACCTTTTGGGACCGATTAACTAAACGACAGTGTTGGTGATCATTAGGTGGGCTCTCAAAAAGCCTATGTTGCAAATTTGGTGAAAACATTCGAAAAAATTACTGTTCTACAAGTATGCATTGTGCAGTTTCCATGCACACTCATAAATTTGAGAATTTGTAATATTTTCACTCCAGATTTTCAACATAGGCATATTTCCACACCTCCATATAAACAGTACAGCTGTAATTTTTCGTATCCTGGCCGAAATGCGTTTTCACGCTTCCAGCGCTAAATATCATGGTCACTGTTGGAAATCAGTGTTTGCTACAGAGTAAAACAATCACAGTGACACTGTTCATGAGCAGAGGTCCTAAAATGCCTATGTTGAAAATTTGGTGGAAAAAGCCCATAAAATGGCTGTATTATGAGCGTGCATTGTGCAGTTTCTACACACACTAGTAAGTTTGTGAATTGTAATATTTCATTCAGATTTTCAACATTACCATTTTCCCACATCTCCTTATGACCAGTACAGCTGTCATTTTTCACATCCTGGCCGAAATGTGTTTTCGCACTTCCGTCATACAATAGCATGGCCGCTGTGGGAAATCATGTTCAGTACAGAGTAAGAAAATCACTGTGACACTGTTCATGAGCAGATGTCCTAAAATGCCTATGTTGAAAATTTGGTGCAAAAATTCCAAGCAATTATTGTTTTATGAGCATGCATTGCGCAGTTTCCACGTGCACTTGTAACTTTGCAAATCTATCTTATTTTCACTCCAGATTTCCAACATTTGCATTTTCCCACACCTCCTTATGAACAGGTCAGCTGTCATTTTTCACATCCTGGCTGAAATGTGTTTTCACACTTCCGAGGCTGAATAGCACAGTCGCTGTGGGGACTCAGTATTCGGTGCACAGTAAGAAAATCATTGGGACAGTGTTCATGACCAGAGGTGACAAAATGCCTATGTTGAAAATTTGGTGAAATAATTCCACTGAATGACTGTGTTACAAGCGCAGGTTGCACAGTTTCCACACAGGCTCGTTCCCTTGAGCACGACCAGGGCGTTAGGGTTCCTAAGACAGACACTTAAGAAGTATGAGGGTGAAATGTTGATCAGATGCAAGAGGAGTTGCAGAGAGATACTCTTTTGGGATATGGATGCTAAAGGGACATGGATACAACTGGGGGGGCGCTGCATAAATGCTAAACACCAATGCAAATACCTGCAAGTGGATGTTCGGCATTGACAAATGCTTGTCTAAGATTGCATCCCTAGTTTTGGTCACATTTCACCAAATGATTTAAGTCTGTCCCTGATTTGTGAGGCAAGGAATGAGAGGAATGAGAGATAGCACTGTGAAGAAATTTGAAGCGCAGGGAAAAGGTGTGTAAATGTGAAGGTCAACAAGAAGGGGAGGCGGAGAGATTATGTGATACTGACTAACAATGGGTGGTGAGAACAGGGCTACACAAAACAGGACATGTTAAAAATGGATTTTCAGAGCCCAAAAGGAAAAGAACATAATTTGTCTGAACTCTACCACAATTTTCATTTGCATATTGAAACATGACTTTTTTTTAACCCACCATATCCTGTTCTCTCTTCATCAGCACCGGTAGTCCTTTACAAACACTTGTAACATGGCTAAAAAAGGTAGACATGAATCCAGGAACTGCACTGGTGCAAACACAACACATGGTACATTGTGAAGCGGGGATTAATCCACTAGTAATGCCCACTTCAGAATGTATCAGAATTTGCAGCAAGAACGGGAGTGAGCAACAAGAAAAAGTGGATCACTGTGAGCATTGTGGATGCACTGCCAAAATCCTGAGCATGCTCACCCTCCGACCTAAAAAAGCCATGGATACCACACTGTACAGTGAGCTATCACGGTGATGAGCAGTGGTTTTCATTGTGCAAGGAAAACTGAGGCAAGTCGCACAGTCAGTCATGTAGATGGATCCAAAGAACCATGCTGTGAATAATGTATGTCTCCGTGAATGGCGACTAGGGTTATCGGGTATCACTTCCTACAAAGCAGTGCATTGTGGCGGTAGAATGAAGATTTGCATACCTTCAGATCGGCAATGAAGTAAAATCTGAGGTATGCAAATGGTTGGTATCTCCCCAGAATGCAGTACTTAAGCTTACAGACAAAACAGTGAAACGAGTCTAAACAGCCGTATAGAAATGAATGAGTCATGTTGTCTGTCGAGATGCGTCACAAACTGCTGTTTAATCAGTAGTAGGAAAGTGACAGAAAGTAGCCGGCACAATATTAACAAGTAGTGAAGTTGGAGCGTGCATGCGCCACGTGGACATCGAGATATATTGAAAAGTATACAGTAGAGCAGCAGCTGAAATTGTAGAAAATAATATTGTAAGTTTGTGGTCACTAATATCCCACATACCACTGACTTGTAACATAACGTAGTTTGTACTTGCCATGTTACAAGCGCATTAAGCCACTCCGAAGGTGGCATCTAACGGGGAATTAATGCATGGTTGTCCCATTGTAGGCACTCGTCCAGTGGCCTTGTGCCACAACTGTCCCAACCATGCATTAATTCCTCATTATATGCCACCTTCGTCGTGGCTTAATGCTTCCTTGTTACACACAACTATATTTTATCATACCCTGCCCTATCCTGTTTGTCAGCTCCTGTACTTTGTTGCAAACGCAGCCTCCCTCTCACTATACTCATATTCTGCTTCTGCACTCCTACATTTCCTGTCTACCTATGCACACACCTGCTCTTCAGCACAGCACATGCATGCTTCCCCTTATGTGGGTTATCACCACACCTGTATCATATGTCATGTACATAGATACACATATAATACTCATCCTCTCCTCACTCCCCCTCTTCAGCCCTACATAATTTCCTCTCAGTGAACTGCACCTGTGGATAAACCCACCTCTCCTTGCAAGTATCACCTCTCATTACTTCTGGTTAGTTAGCTCTGTTTTTCTCTAGTGGTAGTACTGCTCCCGAATGTAGTTACCATACTATAATCATGAATGCACTTATTTCTGTACATTACCTCCAGTATCAACAATAATATGTATACTGTCTTGCTATATTGCTTATTGTTGTTTGTTTGTTGAATGTTGTATGTATGATTTGACCTCCTTGTTCCTCTTCCCCACCAGGATTCACCGGGAAGCAAGCAACTTGCTGCTCAGTGTGCCTTTCCTGGTGAAACAGTTCAATAAATAAATAAAAATAATGAAGACAGAAAAGGGCCCACATAGGCCCCTCCAGTCTGTCCTCCCACTTTGTTTCTGCCACCCATGTCCTAAATAATTCCATATGCCTGTCCCATCCCTTTTTGAAGCTGCTCACTGATTTGGCCTGTACCACTTACTCCTGCAGCTTATTCCCCTTGTTCACCACTCTTTCAGTGAAAACATGCTCATGGGTGTCCCTTTTGAATCTCCCCCTGCAAGTTTCGGTTAGTTCCCCCCTTTTCCCTGTATTTGAGCTCAAGGAGAATAGCACCTTGATGTCCACCTATTTATCCCATGCAGGTACTTGTATGATTTGAACATGTCATCCCTTTCCCTTCTTTCAAGGGCGCACATGTACAAGTCCTGCAGCCGCGCCTCACATGTCTTGCCTCCTAGTCCATGGACCATCTTCATTGCCTTGTGCTGTACCGTTTCCACCTTATTGCAGTCTTTCCTCAGGTGTGGACTCCAGTCCCAAGTGCAGTTTTCCTGGTGTGGTCACACCAGTGACCTGTACAGTGGGAGGATCATCTCCTGACTTCTACTACTTATCTCCCTCTTTATGCATCCCAGCATCCTGTTTCCTGTATTTATAGCTCCACTACAGTGCGCAGTTGTTTTCAGGTTCCTCGACATCATGATCCCTAGGTCTTTTTCTCCCATGTTGCTTTCCAGTACCACCTTCCTTCATTTCATTGCACTCTTGTGTTCCTTTTTCCAATCTGCACCACCATGCATTTTGTAGCATTGAAGTCCACCTGCTATATCTCTGACCAGCTTTCCAACCTGCCCAGATCTTCCGAGTTCTCTGATCACTTTCTCTGTTTCCACCCTTGTGCAGATCTTTGTGCCATCTATGAAGAGGCAGATCTTGCCCTTGCAGATCTTGCCCTTGATGCATTCCCCTATGTCACAGATAAACGCATTGAAAATTACCAGGACCAGCACTGACCCCTGAGTTACTCCCCTTGCTATGTCCCTTACCTCTGAGAACTCCCCATTTACTACTACCCTCTGTGTTCTTCAACTCAGCCATTTCTTTACCCATGTTGTCAGTTTTTCCTCCACTTTGTGACCAGACTCCTGTGATGGGACTGAGTCAAGAGCCTTGCTGAAATCCAAGCGTGCCACATCAAATGTCTGCCCCTTATTGGCTGCCCTAGTCACCCTGTCAAAAAGTCAACTAGATATGCCAAGTAAGACCTTCCTCTTGTGAACCCATGTTGTCTGGGGTCCTGTAGCCAGTCTCACTCCATGAAATCCATTAGTTTATCCCTTAGTATAGACTCCACAATCTTTCCCACATTAGACGTCAAGCTGACTGATCTATAATCCCCGACTCATCCTTTCTTCCACTGTTGTGTAGCAGGATCATGTCCACTGTCCTTCAATCCCTAGGGGCCACTCACATGTCCAACAAGCAGTTGAATAGGTCTGCAAGTGTTCCTGCTATCACCTATACTATCTCAGTCTCAGGTATAAGCCATCAGGTCCCAAAGATGTATCTACTTTCAACCCTTTAAGCTTTTCTAACCCCCATTTCCTATTATTGTGGCCATGCTAATTGAGAACTTCCTTTTCTGCCTTCCACTCTTAACCCCACATTCTGGTAGTGGCCTATCCCATTCCTTAGTAAAGACTAAAAAATAATAAACTCTTTCCCCTCTGACTGTCTCTCTTGTGATGCCCTATTTCATGCAGATGACCTTGTCCTCTTCACTAGTGACAAGGCTCTTGAGAATATATTCACGGCTTTATCCAATAACTACTCTGAGGCGCACACCTGATTCCACTCACATCACCTAATTGTTAATGCTAAAAAAACTAAATCCATGCAATTTGAATCTAAACCCTTCCTATCTAAGGTCACCAAGGCTGGGTCCAGCCTCTCAGTAGTGTCACTGGACAACACTGTACTTGAAAATGTACCAACTTTCAAATATCTGGGAGTTATCCTGGACCCGTCCCTCTCCTTTTCCAATCATATCTCCTCTGTTATCTGCCATATTAACCAGAAACTTGGTACGGTTTATCGGATAAAGTCACTCCTGACCTGGGAAGCCCATTTAGCCATTTCCAAGGCAACCTGCTCCGTTGATTGACTACTGCTCTCCTATTTACTCACACACATCCTCAGCCTTGCTTGTGCGCCTCTGCTCCACGTACAGCAATATATGTCATTTCACTCTCCTAGCACCATATTCCACTCACCACTGCCACCTCTACCAGACTCTTGGCTGGCTCCCACTACACTGCAGATTTGATTACAGGCTTGGCTGCCTCCTGGAGATGCCATCAGGCATGGTGAAGCCTCCCCTTATACGTCTCTCCTAAAGACCAGAACTCCCTCGAGGTGTCTGTGCATCCTCAGTACCCCCCATGGATATCCCGAAAGTCTCCGTGGCTATGGGTAGCAGAGCATTACCTGTAGCTGCTCCCACTCGGTGGAACAGAATCCCCATACCCATCCGCTCTCTGGACTCCCAGGCCACTTTCAAGACACATCTCAAATCCTGGCTGCTTGATGAGGCCACATGCCATTGCTAGCTTGGATAACCATCCCCCTTCCTTTCTGACTTTTCCCTCTTGGGCTGCTTTGGCCTCCTCCTTCCTCTTTCATTTCTTTGGACTCCTGTCTTACATCCCTGACTGCCTGCTTCTTGAGCTCTCCCACTTAGCTATTGTCTTGTAAATTTTTTTTTTGTTGTTGTTGGTTTGTTTTACATCATGCATTAATTTGCACTGGCCACTTATCCTTAGTAAATAATTGTATAATAATTGTTGCTTATCGTGATGTACTGATTGTTTTTTCAGCCTCTCATTAAGTTTACTTTCCTATGTTACTTTCTTTGTTCACCAATGATGTCTGTATATCCACATGGCTTGTACTCCTTGTATAACTTGTCACTACCTCTGTAACTGCCGGCTGTGTGTCCCAGGTCAAGCCTGAAAACTGTTCCCTGGATCAGTGCACTTACCCGGTTACTAAAAAGACTTAATTAAATAAATAAATAAATAAATGTGTTCAGTACCTCTGTTTTCCCTTTGTGCTTCTCCCAGGTGTACCTGAAGAATGCATCACCAACATCAACCGTGGAATCAAACTTTCTAGTGTACATCTCTTTGCAAATGACACAGTCCTTCACACTGCCAGGCTTACTCACGAAAGTGCCTGCTCGGACTTGCAAGCAGATTTCCTTATGCTGCAATAAAACCTCCTAAGTCAAAAGCTCCTATTGAATGCCAAAAAGACCAAGGCTATGCTGTTCTCCCCAACGACCAAGTCCATAAACTCCCTTAAGCACGACAATATTCCCACTATCACCACACTGCTTGGCGTGTCACTTGACTATGTGACCAAGTTCAAGTACCTAGGTATGTGGATTGACAACACACTTTCTTTTGCTGATCATATAGACAAGCTCTCAAACAAACTTAGACAGAGGCTTGGATTTTTTTTTTTTTTTTTTTTTTTAGAATCAAGCATCTGCTTACCCAGGAGGCCAGAAAGCTTAGAGTACAAACCATGTTTCTAGCTATCTTGGACTATGCAGACTTCCTGTATATTCAAGTCCCAAAAAATGCCCTATCTAAGATTGACACCCTTTATCATAGGGCCTTACATTTCATCTCAGGTGCAGCATATAATACCCATCACTGTGTACTCTATTTCACGGTAGGATAGATCTCACTTACATTCAAGAGGCAAAGGAACGCTATACTATGGACCTATAGATCTATAGCCAAGATGCTACCCTCCTACATTTCTGCCTGTCTGCCCTCCTCCACCTTATGAAACTATGCCTTGAGAAGCCATTCATACATCTCATTAGCTGTGCCTAAAGTCTTTTCCCATTTTTGCAGAGCCTCCTTCAGCCATGTGCTGCCCCAGCTGTGGAACAACATCTAGATATCCATAAAATTGATATATCCTATTGGTTTTGTGGAATTCAAGTCACTGTATTTGAGATACTTCTCAGAGCCTTGTCAATGCCCTCCCTGTTGCTAAATTGAAGCTTCTGTCACTTACCCTTGATGAACTTCTTTTCCCCTTAACAAAAATTCTGAATCTCTCCCTTACTAGTAGTAAATTCCTGGACAGATGGAAAACTGTGATTGTGACCCCTGTCCTCAAAAGTGGTGACAGGTCAAATTACTCTAACTATCGCCCTATGTCAGTACTACCTCCGCTCTCTTAAGGCCCTTGAGCGGATCGTGTCTGACCAACTTACTAACCATCTGGAGAAATACAACATCCTAACTACAAAACAACATGGCTTCCGGAAAGGTCACAGTACCACCACTGCCCTCCTTGAGCTCACCGGAGCAGTTCATAAATCCCTGGACAACGGACAGCTCACGGGACCCATTTTCATTGACTTATCCAAGGCCTTCGATACTGTCCACCATAGGCTTCTTATTGACCAGCTACTAATCGCTGGCCTATCACCGGACTCTGCATTATCATTCAACAGCTACCTAGATCGCCGATGGCAAAGAGTGAAAATTGCCAGTGCTCTCTCCGATTCCCTGCCCTCCACTCAGGTGTACCTCAGGGTTCCATCCTGGGCCCCCTGCTCTTCAGCCTCTTTTTGAACTCACTGCTACAATCCTGTTCTGAGTCCATCTTATTGTATGCGGATGATGCAGTAGTCTTCTCATCCCACAAAGACCCTTTAACACTGCAACGTACTCTCCAGCATGATTTCAGCTCTGTTGAATCGTGGTTCCACAAGCACAAGCTAGTGTTAAATCACAAGAAAACTAAATCAATGCTCTTCCATAGCCCCCAAAACCTGCATAAGCAACACCAGCTGGCTATCTCTACTGCAAATGGTAATACCCTTGATCAGGTCCAGTCTTTCAAATATCTAGGGATCCTACTAGATTCTTGCCTCACATATGTGGCTCATGTTGACAATGTTGCCAGAGCTGCAAATACCAGACTTGGTCTGCTCTATAAACATAGGCAACATCTTACCCCCGAGGCACTGACGATTGCCGTACAGAGCTCAGTGGTCTCGGTCATCGACTATGGTCTCATCATTTATAGCTCTGCCACGATGACAACCCTCAGACAGATAGCAGTTACCCTAAACAAGGTCTGTCAATTAATTACTTGTGCCCCACATCTTACCCACACCTGTGACTTGTATGCTGAGACTGGTTGGCTCCAACTATCAAGCCGAATCCAGTACCTCACTTGTACAATGGCGAAGAAAATCCACCTCGACCTTGCACCCCATGGAGTCATAGCTCTACTACCTGAGAACACCAATCAATGGAGCTCCAGGAGATCAAAGCAGCAGCTTCTGAAAGTTCCCCACTGTCGTACTAAACTGGGCCAACGCTCCTTTGCCTACAAAGCTCCACTCTGGCTAAATGACCTCAGCCACACCATCTCCTCTGCCAAAACACTTAGGTTGTTCAAAACCAGTCTCCGGCACTATCTCTCTACCTCCGGCTCCTGTGATTGCTTCTCCTAAACTGAGGCATTCACTGTCATAGCAAGCTGGTGGCACCCACCACACTGACCAGTCCAAACTGCCACTCCTCGAAATCTCCTACCCCAAATGCTCTTACTTCCTCTCCCCCGTCCCCTGCCTCCCCTTCCTCCCTTCCTGCCCCTCCTCCCCATCTGCTGCATTATCCCTCCTCTTCTTCATACCCACCTTTTCTTGACATAGCACTTACTGGATATCTCCTCTGACAAATGCCTCTGGGTGCTTCATCGTCTCACTCTCCACCATGCCGCTGTTCGTCATACTAGCAGACCTAATACCTATACTGTCTGTAACCATTGCATTGCTTCACTCTGTGAAATGTTTTGTCTACCATTTGTAGTTCTCTGACGTGGAACCTTTGTAAAAGAGCCTTGGCTCAAAGGTATTTGTAATCCTAGATCTAAATAAATAAAAAACTGTAGCCATACATTGCTATTCTTACAGTCAACCCTATACACTTTCTATCCTCTCATTAGAATTACCCTAAGCCATGTTCCTGGATTCATCCTTGCTTTCTGCTTGCTGCTGAGCCTCCAGCTTGCACTGTCGCTAGCATTAACTCTGCTCTGCTAGAGCTATCAGTGTCTAAAATCACTGGTTCGGCACATTGGTGCTGACTTGCTTCTACCTCGCTACTGTACTGTTTAATGGGATGAGGCTTCACCTTACGACCGGGCCTCACTGATTATTCTTGTACCCTGCTTTTATTGCTATGTACTGTATTGTATTGCTATGCCCATTTGTGCTATATGTTCTATTGTGCTACTATATTATTTATTTTGTACCTATCAGGCCCTCCTTCAAAATGAGCTTGCTCAATGGAGTTTCACATGGCTAAGTGATTGATTGATTAAATGCCTTTTCCCTTTGCTTTACCCCCACTGCAGGTCCTGAGTTCTGTCTCAGCTCCGGCCTCCCTCACCGTCCAGCTATCTATGCTTGTTACCTTCAGGTGTTTCTCCCTATTCTCCCCCCTTTGGCTTCCTTTGTACTTCAGGAATGCTCTCCTTACATCATATCATATATTCCATATAGCATATACTGTATTATGTCTGTTAGTCCATATAGCATATCATAATACATTGTATATTTGGCTGGATTTTAACATAGGGCATATTATGCCCAATACTGAAATGCACTGTACTATCATGCATTATAACCAGGTGGCATGTCACACACACACACACACACACTTTACAGCGTGTGTGTGTGTGTGGGGGGGGGTTGGGGGAGTTTTCTCAAGAGGCATAAATGGTAATGTGTTCAATGACAGAAAAAACATTTCCCGGATGATTTGGGCTGTTTGTTGTAAGCTACTAATTTTTTTAGCCTCTTGTGCATTAATTATGTATTGCTTCAGGCTACTGGATAGCCTTCTTATTTTTTTTTTTTTTTTTTGGGGGTTACTCATGCCAGGTATCCACCCTGGTCACGGCCCCCTGAGGTCCTCTACATCGACCGATTCCCCCGGTCACCCCTGGCTTACCCCCCAGAGGATGGGGCCTCAGAGCCGGCACCCATATCACAGCCCGAGTCGGTTATAACTAGTTGGGAGAATCGGCGACCTGAAAGGAACCCCCGGGGAGGGCTTCATAGAGGCAGAGACCCATTTTTATATGTTATGTCCCCTGGAGAGCCGACGTGCAATGACATCAGCGCACTTATGTGCAGACGTCTGCCGGCTTCTCCCCCCTGTCAAATGTGCACACTGTTGGACACCCAGCCTCCGCTGGGGGTCGCTGCAGCGGCGCATGCATCCCTCACCCACCCCGAAGGAAGGAGAGCTGTCGTAGGACCTCAATCCTTCCTTCCCCCTGCCAGCCCCCAGCGGCCCGAGTCTGTTCCCGAAGCCGGGTCACCGGCATGGCACGAGGTGTGGCGTCCCGCGCCTCAACCCTCAGCACCACCGAGCCGGCCCAGCCTTCATATTTTTTATTCATTTTGTTTTCTATAGATTGAATCCTTCCAATCAGTCCTGGAAATTCATGACTTTACCTGCACCCCTATTGTTCCAATGAGCTTGAGTAGAGTTGTTTAGTATATGCACTGTGATGTATGGCCATATAGCAATGTGTTCAATTAACAATTCTGAAATTTAGGGTATGGATATTTGTGCATTTTTTCTTATGTCCGCACACACATATGTTGTTGGTGTTTACCTTGACAGACATTGGTATAGTGCAATTTACTATAACATTAGTTTCTTCTTTATCACAATGTTCTAGTATTGATATTAATATGGTGTACTGTCACTTTAATGCTGCTTTACTATTTAAATGGTGTGTTGTGAATGAAGCATTAGTCCCTGATGAGGTGTGCAAGCATGAAACCAATCTGACTTTTGGTGTGTTGGGAGGCTGTCGTCATCCTGCATGGCGCTTTTGTTTTGACTCCTGATTGAGAGTAAAACTTTTATATGTTACCGAAGTGTTGGTGCTGTGCTTTCTTCTGTCTTGTAATTATCTATTGGCACAGGCACAACAGGGGTTGGAGATGCTTTTTTCAGATTGTCTAGCCCAGAGGTAGCACATCTTTTTATCATCATGTAGGCAACCCAGGTTTGCCCTGCAACCTCATATCGCTGCACTCCAATGGCCAGGAAGGAGTACTGCTGCCTGTTGCAGTGCTCTTTCTTCCTGGGGATGGGGAGTACATTTCATTCCTCAAGCGTCCATTGCATTTAGGCTGAGAGCTGTCTGACACATTGCTTGTTGACACTTTAGCTGTAGTGGCACCAGGAATCAGGATGTGTCAGACCAGGGAAAGGACAAGTACACATGCATGTCAGTGACTGGCTGCATATGCTAGCATCACAAGAGCTGGAGGGAGAGAAACCAGAAACCAGAACATGGCTGCTAGGCTATCTGTCACAATGGCACCTCCCCATGGCCTTGGGCTCTGCCTGGACCACTGGAACTGCACTTGCACTCTGGCTGCCTGCTAGTGAAAAAGGTAGGTGGCCCTGTTGCTTGGGGGGGATAGTATAAGCCATGGAGCATCAAGGAACCACAAAAGTATGGTGGGAGTGAGGTATGGTGTGTCTAGGTGCCAGCCTTCAAGGTAGGAGAGAGACTGTAGCCTTACTACTTTGGACCTAACCCCATCAGTTCTCAGAACCTAAGTAGGGCTGAATCTGGTCAGTAGCAGGGTGGGAGACCGGCACTAATTAGCAACTCTGCAGAGGGCACTGTCACCTTGGTTAAAAGTAACCAAGCCGATGCCTTAACATGGGAGTTTGGGGGACACTTTACTGACGTGAGGTGCTGTGTTATGGATGAGACATTAAAACCAGATCTTCTCTGCCTGTTGGGTTTGTGGTTCAGGTGGATTTTAAAGATCCCATGACACTTCTTGGGAAGAGTAGCTGAATTTTTATTAAAAGAGTATACCAGCACAATACATCTATCAAACCAAACCATCCAGTAACAGGGAGCTGACAGATTTCTGTGACTTTTTTCTAAGTACAATAAAACACAAAATAAGTCAGGCTCAGTCCTTTACACAGACGTCGTCAGAGACCTGTCCCATTGCACCTATGAAAGTCAAACCACATTATGCCAGGATTGTAGGGACTATGCCTATGGAATTCTACTATCCTCATACTTCCTGGTAAGTCCAAATCCTTTTGTAATCGTTTTAACCAGATTGTCCACTGACTCTACCAGTTGCAACACCTTATCAATAAGGAATTTGGCAACACTGTGTCTGTGTCGGTTGTCCAGCCCCTTCTAAGGGTGGTTAAAGATTATGCGGCCAGACCTCATGGGGTATCTAAATTATACCTACATCTTCTGAAGGTCATTTTCCCTGACCCTTTGGCTGGCTCCAAATCTTGGACTTCTCTCCCCTCTGACCCCTCTTTTACATGGAACCGGGTTTTGCAGGATTTGCATAATACAATACGCTGGACAAGAATAGGCTTATCCAATATTTATAGTCAATAACATGTATATTACGCCTGTTAAAAAGTGAAATTACCAATCTAGCTCCCCTAACTGTCTTAGATGTGGTGTGGACCCGGGTGATACCCCTCATATTTTCTGGTATTGTTCCAAAGTAGCCCCTCTTTGGAAGGCTATTCGAGATAACTTAGACCCCATTTTAGGCCTGCAGGATTTATTTACATTAGAGATCTGTATTCTGGGTATCTATTCTGGAATTTCCGTCAGTGAGAGGAGATATCATATTGCTCTTATCTCTATGGCGGTTAAGCGATTAGTGCTCCGTCACTGGTCGGACAACCTAGAAATCTCGTACATGGACTGGCTTGAAGAAATGTCCTTGTGTTTTAAAGTTGTGAAGCTGATTGCCAGCTCCAGACTTTCTCCTTCATCCTTCCAGAAAAAATGGGGTAAACTTTATGCCCTATACTTACACTGATTGGTAGTTTTAGGTTTACTGGTGTTATTTGATGCCTGAGGTCCTTCCCTCCATGATCTCCCTGATGTACCCTTTTCCTATCATTGGTCATTGGTGCCGGTTTTTCTTCTCTTTGGACTAGTAGACCAGACTGAACTCTAGTCTTTTCTCTCAGGTTTGTAAGTCTTTCGTCCCCTCACCTTTATACCTTCTTGGTCTCCCTTGTTTTTCTCAGTGGTGACACCCTCTTGGGGGGGAGGGAGTGGGGTGGTTGAGGGGGGGTTTTGTTTATCCCATGTCTGCCATGTCTTGAGCTATTTCTTGGACATTGTTACAGTTTTTGTACCATTCCTGTTTTCTGATTGATTGATGTTATTGTCATTGTTTTTTGAATTTAAATAAAAATGAGAATTTCAAAAAAAAAAAAACAGATTGTCCACTGACTCGTCTTTCTGTTGTAGAGTATACTGACATCTAGTTTGCCAAATGCACCATTTCAAACAAGGAAAAAGAACAAGCAAGGTGTTTTCATTCCAAAGTGCTCACGGTGAGTCTGGTTGTCCCAGTATTAAGTTTTCATACCAAAGGGACAATAACAGTGGCACATTCCAAAAATTAGCTAAGTGAGCCCAAAACAGGACTATATTATACATATAGACAGTTTAAAAAAAAGGTTATTAATAGTTTCTTTAGAGTTCCTGCAAGAAGGATGAAAACAATAGCTCTCTGACTGGACTTCATGTTTTGACTTCCCTTCATATTCAAATGGCTGTGGGCACACATTCATATTATATCCCACATTTTGACCGGGATACGAGGAGCTACCGATTGTTTTGTAATTACTTCAGTGGGAATATTCCATTTATTATTAAGTACTAGATTCAAGTAAAATTTCTGTGTGAAAATATCCTTATAAAGAGATATTTCTGATGTTATACATAATCACAGTGCATGATACTTCCCAAAGTTTCTGTTTCTTGAAACATCCAGTCATACAGTATTTACTGGCAATACCACTACCATCTGTCTAGGCACTAACTCTCCCCCGCCTCCCCAAAAGTTGACCAAGTGCTGACAGTTTGCTTTCAAATTGAAACACCACTAGGTCAGAGTACCATCTAATAAAACCTTGAGGTTGTTACAAAAGAAAAAAAGATACTGTTAAAGAAAACCAAAGCATTAATCACACTTCAAACCACCCCACATGCACACACATATTTAATTTTTTATCTGTTATACATACTGGAATTACAACCCTTTGAGTCAAGGACTCATTTCCAAAGACTCCACATCAGTTCCAGTGGATTCAACACATAGACAGCAACACAAATGCAATATGATAGGCAGGAGGTTACAGAAGTTTTTTGTTACATACCAAACAGCATATACTGCCTCACTGCCTCCCTGTCATAACCTGTCTGCACTGAGACCTTAAAGGCAGGCCCTAGTGCAATTTTCGAAGGCTACGTGGGGGTGTTAATGTTCGAAATGGCAGCCACTACACATTTACAGTCACTTCACTACCAGTCTCTCATTGATTGTAAAGCACTTTGGGATACAAATGTGTATGAAATATGCTATATAAATGCTGATTCTTCCTCTTCCCCACTTCTGTGTGCTCTCCACTGCCTCCTGTGAGTGGTCCATGCTCTCCCTCTGCAGCTTGGTGCCAGCATCATCCCCTCCTCCGTCTTCTCCAGCTGATGCCTAGGTTCTGCCTCTGCCCTCTGCTCATCAGTGCCATCATGATGCTTCCTGCCTTTGCTATGCCACCACAGTTTTTGAGCCCCCACCCAGAATGGAACCATTTTCCCTATTCCTACTTCATGCTTTCCACTTGCCATGTGCACGTGTGCACACACCAGAGCCCTGGCAGCTCAGTGTACTGGACAGGGGCTGGCATATCCCTCCATACCACCATGCCTTTCTTGATGAGTTATTGGGAGGGGTGCTTAATTACTGGTGGCTCTAGGCCATCTGCCACTGACCTCTTAACAAAGGCATGGCTGTATGTGGAGAAAATAAGAAGTGCAGTCCGAGGGTTAAGGTTGCCCTGAAAATGATGGGTGGGATGGGAGGGCAACAAGGAGAATTACAAAAGCACACACAGGCTCACAATAAGTATGGTCTTTTATATATATATATAATATTACATTGTTCACAGGTTTCAAACAATATTTTTATATGTGACAATATTTACAGGTTTCAGACACTAAATATGTAAAAGACTCTGACAATGTCAGTGTGGGAGATAACTTTGAATTAACAATAGCTGGGTCATGTAGTAGGCTCACACTTTGCAAACTGGAAATTCCACAGGTGGTGAAGTTCCTATGGCAACCCCAGATGTGTGTCATTTTGACAGATCATTGAGCCAGTCCATCATTTTCTGTGGGAAGTTTTGAACTGATTTCAGGTGTAGCTGGTGTTTTCGATGGGTTGATTTCAAGTATAATTGATGTTTCTGATGCAAAGTTTTCACACTGATTTCAGGTATAGCTGGGGTTTTCAATGGGATTTTTTGACTCTGATTTCAAGTATAGCTGTTTTTAATGAAAAGTTGTGACCCTGATTTCAAGTGTAGCTGGGGTTTTCAGTGTAAGGTGTTGACCCTGATTTCAGGAGAAAATTTCAGTTATATACACAGACTCATGCTAACACATGCATTCTCACACACACACACACACACACACACACACACAACTCAGTTTCATTTCGGACGGATCCCCCTGCCCCCGAAAGTGATTGCTTAGCATATGTCAGTTTGCCAAATAACCCCACACCTCAGAACTTACTTTTTCTTTGTACTGACCATCTCCATTCACACTAATTGTTGTGACAGCAATTTTCAGAGGGTACAGTTGTCTTAATCCACAAAAAAAAAAAACTAAACAATTGAGATAGAGACATTTTAGCTCCATTTGTATTGTATATTTTATTCTTTAAGGTATCAACACACAGTAGTATGGCAAAAGAAAATTATCATGCTAGAAATGAATATAATGTTTTAAGCTTAAAAGGGCTGCCTTTCTTTAGGTATTGGGAAAGGTAAGATACCAGCAGATTTAAATTCACTAAAAAAATACCACCAACAGCTTAATCTGGTTCAAGGTCAGTTGGCATTCATCTATATCCCCCTCCCCCGGGTCATGCCTGAAAATAGGCAGGATTTGTCTCATGCACTTACCCAGAGAACAAAAACTAACTAAATAATATAAAAAATAAGGAAACTTCACAGAGAGAGAGAGAGAGAGAGAGAGAGAGAGAGAGGAAACAAGAAAAGTGACATTAAACAATGGGTGTTCAAAGACAGATGGAAAATAGCTATAAAAACCCTGAGGATAGCTTTATTAAAAGAAATGACCCTTACTTTTTTAAACCCAAAATATGTAACTGAATTAAAAAAAGTTACATGTTCTGTTTGCATGGGAAAACTATAGTCTGCAGCAGCATCTTTATAGCTGGTTAATGTATAGGACTTTTTTGCAACGTTGCCGTGGACTGTGGGAAAGCCTGTATACTAGCCAATAGCTGCCTAGTAGTGTCACACATCAGGACAAAGAGAAACTCCATAGGTGAAGAGGTCCCTATGGCAAAACTCAAGCCATGTGTAATTTCAAAGGATCAGCTTCAATGGGAACTTTCAGAACTTTTTATGTTTGCTTGTGCGTGGAGTGCACAAGAAACCTATTGAGATAGTAGAGCATTGCAGTGGTGTGGCAGTGTTGTGACCAATGCAGTGGACGCTTTAATGGGCACGTCCCTCAGCTAGCAATTAATGCTGAAGCTGCCGATGATGGCAGTTTCAGAGCGAGTGCCGCCCTTGAAAGAAATCTGCCACTGCAATCAGGGGCAGCCTTGTCATTGCAAGCAGTCCCCCCCACTCCCCTCCCTCCTTCCAACAGGCACACAGCAGGATAACAAATTTAAATGTTAGTTCCCTACCACTGCTGCTGCCCGCCCTGCACCCTCCATTCTCTGCCTCTTGCCAACATCGGGGTGCTCAATTCCTGTATCAGCATGCATCCCCCTCCCCCATTAATGTGGCACACTGGAAGCCCACCCCAGTGTGCCAAAAAATACTTCTTTGATGTTTCCGACACCAAGAAGCTCACTCCCGGTGTCAGATGCGCTGCCCCCCCCCACACCCCTATGTTTTCAGCCAACCTTGGGGTGCCCAATCCCTGGGTTGGCATTGATCCCACCCTCTCCTGTACTCTGGTACACTGGAAGCCCACCCCAGTGTGCTGAAATCTGTTTTGTTAATATTTCACTTGTAAAAAAGAAAACACTCCCATGACGTCTTTTTTTTTTGAAATTGCAATTTTTATTTTCACTTTTCGCACACTCTTACATACAATGTTACATAAAAGGAAACACATTTTAAAGTAAAATACACTTATACTGTGGTTAAACAGTAGGACATCTTTTTTTTTTTTTTTAACATACAAAAAAATGGTCTCTCGTTGTTCATGCTGGCCCCCCCTCCTCCAACCCACACTCTCCCTCTTTGCACCCCAGCTCCCTGCACCCATCCCACCCATACTTACCTCTGGATGTCAGAAGCGGTGCTCTTCTGTGGACCAGGAACACGTCTGCACTCTTCAAAGACCAACCGGGAACTGAAGAAATGATTGTAAGCCCTATAATGGCAGTCAATGGGGGGTTTCAACTTAGGTTGATATCTCAGTCAATATTTGGAGTTTTGGTCTCAAATTTTCAACATGGGGTTCTTGGGACCCCACCTCATGAACACTGGCACTGTCATTTTGTTTTATCCGTCCTGAAAGGTGATTTTGCAGTCGCTGCATGGAATCACCTTTCTGGACCAATTAACAAAATGATAGTGCCACTGTTCATGATGTGGGGTCTCAAAAAGCCCTTGTTGCAAATTTGGTGAAAAAACTCCAAAAAATAACTGCATTATGAGTGTCCATTGTGCAGTTTCTACGCACACTTGTAACTTCATCAATTTTTAATATTTTCACTCCAAATTTCCAACATTGCCTTTTTTCACACCCCCTTATGAATAGTACAGCTGTCATTTTTTGCATCCTTCCCGAAATGGGTTTTTGCATCTGTGGCGTAGAATGGTGAGGTCACTGTGCGAAATCAACTTTTGGGACAGATTAACAAGATCACAGTGCTACTGTTCATGAGGGGAGGTCCCAAAAAGGCCATGTTGAAAATGTGATGAAAATATTCCAAAAAATGACTGCTTTACAAGTGTGCATTGCACAGTTTCTATACACACTTGTAACTTTGCCACTTTTTTATATTTTCACTCCAGATTTTCAACATTGCCATTTCTTAACACCTCCTCATGAACAGTACAGCTGTCATGTTTCACATCTGTGGTGCTGAATGGCACACTAGCTGTGTGAAATCACCTTTTGGGATTGAATAATGAAATGATACTGCCACTGTTCATGAGGTGGGGTCCCAAAAATCCCATGTTGAAAATGTGGAGCAAAAATACCAAAAAACACCTGGGGCATTAGGGTTTCCAACATAATGCCCACCCTGTACAGACTGACAGGCATCAGAGGTGCGACTTGGGGTCGTCAACCGTAATGCTCACACCAGTCCACCCCACCCTCACCCTGCAGCCACTGACAGGCACTGAGGTGTGCCTTGGGGTCTTTGGCCCTAACATTCACCCCATTCTCCTATACTGCACTCATCGCAGCTTATTTCCTTATGAAATGAGGTGCGTATAAGAGCTGAAGACCTCGAGGCACACTGCAACACCTGTCAGTGTCTGCATGGTGGGGTGAGGTGGAATGGTGTGAGTGTTATGGCCCCGATGACCCAAAAGGCACCAGTCTGTCAGTCTACAAGGTGGAGAGAGTGAGTTGGCGTTATTTCAATACTTCACTGCCATTCCTATTATGCATCTCTCTAACTCCTGCACTATCAATGCCAATACCAGCCAGCAAACATTCGGTATTGACAAATGCTTGTTAGTATACTTTTTTTGTACAATTGAAATAATAAAAGGAACACTCCTTTTATTACAGCTTGGACCAGGTTTTTATTAGCCTTCTCTTTGGTTTTTGGACACCTGTTGTTTAAGATCACATTTCTTGTGACCATAATGAACTAGCATGCAGCAGACACTACTCTCTGACCTATTGGGACAACAAGTATACAAAACCAGCTGAGAATACTGATGAAAACCTGGTTCGAGCTATATTAAAAGGAGTGCTCCTTTTATTATTTCAAATGTGAAAAAAGTGCAAAAGCAGATTCAAAATGGGGTAGGTAGGGTATCATACAAGTCAGGAGGACAAGGTGCAATCTCTCAATAGAATTAAACAGTACAGGTCAAAATTGTCACCGCTGTTATGCACTGCTGCTTTAAAAGGAAGGGTGGGGTGGCACTGAATGAACAGGTCTATAGCTGTGAGAGGATGTTTAGCTGGAAGTGCTAAGGTATTCCTAAGAGAGGCTAAATGGATGCTTTGAAGTATTAATTTGAAAGATATCCCGACAGGAACACAAGATACTAATAGCCTGAGATACACAAAGTGTGTGGGGGGGGGGGGATTGGTCACAGAAAGGAAAAAAACATATTTGTATTAAGTAGTATACAGTATCTTTCTAACAGTAACTCACAGTATCTTTCTAACATAAACTGTAGCAAACTCGCAGCAGATCAAAATACCTGAAATGAGAGGATCACCACCAAGCAACAACACGAAATGTAAGACCTGCGCCTATGGACCACCTCTGAAACGGGACAGAACAGCACAATAAAAATAAACGGATCCGACACATATCAGTCAAGCAGTGCAGGCTATCTAATTCAGTGCAAAATGTGCACAAATGAGTGCTGTATAGGGAAAGCAAGACAACCACTGCAAACCAGGGTGAGCCACCACCAACGCACACTAGTAAACTAGATTATCAGAACACCACTAGAACAGCATTTTTCCCCAGCTAGAATATTCCCTCTCAGACCTGTCTGTCCTGATACTAGGAGGCAACTTCAAAAAACACACAGGTGAGAAGGGCATGAGATTTAAAATACATCAAACAATTTAACTCAAACTGCAACATGTTCAATCGGGACATTAGTTTTATGACACACTATGGAAAATTACTTTATACAAATATGTTGTTTTTCTGTACACCCCCACACACACACACACACACACACACACACACACACACACACACACACACACACTGTGTATACAGTATCTCAGGTCATTGCTATCCTGTGTTCCTGTCAGGTCACCTTTCAAAAGGTACCCATTCAGCCTCTCTGACAAACACCTTAGCACTTCCTGCTAAACATCCCCTTCACAGCCCTAGACCTGTTCCTTAATGGCCCGCCACCTTTCTTTTTATGCCCTTCTCACCCTTCCTTTTAAGTCTTCTCATTATCCTGTCATAAATTATTTTGAAACAATTTATCGCAGTGTATATAACTTCAGCCTGTTTTTGCTTAGTTTGCTACTCACCAGAGGATGGGACCTGTGGGGCCCTGAATGCTTGTGTACTAAATTATCTTTGTACAAGACATGTCTTGCTCAGTTAGGGCTACGTCACAGTTCATCCCAGTCATTTCACTCCATGACAACTCGCTCTGAACTATTAGCTCCAGCGTAAATTGACTCCCATGTCAATTCATCCCCAGACAATTCACCCCAGTGTAAATATTATAAAATAAATGCCAGGTGAGTGCAATTTGCCCACCAGATGAGGCAATGTGCTGAAGGGTTGTAGAAGTGGAAGACGTACTGTAATTGTTTTTGGAGTAGAAGCCGATATGTAGTGGGAGTGAGTTGTCTGGGGACAAACTGAGGTGGGAGCTGATTGACAACAGAGCTAATAGTCCGGGGGTGAGTTGTCACAGAGCGAAATGACCAGGACGAATTGACATGTTCCCATCCAATAGAATGTATCAAACTATCCAGCAACTCCTGTTCCCAACAACCAATATGGCTGAAATCTCTTTTCAGAGTAAAACCACAAAGCTTTAAATTAAGCAAACTAATGGGACTAACTAAGCTACAGTCCAACAGAGCAAGGGAAAGTGCAAGTAAATTAGCTGGCTAGACTAGGCACAAAAACAGGATGAGAAAGGGCCACCTAGGCAGAAACAGTGCATTAGTAAACATTATTTAAAAAAAGAAAAAATGAGATTAAATAAATACCAAAATGCATTTGGTCATTTTTGTCTGTTGTTTCTTCTGTTCCTATGTATGTTGCTACGAACAAATGAGGCTCGCCCTGCACTGTGTCATTTTCACACTATAGTAACTATTAGAAGTAGTGGTACATCACAAAAATTATCTTTCAGGAGACATGCAGCAGAACCAAAGTCTGGTTAGGTATTCCCAGGCCATGCTAAAGTTTAACCTTTTCTTGTCTGAATTCCAGAAAGCCTAGTTCTGTATAACAAGATTCGACATTCCTTCAGCAAAGATGATGACCACAGCACCAGTTGTGCAGTGACACACAGGAATAAATAGTGGCCCACTAATTACTGTATCAGAGCACACAATGCAGTAACAAAAGTATAAGAAATATTCTTTTCACATTAATATGAAATTAAATGTGTCTGTACCTAAACTGTACTGTATATTAAAACCACACCACATTTTTTGTAATGATTCTAGTAGATATTTAAAATATGATTTTTCACAGAGATAGTGGTGGACGCATGGAACCGCCTTCCTGGAGAGGTTGTGGGGTCTAAAACAGTAGGGGAATTCAAACATTCATGGGACAGACATAAGGCAATTATAGTGGGGGGTTGTAGGAAGTAGGCTGTTGGTTAACTAGAATCTGCAGCTTATCCAATAGGTAGGGAAATGGGCAGACTGGGTGGGCCAAATGGTCCTTATCTGCCGTCAAAGTCTATGTTTCTATGATTTAAATAAGTCAGTAACTGAGCAGTGTCCTGTCTCAAATTTCAGGGCCCAATGTAAAAAGCATTGGTCTTGGGCCAATTAAGATTTCATTGTGCCTTATAAAATCTGCCTTCACCAGAAAAAACACAAGTATTTTTCACACCCAGCTTGAGAATGCATGACTGTCCCCTTTCCTGTCAGTTCTCACAATACTGTACCTTATGCAGCCAGACGACAAGTAAAGTAGCAGAGAATAACCAGGATTATGATGAGGAGAACAGAGGAAAACACAGCAGTGAGTACAATCTCAGCTTCGTGTGACAGCAGCATAATGTGAGGTCCTCTAGCTATGGGAAGAAACGAACCCCAAAGTCCTTGCTCAGCCCTCTCTCTCTCGCTCTCTCTCTCTATCCCAGGTGCTCAGTTTAAATCTCTGTTCCAGAAATAGGTCTGTCTCCAGCAGCGCAGCTAGTGCTAATGCCAGGGGATTAGCCCCGGAAAGCACAAATGGTAGGGCTTCTCAAAGAGGACATGGAGAGCTGTCTGAATTAGGGACAATGCTGCAGCTGGAAGGTGAAATCAATAGCCATTAGCAGCTGACATAAAAAAATGGATTGTCAATATTGGGGGCCGGGGTGCTCAAGGTCTAACTACTCTAAACTATTTTCAGATCCCCCCACCCTGAACATGCAGAACTTTTCACGTCAATATGCTGCCAAAAGTAAATGTCACACCAAAAGAAAAACATCTTATCATAGGGAGGCAGTATAGTGCAGTGGTTTAAGGCTCTGAGCTGCAAATCTGGAGACCTGGGTTTGAATCCTACAGCCCCCACTTGCATACTGTGTGATCCTGAGCAAGTCACTTAATTTCCCTGTGCTTCCAGGTTGCACCTGTAAACAAGCTTTCAGTTTAGTGTGCCACTATTGGAAAAAAAAAAAAAAATCAAAAAAATTGGGCAAAGCTGCTGAACGCGTATTCTTCATGAGCAGAAGGGCCCCTCTTCCGTGGGCAAATGTGCATGTGTACATACACCAGTCCATTGTCGGTAACTTTGCTCAGTTTGTACTAAAAATTATATTTCAAAGCTCCAACCATTAAAAAAAACTATGTCAATTTTGGTTGCATAATGAGCAAAGACTTCATAGCAGCCCAAGTCTACATATCAGGATATTGCTTTTTTTTGCCTTTTTTTAATATACTTCCTTTAATGAACAACAGGTCCAAGTCCCAGCTGAATCATTTACTTTCTCTTTTCTGTTTCCAAGTGGTGCAAAAACTGCAGACTCAGACTAGTTTAATTTGGTTAAAGATTTTACTTTAAAGTTACTTAAAAGTTCACACATTGATTGGCAAGCAAGTAATTGCTGAAAAAAACTTACAACATGCCTGTTAGCTTGTAGTCTTGACAATAGTACATGCATGGAAAATTTGCTGAATGTCCAGTACAAGCTGTAGTTAATTATGATGACGATTGGTGAGTCAGAAATCAAACAGCAGGTATAAGGTAGTGGTGGGGAAAATGATCTTCGCTTTGCTCTCTATATAGTTTCTACAAGGGTGACATCTAAATGAAGCACCTACTTTCAAATATGGTGTTTAGCCCATGTGGTCCCCAGGGCTACAAAATATCTTAATAGAAATAATTTTGCTGATAATTCAAGTTTGTCCATACTGACATAGCCAAAGGTAAACAACCAGCAGAAACATTTATGAGAAAACTTGTTAAAGTACAAATAATACCCCATTTAGTAAGACATCTTTTTCATTTTCAATGTTTTTTTTACTCATGCTAAGTAAACAGTGAGTTAAAGAAAGTTAGAAATATATTCCCTCTGCCTTGGCCTGCACCCTATGGGCTAATCCCCCCAGCCCCACCACCCATTGTCTCTGTGGCTTATTTTCCACTTACATCCATTCCTCCATAGTGTAATCCCTATGGCTAGAACATTGGGATTCTCCAAGTTCCCCAAATGTAATATTTGATTAGAGACAGGTGACCGGTAGACTGTGTGGAGCCTGCAGAAAGTTGGTGCAGCATACTTCTACAGTCAGTGTGTAGTTTCTTTTATTTATTTATATTTTTAATTTGCTGTACCTTTTCACCTCCCAGAACCGGCTCCCATCAGCCCATCCCCGCACCCAGCCCTGTCACCCACTCCCTGCAGACTTACCCAGCTGGAGCTATGCACTGGCTTACCCCCAGAGCAGGGCCGTGGGAGGAGCCCAACCACCTTTAGGACACAGGTATACGGCCCCGGGATGCTTCCATCCCTGGATTATGCCCTGTCTTGCCCCATAGGGCAGGGCCATCAGGAGATGGCTCACCCTTCCAGACACCAGGATTCATCTCTGGTGGTGCCATAGGCAGTGGTGACAGACCTGCAGCACGAGACAGGCAGCATTCCACTCAACCCACGTTTTTATGCATTTTCCAACCCGAGAAGTAGGACGTGCTCTGTCCCTTGGTCAGCCAAGTGCCTCATTGCAAGAATGGCAATAGCATGCTCACTCAATGCATGCTCACCACTGCCATCAGGAAGTTTCCACCCACCCCTAAAACTTCGATCTGCACCACAAAGGCAAGGCAACGTTTATTTATATGGCACCCATTCCCGGAGGCTCTGGGCACCTTACACAAAACAAATATGAATTACGTCTGATCGTTTCTTAGGGGTGGTCAGGTGAACTCAGCGGGGAAAGCCATAGAAAACAGATAGGCCTTCAAATCACTCTTAAACCTCTTGACCGATGGTGTCTCCCTGAGAATAGCTGGCAGAGAGTTTCATAGGACTGGTCTGGTGACACTAAAAGCCCAGTCGCCAGAAGTTCTAAGTCTGGTCCGAGGAACTTCAAGGAAGCTCCTGGTTGAGGAGCAGAGGGAGCAGGCTGAGGTGGCAGGTGTTAGGATATCAACCAGGTAGCTAGGGCCAAGTCTGTGTAGGGCCTCATAGGTGAGTAGACTCACCTTGATGATAACCCTCCACCTGACCAGCAGCCAGTGCAGAGCATGCAGCACCGGGGTCACATTCCTTAACTAGAAATACCAGTCAACAGCCTGACAGCTGCATTCTGCACCAACTGCAGTCAGCAGAGGGTACCTCCAGAGACCCTGAAGTAAAGAGCATTGCAGTAATCCAGCCTGGATGTCACAAAGGCATGTACCAGTCTGGGCAGGTCCTTGATTGGAACTAGGAGCTGGATTCTGGTGATGTTCCTCAAGTGATATAAAACACTTTGGACAACAGCTGACACCTGTGCTTCCAGCATCAGTCTGTCATCCAGGAACATGCCAAGATTTCACACCCTAGAGGACGTGATCAATGGCATGGATTCCATGGATAGACCAGTAACCACACTGGAGGCATTCACATCATGCCCTCATCCCAGCTCACTCACTATCACCTCTGTCTTGTCTGATTTTAATCATAATCAGCTGAAGGACATCCAGTCATTGATCTCGGTCAGGCAGCTGTTAAGCACTTCAACAGTAATCGATGTTCCAGAGGCAAAGGACAAGTACAATTGGGTATAATAACATCGGTAGCAAGATTGACACCTGAGGAACTCCACATGGCAGAAACCTCGGTGGGGGGGGGGGGAGAAATTCCCTATCACCACCCACTGCTTCTTGGTTTGTTTGTTTTTTGTACACTTTCTTTATGCTCCCTATCTCTGGTCACCAGGACTCTCCAGTGTGGTCGCATGGCTCAACCTTATCCTGCCCACCTGATGTCCCCAGACTTACCTGTCCAGAGTGGTCCCATCTCCTCTCTTCTCCTCTGATCACTTGACCCACCTGGATTAGAGTCCTCTGAGGCAGGACCACTGACTCCTCTGGCATGCTATCTGACAATCTAGTGGAGTGACTAGGGAACACAGGGAGCATTGGAGGCAGGCTGGAGGACCTGACACTGGGTGTGGGGGGTCGGCCAATGGACCCACCTTCGCCTACGAGGGGCCAGGGCAATTTTCCTTTTTCTGTCCCCCCCCCCCCATCAGCTCAGATGTGCAATGCATCTAGTGTGTGTGTCCATATTCCCTCACATAAACACAGGATCGCCGCCACAGACAATCCCCTGGTGAGGATCCCCAGGGCTGCTGTATCCCCCAGTCACCACTGGGAGTCACCAAGGCCCAGGATCTATGACCCACCTCTCTCCCAAGAGAGGAGAGCAGTCCTCTGGATGCTCGATCCTCTCCTCCCCCACCAACCCAAGTTTGCTCCTCCCGAACCCAGGTCGCCGATGTGATGCAAGATGTGGCGTCCAGTGCCTCAACCCTCAGTGCCACCAGGCCATCCTTCACCCGCTGCTTCCTGCCAGTGAGACAGGACTCAAACCAGCTGATTACAGTGCCAGTGAGTCTACAGTACTCTCTAAGGTGACCAAGAAGCACAATGTGATCTACAGTGTCGAAGGCTGACGAGAGATCAAGGAGGACAAGAATTGACCTGTCACCTCGATCTCTAGACCCCAGGAGGTCATTATGCACCCTAACTAATGCTGTTTCAGTGCTATGCCTGGCTCCAAAACCTGACTGGAGTGGATCATAGATGTTAAAGGCCACAAGGTGCTCCTCCAGCTGTTGCACCACAATTTTCTGAACAATCTTACCCAGAAAGATTGGAGATTGGATGATAATTCACCAGAATATATGGGTCGAGAAATGGTTTCTTCAGGAGGGGCATCACCAGAGCCTCCTTCAAGGTCTCTGGGAAAACCCCCTCTAACAACGAGTGCCGGACAATTCCAGTGAACAAGGGGCCAACAGAACCACCTGAAGCCTCCTAGGTGGGGGTGCCACAGCATAATGCACTACCCTGCCTCCCTGGTGGAGGAGAAAAGCATCCTTTGGGATGCTCAATTCCCCCCCCCAGCAGGCCCAGATGACCTAGGCTCATTCTTGAACCTAGAGCTACACCTTCAGAGCTAAACCTAGCACTATCTCAGCCCTCGCCAAAGTTACTAATGACTGGCAGTGTAATCTTGAGAGCAAAAACTTTATTTGTGCTGTTTTCCTTGATCCAAGCAAGGCTTTTGACACCGTCGACCATAGCCTGCTCCTCTCCTCCCTTCAAACCATAGGTGTGGACCCCTCCTCTCTGCCCTGGTTTACTGACTATCTTACAGGGCGCCTTCAACAAGTTAAAGCCGAAGGAGGCCTGTCCCCCTTAAAAAGTCTGCAAAGAGGGGTACCTCAAGGTTCTATATTAGGGCCCTTACTTTTTGCAATCTACATTAATAACATCGACTACTGTATAAAAGAAGCCAACATCCATCTGTTTGCAGATGATACAGTTCTCTACATGAGTCGTCCAACACCTGAAGCTGCCTGATATGACCTACAGTCAGAATTCAACCTTTTGCAAAGCCAACTCCTCCAAAAAAAGCTACTCCTTAACGCCAAAAAAACTAAAGCGATGGTCCTCTCTCCTTTCATCCGTACAACTAACCCTGTGTCCAGTGGGACAGTTCCCCAAATTACCACAGTTCTAGGTGAAAAACTAGAATTTGTTACAAAATTCAAGTATATGGGAGTTTGGATAGACCAAACTCCTTCATTAAACATATCGAGGACTTGCTAAAATGACTTCAGCAAAGGCTTGGCCTGTTTTTTAGAATCAACCAATTTCTCACCAGAGATGCCAAGAAACAACTGGTCCAATCCATTTTCCTATTATTGGTTGTTTACGCCGATTTCCTCTACAGCCAATGCCCCAACTCTCACGTGGATAAACTGGACATACTTTATCATCAAACACTGAGGTTTATATCTAGTGCAGTGTCAGTGGCTCAGTAGGTAGCACACTCGCCTCTGAGGCCGGGAGATCAGAGGGCTGTGGGTTCAGTTCCCACATCTGGCACTTGGGTTAATATCCCAGTACTGACACTGCAGTGCAGCATGAGAGGGGGTGCTGCATTGTTGAGGTGCCATCTTTCGGATGAGACGTTAAACCGAGGTCCCATCTGCCTGGATTGGTGGTAGTTCAGGTGGATGTTAAAGATCCCATGGCACTTCTCGGAAAGAGTAGAGGAATTTCCCGGTGTCCTGGCCAAATTTCCCTCATTCACTAAAAATATCACCAACAGCTTAATTTGGTTCAAGGTCAGTTGGCATTCATCTGTATCCCCCCCTCCCCCAGGTCGTGCCTGAAAATAGTCAGAAATTGTCTAGTGCACTTACCCGGTCAACAAAAGCTAAATAAATATAACGGGACTTCCCTTCGACATGCATCACTGCACCCTATATGCGGCAGTGGGGTGGACATCTCTAAAGTTCAGGCGCCACAGAAACGCTGCTCTCTGGACCTATAGAGCCATCTCTAATAAGCTGCCTTAATATATCCCCTGCTGTCTCCCCCCGAGTATAATTGGGAAATATGCATTAAGAAGTTACTCAGCTATTACACTTAAAGTACCCAAAGCAAAATCCCGCTTCGGCAGGGCAACCATAGGCTTCGTGCTACCTACCTTATGGAATGATCTACAAAAAAAACCCTCAAATTAAGCACTCCGATTGGTATAAATGCCTTCAAGACACTATTTCCATACAATCAGAGAAGTATGTAACTGCTTCACCCACTCAGACCCAGTACCGGTGTCTGCACTGGTATATAGCCATGCCTAGACCCAATTTTAAGTACTGACCCCCCTAGCTTGCTCTTCACAAGCCTAATTGTTCTCTCTATTATCCCTCTGTGTTATCAACAATAGGCCCATCCACCCCCTTATCCTTCCTTTCCTAACCTCGGATAGGAGCTCACTACCCATGGGTTGTGACATCCTACCATGCCCCGTACTCTATAGCATTCAATCCCAGGGCTCACACATACTCCTTTTCTCCATGCACCTTCTCTACATCCCATTTTACCAACTCCTCTCTGTGCACCGTGCCCTCCTAGCCTTTCTCCCCCACCTCCCTCCCTTTCCCCCTACCTTTGCCTCTACCTGGTGTATATTTTTATTTTATTTTTTTCTTCCGTTACTTCCTCCTGCAACCTTAAATAACCTGCTTTATCTTCCTATAGACACTTCTATGTATGTAAATACCCTGTAATCTGTACAATATCTGTATAATTCTATGTATATATGAACTTCTTTTTCTTCCTCTCTGTAAACAGTATTATCTGTAGCACCTTGTAAATACCTGTGTTGACCTGTATATACAATTGTCCATGCTCCACCCAGGTCCATCTTGCAAATGAGCTTCTGCTCAACAATGAATGCCTGGTTAAATAAAGACTTGATTGATTGATTAATTGATTGAACCTGGGTTGCTGGTGTTGCGAACCACAGCCCTGCTACTGTGCTGATGGGCTGGCTCCAGTCTAGTACCGTTCCTGCACAGCTCTTGCTTCAGTCCTTTTGCATTGATGTTCTTGTCCTTCAGGTTACTCTTCTCCTTGGGGTCCACCATGAACCAAACCACGGTCATCATTTGATTGGTTGACTCAGAGACCTAGACTTAGGCAACAGCCATAGCACACTGATGAGTCTTAACAAGCTGGTAATTTGTCATTTTTAGTATTTGCAGATTGATTGGCAGGCCTTTTGGCATCTAAAAGTTCCTGCATGCCTAGCCAGACTCAATCCCTTCATGGTGATTTGCATAAATTAGTATTACCCTTAATGTCTTTCTTACATAGAAACAGACTTTGGCAGCAGATAAGGACCACTTGGTCCACCCAGTCTGCTCATTTTCCTACCTATTGGATAAGCTGCAGATTCTAGTTTATCACCAGCCTACTTCCTCCTACCCCCCACTATAATTGCCTTATGGCTGTCCCATGCATTCTTGAATTCCCCCACTGTTTTTGACCCACAACCTCCTCAGGAAGGTGGATCCATGCGTCCACCACTCTCTCTGTGAAAAAATATTTCCTCACGTTGCCACTTAGCTGTCCCACCTCTATCTTTGAATAGTGCCCCCTTGTTCTTGCACATCTCTTTTTCTGAAAGATGCTACCTTCTTGGGCTTTGTTGATTCCTTTGAGGTACTTGAAAGTTTCTATCATGTCCACCCTGTCCCTCCTTTCATCAAGAGTATACATATTAAGCTCTCGGTCTCTCTCTTCATATGGCTTCTGATGCAGACCCTGCACCATTTTAGTTGCCCTCTTCTGGACAGCCTCCATCCTGTCTATGTCCTTGTGGAGATGGAGTCTCCAAAACTGCATGCAGTACTCCAGATGGGTTCTCACCAACTGTCTGTACAGAAGGATAATAACTTCCTGTTTTCTACTTGTGATGCCTCCCCTTATGCGTCCCAGTATCCGCCCAGCTATTCTTACTCACATTGCTTGCCTACCTTAAGGTTATCTGATATGATTATCCCCAGGTCCTTTTCCATTTTTGTTGTTGTTAGTCCCCCATTGTGTACTCTTTGCCTGGGTTTTTGTTTCCCAGGTGCATTACTTTGCACTTTTTTGCATTTAATCTAAGCTGCCATATGTCTGACCATTCCTCCAACCTTGCCAAGTCCTCTCAGCCTTTCCACCCCCCGATATTAACTCTGTTGCAGATCTTTGTGTCATCTGCAAAGAGGCATATTTTTCATTTCAGACCCTCTGCAATGTCTCCTATAAAGACATTAAAGAGGACTGGAACCAGTACGGAACTCTGTGGTACCCCACTAGTAAACCCACTTTCTTCGGAGTGAGTTCCATTTACTATTACTCTCTATGTCCTGTTGTGCAGCCAATTTGTTACTCAGGCTACCACCCCAGGACTGAACTTGATTACTAATCTTTTGTGTGGGACTGTGTCAAATGCCTTGCTAAAGTCTAGGTAGGCCATATCCACAGCCCCTCACTGGTCTACTACTTTGGTCACCCAGTCAAAGAAATTGATTAGATTTGTCTGGCATGACCTTCCCGCTGTGAATCCATGCTGCCTTGGGTCCTCTGCCCCACTGGCCTCTAGGTACTCAACAATTCTTTCTTTCAGAAGTGATTCTATCATTTTCCCTACCACTGAGGTCAAACTAATAGATCTCAGATACCACCCCAGCCTCCCATGATCTGTTAAAAAAGGGTGGTCAGTGGTGTCACTAGGTCCACACTTAGTTCTTTTAGAATTCTGGGGTGAATCCCATCAGGCCCCATTGCCTTGTCCACCTTGAGTTTTAGGAGTTCTTTCAGGACCCTTTCTTCTGTGAATGGACCAGTGTTGACCCCCCCTCCCCCGCCCAGAGTGATTCTATTGTTTGGTTTAGGTAACTCCTCTTCTCCTTCTTTTGCGAATACTGAGCAAAAGTATTTGTTCAGTATCTCTGAATTTTCACTGTCTCCCTCTGCCCACCTCCCCTTCCCTTTATTAAGCTTCACTATCCCTCCCTTGACCTTTCTTTGCTCCCTAATGTACCTATAAAAAGGTTTAATCCCCCTTCTTAACATAGTTGGCTATCTTTTCCTTGGTTTGGGCTTTTGCTATTCTGACTGCCTTCCCCGCTTCCTTCTGCTTTAACTAATACAGTTCCCTGTCCTGCTCCCTCTGTGATTCCTTATAATTCTTGAATGCTATATTTTCCTCCTTAACCTTCCCTGCCATCTCTTTTGAGAACCATAGTGTTTTTTTACTTTTTTTTTTTTTTTAATTTGTTTCACACAAAGGCTTGTTGCCTCCATCATGGGGCATGTGTAATTTTGTATTGCTGCTGTGGGGTGAGGGGTTAAGATCTGATATCCATGAAACATCACTACACAGTGTCTTTTTTTCTGTCAAGAATAATCAAAATACTCACTCTTTCCTGATTTTCCTACCTGCCACTATCCATTCTTTGACGGAGTGTGTATTATGCTGGATAGTAAATCTTTGACCAACACTATGCGTAGTGGCTAGGAGAGCTACTTACTATGTCAACAATCTAAGTTCATGCTTCGGCTCTGGGCCATCACTGCAGGATAACATGGACAGACAAGTATCCCATAGAATGCTGTCTATCTTGGGTGGACACAATTCATAGTGCACTGCACGTACACCTCTCAGGGTTAAGACAAAGAAGGCAGCAGCCAGGGAAGGCCTGAATTAAGGAAGGGATCATGGACAAGAGTACTACCACATCATAAGTCACAATTTCAGCTCATTTCCCAGCAACTCAGGAGGGAGTAAGGCCTAAACTGGAACACTGTCTTCCCTTCAAAAATGATGATGCCATCCCTCTTCACCCATGTCGCTGGGTTCATGGTCCTCCTCAAATGTCCCAACTACTCCTAGCCAATTAAAGTGCAAATATTCTTACCTTATGGTCTGCAATGTGTGGCAGAGAGTGCCCTCCCTCTTTAGGGATAGAAAGCACCTAGGGCAGTGTGGACTGCTCAAAGATCTGCAGTGTACACAGCCCACGATGCAATACCTTGGCAGAAAAGTCCACCAAGTCTTTGGCAGGGTCTAAAGAATAAATGATAAGCAAGGCATTGCAAGGAGGAAGAAAAAAGTGCATGTTCAGTAGCTTGAAAGGTCATCTCCAATTACACAGCAGCCCATGCCCCAAAGACCACCCCGTCCAGCCATATCCAGTTTTGCACACTGTAATTGGTTGTCTTCACTCAAAAAAGTCCAAGGTACAGTATGTTGACCCAGAAGATGGGGCCTTCCTAAATGAGCCCAGAGAGGGACTATGAAATGAAAAATATGGAAGCTTCCACAAGAATGCCCCCCCAAGGACAATGGGTTCCTTCCCTGCTGCCCTGAACTAAGCTTTTCTTGCAGTCTTGATTGTTGCTCCTTCATGAGTACCACAATTTTGTCAAACCTAAGCAATTTTTGTTCACCTGTTATTACCTAACTCTTGTTTAATGTATATTGCCTTTTGTTCTTGTCTGTTCTGTACAATTGATGTGAAACCTCTGTAAATGAGCTCCCAGCTCAAAGGTTGTAATCCGAGAATGAAATAAATAAATAAAACACCGCATTTGACCTGCAGATAAACAATGGATTAGTTTCCAGTGTCATAAGTCCACCATCACAAAATACCAAGTTCAGATGCTCCGATACTGCTGGTGAGGTCAGAATTTCCACTTTCAGAACTTCTGGAAGGTTGTTTTTGCATATTGGTTCCTGAGGGTGCTGTGGGGTGGGGTGCAGTTGTCCCTCTCGGAAGGGGAAACTCATTCCCAGTTTCACATAAGCACACTTTGAACCTGGGAGACAATGGACTGGATTCACAAAAGGGCCAAGAATGCCACGAGCCCTGGGTGTGCCCAACATATGGCACACGGGGCTGGCAGCATCCCTGGATGTTGATCAGCATTCTAAATCCCATGTGCCAATTTATTTATTTATTTGCTTTTGTTAACCGGGTGAGCATACTAGACAACCAAGTGCCTATTTTCAGGTGCAACCCGGGAGATTACAATGGTACATTCAATGAACAGGCAAAACAAGTAAGGTTACATTTAAAGTGCATCAAACAACGAGGTCAGTACAAGAAGACAGCAGGATTTTAACAATGCAGACAGCAGGTAGAATAACATTAGAGTAGTCTCAGGGTAGGCAGGGGCCACCATGTCAGGCAGCAACTCAATAAAATTGCCACAAGTTAGATCAGCATTTTCTAGTCTAGTTTGCAGCAATCTCGGGTGCCCTTTTTATGGGGCTTGCACAAAATATAGAAATACAGAAACAGAAAGTGACAGCAGAAGGAGACCATATGGTCCATCTAGTCCACCCATAGGCCTTCACAAGCTGCCATAAATTGGGAAAATAGTTGTAAATGAGCTTGATCTTCTTGAATCAGGCACAGTGTGCGGCAACGTTCTCAGCACAGCACAGCTGAATACCATGTCTGACGCATGGCTTGGCATAAGCCCTGAATCGCCCTTTGTGAATCTGGCCCAATGTCTTTTTATGCTAGACATTGGGGGACACTGCTGTTGCAGCATCGCCAGCCCTCACCAAAGCCATGTATGTAGCAGCAGCATTGGTTTTCAGAAAATATATCGGTTCCTCTGCCCCCACCACAACAACAAAAAATTAAAAAACACAAGAAATGTCTAACATTTTGACAGCTCTGCTAAGCCATGGAAAAGGACTAGCAAACTAACTTGATTTGTTGCCAAGAAAATGCTACCTTTGGTTACATGACTGCATTATACCCTTAGATGTTCAGTCAGTCCCATTATAAACAAAGATATAAGGCTCATTCACACAGCATCTGCACTGTGTTGAGTGGTGTGACCATGCTTACTGAAACGCTGTAGATCAGCATTCAGACAGCATTGCCAGGGGAGCATTGCATAGGCTCCCATTGAAGTTCTGGAGATTCCAGGAGGGTTCCAGCCAGGAAGGGGGTGTGGGTGCGGGCCAGGCTTCCAATGGTAGCGGCCACAGATTGAGGATAGGTCTTCCGACCCAAGTTCAGTGAGACCTTTCTTCGGGGTCTGTGAACAATGCTAAACCCAGGGAAGTGTTTTTTTTACTGCAAACGGAGGGCTAAAAAGTGGAAAAAAAAAAAAAAACACGGTCTCAGAACTGAGCCATGACGCTGGGCATGTGGCTTATGCATATGCATATATGCATGTCCAGTGTCGTGGCTCGACTCTGAGCCCATGTTTTTTTTCACCTTGCAGCCCTCGGTTTACAATAAAAAATACTTCCGAGTTCAGCTTTGTTTACAGACCCAGAAAAAAAGTTTAGCTGAATTCAGGTCAGAAAAATTGTGGCAAATCTGCATTGACAGGCACAAGTGCAGGCTGGGAAAAGCCTACCACAGCGTTGTGAGTGGTGCTGGTGGTTCACATGGTAAATAAAATGCAGCAAAACCTCCGCAGCACTTCGCAATCCCAGGAAAAGAGGAATCATGGCCACAACGAAATGGAACCCAAAACGGCCAAACTATGTATGCTCAGACGTGTACCATGTATAAATAATCTATTGCTGTGCACTTCAATAACACCACAGAATTGGCCGTATGAATGAGGCTAAAGGATTTCAATTTCACTTTATACGAGATATCCCCAGTTTCTGAACTATAAGTCTAGGTCTGACTCTTGACTCGGTGTGCATCCAGTCTGGATTTAGCTATTCAGCATCATTTATTTTACCTAGTGCAACTATACATTCAGTTGAAGTTCGAGGTACTGAGATAATACAATAACAAGCTATGGTATAAAGTGAAATAATTCATAACCAGTTGTAAACGTGTGGGTCTCAATAAACAGATTGTACAACCAGATTATGATGCATAAAAAATGCATACTTCGGCGTTTATGATTTTATTTTAGAAAAACAAAACCAAAAAAAAAAAAAAAAATCCAATATTTACAGAAAGGAAAAATATGATGTTATTTCTTCACATCAGTTCAAACGTCAGGATAGATTTCTTGCTTTAGATGCTATAAAGAAATTCCTATGTTCTCTCTTTCTTCAGTTAATGTGAAAGCCTGCACATTACCTCCTTGCTGAGATCCTTCTCTCACCTTGGTCAGAACCCTACTGACCAACCTATCTATCTAAGCCTCCTAGTGGAGTGTTTATATAGTGAAGGAAAGGGGTGTGGTTTTCACTGAGCCCCTCCTCCTTTGTGACATCACATTCCCTTGCATCTATAAAACCTGCCATTTCAGGGGCAGCTTGTCCTATAGTAGGACCTTACAGCATGAGACAGATCTCTAGGTAAAACAACTTTTCTTTACAAATGTGAAGAAGTATAAGGATAAACCAAACCTGTTTAAGAACAAATTTATTTATTTATTTGCTTTAGTTAACCGGGTAAGTCACACTAGACAGCCAAGTGCCTATTTTCAGGTGAGACCCGGGAGGGTTACAAGTTAGATCACAGAGGAACAGTGTGGAAGTCGAGTTTACATACAATGAGATATCACACAATATCAGAAACTGACATCTAGAAAAATGACAAGCTTAACAGGGCTAGAGTAGGTACCTAACAGCAATAGAAACGATTTAGCATAATGTAGGTATAGTGCACAAAAATTATATAACAGGTTCAGTCAATGCAAACAGAAGTAAGTGCCAGCAGGTAGGGTGACCAAATCAGGGAGGAGGAGCAAGGGTGCAAGGGTGACATTTAACAGTTACTTGACCAGTTGTCAGGCGGATAAGTGTAGCTGTCCCTGTGGGCACAGAGACCACCCCAGCATACCTGGGCTGGTGTACTATGAGGTACATGGACAAATGGAGGATCCCTTCAAGTAGTTCCAAAGGGAGGTTTTAAAGCTCAGATGGGAGGGGGAGGACCGAGTAAGGGCAGGGAGCGAATTCCAAGTTTTTGGGGCATAGGTGGAGAAAGTCCAGTCCCCCGCAAGGGTGCGGGTTCTAGGAACCAAACGGTCAAGTGTTGCTCTTGACCTAAGATGGTAGGAGGAGGTGTCAGGGGGGGGGAAGGGTGAGGGCAGCAGGTGTAGCCGATCTGATGATGTTGTCAATGAAGTTCCCAACTACAAACGTGCGGTGCTTCTCGGGAGGGAGCCATTCTAGGCGTGTGTAGAGGTAGTAGCGGTGGGTTGGGGGTGCCGAAAGAGCAAAGTGGCAGATGTTATTGTAGGCCATGTCCCATTTTGAAAGGCTGGATTTAGGCATAGGGGCAAAGGTTACTAACCCGTAGCAGAGAGAAGGGAGGAGGACCCCCCTGGCTAGGGCCACACGGGTGGCCGGGGTTAAGCAGTTTTTGGCTGTATAGGTGAGACCAAGCTTGCCATTCATGGCCTTGCAGACATTTCGGATATGTAGGGAGAGATCCAGCTGCGGGTCCAGAGTGACGCCCAGGTATTTGACAGCGTCCACCGTCTGCAGGGGAGTGCCATCAGCCCCATAGATTTGTAGCGGAGCAGGGCAGGATTTTGTTTTGCTCAGGGAGCCAAAGAGCATGGCTTGGGTTTTCTTGAGGTTGGTGGTAAGCCTGTGTTCCACCAGTCAGGATTGGATCCGCTTGAAGTCTGAATTAAGTTGGGAATCAATGGTGGCAATATCGTGGGCACTAGCCAATAACAGTTTATAACCTTAGCATAGAAAAGAGAGATGAGGGGCACGCTCCCTCTCTGCCTCCATATAAGGTTATAGCTTTTTATTTGTCTTTTTGTTCATGTAAGGAAAACATACATAAGTGAACCACTGTAGTATCTATATTTTGTTTCACATAATATGGTACTCTAATCTTTGGACATGCATTATTTTCTTCCCAAATCCCTTGTTTTATATTTCCAGAACATTTTATTATTTTTCTCAAAAAGCTTAACTGGCTGCTGTACTTTCAGCAAACAGCTTATCTGGCTGCTGCACTTTCAGCCGACGCCTTGCTGAGAAACTCAGCCTTCTAAAACACAGAAGGCTTATCTTCAGTAATTACAGCTCCCTTTTGAATAAATGTTTGACACTTACAGAACTCCAGTTAATCTGCCTGTAGTGTTTTAATTATACTCTCTTACTTTAGCCCATTTTTTTAAAAAACAAGGGTACATTTTTCATTGCTTTGGGGCTTATTAGAATCAGCACCATAGCAACCAAACACAGTTGCTTTAATTTCCTTCTAAATTTAAACTTAAAATGTTTGGATACATGGGTATTAAACTCATACAGAAATTGTACAGGTTCTATAGCACTTTCCTGCAAACCTGTACTTTGTGTTGTCTAAAACATTGTTTCCACTGTTTGCAACAATTTTACAGTCTCAGCTTTCCTTACTCACTATTTGAAATTGTAGCTGAAGGCGTTTTCCACAACCCAGCCCTCTACTCATTTTGAGGCTTCTTTTAAGTGACACAGCTCCCTTTTATGTTTGCTTGCATGCATGTGCAAGAAACATAGTGCCATCATCGGAGTTTCTGGAGGTGTGTCACCCCCTCTTCCAATTCCCTTCCTGTGTTTGCAGATGCGGACACAGTTGCACAATGCATGCTGCAGCTGTCTATGACAGCACTCGGAATGCAGTGGCTTACAGTTGAAAGGGAGAGAGCTGCTTCAGTGAGCACGATTAGATAAGGGAAGTGCTCACTGAAGTGTTCCCCCAAACAAACAGTCTTCCAGGTGCCACGCTGGGAGCCCACCCCAGCATGGCAACAATGTGTTTGGCCGACTGGGGTGCCCAATCCCCAGTTGGCTCCACATTCTCCCCCCACCAAAAGGTTACTGAGAGCCACGCTGGGAGCCCACCCCAGCGTGGCAAAAGTCGGAATGGCCGTCGGGGGTGCCCAATCCCCGTCGGCTCCACTGCCCCTCCCCCAAAGCTTTCCAGCTGCCACGCTGGGAGCCCACCCCAGCATGGAAAACGTCCCACGTCATAATCAAAAAAAAAACAAACAAACCTGAAAACACAAAAACTGTCCATCGCGGTCTCCTGCCCCTCCCCACCAGCGCCCATCCTCTGCGCACCCTGCCTCTCCACGACCCCACCTCACCTCATACTTACCTCCAGAGCGTGGCGCGACAATCTTCGGTGGACCAGGAACACGTCTGCACTCTTCAAAGCCGACCGCGAACTGAGGAAATGCCGGTAAGCTGTATAATGTAATGAATAGGTTTTTTTCAACTTTGCTGCATATCTCAGCCATTTTTTGGAATTTTGACACCAAATTTTCAACATGGAGTTTTTGGGACCCCTCCTCATGAATTCTGTCACTGTCATGGCATTAACGGGGCCCGAAGGGTGATTTCGCGGTCACTGCACGAAATCATCTTTCAGGACCGATTAACGAAATGACAGTGCCAGTGTTCATAAGGTGGGCTCTCAAAAAGCCTATGTTGAAAATTTGGTGAAAAAATTCCCAAAAATGACTGTTTTACTGAGCATTTGTTGCGCTGATCCTATGCACGCTCATAAGTTCGCAAATTTTCAATATTTTCACTCCAGATTTTCAACATTGCCATTTTACCACACCTCCTTATAAGCAGTACAGCTGTCATTTTTCACATCTCGCCCAAAACATGTTTCTGCCCATGTAGCACACAATGGCGCAGTCGGTGTGCGAAATCAATGTATGAGACACATTAAGAAAATCACAGTGACACTGTTCATGAGCAGAGGTCTTAAAATAGCTATTTTGAAAATTTGGTGAAAAAATTCCTATGCAGTTTCCACGCACCCTCGTAAGTTCATGAATTTGTAATATTTTCAGTCCAGATTTTCACCAGTGGCATTTTTCCACACTTCCTTATGAACAGTACAGCTGTCATTTTTCACAACATGGCCGAAATGTGTTTTCACACTTTCAGCACAGAAATGCGTGGTCGCTGTGGGAAATCATTGTTCGGGACAGATAAAGAAAATTACAGTGACACTATTCATGACCGGAGGTCCCAAAATGCCTGTGTTGACAATCAGCTGTAAACAATTCCCAAACTAATTACATTACGGGTGCACGTTGCACAGTTTCTACGCACACTCATGACTTCACCAGTTTTTTCAATATTTTCACTGCAGATTTTCAACATTGCCATTTTTTACACATCCCCATGAACAGTACAGCTGTCATTTTTCACATCCTGTTCAGAATGTGTTTTTGCACCTGTGGTGACAAATGCCATAGTCGCTGTGCAAAAGCAGCTTTCAGCTAACAAACTGATATTACCACAGTTCATGAGGTGGGGGTCACAAAAAACCCATGTTGAAAATTTGGAGTGAAAATACCAATGAATGCCTGAGGCGTTAGGGTTTCCGACCATAACACCCCACCCTGTAGACAATGACAGGCATCAGGCCTGTGACTTGGGATTGTCACCTGCAATGCTCATACCATTCCACCCCCACCCACACTCTGCAGCCACTGAGAAGCATCGAGGTGTGCCTTGGACTCTTCGGCCCCAAAGTTCAACCCATTCTCCTATACTGCACCCATCTCACAATATTTCCTGGTGGAATGGGGTGCGCATAAGGGCCAAAGACCCCAAGGCACACCGTGACACTTGTCGTGTCTGCACGTAGTGTGGTGAAATGACGGCATGTGCTGCCTGATGACCCAAAGGCACACCCCAATGCCTGTCAGTCTCTGCAGGGTGCTGGTGGGGTTGGCTTCAGTTCAATACTTCACTGCCATTCCTATTATGCAGCTCTGTAACTCCTACACTACCAATGCCAATGCCAGCAAGCAAACATTCGGCATTGACAAATGCTTGTTTGTATATATTGTTGGTTTTTTTTTTATTCTGGAACACAGGGCTCCTATCTTGTATGCCCTTAGTGTCCTTGATTCTATTTCAGCCCCTATTTTTAATATATTATAACAAGATGCAATTTTTTAATACCAGAACAAAAAAGTGACAGTAAAGGCAAAGTAGAAAATTGCCAGGTTGGCCACCCTGACAAGAAAATTAGGATAGATAAGAATAAGCAGATGAAGACAGGATAGAATGAAAGTAGAAACCAAAAGGGGGGGGAAGGGTTATTGCATCTTCTCTGTGTCAGCTTTATCCTTCAAAACTGGACCTCCTGTTACACCAATATATATGAAAGACAGGTGGAAGAGTAAAGCATTATCAGGCTTGTCTGGTCAAACTGTCACATTAATAATGCTGTGTTGATAAAGAAGTTCATTGTCTATTACATAATAATAAAAAGGTTGCAAGATGATTTGGAAGATGGATATATTATTCTAGTGTTGCATGTGCCTTTTCTATCTTCATGGCATGAATCATTACATTTAAAAGCCAAGCCAAGTGTGAATTGTAGTTGGCCTGGCATTTGTCTGTTGTAACATTTAGCCAAGTGTGAATTGTAGTTGGCCTGGCATTTGTCTGTTGTAACATTTAGCCAAGTGTGAATTGTAGTTGGCCTGGCATTTGTCTGTTGTAACATTTAGCCAAGTGTGAATTGTAGTTGGCCTGGCATTTGTCTGTTGTAACATTTAGCCAAGTGTGAATTGTAGTTGGCCTAGCATTTGTCTGTTGTAACATTTAGCCATGTGTGAGTTGTAGGTTGTCTGGCATTCATCCAATTTACAAGAACATAAGGCCCAACAGTAGCATTCTTCCTTTCGTGCAAGATAGGTCCCTTTGTAGGGTCCTCCTACCAATCAAAATAAGAGCAGAGTCTTTTCTAAGGGGCAGTGAAGTCACTTGATCCTTTATGCTTAAGATGTGCTCTCAGGATTTTTTTTATTTCTAATTATTTGACCAGGATGGCACACTGATCTATAACAGCTAACTTCAAGGTGTATCCCTGTCATGAATGACATAGACCCATTTTATTGACAGGGCATGTCAGAGAGGATATCAGTGAAAATCCCCTAGTCATATTACAGTCATGGGTTCTTTAATGTCTAGAGTTCAAAAGGAAGCCCTGCGAACAACAAACTCCGATCTGTGCTGCACTACAAATGGGAGGTGGCTTGCCTCCACAACGACAACATCCAAAACAGAACAGTAGTGCACTCAAGGGAATCACTGACAGAGCATGTAATTTAAAGTTTTTTACTTAGAAATGCTCACAGTTCCATATAGCAATCAATGGCAGTTTTCAAAAAACTTCCTGTTCATAGCTTCCCCTAGCACCTCGACTCTCACAAGTCTTCAGTGAGGGTGTGGCTAAGGATGTCAGCTCAATCTTTTATACACCGGTAACATTCATTAATTGTTCATGTTTTTATAACGTCACAATGACACAGAATTTAAAAGGAAAGGAATACAAACAGGTTACTGTCAAAGTAATATTACAACATACCAAATATTTACATAAAAAGTATTATGTTACTGCTAATGATAGACTTTATGGAAAATATATTCATTATATATTTCAGCTATGAGTTCCAGACATCTAACTTAAAAGCAAAAGATAGAAAACAGAGGTAGCACAGTGTCCTCGTCCGACTGATTTCATCGCACATTCAATCAAACTCCTTTTGAGAGATTCTCATCAGGTAAGCGGCGTTCTCAGGCACTGTGCTTTTGTAGTGAGTGGTAGATCAAACCTAGAAAGAAATGAGAAAGCAAGAAGTGAGACATGAATTTTTTTTTTCAAATAATTCTAGATCATTTAAAAGCTGCCTAGCTTCAATTTGCTTTTTCAAAATATTAGATCATTTAAATGTTTCAATATGGTTCAAAATTCACCACATGGACCATCACACATTTCTATTTTTTTTTTTTTTTTTTTTTAAGAAAAGGAAAGCATGTGGATTTTTAAATTAAATAGTGTCATGCCGTTTGGTTTAAATGATAAATGGGATATTAAACCATTTTTGAGAAAGTAGCAAGAGCATATAGACCCTCTTCAGTTTCTTTTGTGTCTTTGCAAGATAAAACTGCACGAAAACCTGGTCCTTCATTTAGTTTATGCAAAGTATTTTATGTCTGTCTGGTATTATGTAAAAATATAAAACAAGAATGTCTGTCAAGTTTTTTACTAAAGTCAGAAGGGAAATCATTAATTATTAATTTTGTATGAATATTTGAATGATCTGACTTTAAGGAAACTAAAGCAAAGCATATAGCTTTAAAAATAAATGAAATGTTAGAAAATTTCATATTTTTTACCTAGTATATAGGCCTTAGTTAAGTTCTGTTAGCTTTTTATAAGACCGAGTAGTGTGTAGACAGATCTCTTAATATATCTGTATGAAGTATCTTAGATGTGGCATTCATATATAAAAAATAGAATTGTGGGACATTCCATGTGGTGAATTTTGAACCATATTGAAACATTTAAATGATCGGATATTTTGAAAAAAGCAAATTGTAGCTAGGTAGCTTTTAAATGATCTAGAATTATTTAGAATATTTTTTTCAATGTCTCACTTCTTGCCTTTTCGTTTCTTTCCAGGTTCGATCTGCCACTCACTACAAAGGCACAGTGCCTGGGAACTCCACCTTCCTGATGAGAATCTCTCAAAAGGAGTTAGATTGAATGTGCGATGAAATCAGTTGGACCAGGACACTGTGTGCTACCTATATTTTCTATCTTTTGCTTTAAGCTAGATGTCTGGAACTCATAGCTGAAATGTATAATGAATGAATTTTCTATAAAATCTAGCATTAGCAATAACATAATGTCTTTTATGTAAGTGTTTGCTATGTTGTAATATTACTTTGACAGTAACCTGTTTGTATTCCTTTACTTATAAATTCTGTGTCACTGTGACATCATAAAAACATGAATAATTAATGGTTGTTACTAGTATAAAAGACTCAGCTAACTGCCTTAGCCACACCCACACTGAAGACTAGTGAGAGTTGAGGTGCTAGGTGAAACTATGACCAGGAAGTTTTCTGAAAACTGCCTATGATTGCTGTATGGAACTGTGAGCATTTCTAAGTAAAAAGTCTTGGAATTACACGCTCTGTCACTGACTTCCTTGAGCGCATTACTGTTCCGTTTTTGATGTTCTTTAATGTCTACCTAGACAAATGCCAGAGGTTGGCAGAAAGAACCTGTTTAACCCAGTATCTGAAGGACGGCACCTCAACAGTGCAGCACCCCCCCCCCCCGATCTGTACAACAGTATCGGTACTAGGTATTAGCACAAGTTCTTGGAGTGGGACTAGAACCCACAGCTTTCTGATCTTTCAGCCCCAGAGGCTAGTGTGAAAGCTGAGTCATTAACACTGTGATGATGACAAGAATAATGACAGCTGTTGGTAACACAAGAGGATAACATACAGAGCCCTTCTCTGCCAGCCCTGCCAGCATAAGGTAGGCAGTGCCACTGCTTGTGACACAGATGACTCAGGTTCAGAAGCATGCCATGAGGTCAGAGGGCCAGCCATAGGGAGGAGGAGGACTGAGAGTCCTACACACTGCCATCCTCCAGGGTGTGGGGGGAGACAGCTCCCAGCACTTGACTGGACCACGGGCTGTCGGCAGAGTTCAACAGCCAGAGCTTGTACTTGTCAGGAGGTGTGGCAGATGTCAGTGTGCATGCCTCCACATCATTGCATGCCATATCTTGCAGAAAAAAACAAGGAAAAAATGGTGGACCATGCTGGATGTCACCCACCTCATACCACAGGCCTCGCACTGTTGGCCCATGGTACCAGCAGACATCAAGCTTAAGGTCCGAATGCAGAATGGGACCCCGCTGAAGGCCCCACCCTGATAGGTAAACCAGGAAGGAACACCATGGAGGTAAGTCTCAAGCAACAGGGAACAATGGATGATGGGACTGGGTACAGGGTTGAGCCAATGGGGGCCGATCCGGGGTGGGGGAAAAATCATACTAACAAAACAAAAAAAAAAAAGAGAGAGCCCTTTTCTGAATAACATCTGGAGCAGCTTTCAGATATCTCAGAATTCATGTTATTGTGGTTATTGTTGCAACTTTCTGAAGACCCCTTCCCTCTTTATTCAGCAGCGCAATGCAACTGGACAAAAAAGTTACCCTACCTTTTTCCATTATAAAAGATGCCAAGTATAGCCTGGTTTTATTTGATGGTAACATTTTACTAGTTCTACCAAAATTTGGAGTATTTTATAATTGTTTTAATCTATTTTTTTTCTCAAGAAAGAAAGCCACCACATTTGGGTTAGAAATAGCACTGTGGACCTAGCAAGGATTAGGATCGAGAAAATAACAAAAACAACCCATGGGACTAGATTCATGAAGGCAACCCCCCCAACCCCACCCTGCGGATCACACCTGGGAATAAGTTCTGGCTCAGTATGCATTTCCCAGTTACCAATTTTCAAATAAATAATAATGCAGAAGCAGCAGGGTAGTCGTATTCATGAATCACATGGTACAGTTGTACGAATGTCATACTAATATTCATTGTTATCTGGGCCGAAGAAGATGACATCACAGGCACTACGACATAAGAGCATGCACTGTCTGCCATGAAAGGCACAGTAGTCTACTATGCAGTAGTCAGTCTAAACATAGAAACATAGGGCAGGATTTTCAAACATGCCAAGATGTAGCAAACCCCTGGTGTGCCGAGCGTAAAGTAGCGCTGAGAAGCTATGAGCATCTCCGGTTGGCAATCAGGATTTTCTATCCCTTGCACTAACCACAGGTCCTTAGATCACATATTTGTGGTCTAGCCTGCACCACATCCTGGAGCCAAAGACACAGGGCTTGCGCCAGATATTTGGCGCAAGCCGCCATAAATCTGGGAAACTGTCGCAACTGCACCTGGTATTGGAAAATTCACTGCAGTTGCGGCAAAGGGGTTTGGTGCATCACCAGTTTCAGAGTCCCCTGGTGCAGGGCTTGTTGCAAGCCCTGAGCTGTCACTTGAAAATCCTGCCCAAAGAATTTGACAGCAGATAAAGTCCGCTTGGCCCACCTAGTCTGTCCATTTTCCCTACCGACTGCAACACTGCAGACCCTACTTGATCTCTGGTTTTACCCCCGACTTCCTGGTCCTGGACACCCAGGGCTATATCTTACCTGGTCTCCTGATTTCTTGACTTGGGAACCAGAAGATCACAGGTTCAAACCCTGGTAGATCCAAATAATCACTGTGTGACCTTAAGCAAGTCACCTAACCTCCCAATGTGTTCCAGATCACCCAGCTGTGGAGATGGGGCAATGGCAGGATCCACTGTAAGTGAGATGTGGCATCTCTTCTGATGTATCCTAGTTCAATAGTTTCCAGATACAAACAGTTAAAATAAGCCTCAGCATCCCCTCCCTCCTCACGGGCTGCTACCAGTATGTAGGCAAGCTATGCAATTGTCATTTTCTGGCACTACTGCATCCTGGTGCAGTCCTGTGCTTTAAAGGGTACTAGAAAGCCCCCTTATTTAGCACAGCAGGAACACTGCTCTATTTGCTTTCTGAATGCTGTGTTCACATTCAGCACCCCAAGTGACCCACATCTGAGTGATGAAAGGTTGAGAGGAATGCATGGACAGCAGTTAATATGGTAATTATGCCAGCCTGGTGGCGTGGAGGGCAGAAGCACCCAAGACTGACCTACTGCCACACCGTTGATCCCGTTTCAGTGATGGACTCGGATCACCATGGGCTGGCTGGGGAGAGGAGGACTGAGTGTCCAGAGATGGCTCTCCTCCTCCTCTGGGAGGGAGGGTTGTGGGTTTTTGGCATAGGTCTGATCTATGGTGGAGGCTTGCAATATTCAGTGTACCTACAGGGGTGGGAGGGATGGTGGCCCATGACACTTCAAGCATGGTAGCATGCATGGTGCATCTGTGTTGGCACTGCATGTCTGGCCCTCCCTACAGAAAACAGGAAAATGGTCTGAAGCAGCCTAAATGACGTTGACCTCCCTGGCATTGCGCTGGACAACAGGGACCCTTTCCATCACCAGATCTGTTCATCTGTGGGTTGTGCCCCACCATTGGACCCCTGTCATGGGGGTGGGGCTAAGCTGTGGGGGAAGCTAGAGCTGATGGCCCTTACCAGATCAGTCTTGCCACTGGCGTGGCACCTTCAGTGGCAGGAGTGAGCCATGGAAGAAGCATGGTAAAGGTAAGTCCCAGTATGTGCCGGGTGGTGGGGCGGCTGGGTTTGGCAGAAGGTTGAGCTGCACCATGGCAAAGAGGAAGAAAAATATTAATGAAACAAAGTATTGTAATTAATGTATATTTGATTTTGCATTTTCATGCATCTTATACATTTTGTTGTTAACCTTCTGGGCTGCCGGGTATTGTGTTATATCCCCATGTAATCTCTCACCCTAGGTGACATCTGTAAATAAGATTCCTATAACTCTGTATGTTTACCTGGTAAAACAACTAAAAAAATGAAGAGCAGGTAGCTACTAAAAATAAAAGGCTTAAAACTGTGCTCACGATAATGATTGTTAACTTCAGTGTTCTCTAGTTTATTTTTAACTTCGTCCTACTCTTGGCATGCTACATAGTTCAGATAATGTAGTACTTACTGCATCATGATTGATGACTTTCAAATAAGCATCTAAATGTCCCCAATGGACCTCACAACTGCAGTTTGTGACATCACTGCTCATTGTCATAGTAAGCACTATAATGTTATAAACAAAACTACTGTGATATCAGTTGGGGATGGTTAAATGGTTTTTATACCAACTTTTTGGATAGTTGACCAAGTTCTGATACAAATCCTGGGAAAGAGAACTGAAAATTAAAAATAAAAAACAAATTGTAATTGCTAAAACATTTATGTTTATAAAAACACATACTAAAATGTATAGGTGCACTGAAAAAACACAGAGTAGTAAACTGCCTAGGAAGCAATGGTTGCTAGCAGTGGTTAAAAAAACAAACACTGGACCATTTGTGTGAAAATGAGGGCACTCGAGCACAGTGAGTACAGAAGCTAACAATCTCACAATAAAGTGGGGGTGATGTACACAGATGCGGCAGGCTGTGATTAGTTATTTGGTCTTCTCCCTATCCCTAAAATTTCCTAGGCTTACCTGCCAATGAAAAGTATTCATACTGTGGCTGTTCACTTCTAAGTTTTACTCTGTCCTGGCTCATAACCACAATGTAACACAGTAATTGAACTATGTGTTACAGAAGGAGTTTTCTAGATCCCTTTGCAGCATTGCTATTTTGGTCCCAGAAGGCAAGACAAATCTTGACTCTGGTTTACAAACCAAAACACAAAGGATCTGGCTGCATGCCTCAGGTATTCATGAGCTACTACAAAAGGAAGTGCAGGGGGGTTGGGAGCTCTTCTAAAGGGTAAAAAAAAATGGCATGATCATTGCCTATGGGCAAACTAGTGTGAGCCGAGTTTTCCTTTTCAAGAACACAGTGACTTCATTGTTTTATGCTAATTAGAATCAATTGCACGTCAAGCTTAATTATTCTACTGGCAGCGATGAACCAGACAGTAATTAACAGTAGATACTTGTTAAGCCATGTCAGATTGGTGCCTGTGTTCCAGCTGGTTTAATGAAGTCTCCCATTTGGAAAATGTATGCTTTTAATGGGGGAGACGTCCCTCTTTTTCCCTACAGCCACATTAATGAAAAACAGGCTTACGTTAATGTTATCATCTTGACTTTATAATCCAGTTTTAGTTTTTGCAGTTGTAATTTTCAAATTTTATTTATTTTATATTTTTTATATTTTATACTGGAAAGGCATGTTAGCAAAAATTGCCCGTTTTCAAAAGCATCCAGTGTATACAACAGTGTAAGAAGGGGGACACGAAAGTGAGTGAAGCGATGCAAATTAAGGAAACAAGCACAATAATAGGTACAGCACAAATTATAAGCAGGCTAAATGCAGAACTATATTACAATATACAAATGTACAATATACAAAGAACTAGGCAGGCAGGATAAAACAGAATACATGTGGGTGATGTAAACACAGGAAATATGTACGAGGCAACTGCGGTGGTAACATCAAATTTACAGGGTTTGAATCAACATAATTTACAAAGCTTTGCTGGGGGACATTAGTGAGATGTGGGCAAGGAGATAGGAGGGTAGATAAGAGAACAGGGGGGAGGAGTAAGGCTAGGGGCAGGTGCAAGTCCAATTTTTGAGGAGGAGGCATGTTAAAGTGCTTTTGAAGACAGCAGTGGACGGGCACTGGGTGAGGGATTGAGGCAGACTGCAGAGTTTCGTACTGCTGTAGGTGACAGAGTGCTGGCCGAGGGAGGTGCGGTATAGTGGGATAGAAGAGTGGTTATTAGAGGAAGGCCTGAGGGGGCGAGGGCAGGCCTGGGGAAGAGGGAGGAGGTACTGTCAGGGAGAAGACCCATAAGGGATTTGAAGAGGAAGGTGCAGATTTTAATGTTGAACCTGTCCTCTAGGGGGATCCAATTTGCTGCTCTGTAAAGAGTGCAGTGGTGGGTTGGCCTGCGGAGACCAGTGACAAATCAGAGGATACTATGGTACATAGACCTCAGTCTGTCAAGATATTTGGGGAGGGTAGACTAGGGAGCCATCATCTAGGAAGAGGGAAGCAGGAAACTGCTGGCAAGTCGAGCCCTAGAGTAGGGGGTTAGGAATTATTTGATATGGTACAGCATCCTGAGTCTTTGGTGCAATTTGTTGATAAGAAGATTTATGTGGTTTTCTGTGGTTTTCATAGGTTAGGTGGCTGTCTAGGAGGATCCCGAGGCATTTAAATTCAAGGACTCTTTCAATTTGGTTGCTGTTATTATCCGTTAGGGTGAAATCAATGTCTGCGTTTTTTCTGATGCCTGAGAAGACCATGAATTTGGTTTTCTTGGCATTAAGGACAAGGCCTGTGTGCAGAGAACCAGGAGTGGAGTCTACTGAAATCAGATAGGAGCTGGTGGTGGAGGGCAGGGGTTTTATTTTCACTACAGTAAAGGGCTACGTCATCTGCATACAGTATGAGCTTGGTAGAGGTACAAATGCTTGGAAGGGAATTCACAAAAAGAGAGAAAAGCAGGGGACCAAGAATGGAGCCTTGTGGGACCCCGTATTTTATATGACAGACGTCTGAGAGGTGACCCTCGATCAAGGTTCTGTGGGTCCTGTGACTAAGGTAGTTGCAAACCCAGTTGACGACATTGGGGGAGAAATTTAGTTGGGTGAGGGTGTTCAGGAGAATGTCACGATTGACCAGATTGAACGTTTTGGTGAGGTTGACAAAAATAGTACCTATACAGAGACCCTCATCGATGGCCTGATATAGATATTGTGGGTAAAGTTGACCAGAGCTGACTCAGTGTTGTGGTTGGCCCTAAAGCCATGCTGGGAGCTGGAAAGGTTGTTGTATTTTTTGAAGAATTCAGTTGTCTGATCAAGGACAATTTTCTCGATAATTTTGGAGAGTGGTGAGAGGAGTGAGATGGGTCGATGTCATTTTTGGGGCCAGATTTATGAAGGGGTCTGATGATAGCACTCTTCCAGGTGCTGGGTAAAGATCCAGTGGACAGGGAGTGGTAGAAGATGTTGGTGAGGGGGGTAGTGATAGGATGACTAACCAGTTTGAGTATGTGGTAGTCTGCACCATTGGGGCAGATACTCAGTCTGGGGTTGTTTTTATTAAGGCATCTGCGTCAGACAATGTGAAGGATCAAAAAAAGAACTGAAGAGTGGGGGCAGGGGGTACTGGGGAGCGCAGAGAAGTGTTACTGGGGCTTTGGGGGGTTTGGGAGGGTGAAGCATGGTTTATATTTGTCTAAATTACCAAAAAAGGTGTTGAAGTTGTTGGCAATCGTTTGCGTGACATTGATAAGCCTACCCTCAACTGTGAGGGCAATCCATGCATTAGTTTTGTTGTGGCTCATTAGTTTATTGAGGGTCCCACAGAGGAGTTTGGGATTACCCTTCTCAAGGAACTGCTTGTTCTTGAAGAAATTGATTTTGGCGGCATGGACCGTGGATTTGCACTTGTTTTGAAGGGATTTGTAGTGCTGGAGAAGACTGGGGAGTTATATTTTTGGTATTTAAACAGTCATGGAAAGGTGCAGACACCAGGTTTGGGAATAATTAAGGTAAAAACTGATCACTGTTGATTTAAACCCTGAGTAAAGGGATGGGGCTCACTGAGTTTTCCCGTATGTCACTAATGAGTACTCTATCATGGTGGAGTCTCCCCAAACCAACCGCATGTCAGTCATCTGGCAGGATATTCTCTCCCTTTTGGCTGCAGTATTTTATGATTCATTCAAAGAGAAGCTGGCACTTGGTGCTGTATCTGCTTAGGAAACCTAGATTACTCTACTATGCAAAAGTCAGGAGCGTGTTACAAGACTCAGTTCTGTGGTTCCTTTGAAGAGCATAGGAATAACTGTACATTCCTTCTTTTACAATTTGTTTACTTAGGAAAGCCCAGTTGAGACAGTTTCAGCAGTAGGTCATGCCTCTACCAAATTCCCGCCACTGGAATGACTGGAGCTGTGGAAGGTCAAGTGGCTTGCCTAAGGTCAAACGTGCTGAGTACTTGTCTCTGGTGGAGTCTGAACCTGTGATCTCCTGCTATACAATCCTGTGCACCAACCGCTAGACCACACTAATGCCACATTCTTCATTTTTGATATAAACTCATTGGCTAAAGAGACAACACCATGGGCCCAGCACAGGGTAATACAAACATACGAAATTTGCCAGCAGATAAAGGCCTAGTGATCTATCAAGTCTGCTCAAGACAGAGGCAGAAAACTACAGACCTGTTAGTTTGACCTCAGTGGTAGGGAAAATGATGGAATCACTTCTAAAGGAAAGAGTTGTTGAGTTTTAGAGGCCAGTAGGGCACAGGATCCAAGGCAGCATGGATTCACAGCAGGAAGGTCATGTCAGACGAATCTAATAGATTTTTTTGACTGGGTGACCAATGTAGTAGACCAGGGAGGGGCAGTGGACATGGTCTACCTAGACTTTAGCAAGGCATTTGACACAGTCCTGCACAAAAGATTATCATACAAGTTAGCCAGCCTGGGAGTGGGTCCCAAGGTGGTAGCCTGGGTTAGAAATTGGCTGGACAACAGGATACAGAGGGTAATAGTAAATGGAGTTTACTCTGAAGAAAAGGGGGTTACTAGTGGGTACCACAGGGTTCAGTACTGGGACCGGTCCTCTTTAGTGTCTTTATAAGTGACATTGCAGAGGGACTGGAAGGAAAAGTATGTCTCTTTGCAGATGACACAAAGATCTGCAACAGGATTGGTACAGAAGGTGGGGTGGAGAGGATGCAAGGGGACTTGACAAAATTTGAGGAATGGTCAAATATATGGCAGCTTAAATTCAATGCAAAGAAGTGCAAAGTAATGCACCTGGGAAACAAAAATCCAGGGGAAGAGTACACAGTGGGGGTGAGATAATAGCAACTACAGAAATGGAAAGGGACCTGGTGGTAGTCATATCAGATGACCTTTTTATTTAATTTTATTTATTTATTTGTTTAGTTATTCAATTTTGGATTACAATACCTTTGAGTGGGAGACTGCTCTTTTACAAAGGTTCCACGTCGTAAAGGGTGGGTATACATACATTGTGGGTTTAGGAGCATCAAGCTAGGTGACTAAACATAGACAAAAATACATTGTAAATAGGAAACAGATGGTTTTAACACTAGGATAATTCAGGTAAAACTAGCAGCCTAGGTGGCATTGTCAGGTAAAAGACAGTAAGCAGCTATCCAGAAAGGAGAGTAGGGGGCAATGGGGGGGCACGATGACTATTTAGGAGGAGGTGGGAGAGGAGAGTGCAGGGTATTGCAGGGCAAAAATGGGGACAATTCAGTGTAGAAGTACAAAGTAGGAGTAGCAAGGAGATGGTAATAACCTGAAAGGTGAATAAGACCGGGGTCAGAAGTGTGTGTGTGTGTGTGTGTGGAGTAATTAGAAAGTACAGTCACATGAGCTTTTCTTCAGTAGGTGTTGTCTTAGATTGGTCTTGAAAAGCCCCAATCTCTGCATGGAGTTATGTTCAGTGTCGAGTTTATTGAGCCAAAGTGGTGCCTGGTAGGCATATGACCTCTGCCCCAGGGAGGTTCTGCAGCGTGGGATGGTGAAAACCTGATGGTCAGAGTTCTTGGTGTGGTGTGGGCCTGTGAGTAAGCTTAATAGGTTTGTGACTCCAGGAGGCTGAAGTCCGAGTAGTGATTTTTTAGCTAAGAGGCAGGTTTGGTATTGTATCCTGTTTTCAAGTTGTAGCCACCCGGCTTACTTATAAAGGTCACATGTGTGCATTAGTCAGGGGGAACAGGTGAGCAGTCTGCAGGCTTTGTTTAGGGATACTTCTATCCTACGTAGTGAGGTGGAAGTAGCTGAGCTGTATATGACCAATCCATAGTCGATGGAGACAACTGTGCTGTGGATTGAGGATTGGAGTGCTTCATGTGTTAGGTATTTCTTGTCAAGCATAACCCCCAGGTATTTGAATTGCTCCACTTGTTCAAGTGAAACCCCTGTGCAGTTAGTGATGTTAAGGGATGCTGCTTTGTGTTTGCTTCTAGCACTGCTAAAAAGCTTTACTTTTGTCTTTTTATAGTTCAGAACCATTTTGTGGGCTCTGAACCAATCTTCAGTTTGTTAAAGCAAGTTGTAGCTGATAGTTTAGGGTGTGAGGGTCATGTTGAGAAGTAAAAATAGCAGCATCATCTGCATAGAGAAGTATCCATTGGTCACACAATCGAGGTAGGCTATTTAGAAAGATGCTGAAAACGAGGGATCCTAGGATTGACCCCTTGGGGACCCCAAAATGAACTGGCAGGCACCCAGATGTGATGTTTCTAATCTTTACCTGTTGGTAATGATCAGCTAGATAGCTTTTGAACCAGTTAGTAGCATGGTTAGAGAAGCCTATCGAGGTGAGCTGTTGAAGTAGTAGGGAGTGACTGACCATGTCAAATGCCTTTGTTAGATCAATAAAGGCCACTCCAACAAGGTTACCCTGGTCCAGTGAACCATGTATGCAGCTGGTGAACTCCAGAAGAGCTGTGAGGGTACTGTGCCCTCTCCGAAATCCATGTTGTTCCTGACACTGAATGTTGTAGTTATTAAGGTATTCAACCAGCTGGTCTGAATGTTTGAACCATGTATGCAGCTGGTGAACTCCAGAAGAGCTGTGGGGGTACTGTGCCCTCTCCGAAATCCATGTTGTTCCTGACACTGAATGTTGTAGTTATTAAGGTATTCAACCAGCTGGTCTGAGACTATGTGCTCCAGCGCTTTTGACAGTGGTGGAAGGATAGAAATAGGTCTGTAATTGGCATGCAGTGCCCGGTCACCGCTCTTGTGCACCGGAGTTACCAGGGCTGACTTCTAAGCTTGTGGGAATTGAGTCAGCTGCAGGGATAAGTTCAGTTGTTTAGTAATTGGAGCTAGGATTTCATCAAGTGCAAGGGAAATAAATTTGAGCTCGAGTGTGTCACCACTTTTCCTGGATTTTCAAAGTATCTTACGAATGTACTTTCTTGCTTGGTTGTAGTTGACAGATTTTAAATAGAAGGGAAGGGAGATGTTTGAGTGGGCCCTAAGCTTTGGCTTCAGCTTGGGTTGGTTTCTTCAAATAAATTTGTCAGAAGTACACTGTTAAGGTCAGTAAATGCTTTGTTAAACGTGTTGGCGATAGTCAGGGGTCAAGTATAGGGGCCCCATTGATGTTGAGCATTTGTGGAGCCTCTTTCCTGACTTTACCTGTCACATCTTTTTGTTATTCCAAAAAGACTTGCTGTTTCCCCATGATGTTTGTAATGCTCCCCTAAAATGTTTACTTTTGGCAGAGCGGATGGTCCGGGTGCAGTCATTCCACAGTCTTCTGTATTCTTGGTAGTCTGATTGCTTGCCAGAGTTCTGTGCCCTATGCCACCAGTTGTCCCTATTTTTTATGCAGCCTATTAAGTCTGGTGTGATCCAGGGGCTGTATCTTCCACGGATCTTTGTCCTCTGCACTGGGGCATGGCAGTCACAAGCAGCATTGAATTGTTTGATGAAGTACTTGAGTGCAGTGCCCATATCCTCCGCTGTGTCAGGGGGGCTCCAGTCAGTGTTGTGTAGCTGCTCCTTAAGGTACTCCATGTGACCCCTTTTTAGTTTACGATTAGAGATTATTTGGGGGGGATGTTGCACTGAATTTGTTGGTCCAGCTGCAGGTTACCGGAGAGTGGTCACTCAGTGAGTCTGGGTGGGCTGTCATGTTGGAGATACGATCCGGGCAGTTTGTGAGGATCCAGTCAAGTAGTGTGCTAGATCCAGTTTTGTAATTTGTTCTGGTGGGTGAGTCAATGAGTTGTGTAAGATGCAGTGCAGCTATAGTGTCCTTATATGTGCCAATCGGAGGTGCCAACCAATTGATATTGAAGTCCCCTAGAATGATGGATTCAGAGTTAAGGTGCTGACATCTGATGACCTCCATGAGTTTTTCGAATCCTTGGAATTTCACTTCAGGAGGGATGTATACAGTAAGTATAGATAGTGCTTTATTGTGGGCCCCCAACAGAATTTTTGGGGGGAGAATTTGTGCAGTACTGGTAAAGTGGGGTAAAGGAAGAGCAAACCCCTTTATTGAGTCTTTAATGTATAACGCACAGCCCCCTCCTCTTTTTGAGATCCTGTCATTCCTGAATAGTGTGTAATCAGGTATTGAGACAGTGGAATCCGGTGTTTTTGGAGTGAGCCATGTCTCAACGACTGCAAGTACATCAGGGTTATGTTGTAATGTCAAGACTTGCAAGCAGTCTATCTTTTTGAGTAGACTGCAGATATTTATGTTGGCGAGTGTAATTGTCCCTTCCTTATTAATGTTGCTTGACAATGCGACCCCATCGGGTCCAGGATTTGGGTGTACATTGTCAGAGGAATCCATGGTAGAGCTGAGGTGGCGGCACTTGGGTGGTCTAACAAGCATACCAGGAGGAGATGGCAAAGGAAAAATGCTGATGGTTAAATTACATCCAGAGGAAATGATGAACTGTTGAGATCCAGGGTCACATAATATGTTAAAATTCCTGAAAGTTGATAAACTGTGGCCTGGGCATATGCAATGTGTGAAATCATTTTATCTGTATGTTTCCTTTGATCTTTAAAGTCCTCAGAGACAAGTGCAATACATTGGGAGTAGGTCAGACAGAAATGTTGATTCAGTCACAAAATGTGTTGAATTCCTTTGTTCTTTAAAGTTCATAAGTGCAGCTGCTTTAGGAGTGGTCAGGCGAAAATGTTAAAAATGTTGATTCAGTTGTAGGACCCAGCATCTCCATGTTTGTAAGACTAGTTGCAAGACATGTGCTTCCTTGGGGAGGCTTCAAGAAAGTTGATTTAAAATTAAAAAGCTAATACCTGGTGATGATGTTTTGCAGAAATTCAGTCCAGGAGACTTTCACCGATGTTGTGTGCAAGAATGGCACAGTGTAATCCAAGCAGAAAAACATGTAAATGAACAAAAACTAACCTACAGACACAGACAAGCACAAACAGCCACCCACTTAGCCCCAGGAGGAGGAGCCTTAAGGTGGGCAAACAATGTGAGAAGGCAGTAAGACAAATTGGTGGGATACTGGGATGCACAGGGAAAGGCATCAGTAGAAAACAAAAAGTTGTTATCCCTTTGTACAGACAGTTGGTGAGACCCCATCTGGAGTTCTGCATCCAGTTCTGGAGACTCCATCTCCGCAAGGACATAGACAGGATGGAGGCTGTCCAGAAGAGGGCAACTAAAATGGTGCACGGTCTGCACCAGAAGACATATGAAGAGAAATTAAAGAAGCTTAACATGTGTACACTCTAGGAGAGGAGGGAGAGGGGGGACATGATAGAAACTTTCAAATACATCAAGGGCATCAACAGAGTCCAAGATGGTAGCATCTTTCAGAAAAAGAGATGTGCAAGAACAAGGGGGCACAATTTGAAGATAGAGGGGGGACGGCTCAAAGGTAATGTGAGGAAGTATTTTTTCACAGAGAGGGTTGTGGATACTTGGAACAGCCTTCCTGAGGAGGTAGTGGACTCAAACAGTGGAGAAATTCAAGAGTACATGGGACAGACATAAGGCAATTCTAGTGGGGGTAGGAGGAAGTAGGCTGTTGGTTAACTAGGATCTGCAGCCTATGCATTAGATAGGGAAATGGGCAGACTAGGTGGGCCAAGCGATCCTTATCTTCCGTCAAATTCTATGTTTCTATGTTTCTATGTTTCTCTGTTGCTCAAATGTGCAGCTAGCACCCCTTATTCTGCAGCTGCCCTAGTGTCAGCACAAGGATTCATAAATCATTCCATTAACTAAAATACCACTAACAGCTTAATCTGGTTCAAAGTCAGTTGGCGTTCATCTGTATCCCCCTCCCCTGGGTCGTGCCTGAAAATAGGCAGAATTCGTCTAATGCTCTTACCTGGTCAACAAAAACTAAATAAATAAATAAATAACGAAATTCAGTGGAGTATTTGTTTCAACACTCTGCAATCAAATGTCCATTACCAGATGTGACCGGGGGTCGGAGGTCCGGTGGGGGGGCTGGGATGGATACTGCAGGAATGAAGCATCAATATCCAATAAAGTGACAACAGGTGCATGTACATGCACAGTGAAACCAAATTATAAGTCATGAATTCCAAAGGGAGAGAGAAAAAACAAAGTAAAAAGGTGTACTGAGTACATTGGGTTATGGAGGTAGCCACAATGAGAGCTAGGGGAGATGGCCACCGACATATGGGAAGGTCACACTTTATTGCAAGTATGTTTTTCTTTTTTTTGTTGCTCCTTTTGTCCCCTGTGTCCCTCCAGCCACCTTTGACATCCCCCCCGCCATCCCCGAGGATCAGGACCCCCCCCATTGCCCCCACAACTTACCCTTCATGGCAGAGGGTGGGAAGCAACTCATGCCACCGGCACGGATCCAGCTAGGGAGGTGTCCTCTCAGGGTGGCTCACTGGGGGACCCATAATCATCCTACATGGCAGGACCACTTTTTTCAAGTTTTTTCTTGATGTGGCGGGGAGCGTGCAATGTCACCAGTGATGCATCACACGTGCATCTATATGCCATACGTCGGGCGGCTGCTACTCCTCTGCCCCATGTTGTGGGACCTGGCCTGTCAGCCCCAGCCACTGCTAGGGGTCAGGCAACTGCCAGTCCATGTCCCCACCCTCCCATGGGAGAGGACAGCTGTCCTCCAGATGCTCGATCCTCTCCCTCCCCAGCCGACCCCTGGTGACCCGCTCACACTGCAAACACAGGTCACCTGTGTGGCAGGAAGTAAGGCAGTAATGCCTCAGCCCTCCATGCCACTGGGCCGGCCCTCAAGTGTGTGTTTCAATGTAACTAATAATTAATTGCATGCAACTAGGTAATTACACTGTAGTTAAATGCTTGTTGCATGCAATTTTGCAACAGAATCACGGTGGTGCAAAATGCAAATTATGGAGTACACAGAGTTTTAAGCTATACAATAGCGCAAGACCCAAAATGAGCAAATAGTGGCAGTAGAGCTGGAGTGGATTGTTCTAGTGTGGAGAGAAGAGGAGAAGCCTGTCCTGCCAATGCATGGTTTTCATGAAGTGTGCCAGTAAGAGTAGTTTGAGAGCATGCGGGTTCATCTCATGTCTATGTTAATTCCCATTCCTTTTTTCAAAATATTTCTTAGGTCACTGATCACTGCTGTATAGACCAGGTGCTGCTAGTGGGGAGCTGTGCCTGAATTTCCAGCACCTCTCATATCTGAGGAAGGTCATGGCACTAACAACTCATGGGCAGTTTCATTATTTGTACATGCTGGTCATACCCACTCTACCATTTCCTCTTAGTGGGTGTCTCACCCATTTTTAACTGCCTCATCCCACATTCATGTGTGTGGGAGGGGTTTGTTGGCACAGGAAAAACTTAAATGCAAACACTGCAACATACAGCAGGTGTATGGAACTTATCTTTATGGGAGCTGGTTGGTCAAGTGGTCAATATGCTGGACTTTTGCAGAGGGTTGATCTTGGTTCTGGCTTCACATCACAAGTAAAATGAGTTTGATACTGTAGTCTTAGCTCTGTTCCTTTTGAACAGGACACCTACCTTAAAAACCACACGCACACAGGTAGTACTCATTGTTCAAAAAACATCTTGACTGGCAGAGTACAGAAACGGAACTGTGCTCTCACCTCAGAGAGCTGATCCTTCAGTACTGAGGTGCACTGGTGAAGCAGTGAGGACCAATACATGGTCTTAGATACGTCTAAGAATAATGGGCCCCATAGATTTATTGTTAAAGTATGTTTCTCTCAAATTAGTTTCATTTTTAATATTTTGTGTGTACAGAAATAGCTCTAACATTATGAGAAACATAAATAAATATTTGTGGAGCAAGGGTAAATTTGAGTGTAAAGTACATAGCGCTTTGTTATTTACAGGCTCATTACTATGATTTGATATAGATCGTAGGCAACGGCTGCATTATAATTCAATTGGTTTGAAAGGTATTACTCTGGTTTATACACATAGTGCTATCCCCTGCTGTGGTACCAAGAAGAGACACAACAACTCCGGATTAATTTAATGTATTTTATTGTTGTACTGCCTTTTCTTGTTTACATGCATTGATATGTAGTATTCTTGAAAACTGCAATATATATAAATTTTAAGTAAGCAATAAGACACAACGAGGTGTGTGTTAGACACTTCTAATGCACAGCTAGGGTGCGTAGTCAGGCACGAGGCCACAGGCCATGTGCATCCAGCCCCCTAGCTGTCCATTAGAACTGTCTAATGCACACCTGGGAGTGCCTTACTGCTCTTATGAAAGGAGCATCTAAATTACAGAGGAATGTGAAAAGTTAAAATAAGTATATTAAGTAACAAAAAACTTAACTCTTTGTCTTTAATTTAAATAAAATAGTTCCTCCACCTTAAGTTTATTGTTTTTTCTTTTAAGTTGAGGATTTTTGTCCCAGGAAGGCTACCATAGTTGTAGTTGTTTGTGTGGTTGTCATACTATTACACCCCCCCCCCCCAAGCTTGCTCCAGTTCCATTTGGCTTTTCGAGCTGGTAGTGAAATTATTTCTGTGTTTGTTTTTGGTGAGGATTTCTATCAGTTTAAGGAGCAAGCAGCATCAGGAAGAACATGCCATTAATGTTTCGGCTGCACATGGGAAACGGGTGCAGAACTGCAACTGAGAACAGCAGAGTTATGGATGTGGCATTGACAATGTCAGCATGATAAGAACAGCTCTGGACAACATACAGTAAACTTACATATTTAAAAAATGAGAGAAATGCAAGGACAAGAGATGTAAAGTATTGAACAGGTGGTAGGTCATTCGTTGAGTGGGACTGTGAGCAAGTGAGCGGGAAGAGATCTCGGAGTCAACAGTCATGCCTTTCTATGTTGGCTTGTGTGCACGCACAAGCAACTTTTTGTGGTAGTAGCACATTTCAGAGATGTGTCAGTGTTGGCCAATGCAGGAGATGCTTTAGCGGGTGCGTCCCTCAGCCACCAATTAGTGAGCATGCTGCCAGTGACAGCAGTTTCAGAGACAGCCAAAGAGTTGAAACAAATCTGCTGCTGCAATCAGAGACAGCCTCATCATTGCAGCAGCAGATGACATGCCTCCATTACGGGCCTTCCTGGTGAAACATTTCAATAATTATGGTAGCTCCTGCTGTCCACCACATAATCCCCAGAAAGCCAACATATGGGTGCCCAATCCCCATGTCGGAATGTTCACACACACACACACACACACACACACACACACACACACACACACACACACATTATGTGGCATACTGTAACATGGCGGCTCCTGCCACCCACCACACACTCCCGAAAAGCTGACATCGGGGTGCCCAATCCCCATGTTGGCATCTCCACTCTTAGTGTGTCTTTCCTGGTTAAACAGTTTCCCCTTCCCTTGCCGACATCAGGGTGCCCAATCCCCATGTCGGCATCCACCCCCCCCCCCAGAATTGTAGCACACTGGGAGCCCACCCCAGTGTGCCTATTTTTTTTGTGTGTGAAACCTGTAAATGAAGAAAACCTTCCCTTACAGTCTTTTATTTTGGCCCTGCAAACAAGAAAATGGTCCACCGTTGTCTCCTTCGTCCCCCCCCTCCATCCTCACCCTAACTCCTTCTGTGCACCCATCTCCCCGTACCCCCACCCACACTTGCCCTCCGGAGGTCAGGAGTTATGACCTTCTCTGAACGGGACATGTCTGCACTCTTCAAAGCTGAACTGCGAACGAAGAAATAGCGGTAAGCTTTATAATAGGAGGCAATGAGAGTATCAACAAGTTGATATCGGCCATTTTTAGAATTTTAACCCAAATTTTCAACATGGGGTTTTGGAACCCCTCCTCATGATCATGTCACTGTCATTTAGTTTCGTTCCCGAAAGGTAATTCGTGGTTGCTGCACAGAATCACCTTTCGGGACTGATTAATGAAACAACAGTGCCACTGTTCATGAGGGAAGGTACCAATAAGCCTATGATGCAAATTTGGTGAACAAATTCCAAACAGTGACTTCGTTATGAGCGTGCATTGCGCAGTTTCTATGCACGCTTGTAACTTTGCCAATTTTTTTATATTTTCTCTCCAGATCTTCAGCATTGCCATTTTTTCACACCTCCTCATGAACAGCATAGATATCATTTTTCACATCCTTCCTGAAATGTGTTTTCACACCTGTGGCACAGAATGGCACAGTCACTATGGAAAATCAACTTTTAGGATAGATTAACAAAAGCACAGTGCCAATGTTCATGAAGAGAGGTTCAAAAATGCCCATGTTGAAAATGTTGTGAAAAAACTCCAAAACATTATTGTGTTACAGGTGTGTGTTGTGCAGTTTCTATGTACATTCATAACTTCACCAATTTTTCATATTTTCACTCCAGATTTTAAACATTACCTTTTTTCACACCACCTCATGAACAGTACAGCTGTCATTTTTCACTTACTGACAGAAATGTGTTTCCACACTTGTGGCGCCAAATGGCGTAGTCGCTGTGCAAAACTACCTTTCAATATTGAGTAACCAAATGATAGTGCCGCTGTTCATGAGATGGGGTCACAAAAAGACCATTTTGAAAATTTGGAGTGAAAATACCAACAAATGGCTGGGGCATTAGGGTTTCCATCCATAACGCCCTACTCTGTAGAGACTGACAGACATCGGGGGTGTTTATTTATTTATGACTTTGTTTGCCGGGTAAGTGCACTGGTCAGAGGAACCTTTTACAGGCATTACCCAGGCCAAGAGGCACGTGTCAGACATATTACAGAATAATGTACAAACAGAAAACATAGCATAGGTAAAAATATCAGTAGTCAAAAGCAGTAGGGGATATCACAATAAAAACAATAGCATTTACAGGAGGTAAGATCAAAAAGGAAGAAGCAGCAGTTTGCAAATTTTATACGGTTATAACACAGCAGACAAGGAGAGACAATATTTACAGATTAATATACAAACAGAAAACAAAGACATTGGTAAAGACAGAAGTGGTCAAAAGCAGTGGGGGGCATCCAAATGTAACAATAGCATATTACAGTAGGTAAGATTACAAGGGAATAAGCAACAAATTGTAGTTATTGTATGGTTATAAAACAAGCAACTGGAGTGACATGGGATTGTTGTCCGTAATGTTCATGCCGTTCCACCCCCACCCTGCAGCCAGTGACAGGCATCGAGGTGTGCCTTGGGGTCTTCGGCCCTAACATTCACCCCACTCTCCTATACTGCAACCATCTCAGCATATTTCCTTATGGAATGGGGTGAGCATAAGGCCCGAGGACCCCAAGACACACCGTGACACCTGTCAGTGTCTGCAGGGTAGGGTGAGGAGAAATGACATGAGCGTTATGGCAGACAACCCAAAGGCACACCCCCAATGCCTGTCAGTCTCTGCATGGTGGGGTTGGTATCAGTTCAATACTTCACTGCCATTTCTATTATGTATCTCTCTAACTCCTGCACTACCAATGCCAATGCCAGCAAGCCAACATTCGGCATTGACAAATGCTTGTTTGTTATTATGTCTCGCAATGATGATGATCATCTGTGAGAGTAGTATGTGAGAGGGAAAAAAATGGAAGAAATGTGAAGGAGGAGGGAAGTAGCTAGTGTTTGGTTGGTCGGCCATTGAGGAGGAGTGTGGAAGAGTGGAGCAGGAGGGCAGGATGGGAAGAGATCATGACACGCGCAAGTTTTGTTGCTATTGTTTAATTATGTATAATGTATGGTAGAACATTGTTATGCATAAAAATCCATACCAGCTAAAAAGTTGTTATGCTGCAGTAGCTTGTTGTTATGCTGCACCAGGTATGTAGCTACTGCAGCATAACAACTTGGAACCTTTCACATAATGATGTAAGAGCTGGGCGAGACGCATTCTCTTTAAACAGCTGTCATAACTGTACACAGTTGCGAGTGGCGATTTTAAAAATGCAGGCACCAGATTAAAGCATGTCCACCGCTATTTTCTCCTGGGAGCTATCCGATCTTTTTTTTTTTTTCCAAGTCTACCACAATCACTCTTGCCACCCAATGTAAGCTTATGAAATGTAAGTCGGGAGTTGTAATGTCCAGCTGTTGGAGATGTTAGCTGTTAGAGCGGACATCGCAACATTACACGGGACCGATGCCTGCACTTCGTTAAAGTTTAGGGGGCACAAGCAGTCTATAGCTGGATGCAATTATTGACAAACACACAGCCTTGCCCATTGGGTACCCTCAGAGTGCTGTACTCTGCATTGATAGCAGCATAACAAGTGCAATTAATTCAGAAAATTAATTCTGAGGAGGAGGAGGAACAACTTCTCCACGGCGCTCGAAATGGAAACCTTGAAGTAGTTCGACATTTGTTGGAATGTAGAAATAATGGGGGCATTGCCTTCAGCATAGATTGTAAAGGTAGGAGTAAGTCGAATATGGGCTGGACACCTCTTCACCTTGCCTGCTATTTTGGACACAAAGATGTAGTTGAGGAACTCTTAAAGGCTGGGGCAGAAGTAAATGTAGTAAATGACATGGGAGATACTCCACTACATCGTGCAGCGTTTACTGATCGAAAGGAACTGGTTATGTTACTCTTACAGTATAATGCAGACACGCAAGTTGTGAATGGTGCTGGACAGACACCAAGAGAAGTTACACATGAGAAAGAGATACGAAACATGCTTGAAGCTGCTGAAAGAACTCAGGAAAGGAAATTAGAAGAAATGCTTTTGAGAGCAGCGAGGGAGGGAGACACAGTAACACTTGCAGAGCTGATCAAACTGCTTTTGACCTAGCTCAAGGAAAAAAAAAATCCATTAGGTAGGGAAATGGGCAGACTGGGTGGGCCAAGATGTCCTTATCTGCCGTCAAAATCTATGTTTCTATGTAAGTACTGTAAAATTCAAGAGAAACTGTTGCCATCTTCGCATTTCTGTCTCATTATGTGGGGTACAGTAACAATTTTCTAATTTGTCATCACAGATAGGTGACCATACACTATAAAAGATAATATATAGTCCTCCATCTGTGACAAGTTTGACAACGTCTTCTCGAGGTCATCATGGCAACTGAACCTCTCAAGCTTCACTCTTGAGGTTCTGAACGTCACCATGAAGACCTCTCGAAGAGTTTACAAACTTGTTACAGATAGAGGAATATACATTGTCCTCTATGTAGCAGCCAACTCAAACAGGTGATCTTTGTTAAATTTAGACTGTGGTACAAAAGACATTTTTGTGACTGGTTAGTGGTTTACTTACTTTGCCATTTGCCCACTGTGGCTAGAGGAGAAAAAAAAATGGTTGCCATTTAAATTTTGAATATTCCGAGGTGGTAGTTTCACCCATATCAGTACTCAGCTGGACACTGGCAAATTTATTCCTGTGCATTAGACACTTTATCGCATGGTCACTGACCAATGAAATTGCTTATATTTTGATACCCATTTCATAAAAATACATAGCACTATATGAAATGCATAGCATTTGAGAGGTATGATTTATTTATTTATTGAAGTCTAGGAATTACAACCCTTTCAGTCAAAAACTCTTTTGCAAAGGCTCCACGACAGATTTACAAACAGACAGGTTACAAAAAAATTACAGGAGAGTAATACAGTACATTATACATAGGATACGATTATGCTAATATACATTATACGCAAGTGCATGGTAAATGAGGGCAGAGTGCATGGCAAAGAAAAAACATGGCGAGTAGATTTAAAACAGCCAGGATACAAAACATTACAGGAAATTAATACAGTACATAATACATAGGATAAGAGTATACAAGTAATGCAGTGCATTATACATAAGTGCATCATAACTGAGATCGGAGCATATGATAATGGAACAAACATGGTGCAGACAGTGCTAGCTAACTGTGTAAACAGATAGGAAATTAAAGAAAAGACAGGGAGACCAAAAGGAAGTCAGTTAACGAGAGTTGAGACAGCTGGGGAGGTAGGGAGAGAAGCTGAGTAGAGGAGTGTAAGGTGTAGAAAAGGAGGAACAGGAAAGAGTGCAGCCACTATTGTCAACAACATAGATATTGACCAGTTCAAATGTAATTTAGATTTGTATATGGGAAATAGAAAATTTCAAATTCTGCCATCAGATTGATGGCAGCAAGTTCATAAATGGACTTCTACCCTTGAACCTGTAACTATCCTATGAACCTATAAAGAATGAGTAAAGGGCAGGAGGGGAACAGAGTGGTGAGGGAGAATTAGCCCAAGATAAGGTGGGGAGAAGCAGGGGGAAATTGAGGGACAAGCCATGAATAGTCCCAGATTGACCAGTAAAAGCTAGAAGCAGTCACAACTATTCACAGAGAGTAGGTGCTAGTTTTAAAGGGGCCCAATTTAACTGTAGATGAAACCAGAGGAGGCAGGACACTAAGCAGGAAAGTGGCCCTGTGGAAGAACACTCGCTGTCCTAGGGATGTCTTACAGAAAGGGACTAGGTAAAGGGCCTTATCAGAGCTCCTGGTAGAACAAAGGGTAGGGGGAGGGGAGATGAGTTGCTGGACCAAGGGAGGGGAGAGTGAGGTGGTAAGCTTCTTGGCCAGCAGGCAGGTGTGATGATCAAGCCTACCCTTACAGTTTAGCCAGTTCACTTGACGGTAAAGCTCACAGGTATGGGTTAGCTTTGATGCTCCTGTTATGAGGCGACAAGCTTTATTGAGGGACAGCATTATTATTTTAAGAGCAGTGTCAGATTTAGATTTGTAGATTGCTATACCATAATCCACTAGGCATAGAACGGAACTAGTGACAGCCAGGCAGAGGGAACGTTGTTTGTCAGGCAGCTCCAATGCCTGTAGAAGAGGTCAATTCTGGTGTTTACTGCTTTGCAAACCAGATTAATATGTTCTTGGTAGGAGAGGGAGGTGTCTAAGGTGATTCCAAGGTATTTAAAACTCCTAACCTGCTCAAGTGACAAGAGTTGACTATTTTGGATGTTTAGTGACACTCCTTTGTCTTTAGTCTGGTGGTTTGCAAACAGCATTACTTTGGTCTTTTTGTAATTTATGATAAGTTTATGAAAGGAGAACCAGGACTCAATTTGTGTAAAGCTATGTTGCAGGCATTGTTCAAGCATAAGGGGTTCAGGGTGACTAGAGAAAATAACTGCATCATCTGTGTAGAGGAGTAGGTTGCCAGAGCAGGCTTGGGGAAGGGTATTTAGAAAAAGACTAAACAGGACCAGGCCAAGAACTAAACCCTGTGGAAACCCTGAGTGAACTAGCTTACTGGAAGAGAGGGTATCAAGGAATTTAACCCTCTGGGACCTCCCAGAGAGGTAACTATCAAACCAGGTGGTAGCATCAGAGGATAGGCCCAGCCCCAAGAGGGAGGCAGAGAGAAGGCCATGGTGGACTGTGTCAAATGCTTTTGTTAGGTCTATGTACACAGACCCAACCAAGTGACCCTGGTCCAGAGCTTTATGTATAAAGCTAGACTCAGAGAACTCCAGGAGGGCTATGGAAGTACTGTGGTCCTTCCTGAAGCCATGTTGTTGGCTACGCTGCAGATTATGCTTGGCAAGATATTCAGAGATTTGATCACTCACTGTTCTTTCAAGGGCTTTAGAAATAGAGGGAAGGAGAGCGATGGGGTGATAGTCATCATGGGCAATTCTGTCACCACTCTTGTGAACAAGAGTGACTATCGTAGATTTGCACTGGGAGGGAAACTGACAGACAGAAATTAAGATTAAGAATTTTGGTGAGGGGTGGGAGTACTGCATCAAATGTTAAATAAAGTAATTTTAGATCAAGAGAGTCGCCACTGAATCTGGACTTGCCGAAGGCTCATGAAAGGTAGGCTCTAGAGGGAAACAGGATCAAGTATGAAATGGTTGCAACAGCATTCACTGACCCACAAACGTGCTTATGGACACTTGGTGCTACAGCTATAAAGAGCTTCCTGAGCTCAATCCAAGATTTAAAAAAGTTATGTAGCTGTTGGTTTGGTGCTACTGGTGGTGACAGAAGTGTGTGATCCACCAAAAACACTCAATATAAATGGCAGGGTCTGGTGCACAGAACACATATGTCCTTACACACTGTACCTCTTGTCAAGACTTTGGAGCACCTGATACCACTGGGAGAACTTTGAACAATGTAAGAGTTAGTTACAACTCAGTTTATATTTCATAAATCCCCCTTCCCCACCAACATCTTTATTAAAGAGGACCATCACATGAAAACAAGGCTACAGTCCCCTAAACGTTATCTGCTCTGGCTGCTTGTCTACAATTGACATCATAATCCTTGGTTTAAGACATCATACCTGTCTTCACAGCAACAGATTATGATATCAGGTGTAGACAAGTAACCAAAGCTGATAGGCCAGAGATTCTGTCTTTAAGCAAAGATCTTAGTAGTAAAGCAATAAGGGTGAAAACTACAGAAAACAATATAAAATAGGAACTGAATTGTGTCTATAATTTCATTTTTGTCAGTGTTGTTCCAGTGGTGTCAGGGTCTCTTTAAGAGCCTCTCATTACTAACCAGTGAGTGTTTCAGAGGGGGACTATAAAGGTGGGTGGGTTGGTACCATCAGTTGAGGTGGGGGGGTCAAATGCTGGCACTGCTTTTCCCTTTTCACCAGATGAAACTGTAGTGCCTTATCATAACCGCATAAGATATGCACCGCCCACTGTTTTTCTGTTCACTATCGCTACTTCTAACATGATTGGATATGTTAATAGGTACTAGATAGCATGTTAGGATATCCAGTGATCGTCTTTGGGCAACTGTGTTCAGTCTGTGCTCTGGTTGTAATAAGACTCAATAAAAAATTAATAATCAAAAAACTAAAGAGTCCATGCCATCTTGGAAAACCTTGAAATAGCATATTTTCTAGACACATCTCTACTTTTATTGTATGTGTAACCCCCTTGTTACCCGGGGTTACTAGAATCCCAGTAAGACCTAGTGGTAGGCAGGGAAGGCAGCTTGTGAAACTCCAGTTAAATGGGTTTCACACTGTCTCACTCTGTTCTCAGTCTCAGCTGAGACTGAGGGATCACATCACCAATAGAACTATTGCAGCTGCATGAGCCACATTGGAATCTACAGCAAAAAGAGTTGGTTAGAACGTTGGGAGGTTTTTTGAAGTCAGTCTTCAGTGAGTGAAGTGAGAAGTTGGGAGCTTGCTGTTAAAGCAGCTCAGTGAAGGCTCTAGGAGCCTCAGCCCTGACAGAGGGCTACTTTTAAGTAGAAGGGTGTGTGTCTCCACCTTAAAGAGAGACACAAAAGATAATTGAAGTGGTGGAGACCGCTGTTTTCGGGTCTCAGTGCCCCCCTCCTCTGGGGGAGGGGCAGGAAAGGTTTCACTGCAGATTCCTGGGGCAACCCCCTAGTTCTGCTTGTGAAGGAAAAACTGCCTATGTGTTCCAGTGTTTATTTGGGAGAACAAGAAGATTTGTGAGTCGCCTGTGGGGCACCTGCAATGTGAGGGTGAGTGTCTGCTCTTGCTAAAAGGGCCTATGTTTTTCACCCTGGGACTTGTGTGACAATGTGGTTGATTGAACTACTAAATATTGGGAAGCCTAGAGTAATGGGCCAAGCAAAGTAAAAGTAGGTTCAAGTCCAGAGCTTGTTTGGGATGCAAATGATATGTAGAGGAGATGTGACAGACGTCTACCCAGAATCTACATTTGAAAGTTCAGTAAAGGAATTGTTCAGTTTCCAGAGAAATGGCCGGGTATGGGCTGTGGGAGCTGGAGGTGGGCTTCCATCTTTAGTGACCAGGTCCACCTCTCTGGATTTCTTCTGTGGATTTCTACTTTGCCTCCAGGCACTTGGCCAGTGATGAGGAAGTACCCAGATGTGGGATTGTAAGGAAAATTCTCTCTAGGAGTCGAAGACTCTAGTGGTTTGGGGAGCCACAACAGGATAATGGTTCATTCTCAAATGGATCATGGATCAAGTGGCCAAGGGCAGTGGGTAAAATCCAAGTAGTGTACAAGTTGGGCTGTGTACCGAAAGCTGCGTGCCTGGTGGGTTTAGAGCCTGAGGGCTGGAAATGGTGATAAAGTGTTCTGTTGTCTCTAACCTGCATTACCAGGAAATGTAGCCCCATGGGGGTCTGTCTATGTTTTGTTTGTTCAGCTTGGAAGTGAATAAAAGCCACACTGAAGAATCCCATTCCTGGTTCTGGACATTAGTTATTGCTTCCTGTGTTCAGATTTACTTGGGTGCCCCTGTTCAGAGTAGCCAAACCTAGGTCCCCCTGTGCTGAGTAACCTCATCCTCCCCAAACCCAGGTCCCCACCAGGTACTGCTGTCAGCTTCAACAGCATGCCACCTGTCATTTTGCTAAAAAGGCAGGGGTGAGGGGTTACAAAAATGGAGGCACCGCTTTGGATTTTGTTCTGGGAAGGAAGGTGCTTGGGCAAGGGGGCTAGCGTTTTGGCTATCTGGCAGTGGGTAGCCCAAAAGCTGAAGCAATTTCCCTAGTGTTGCTGTGTGCTGTGGATCTTGTGCTGCTGTTTAAAAATGCCTGCTGTTTACCAAGGAGCAGTAAAGCCAAAGAGTGTGCCCTTGTCCTGCATCAAAATTGTTTACAGCATTTTTGCCTGCTTTAAAATGAACTGTTGTAAAGAAAAGTGTGGAAGACTAGGAGTAGCAACAGGAAAATTGTGCCCTGGACATTGGAAATGCTTTTAAAATGAACTGTGGTAAAGAAAAGTGTGGAAGACTAGGGGTAGCAACAGGAAAATTGTGCCCTGGATGTTGGAAATGCTTTTTGAATGTATGAGAGACTTGCAGGTGTAATGGCTACGTTAAATGGCTGAAATGGGCTCCCACCGTGGAGTCAGTTGGTAAAGAAAAAAAGTTGTATTCTGCAGTTTAAATTTGCCTGCTTGACAATCGCCATGAGGAGAAGAGCCCTCGCGAGGAAGAAGAGGCTCATTTGCATGACGTTGTGTGATTGGTCAGGCTGCAATCAATCCCACCCCTCAGCCAGCTCTACAGTGACTGTCCCAGCATTCGAGAGAGAGTGTGAGTGGAGTGCGTGTACTGGCAGTGGAGGAGCATCGCGGAGTGTTTAAATCACTGTAAGCCTTGTAAAAATAGACTTTATAGTTTAAAATCGGGATCAACCCGCTAATCGATCATCGAAATTGCAAGAGTGGTGGTTGAAAAGACGATCGGTAGGACTGCCCGCCCGTTTCTGTTCTAAGGCCTCCAAGAACTGGCTGCAGGCTGTTTTTCCCCCATCGCAGCAAACTGCTACTGATAACAGCAAGTAACAACATAAAAACTGCTCAAACAGTGATTTTCTGCCCTATGCCATATAAATGTGTGCGCAGCAGTGTAGTTGCTTTGCAAGCAATGACTGTGTTAAGTTCTGCCAGCAAGTGCAAGTCTGCTAAGCCATTGACTGTGCGCATAGTAATGAATTCAGCCTCAGTTTAAAGTTTAAAGCCAGAGAGAGACTGTGGATCATAGCCAATGTGCAGCACTAGCAATACAGGCAATCCTGTGCTAAAAACCTGAAGCTTTAAGGGACTGTGAGTCAAAGAAATGTTTCCAGCAAGTAAAAAGTCCGTGGAAAATCAAGTAAAGGTGTTTAAAACCAGAACAGAGCAAGTTGTGCAGTTTGAGCAAAAGTTATCAGTAGTGTGTATAAATCGGGTGCGCAGTGGCTTGACCCAGATTCTGAATGTTGATGCACAGGAGTGCTGCCGCCGCCATTACGGGGGGGGGGGGTAGTAAAGTAAACACAGCAGCAGATGAGCCATTTTACAACTAAAGAGTGTCTTCAGTAAAGTTGGGACTTTCAGTTACAGTGAACTTTTGTTTGTTTCTCTGCAGTTATGGCCTCAGGACCCACTCGTTACCCGGATCATGCCCAGATTGCAGTAACAGCAGCAGTAATTAGACTGAGGGATACTGAAAAGTGGTGCTATGGAGGGCAACTGCCTCCTCATGTGGTGATTCCTGGTTTTCCAGTGCATGTATGTCAAATGTGCTTGAGAGCTGGAAGGGACGTCATCATGATTCCTCACTGTGCTCGATGCCTAGAAAAATATGGCTTGTATAAAGTGCCTCAAATTCATTTGGCTCCCACATGGACAAAGGTTCAGGAATCTGCAGTTGGCAGCACACAGCACCAGGTGGAGCCTGTGGAGGAAGGCCCCTCGGGGGAGTGTGGCACAAAGCTAGAGGGTGCAGAGTTAGAGGCAGAACCCGAGGTTGAAGTTTAGGATGCTGGATCTCAGAAGGAAAGTTCGGATAAAGCATCAATAGACCCCTGGAGGGGGGGGGGCCTAGCCCAAGTCTCTTAGGCAAAGACGAGATGCGGGAGGCCTTTGAGTGGGAGGTGTCGACCTTCGTGCCTAGTGATGAGTGGATAGTCTCAGGAGTGAGAACGACTGCTCACTCCTGGGCTCAGATCCTCAGTGAAGAGGAAGATGAGGGGGAACCTATGTGGCCTTGTGAGAAAGGAACGGGTACACAGCCTTAAGATCTTGCCTCAGAGGAATGTATGGAAGAAAGCGGTGATGCCACTGCCCTGGCTTTGCAAGAGGAAGAAGTCAGGGATCCGTTTCTAATCTCTTTAAGGATGCGATGCTAGCAGAACCAGAACTGGCCACCCCCAAGCCAGGCCAGCGGTCTCAGATTGACCAAAGCAAGTAAAGAGGAGAGACTGGTTCGTAGGAAGGCAAATGAGATCTATGGTATGACCTTTCCTACCTTTCCTCGAAAAGTCTGGGAGGAGATTGAGAACTGCAGGAAATCCTGGATCTGGGATGAAGCAATGAAAAGTGTGCATCCTGGGGTCAACAAGCATGAAAAGCATAGACTGTTCCACGAAAAGTATACCCAGTGGAAGAGAGGCAGGACACTGTTTATAGACAGAGTGAGAATAGTGGACAGAGAGGGATGTGAAATCTCCCACTGTGTGAATTATGTGCACCCAGATGGGGTAATAATTCAAGCTCCTGACCCCCGGTACTATTGGCCTCAGTGCAAGGACCTCTCAGCAAATGTGCCCGTGCCTACAAAATGGAGAGCCGAGCAGTGGTAGTCAATACTGCCACACCAGACTGTGAAGTACCTTTATTGATCCGCCAATATAAATATCCAGGACTCAGGTGCCCCACATTCATCAGTCTACAGTGTACTGGCCTTTCCAGACACCATCGACTGGCCCACCAGATGACTTCAGATCCAGAGAGGACACCAGCCCAGCTGTATCCTGTCCATCGCCTGGTAATCGGATGATGTCGGACCAGCTGTTTTCCTTTTTTGTTCCTGTTCTAAGGTTCCATTTCCAGAGAAGACATCAGCCCAGCTGTTCCCAGATGTGCCCTCCTGTAGTTCCCGGAAGATGTCCGCCCAGTTGTATCGGAAGAAATGCTGCCAGGGAGAGTCTTTGTCAGAGGTGCAGGTCTCAGCCCTGACAGAGGGCTACTTTTAAGTAGAAGGGTGTGTGTCTCCACCTTAAAAAGAGACACAAAAGATAATTGAAGTGGTGGAGACCGCTGTTTTCGGGTCTCAGTGCCCCCCCTCCGGGGGGGCAGGAAAGGTTTTCCTGCAGATTCCTGGGGCAACCCCCTAGTTCTGCTTATGAAGGAAAAGCTGCCTATGTGTTCCAGTGTTTATTTGGGAGAACAAGAAGATTTGTGAGTCACCTGTGGGGCACCTGCAACGTGAGGGTGAGTGTCTGCTCTTGCTAAAAGGGCCTATGTTTTTCACCCTGGGGCTTGTGTGACAATGTGGGGATTGAACTATTAAATATTGGGAAGCCTAGAGTAATGGGCCAAGCAAAGTAAAAGTAGTTTCAAGTCCAGAGCTTGTTGGGATGCAAATGATATGTAGAGGAGATGTGACAGACATCTACCCAGAATCTACATTTGAAAGTTCAGTAAAGGAATTGTTCAGTTTCCAGAGAAACAGCCGGGTATGTGCTGTGGGAGCTGGAGGTGGGTGGCCCCCCATCTTTAGTGACCAGGTCCACCTCTACGGATTTCTTCTGTGGATTTCTACTTTGCCTCAGGCACTTGGCCAGTGATGAGGGAAGTACCCAGATGTGGGATTGTAAGGAAAATTCTCTCTAGGAGTCGAAGACTCTAGTGTGGTTTGGGGAGCCACAACAGAATAATTGGTTCATTCCTCAAATGGACCGCAGATCAAGTGGCCGGTGGGGGAGCCAGGCCAGTGGTGAAAACCCAAGTAGTGTACAAGTCAGACTGTGTACCGAATGCTGCATGCAAGTCTGGGCGGTGTGCCTGCTGGGTTTAGAGCCTGAGGGCTGGAAATGGTGATATAGTGTTCTGTTGTCTCTAATCTGCATTACCAGGAAATGTAGCCCCATGGGGGGTCTGTCTATGCTTTGTTTGTTCAGCTTGGAAGTGAATAAAAGCCACACTGAAGAATCCCATTCCTGGTTCTTGACATTACAGTTATTGCTTCCTGTGTTCGGATTTACTTGTGTGCCCCTGTTCGGAGTAGCCAAACCTAGGTCCCCCTGTGCCGAGTAACCTCATCCTCCCCGAACCCAGGTCCCCACCAGGTACTGCTGTCAGCTTCAACAGCATGCCACCTGCCATTTTGCTAAAAAGGCGGGGGTGAGGGGTTACATATGAATTTGTTGTATTTGCATAGGAACACAGGAAGAAAGCAAGACCACCGGTCCATCAAGTTCCCCCCTCACCATGAACCAGTAGTGGATCCAGCTATGCAGTGAAGTAACACCCACTACCTATCCTCTTATGCCAGAAAACAGTAGCTTTTTTTTATTTTATTTTTTTTACCTTTGAAAGGATTTTTCAGGGAAAGTGCTACCCCATGAAAAAAATTCTAGATATGACCCTGCTACTGTCACCCATTTTCTACAAGGGACTTATCTAGTCCAAGTTTGAAATTAGCAACAATGTAGATGGACACCGCTTGTTGAGTTCCAAGTATCTACCACTCATTCAGTGACATACCTCTTCCTAATATTTCCTTTGAACCTCAGTCCTTTCATAGAGACATTGAGTGCCCCCTTGTCTTCTCATCCTCTTACATGCTGAACAGTTGCATTTTGTGTGGTGGTATTATCCATTTCAACTATTTATCAATTGTAATCATGTCACCCAAGTCTCCTCTTTCCATGGAGAACAGTCCCAGTTCTGCCAGTAACACACAGCCCATGTTTTTATGCATTTTCATATATATATATAAAAAACAGCATTGACCCCTTTAATGGTGTACTGACAAGGAAGGCAGCCAGCGAGATGGCATTCATAGTAATGGCACATGGGACTGCTTAAGAGATTGAACTTGTCCATGAGCCCAGTAATTGGCAAACGTTTTAAAAACGCAAACTGGGAGCCTCTATAGCAGTCGCAACAGAGGTAAGTGCATCTATCAATCAAAGTAAATCAGCAGAAATAAATTAATAAGTAAGCAATAAGACACAACAGGGTGTGCATTAGACAGTTCTAATGCACGGCTAGGGGGACATGGTGAGGCACGAGGCCATAAGCCAAGTGTGTCCAGTCCCCTAGCTGTGCATTAGAACTGTCTAATGCAGCTGTGCATTAGAACTGTCTAATGCACATCCCCGGAGTGGCTTACTGCGCTTATAAAATGGGTCTGTGTATTCTAAATGGGGTTTCTAGTTTTAACTGTGCATTAGACATTTCTAATGCATGGCTAACAACCAATCAGATTGCTTGAAATCCTTTGCCCATTTTATAATGCCGTTTATGCATACAGATAAGCATACTTGGCTCTTTTGCTTTTTTATAGAATGGAGTGAAATTTAACAAAGAGAAAAATAAATCCTAGTATACTTAGCCTCTGGTAAGGCATGAAATATTATGACACCAGTTCAGACATTGAAAATTGAAATATACCAAGGTCTGAATATTAGATTTCACTCCCTCCTTTTTTTTTTTTTTTTTTTTTTTTTTTTTTATAGTGGATTTACGGAGAACTCCCAGACAATTTAAACTGCAGAAAAGCTCATGGTTATTCAGATAAAGGTGTAAGAATTAGAGCAGGTGTGTTCTCCCTACTTTCTGTGGCAAAGGTGCACAATTTAATATTCTAATAAAAACAATAATACATTAAATAAATAGGTAATTAAACACAACTATATTTTATTTTTTAAGGCAGACCATGAGTTCTGAAGACGGGACAGGCTGGTCCTGCAACTTAAATAGGAGGAATGTGTCTCAAAGAGAGCTAAAACTTAAGAAATATGTTATAAAAAGGAGAAACAATAGAAAACTAATTGAATGTGATTTATCTTAGATTAGTTAAATTCATACAACTTATCAAGTGGGTTCAGTGCTTCATTTCTACATTTTTTTGCATGGCTAACTGATCATTGGAGCACTCCCTTTATTGGAGCACCCAAGAACACCCAAGTGAAGTAAAAGGGAACCCTGGTAATTAATTATTCACTGGAGTTGTAGACAAGCTGCCAGAACAAATAGACCAGGATATTGGAGGGTTTTTGCAAGCACTAATAGGGTAAGTGCCTCACTAACAGTGGTTAGCACCCAAAAGCAGGGACTCACTAAATGTGCCATATTGAAAGTCACAGGGCAGGATTTTCAATGAGCCCTTAGATCGCCACAAAATTGCAGCAATCTAGGGCTGCAGCACACCCCAGCTGCATCAGGGACCCTGCACCATATTCAGGAAGCTAAGGGTCCCCACGCCAGAAAGCCATCAGTTGCTGCACCCACAGGCATGAGCCAAAACAGTCAGCCTGTGGGTAATGCTGTAAGGATGTGGCTGCCCCTCCCACCCGGCACAACAGCCGAGGTACTGGGGTGAGTGGCACAAACTTGGCAAGCATGCAGGGTATGGGGCATCATGGGCATGAGGTACCCTAGTGGTGGTTGGGGAGGGGGTTGCCAAGCGTATTAGTGTGGTTGTACCTGATGGGGGTGCCCTTTGTTGAGCATGAGTGTCACCTACAAGGAATGGTGAAGGAGGGGTATGGAGACACAAAGTGCCATGGCCCCACTTGGGCACATCCCTAGCAGCAGCCCACAGGGCTGTGCCCATGGAACTGTGCATCTCTGTACCCCCCTTTCCCCTTCCTTGTAGTGACACTCATGCTCAGTAAATGGCACCTCTGCTGGGTGCAACCTCACTAATATGCTTGGCAACCCCCTCTCCAACCACCACTAGGTACCCTGTACCCATGCCACCCCTGTACAAACCCATCAGAGCCCCCCTGACAACAAGTGGCCATGGTATCTGGCACTGGCGCAAGGGGCTGAGACCAGCTCATTGTTGATCTATCTCAAGCCCCTTGCTACGGCCATGGCAGGGCTTCTTGAATTACAGAAAAGGGGATGATGCAGCCCCACCATGGTACAAGCCCCCTTGTGATGAGGTGCACCCTCATTTATGTTTTGGGGGGGGGCACAGTGCCTGTTTGCCACAGCGGGTCCAAATTCAGACACAGACCGTGTTTCTGAATTGGGACTGCCACATCATTTGACGCAAGGTGCAAGTTGTGTCAGAACTCTGATGCAAGCATCTTACATCATTTGTTGGGCTTTGAAAATCTGGCCCACTGTTAGCGATACTCTAAGCCAACAGTGAGCAGCACTAAACTGTGCTAATGCTCCTATGTAAATTGCCTGCCTGAGCATGCATACAGGTGCTCTAGCATACTCAAAGATTTAAGGAGGCATTAAATAGATGTTAGTGTTGCATATTTAGTACCTTCTTAACCTGGTCTTATAGACACGGCATGCTCCAATCACGATTTCAATCCTGGTAATACAGGGTCCTAGTAGTCTAGTGGATCCCCACCTCCCTGATCGCAAGCTGATCACTGTTACAAAGTGCCCAGGTAGTCTAGTGCCCCCCCCCAATCCCCTGACTGCTAGTCCAATCACCATTGCAAAATGCCCTCATAGTCTAGTGAACCTCCCAGGTGCAAGCCAATCACTGTTACAAAATGTCCTGGTGGTCTAGTGGACCCCCCCCAAATCGCTAGTCTGATCACCATTCGAAACTACCCTGTTAGTTGAGTGGACCCCTCCACCCCCTAAATGCTGTCCCAACATATGCATGCCCTCCCCACCCCACTCCACCCTCTCAGCACCCACCTTCCTGTCAGCCCACAATCCACCCAGTCGTAAACTTCAGTGCTGCTCAGATGGAAACTGGCACAGATCTTCCACTCACCATCTCAGCCAGCCACCATCTGATTGACAGGGAGCAAATGCACTGGTTCTGTTGAAACATGTTTCACTAGATGATGATTACTTCAGCAGAGGGAAGAACAGAGGAGCAGATGGTCTTAGACAAAAGCTCTGTGGAAGAGTGGACACAGCTGAAGGGATACAGGATCTACAGAAAGATCTGGAAAAGCTAGGGAGGTGGTCCAGGATCTGGCAGCTTGACTTCAATGCCAAGAAATGCAAAGTTTTGCATATTGGAGCCAAGAATCCCAAGACAGAGTACTATCTGAGTGGAGTCCAAGTATCTGCGTCAGAGGAGGAGAAGGACCTGGGAGTGATGATCGCTAGTGACCTGAAGCACTCCACGCAGTGCAAGAAAGCAGCAGCAAAGGCAAATAAGATGCTGGGATGCATAGCTAGGGGGCTCAGTAGTAGGAGAGGAGGTTATACAGCACTTGTACAGGTCACTGGTAAGGTCGCATCTAGAGTATGGAGTTCAGTACTGGTGCCCACACCTCAAAAAGGACATTAATCTGCTGGAGAAGGTCCAGAGGAGGGCTACAAAGATGATGGCTGGTCAGCAGGACAAGGCATACAAGGAGAGGTTGAGGGCACTGAACATGTACTCCCTGGAAGACAGAAGAGAGAGAGAGAGAGAGAGAGAGAGAGAGAGAGAGAGGACATGATTGGGACCTTCAAGTACTTGAAGGGGATAAATAAGGTTGATAAGGAGAGTCTCTTTTAGCTGAATGACAACTATAACATGAGGGGGCATAGTCTTAAGCTGGAGGGTGGGAGGTTTAGGAGGGAGGTCAGGAAGCACTTCTTCACAGAGAGGGTGGTGGACACTTGAAATATGCTGCCAGAGGAGGTAATCTTATTGAAGACAGTGGGCAGCTTTAAGAGAGGCTGGGATAGGCATGGGGAAGGTAAAGATCATGGGTAGGGAGGATGGGAGGAGTGGGGAGGGAGGGCAGGGACATTACCTCAAGCTGTGAACCCTGCAATATGAGCAGACTAGATAGACCAAATGACTTTCTTCTGCTGGCTTCTTCATATGTTTGTATGTAAATATCTTCAGTAATAAAGAATATGGGGCAATAAATATAGAAAATTATAAAAACATAAGCCAAATTGTGTCTAATAATATTCTAAAATGCTTTCCTGTCTACTGGAAAATCACTTTCACATCAAGACTAATGCAGCATGCACTATACATAGAAACATAGAATTTGTGGGCAGAAAGGGGCCACTTGGCCCACCCAGTCTGACCAGATGTTCCCTGCATAATCTGCCTCCGTAGACTCTAAATGGTCTCAAGTGACCCGCCTTCTTCCGTGCCTATTTTCTATTATGCCCCTATGTTTATCCCGCACATGCTTGAATTCCCCCACTCTGTTCATCTCTACCACTTCCTCTGGCAGTCGGTTCCTGGTATTTACTACCTTTTCAGGGAAGAAGCATTTCCTCACATCTCTCATAAACTCCACCCACCCACCCAGCTTCATTGCATGCCCCCTGGTCCTGCAGCTCTTATTCATTTAACACAGACTCCTCTCCTGCACCTTGTTCACCCTTGTGGGGTGGTTGTATCTCTCTCTCTGTCTCTGTCTCTCTCTCCCCTCCTTCCATGGTTTACATGTTGAGATCCCTCACTCTCTCCTCATAGGACTTGTCAAGCAACCACTGCACCATTTTAGTTGCCCTGCTCTGAACTGCCTCCACCTTATCTATGTCTTTCTGAGGTGCGGCCTCCAAAACTGTACACAGTACTCCAGGTGGGGTCAAACCAGCAAGCAGTACAGTGGCAGCACCACCTCCCTCCTTCTGCTGGAGATACCCCTCCATATGCACCCCCAGCATCCTACTAGCCCTACTCATTGCTTTGTCCCACTGCCCTGCCCTTTTGAGGTTGTCAGATATGATAAACTCAAGGTCCCGTTCCTATTTAGTGACTGTCAGTACCCCCAATCCTATACTCATCTCCTGGGTTCCTATGTCCTAGGTACACGATTTTGCACTTTTTGGCAGTGAACCCTAACTGCCATGCTCTTGATCAATCATCAAGTTTCCCAAAATCCCTACACATTCTCTCCACCCCCATCACAGATTTTGGTATCATCTGCAAGAAAGCATAGCTTCCCTTCCAGTTCTTCTGCAATGTCACTTATGAAGACATTGAAGAAGACCAGTACCAGTAGTGAGCCTAGTGGCACCCCACTGGTCACTCTCCCATCATTAGGGTGAGTGGTGTTAACCACCACCCTCTGTCTCCTATCCGTTAACCAGCTTCTAACCCGATTCCTCACTTTGGATCCTACTCTAAGCTGCTTGGTTTCTTTTATCAGCCTCCTCTGTGGCACAGTATCAAAGCCCTTGCTAATGTCCAGCTAGGCTACATCCACTGCTGTCCCCTGATCTAGTTTTCTGATCACCCAGTTGATGATGAAATCTATCAGATTAATTCGACATGGCCTTCTCCCAATGAATTCATGCTGCCTGTTGTCTTCTCATTTACTATAGGTTGAAAATAGTCTTGAGATTGACAGACTGCTGACAGGTGTTTCATACTGATGGGATTCCTCAGTTCAACACAGTTTCTGTCTCAGCTACAGGACTGGTTTTAGACTTCATGGCACCTCAGGCAGATGTACCTGTGGTGCCCCCTTCATTACTCCCACCACCCCCTCTTCTCCCATCTGCCCCACCTTACATCCAAACAGTAGTAAAACTTCTATGAACACAAGGGTGACAACAGCCATTTTGTTTTTTATATTAACACCTTTTGCATTTCAAGGTGATTGCTGCTTATACTCTGTACTTTACCGCAGTCCTTCTGTACTGGCACCTCAAGAGGTAGCTTGGTTCGCTTGTTCCAAACACCACCTCTGCTCAGCCAGCTATCAGGTCAGCCCCAAAGGAAATAATGCATTTACTGAAACAGGAGGGAGCATAACGAAGGGGTACTTTCCAGAAAGAGTAGTGTTAGGATCTGTTAAAGGGTGCAAGGAGAAAACAGATAACCTCTACTATAAAATAGGTAGGAGAAATACTGTACTGTGATTGGTGGTATCCAGTCACATGACCATACTGTTAGCCCAGCACAACAGCACAGGTCAGAAATGCATAAGTTTCTGAACCTCAATTCTTGGTCCTAAAATGAAAAAAATCAGGGAAGCCATTTTATAATCGTAATAAGGAATTCCAGGGTGTGTGTAATTGAGGGATAATGGCACTTCTCAGGTGCGTAAAAGCCTCAGCTTTGCCTCGGCTTCACTTCTCGAGGTATGCCGTTATCCCACAATAAATCACACCCTGTCATGCCTTATTGCTTAACTATAGGCAAGCTGCTGGAAACCATCATTAAGGAACAAACTGTGGCATTCTTGGAAGCAAATGGGTTGTAGGACAAGAAACACTCCAAGCGTAGCAGCAGTATCTTGCCAATCTGACCTGACAGCCATACATAGCTGGTCACAAAGGCAGTGAAGACCGGCTAAGTAGTGGATGTGTTGTACCTCAGCTTTAGCAACGCCTTCAATTCCATTCCATGCAGAAGGCTAATCAAAAAGCAGTGTGACTGGGCAGTAGGGGACAACCTGGCCGAGTCAACAGGGAACTGGCTGGGGACAGGAAACAGAGAGCAGTCATCAATGAGGCTCACTCAGACCCTTGGGGAGTCATGGGCAGGATGTTGCAGGGATTGTTCCTGGGCCTGACCCTCGTTAATATTTTCATTTGTGCTACAGAAGAGGGAATCCAGAATAAGGCGAGTCTCTTTGCTGATGACATTAAGATCTGTGGCAGAGTGGACATCAAGCAGAATGTTAAAGAAATGAAGAAACTTGAAAAAAACTGGAAAGTGGCCCAGATTATGGCTAATAAAATTCAATGTAAAAAGTGCAAGGTTATGTACTGTACATTGATAAAAAGAACCCTAAAATGGATTGCAGGATGGGGGTGAGTAAGGGTGGTGCAGACAACTGTGAAGAGAGACCTGGGAGTCATCATTAGTGATAACCTCAAGTCAACTGCACAGTACAACAAAGTATATGAGAAGACAGACAGGATGCTGGGCTATATAAGTGGGGAACTGATAGCAAAAGGAAGGAGGTGACTCTGTCCCTATACGGATCCCCTGTAAGGCCGCACCTGGAGTATGCCATCCAGTTCTGGAGTCACATCTCAAGAATAACACGGACTGTACAGAGGCCATGAAGATGATCGATGGGAAGCAGGAGAGTCTGTATGAGGAAACATTTTCTCACCTTAACATGTATACACTGGTGGCCAGGAGGGTAAGGGGAGATATAACCAAGACATACAAGTTTTTGCAACAAATCAGTAGAGTGGATTGTAAGGACTGGTTCATGAGAAATAAGAGAGGGCACAGTAACTGGAGAAGAAAACAGCTAAGTACAAACAGCGACCACCAAAAATGGCTACTACAAAACAGCTTGGTCAAATACAGCAAGTTTTGTTTTTTGCGGGGGGCTTTGCCCCTCACAGCCCCCTTCTTATACTGTATACACCAACTCCAGTAGGGACGCACCTCAAGGAGGGGGGCCAATTTTTGGTTGCTGTATTTGATTTAGCTGTTCTGACTTAGACATTTTTACTTAGCTGTTTTCACTGCCCACCACTGGGGGAACACAAGAGGAGACCAGTAAAGGGAAGTAAGGTGAGAGGTGGTTGAAGCCAAGACTGTGATGGGGTTTAAACTTGGCTGGGACAAATATAGGATACTAGTGGGACCCACAGGCAGAAGGGATACCTGGAGAAACATAGAAATGTAGAGACATGGAATTTGTTTGCAGAAAGGTCTACTAGGCCCACCCAATCTGCCCAGATGATCACTGCCTAATCTGTCTCCACAGTCCCCAACTGGTCTCTGGTGACCCTCCATCCTCCCTGTCTACCAATATTTGCCTGTGTCTATCCCATGCATGCTTGAAGTGTCCTTTTTTCTCCTCTACCATTTCCACTGGTAGTCTGTTCCAAGTGTCCACCACTCTTTCAGTGAAGTAATACTTCCTCACTTTCCTCTTAATTTCCCCACCTCCAGCTTCACTGCATGCCCTCTGGTCCTGGTGCTTTTTATCCTTTAAAAGAGACTACCCTCCTGCACCCTTTCCACCCCTTGAGGTATTTGTTGGTCTCTATCATGTCGCCTCTTGTTCTCCTCTCTTCCAGGATGTACATGTAGAGATCCCTCAGTCTCTCCTTGCAGGGCTTTTGATTCAACCCCTGCACCATTTTAGTTGCCATCCTCTGGACTGCCTTCACCTTCTCTTATGTTCTTTAGGCAGTGCAGCCTCCAGAACTGAATACAATACTCCAGGTGGGGTCTCACAAGCAACACCATCTTCCTTCTGCTGGAGCTAATTCTCCCTCTCTTCCTGATCAGCATGATGTCACCATCAGTGGAGACTGGAGGACAATTAGTCACAAGGGCCATCAGATCTCTAAATCAAGTCTGTCATTAGGCTGAGCATGCAGATAGGCAGGGAAATGGGCAGACAGGATGGACCTCTGGGTCTTTTTCCGCCCACACAAGCTATGTCGCTATGTAAATATCCAAACTGTTTGGTTTCAGTATTAGAAGGTAATGTATTAGATTTAGTTCTGCATGGCCCTGGTGAAATTTAGTTTTGCTGGCCTACTGTAGTTTGTTTTCCAGAACAACATTTGTTCACTGGAAGATGAGCACTGATATCAGTAGTAATGGTGTACCCTAACTCGTTAAACAATACTGCTTTAATATGCCTTAATCGGTTTTGCATTTTCTCACCAAGCAAATCCAACCACCTGTAGTACCACAGTAATGTGGAGGCAGCATGCACGGTCACTTTAGTTAAGCAATAAGCCCATATTCATGAGCATTTTGTCAATGACTTGAAGCTGGGGGCGATGGTGGTTGGGGAGGAGGGTAGAGAAACCCTACAGGGGGACCTGGAGACTCTGGAGAGGTGGTCACACACTTGGAAACTGAGGTTTAATACTAAGAAATACAGGGTTCTCTACCTGGGGCTCAGGAACCCAGTTCATGAGTACCACTTTGGAGGGGAGACACTGCAGGCTTTGGGTGGGGAAAGGGACCTCGGGGTGGTAGTGGATGCCAAAATGAAAAACTCTGAACAGTGTAGAAGGGCTGCGGCCAAAGCAAATAAAATGATGGGGTGCATCGCCAGGGGGATAACCTTGAGAAAGTGGGAGGTGCTTCTCCCTCTGTATAACTGCCTGGTTAGACTGCACCTTGAATACTGCATGCAGTTTTGGTGCACATACTTAAAAAAGGACATTGCACTCCTGGAGAGGGTCCAGAGGAGGGTGACCAGGATGATACAGGGTCTGAGGGATAGGTCCTATGAGGACAGACTTGAGGTGCTCAACTTGTACTCGCTGGAGAAGAGGTGGGACAGAGGAGATAGGATCGAGATCTTTAAATACCTTAAGGGGGTAAATAGGGTACCTATATAATGTGTTCCAGCAGAGGGAGGTGGGGGCCACCAGAGAGCACGCGGTGAGGCTGATTGATGGGAGACTCAGGGGGGAGACAAGGAGCCTCTACTTCACTGACAGTGTGGTGGAATCCTAGAACACACTGCCTGCAGAACTGGTGGCTGTAAGTACTGTGGAGGGGTTCAAGTGGAGCTGGACAGGTATGGGGTAAGGTGAAACTGAGTAATGCTGAAACTGGAGGAGTATTTCAGTCATGGGATGAGGTTGGGAGGGGTCACAGAGGAGGCGGAGAACAGCTACAGTGCCCCAAATGGGTGCTGATCCTCAAGCAGACTCATTAGACCATAAAGGCCTACTCTACTGGCACCTTAGTATGTTAGTATTTTAACTTTTATTAAGTACTGTATGCTTTATTACTTCTCCCATATACATGGTGTACACACTAACAACTGCATCAACGCCCTGTTCTGCTTCCTAACTGAATGGGGTGCTGACAAAGGAACTGTCTAAATTATAAACAATGAAAAATCAAAAAATACATTACTAGCTAGTACAGATTATTACTGTTCTTGAACCATGACCATCCCAACCCCAGCATCCCTCTCCCCTTGTTCCCCAGGAGCAAATATTTGTGGGTCAGCATAGGTCTTCCTTCAAGAGGCCCAAATGAGTTCATGATTTATCAAGAATCGTTTCTCAAAAGCCATGAAATCAGTTCCCTATAATCATCTAGTGGGCTTTATTGTGAAAGAATACCCATACTAGGAGTTAACTGCTCAGTCAGCAGGAAAGGGGGAAGAAGCTTATCAGAAAGGTCAATAACTCCCTGTAAAGCCTGCTAAGAAAGGGGATCTCTGCTATTGTAAACAGGCCAGATGGTTTAGTGTGGGGAAGGAGCAGAACATGCAGCAGACCATATTTGAAACAGACAAGTCCCAGCATTCTAAAAGTGGTGAGCTATGCTGTCCTACGCTGTTAGAAATGATGCGTTCTGATTGACTACAGTGCATTCCTTATCCCAGATAAGGCCCAGTCCAAAAGTCTCATGTTTTAAATGTGGTTGGACTGCAATGCACTACAATACCAATTCCTTCCTTCTTTCCCTCCCTCCTTCCTTCCTTCTCAGGAAAGTCACACTGAGCTGGTATCAGTTCATTTCCAGGTGCGTCCGGGGGCAGGGGGGGACAAAACAGATCGAAAGTACAAAGACATACAATTATATGGAAATAAGTATAATAAAATATACAATTACAGGAAAATGCTTTAAGAATAAAATTGTTTTTACAGTTACAGTAAAATTCAAAAGACAAAAGAACAGTGAACAGCGAACAACAGAACAATATTAAAGAGCTGCTGACACCTCAAAACAAACTTTGAAAAACATAATAATTAGGTATAAGTCAGCTTCCATGCCATATATATTCTAAAGATTCCTCCTTCCCAGTATTTATTGCTACGGAGATTTGCGTGAATGCATGCTCTTTATCCCTCAGGGTTCATCTGCCCTCTACAGCTGACTCCCTACATCAAGTCATAATCCTCTGTTGTGACATCATAGTTTGCTGCCATGGGAGTAACTGTGATGTCACAAGCAGTGCATTAAGACCTCAGGTAGGGAGACAGCAACAGGAATATATGAACTCTTCAGGATCAAAGATCCTGTTTTCATGAAAATGATCTCAGTAATAAATAATAGGGAGGGGGGGGATACAGAACTAATGTGAAAAACAAGCTGGACTGCATCTAAATATTATGTTTTGATAAAGTTCTCCTGAAGGTGTCAGCTGCTCTTTAAGCATGAAGGAGTGGTGATGTATGAACCTGGGGAGGTGGGCTAATTTGGTGTTAGTGTAGTATGGAAGGTAGGTAATAGAACTCTTCCCCAGTATCAGTAACAACTGCAGGAGTGAATACAGAGGCCATGGAGGAGAGATTCCAGAGCTGGAAGGGAAGGAACAGAGGAAACAGAATGGAGGAAGAGAGACACATATTTCAGGGAAGTGGAAAGAGAAGGCAGCTTGGCCAATAACTTCCAATCTGGCCCTGTTTGCTGCATGGATGCTATAAAGGGCACCCTTCAAGATGTTCTGCACCCCGATAACAAAAATCCACCCATCAGTAGGGTGGTTTCTGATCGTGTCCTATTTAGTACTGTGGCTATCATTTTGCAGTATACAGCTAACGATATTTTAGATCATCACTAGGAACAGGACAGATGGACCCCCTGACGTCCTAGTGCTTCTGTGTATCCAGCATCTGTGACATCCTGCAGAACAGCATCCTGTATTTGAAGAGCACTGCATCTGTTTCTATTTAGTTCAATGCAATTCTATGGTTGATCCATTTAAAAGTCTAGTTGGTGCCATAGTTGACTAAAAGTAGCAATGGAACTAAAGGTGCCAAGTAATGTACGTAAAGTGGGAAATAATTACATACAATTCCACTTGTGTGCCTTTTGGATGTTGTACATGTTGCTTGTGTGCACAAAATCCTATGATACTGATTCATATCTATTCAAATCCATGGGGGGGGGGGACAGTTAAGTGCCTGTATTTTCGGTTGTGTGCAGTTTTAACATCTCACCTCTGCTCAGGTGCTGTGAACCAGAATGTGTAAGGTGTTAATAAAGTCATTAGCAACCCTTTATAAATACCCTGAGGTGACCAACTGCTTCTGAAACATGGAGCCAAAAACAATAAAATGTGCTCACATTGTGACATGCTGCTGTAGCAGGACTTTCATGTAAAGATCTAGCCCTGGAATTTAAAGTTAATGTTTCTTGTGCTGGCAGTATTCTTTGCAACCACAAGGCTATCCTGACTGACTGGAGAGGAGACTGTATCAAGGAACGTAAAAGGAAGAGGGATGGGAAAGATGTAGCACTGTAGTAAGTGCTTTAACACAGTTTTTAACGTGTTTTTAATGATTTGTTGTTTTTATTTTATTTTTAAAAACTTTTTAACAGTTTTTAAATACACGTGCTATGTAATGTGTAGTAAACTTGCAAATCCCCCTAAATGCCATACTGTGTCCTGTACATTACTGTGGGCACTCTTAATATCAGTAGTGTTAATAGCAAATGGCACAGAATGGCATTTTCAGTTAAGTGCCATTTCAGATGTGTGAACAAAATCTTCATTCGCCAACCTTGTGCACACATCCAAAATTGACTGTATTAAAATTAAGCAATAAATCACAACAGGGTGTGGGCGCTGTAGGAATTTATGGCTTTACTCTCACCTGGTGTGGTTCAGTCATGAGGCCACAGGCCGAGTGAGTAAACCACACCAGAAGTGTGTAAATCCAGTGTCACCTACGCCCTGGAGTGGTTTATTGAAATTATACAATGCCCCCTTTCCACTTTACTTTTTGTAAGAAATAAAAGATTTGCTTTTTTTTTTTTTTTTTTTTTTGCATTTTAAATGTTTTATGTTGAATTTATGTTTACACCAGGAAAAATATTTCTGTGGTCCCACCATCAGGTTTTATACAATACTCAGCGTTTCACAGTAGATCAGCAGCTACGCACTCCTCCCACATGTGTATCTGAAACGGTGCTGAAGTACTGGTGTTTCTAGGACTCTCCATTTGTTAAGCAATATTCTGAAAAATCAATTTTAGCAGTTAATAGTGTAGCGACTACCACAAGCGGTCTCCACTCTTGCAAGTTTGAAATCTGAAATCGCCATTGCGGGCATGCGCACTAGCATCAATGATAATGCCCATGTTCGGAGTTTCAGCTTCAGTTTTTAAAGTTTAAATTAAACACGTTATGGCATTTATTCTAACAGCTCATTGACTTTTTGGTTCTGAGGACATTATGACACTGTAGGAAATTGATTGGTTTTCCATATGTGAAGCTTGCAAAATTTGTACTCATAGAAGGATGAGTTTGGATGCCCTCGGTGCCCTGTTTTGCAGTGCACTTAGCAGGGGAAAGAATATGGCATTGGTTTATTTACATTTTCACCTGCACAGAAGGATTTATTTTCATTTCTATTGGTAAAGTAGCTGACTGGCACCTTTTCCCACGGATCATGCCAGGATTTACAATGCCACAAAGGTGTCAGTCAGTCAGAGAGTCTGATTCTTGGACCCCATAGTATAATACAATATACTGTATGCTTGCCTGAATTGAAACCACTGCTACTTTGTCTGCTAAGCAAACACACGTTCAGTGTGCCACTGAGCTGCAGGTAAGTGAGTTGCAGTTTCTGTGGTATAGAGGTATGTCACAACTTGCAAAACAGGTAACTGTGGATCTGATCCCAGCAGGCAATATACCTTCACAAATTGTTCTTAGCCAAATTTATTTCTCATATAATTTACTATTTCAACTCCACACCAGCATGAATCACCACCCAAGTAAGTTTCCATCTTACAAAAAAAATGAAGCAAATGGATAAGCCACTGCTAGAATCTGAACTACTGATTCTTTTTCTCATAAGCAAACACACATTCAGTGTGCCACTGAGCTGCAGGTAAGTGAGTTGCAGTTCCTATGGTGTAGAGGTATGTCGCATCCTGCTAAATGAGGGACTGGGGATCTAATCCCAGTAGGTGATTTACCTTCACAAACTGCTTTTTAGAAAAATTTACTTCTCATATAATTTACTATTCCAACTTCCACACCACCACGAATTACCACTCAAGTGAATTTCCGTCTTTTTTTTTTTAATTCTTTTTCCCTCCGATCATGGTCTGGGGGCCTCTCTCAGGCATCCTGCCTGATCCTCCCCCACCTGAAGTCCTCCATCTGTGCCTCCTCTCTCCTCTGCCTCTACCACTGTCGGTACCCCCGCCTTAACCCCTCCAGGGTGGGGACGCCCCTCCTCTTTGGGGGCTTCTAGAGACAGACCCTGACATGGAAGAGGGCCTGGATGAAGGAACCTGGAAAACCAGGTAGGACAGATTCAGCATTGGGAATGGGGGCTGGTGCCATCGCCTACCCCCGCAGACCGGGTTTTTCAGTTTTTCTGTTTCAGACCTCAACCCCCCTCTCCTTGCATGGAGCACCTCAACACACTGTTGAATGGTAACTCTGCTGGCATAGATCACACTAGCTACATGCTTTTGCTTGGCATGCTGCAGTGCTCCCAGTATCCACCTGGGGCAGCTAGTACGTTGGAGCAACCCACTTTTCCTTCCCGTGGAGGAAAGCACCACAAGGGCACACTTCCTCAACCCTTTCCCTGCTGACCCCCGGTGCCCAAGCTCGCTCCTGAACCTGGGTCACCGGCATGGTACAAGGTGTGGCGTCCAGCGCCTCAACCCTCAGTGCCACCGGGCTGGCTGTGAGTTTCCATCTTACCAAAAACAGTTTAGGTTCCTGCCAGAATCTGAACTGCTGATCCTTTCCCTCCTAACCAAACACACATTCAGTGTGCCACTGAGCTGCAGGTCAGTGAGCTGCAGTTCCTGTGGTGTAGTGATTATGTCACAACCTGCAAAACATGTGACTGTAGATCTAATCCCAGTAGGCAATTTACCTTCACAAGTGGTTGCTCTTAGCTAAATTTACTTCTCATATAATTTACTATTCCAACTCCATACATCATAAATCCCCACTCAAGTGAGTTTCCACTTACAAAACAAAATTCAGAACAAATGTATAAAGTGCCTGCCAGAATCTGAACCACTGATCCTTTGCTTGCTAAGTAAACACAAAGTCAGTGTGCCACAGAGTTGCAGATAAGTAAATTGCAGTTTCTATGATGCAAAGGTTATGTCACAACCTGCAAAACAGGCAACTAGGGATCTAATCCCAGAAGGTGATTTACCATCAGTTGATCATATCTGAATGTACTTATATAATTTAATACTCTTATTCCATTTGCACACCACAATGAATCACTATTCAAGTGAGTTTTCTTCTTACAAAAAAGTTGAAAAAGATGCCTCAGTCCCTAGCAGGCTTCAGAATATGTTTACTTGCTTTTAAACCACTGTCCCTTTGCCTGATAAGTGAACATGCATGCAATGTGCCACTGAGCTGCAGGTAAGTGAGTTGCATTTCCTATGGTGTAGAGGTCATGTCACAACCTACCAAACAGGTGACTGGAAATCTAATCCCAGAAGATGATTTACCTTCACATATCTCATATACATTTACTATTCTGACTCCACACTACCATGAACTGCCACTCAAGTAAGTTTTCATCTTACAAAAAAAATTAAACCCCCTGCCAGGATTTGGCCCACTGATACTTTGCCTCTAAGGCAAACACAAGCATTTAGTGTGCCACTGGGCAAAGAGGCACATTTAGTGTGCCACTGAGCTACAGGTATTTATTTATTTATTTAGTTAGTTATTTAACCAGGTATATCACACTAAGCTGAAAGCTTTTTTACAGGAGCGACCTGGGAGCACAAGGAGGTTAAGTGACTTGCTCAGGGTCGCACATCATGCAAGTAGAAGCTGTGGGATTCAACCCCAGGTCTGGTCTGCTGGATGTCACCAGATTTGCAACTCAGAGCCTTAGACCAGTGCGCTATACTGCCTCTAAAGTAAGCAAGTTACAGTTCCTGTGGTGGAGAGGTTATGTCATGACCTGCAAAACAGGTGACATGAATTGTGTTCAAATAGAAGCAAGCCTCAACCAGGACTAATGTAGTTGACTGCAGCAGGCTATAGAACTTAGTTCAATTATCTGGAAGTCTGCTATTTACCTCTACTGAAACCCTTCACTACAGCAACAATTTTCCCATATCCAACAAAAATTATAGTGAGACAGAAATAATGTGCAATACAGGGGATCAAACCCAGGCTTGTGTAGGTCTGAAACCCTATGCCAAGCCCTAAAAGCCCAATCATTGACATCATCAATGACATCATGCAACTGAATCACTCACACTGACTGTAACCTTAAACTTGACTAAACGAACAAAAGAGTACATGTTGCCACACTAGGTGCTAACAGCTATGCTGTTGGCACCTAAAAAACAGTACTGTAAAACTACTGCTGTGATCCAACTTAACTTTTAATTATTAAATGAAATAAATCAGCTAAATAAATGCCCCTCACTGAATTGCAGCATTCTCCAAACCAACATGTCATGAATAGGCAGGTTATGGGGGCACTGGAGGATTCCATCTGTCCAGCTCCCATTTTCAATCTGACTGAAATATCTTTAGAAGTATACTACACTAGGGCCACCCAAAGGCCCAGCGATAGCATGTTATGCTGACATGCCAGGGTCCCAAGTGTGGGAGCAGACCTGGGAAACTGGTGATCAGGAGGCTAGCTGGGAACAGATACCTTCTTGCAGCCCAATGATCTTGCTCTCCTAGTAGATGCAGGCTGTGTGCATGCAAATCTGAGAGAGGCTATATGCATCACCACTGGCTTAGAGATGCTAGGGACAAAACGGCAGAAAAATGGTCACCGTCAGGATAATGACATGTGCATGCTCTAGCACCGCATAGTATGTTCCACTGCCACACATGATTGTGCCCCGACTGGGCAGTGGTCATCCCCCAGTGTGGATGCCTGCCTCTTCTCTGGCCCTGCTGTTGGGGGGAATAAGTTATGGAGGTCCCAGTAGTGGGAGCAGGTGGTGTCAGGGCTGGGTGGCCACCGTAGGTGACCTCGGTGGAGGCCTCCTACCTGGAGAATATAATGTACATGGAAAAAGAAATATACTTTAATGAAAGGCCACTGCACTAAACAGAACTTAAACTGGGACCAAACACACTCTGCTTAGATGGAGTTTTAGCTTGGGAGTACTGGTGCTCTTTCAAGAGGTAGGCAAGTGGTGGGGGAGCATTATAATTTTAAGTGAAGTCTGTCTTCCACACTGCACCATATCATGTTTTGATTCTTCTAAGCACGTGAATTGTGAGAATGGTTTATACTGTTGCATCAGTCACCTACTGGTTCTTTTTATACCGACCAGCATTTTACACATAAAAAGTCATGTATGAGAAGAACCTCCTGGTGGCATTGAAAGTGCCCTCTAGTGGTACGAGGTTGTAGTGATGAGAGGGTTACTAAGAAGCTTGAACAGCTAAGGAAGAACCTTTAGCTTAATGTTGGTGCTGCTGCCTTTTGTGTCTGTGGTTTGATTCTCATTTGGGGTAGCTCTTTTTTTCAGTTTTCCATTCTGAGATTCAGTTTAGTGGTCAGCCTGCTTAGTGGCTGTGTACTTCAGCTAGCACAGAAGTGCTAATACAGTAGAGTAAAAAAGAAAAGGGCTTGCAGGCCAGAGGAATATCCTTTCAAGCATATCCAGCTTTTCCACCCGAAATATTAGGGAAAAAGAAAGCCTCTGAATCAGCAAAGGCTTTATTGAATCAACATGGAATCAGGTTTACAATGATCCCTACTGCAAAGCTAAAAGTTGTCCTGCAAGGGAGGCTTAGGATATTTACGTCCCCCATGGAAGCAGAGAAAGTAATTAGAGCTGTACTGATTAATGACCCTGGGGCCTCCCAATATCTGATGGTGCTGAATGTGCTGCTTCTTCATGTATCCAGCCTTCGGAAAATTCACCCTCAATGGAAAAGGTTCTAGAGAAAAGACAGGAAGCATGGTCTGTACCAGCAGACACTACACTAAAGGAAAAGTCTGCTCTCAAATGAGCTTCCCCAACACAATATTTCCTAACACTCGATGGAAAAAAATAATCTATCTACACTGTATACATCTTAGAAGTGAAAATGCATAAATCTGTTATAAAACCCCTGTGGGCTTGGAGGGTTGGTGTCCAACTAGCCCATTAGTTTAGGTTCCAGGTAAAGGACGCTCACCTACCTGGTACCTTTTCAGCTATTTTGTTTAAGTTAATGGGGAGAGGTCGGTGGGGGGATTAGATTTCTGATCTTTTTTTCCTTTTTTCATGTTACACATAGGCCATGTTCACTCTGGGTTCCCACCTTTGGACCTGGGGGGGAAGGGGGACACTAGGGTAACTTTAGGGGGAGGGGTTAAAGGTAAAGGTAAAATTAAGAGTAAACATTATACTACCCTAGCCGCTCTTAAACACAAAGCCAAGCCTTTATATGGTTTAACCTTTGTATTCTCTGGATTAACCAACCTCTGGTTGTTATAAAACTGAAAATACGACTAATTTAAAAGTTATGTTTTGGAATGTTAAGGGAGCAAGAGACCAAGTAAACATTAGGAAAATAATTACAATGTATAAAAGAAAATGTGTATACATATTGTTGCTAAAGGAAACACATTTTGCAGAGGGAGATTTTAAATATTTTAGGAATTTATTTCAAGCCAAGGATACTCATGCTATATACATTAAGGGAACCTCTATATTAATTAAAAGTAACACAAAATTTGTAATAACAGACTACTTTTACAACTCTAATGGTACATACACTACAATCACAATAAAGTATAATAACCAAATATTTACCCTTGCCTTCATCTATGCACCTAATGAAGATGACACTAACTTTTTTGCAAGATCTTTTGATGAACTTAACACAGTTTACAGCACCATATCTTGTAGCTGGAGATTTCAACTCAACACTTAACCATCTTGACAAAAGCCACAGTTCTACTGAAAGAGAGCATAAAGTAGTTTTATATTTACTTATTTTATTTTAGTTTAACTTGGGTAACAAGGTGACTGCACTGGCAACAGGTGCCTTTTTCAGGCACGAGCCGAGTGCAATGGCACAACAGAAGAGATAAAAACAAGCATTTGTCAATGCCGAATGTTTGCTTGCTGGCACTGGCAGTGGTAGTGTAGAAGTTACAGAGCTGCGTAATAGGAATGACAGTGAAGTATTGAACTGAAGCCAACCCCACCACCACCCTGCAGAGAGTGACAGGCATTGGGGTGTGCGTTTGGGTCGTCAGGCATAACGGCCACGCCATTTCACCACACCCCACCCTGCAGACACTGACAAGTGTTACGGTGTTCCTTGGGGTCTTTGGCCCTTATGCGCACCCCATTTCATTAGGAAATATGGTGAGATGGGTGCGATATAGGAGAATGGGGTGAACTTTGGGGCCGAAGAGTCCAAGGCATACCTCGATGCCTCTCACTGGCTGCAGGATGTGGAATGGTATGAGCATTACAGGCAAGAATCCCAAGTCACACCACTGATGCCTGTCATTCTCTACAGGGTTGGGTGTTATGGTTGGAAACCCTAATATCTCAGGCATTCGTTGGTATTTTCACTCCAAATTTTCAACATGCTTTTTTTGTGACCCCAGCTCATGAACAGGGGGAATATCAGTTTGTTAGCCGAAAGCTGCTTATGCACAGCAACTATGGCATTTAGCACCACAGGTGAAAAAACATTCCAAACAGGATGAAAAAAAATGACAGCTGTACTGTTCATAAGGAAGTGTGGAAAAATGCCACTGATGAAAATCTGGACTGAAAATATTACAAAGTCATGAACTTACGAGGGTGTGTGGAAACTGCGCAATGCTCACTTGTAACACAGTCATTTTATGGACTTTTGCCACCAAATTTTCAACATAGCCATTTTAAGACCTCTGCTCATGAACAGTGTCACTGTGATTTCTTAATTTGTCCTGCAGACTGATTTCGTTGACACCGACCGCGCCTACTCGTGCGCTACATGGGTGGGAAACACATTTTGGACAAGATGTGAAAATGACAGTTGTACCACCTATAAGGAGGTGGTAAATGCCAATGTTGAAAATCTGGAGGAAAATATTGAAAATTCGCGAACTTACGAAAGGTATAGAACCGCGCGCACGCACCTCGTAAAATAGTGATTTTTAGGAATCTTTTCACCAAATTTTCAACATAGCTACTTTAAGACCTCTGCTCATGAACAGTGTCACTGTGATTTTCTTAATTTGTCCCGTACATTGATTTACGCACACCGACTGTGCCATTGTGCGCTACATGGGCGGAAACACGTTTTGGGTGAGATGTGAAAATGACAGCTGTACTACTCATAAGAAGGTGTGGTAAAATGGCAATGTTGAAAATCTGGAGTGAAAATATTGAAAATTCGTGAACTTACGAGCCCTGGGAGCCTGCTAGCGCACCCGTAAAACAGTCATTTTTGGAATTTTGCCCAAATTTTCAACATGGGGTTTGGGACCCCTTCTCATGAATGATGTCACTGTCATGGGGTTATTCAGGCCTGAAGGGTGATTTCACGCAGTGACTGCGCGAGTGACTGCAAAATCACCCTTCGGGTCCGGCTAACGCCATGACAGTGACATCATCATGAGAAGGGGTCCCAAACCCCATGTTGAAAATTTGCAAAAATTCCCAAAAATGCCTGAGATATGCAATAAAGTTGAAAACCCCTATCTAGCCCATTATACAGCTTACCGCATTTCCTCAGTTCATGGTCGGCTTTGAAGAGTGCAGACGGTTCCCGTCCATCAAGATCGCCGCACTGAGTCCGGAGGTAAGTATGGGGTGAGGGGGTGTGGGGAGGCAGGGTGCGCGTGGGTGGGTGCGGGGTTGTGGGAGGGGCTGGGGCGCCCAGTGGGACCATTTTATTTTTCAGGTAAAAAAAAAGCGACTTGGGACATTTGCCACACTGGGTTGGGCTCCCAGCGTGGCACCCAGTACTCGGGGGTGAGGACAGTGGAGCCGACAGGGGATTGGGTACCCCGTTGGCTATTCTATCAGTTGCCAGCTGGGGTGGGCACCCAGCGGCATGTGGGAAGGCTTGGGTGCAGCACAAGCCGATGGGGATTGGGCACCCCTGGCCAGCTGTACATGTAAGGGAGGGGCATGCAGTATGCATGCGTGTGTGTGTGTGTGTGTGTGTGTGTGTGTGTGTGTGTGTGGGCCAGGCATGAGCAGGCGATATCTTATCGCTGCTCACTCCAAGCGTAGCTCCCCTTTCAACTGTATGCCACTGCATTTTGGAGCTTGTCATAGACAGCTCCAGCATGCATTGGCTTACAGTGGCCGCGCCTGCCAACACACTGACTGAACTGGAGGAGGAAGTGACACACCTCCGAAATCTCGGATGATGGCACTATGTTTCTGGCACATGCGTGCAAGCAAACATAAAAAACGAATGTGCTGGAATACAGAAGAGTACAGTTTACAGTAAAAATTTAGGATGTGCATACATGCAATGCAAATGCAGTGAAGTAATGAAGAAAACAATTCAGGTTATGCTATTATGGTACAGGCAGTGCAGTAAGTGTATGTGAAGAGAGGGAACAAGAGAGAAAATATATATTTTAAAGGACAAGTAAACAAGCCCAAATTGGGGGTACATCAAATGTGAAACAGTGCTATATACTGGTGAAATAAGGCTTTCTCATTTACCTTATGGCATTGAGATCTGTAATTTTTCTCATTTTCATGCAGTCATGTTTTAAAAAGTCCCCCGAAATGTAAACAAAGCATCAATTAGCTCCGAGGGTGAGCCACCACTCTGCTCACAAAATGGCCACGACATAAGGACATGATGATGTCATCAGAGCGAGTCCACTCTGATGCTTACATGGAAACATATGGGTACTGCTTTATAATGATTTATATTGGTAATAGAGGCGCTTATCAGTATATGTATTGATAATTATCTTGTGCATCAGACTCTATCTACATTGAATCTACACAAATTAAATGAGGAAGAAAAGGATACTCTAGATAAAGACGTTGCTTTGCAAGAGATTATGGACTCTGTTGGTGACCTCTCAAATAATAAATCCCCAGGCCCAGACAGTTTTGGTGTTGAATTCTACAAGTTCTTCAAGAAGGATTTAGTACCGTATCTGTACCAGCTCTTTAATTCTCTGCTGGCAGAAGACTGTCTTCCTTCTTTCTTTAACAAAGTTATAATAACTTTAATTTTAAAGCCAGATAAATTGCCAGAAATATATACCTCATATAGGCCAATACCTTTGTTAAACACGGATTACAAAATATTTGCTAAATTCTTAGCCACTAGACTTGCAAAAGTCATATCTCAAAGTATTCACCACGATCAGACGGGCTTCGCAGGAGGAAGGAAATTAGCAGACAATATTGGAAGGACGCTTGATCTGATGAAGATTACCATGTCAAAAAATTCTGCCTTAATAGCATAAGATGCTGAAAAGGCTTTTGATAGCATGATCTGGGATTTCCTCTTAGCAGTCCTGCAGAGGATCGGTTTTGGCTCAAAATTCTATAAATTAATAGCACTAATCTACAAATCTCCTTCAGCAATAATAAGACTAGTGACCAGCTGTCCCGTCCCATTAAAATGCAAAGGGGAACAAGACGAGGTTGCCAGCTCTCTCCCTTGTTGTTTGATATATTTATGGAACCTTTAGCCCAGAACACCAGTCATTGTCAAGAGATGGAAGGTATAGAAATTAATAATCAGTCACATGTTATATCATTAAATGCAGATGATGTTCTGATCTATCTAAATGATATCTCGGCCCCTCTCCCTCTCCTCTTTAACCTAGTAACAACATTCTCAGTACACTCTGTATACAACATTAACTGGGATAAAACCAAAATACTTCTATTACGAAAGGAGGCAGATATAAAAAATATCTCTCTCCCTTATAGTATTCCGATTAAGACTAGTATTACATAGCTAGGAGTAAATTTACTTCGGGATGAAGCTGAACTTTTTCAAGCATACTATGAGACTCTGTTTGAGACTATATATCTTGAGAAATTGGTTCACCTTCCACTTACATTTACCAGTAAAGTGAACATCATTAACATGATAGGCTTTTGTTTCTCTTCCAAGCCCTCCCTATATGGATTCCAATAAAAAGTATTCCAATGTTGGAAGAGCAGATTAAGAAAGTCCCTCTGGAAAAAAAGAAACCAAGGCTTTCACTCCAAAAAATGATATGCTCCAACAGAACAAACTGGATTAGGTTTCCCCAGTGCACAACTGTATTATTTGGCATCTCAGAATAGATAATTTATTGGTTTGATCCTCATAAAGAGCCAACTTTGGTAGAAATAGAACAACAAGTACAGTACCAGTCACATTAAACTGTTCCTTCAATGAGTTGTTTAGGCATTTCTGACCGAGTTGCATAAGTGTTGCTTGGTCTAGCACAAAGCACTAGCACAAAGCACTGCATAAACTGTTTCTTAAGAGTTAAAACTCTGTTTTGCATTGCATTGTGACTGGGCTGCAGATACAGTCCAACCGAGCTCCAAAAAACATTTTAAAAACATTGCTCTTGAGCTGGTTAAGTGCTGAAAAATAATGCAATAGGAGTTGCCAGTGCATTGCCAAATGACTCACGGTGGCCCTGAGCAATGCCTGTAGGTTAGTTACGGGTGCTGCATGACTCACTCATACCTATGAGTTATATGCTCAATCTGGCTGGCTGGCTCCAACTAAATAACAGGATCAAATATCAAACCTGCCTCCTGTCCAAAAAATCTCTACTTGGATTATTACCCCCGAGCATTGGTTGCCTGCTAAACAAATCCCCTAAGGCTCACACATGTACCTCAGTTTCTGACCTCCTTCTAGTACCACACTGTCGGACTGCTCAATACCAGGGATCCTTTCAATACAGAGCCCCCCTGTGGTTTAATAATCTAAGCAACCAACTGAGCAGTCTTTCTAGTCTGTCCCAATTTAAACTTATGCTTCATCAGCATCTCCTAACCAAAAGCATTTGTGATTGCTACACCTAGTTTCCCACTTCTGCAGACACCCTTATACCACTTTTTTCACTCTCTGAGACTCTTACTTGGCTTCCTGTTTTGTTTCACCTCTCCTGACAGAACAATTTCCCCTTTCCCCCTGCCACCTCCTCCCTCCCTTACCTCACCCCCTCCTTGCCCTTATCCTACTGACCCCCCCCTTTCTGGACCTGTCCAGGCCCTCTGGTCCCCACTCTCCCTTATCTTCCTCCCCTTCATCCTCCCTGCTTTTCCCCTCTTTACTCCTTCTCCCACCTTAGCCTCCCCTTCCCTCCCTCTCACCTTACAACAAGGCCTCTGGCTGCCATATTTTCTTTTCTTTCTCCATCTGGACTCTGCCCTCTCACCTCCCCTACCCCTTCCTTACTCCTTCCCTCCCCCCCCCACCTCTGATTAGCAATGTTGCTTCAAATGTACCTTATGGTTTTCTATGCTTGCTTGTAATCTTGAGTGGGTAGCATTGTTCCCACTGAGTTACCAATTGATTTGCTGTGCTCCGATGATACCATGAATGTTGTCTATAACTCCCAACCTTATTGTAACCCTTTCCTTTGGCGTGGAACCTTTGTAAATGAGCTGCCCCTAGCTTGAAGGTATTTGTAATCCGAGATTTAATAAATAAATAAAAACTGTAAAAAACAATGCCAAACCAACTCATTGGTGAAACAGTTTAATGTGATTTGTTCTGCAACTGAAATACAAGCTCTTAGAGGAATCCTATGACTCAATACAACTAGCAACATCTGTGTGACCCTTGCTTATCAACCACAAAATGATTGGTTAAGATTTAGCAAGAAGCCCATTCAATCCTAGGATGGAGAACCAAAATATATTCATCAATCAATCAATCAATCAATCAATCATAATCTTTATTTATTCAGGCGAACATCATTGAGCGTAGCTCATTTACAAGATGGACCTGAGTGGTCATACAAAGAAAGGATACAAGTTTTGTACAAAGACATGATAATAAAATAACACAAGTACAATCAATTAGGTGAGAGATATATATACAAATATTTACAGATATACAAGGCACTGTAACAATAACTTAAAACCTGTTAAAATGAAGAGGACAATCAATATAGGAGGGATAATGCTCAGATAGTAGGGCTTCTGTAGGCTTTTTTGTACGAAGTGGGATAACCGACAAGGTAGAAGAATGGAAACTAACATAGTGGATTACAGAAGGAAGGGGTGGGGGAAGGAGGGGAGACTCATTAATATTAAGAGTAGCCAATTCATAAGAATATGGGAAAGGACTAATACAACTGCAACACCTACGTAAGGAGGATTGGCTCCTTTAGTTTTGAGAATTGAGAAATCAACATAATTTGTGAACAGGTCATTTTTTGACATATCTTCAAGTCAGAGATTTTCTAAGGAAATATGTGGTGGTATCAAACCATTGCTGTTCTCTCCAGTAGAAGACATATTGGTAGACAAGGACATAAACAAAAAACATTTTGGAAAAATCTGTAAGACACTTAGTGAGCATAAACATGTATTACTAATGAAATTACAAGTGGCTTGGCAGAAGGATGTAGGGGTACCTCTGAGCAACCAGAATTGGTTAGCTATCCTAATAACACCATTGTTAGTATCCAAAAGTAACAAACTAAGACAGATTCAATTTAACATCCTTCACAGATCATATTATACACCAGCTAAACTGCATAAACGTAATAATGAAATGCCTAATAATTGCCCTAAATGTGAGCAGGCCGTAGGATCAAATTTACATAGGTTTAGTTCTTGTTCTCAGTTAACACAGTTCTGGAACACCATCAGGACAATAACAGGAACACTAGTAGGTTTGGATGTTCATTTTGATCCTGGCACATTTTTCTTTGGAGGTCTAGTTCTGGTTATGGAAGAATGGACAATAGATACGGATAATTTTACAACATTGGAAAGATAAGCACCCCCTCATGTTAGAGAATTGGTTAAACCTAATGGTTCATTGCACCAATCTGGAAAGGATTTATTATAATATAGAGGATAAAAAGCAATTATTTCAACAAACATGGGAACCTTTTTTGAGCACATCTGAGCAAATAAAGCTCATTTCTTTATTACTCCCTTGCAAGACTAAAACTTAAACCAAATAAATTATAAATGAATGGATAGAAATCTGGAGAAACTAATCTTACAATCAGTGACTAGGGAACTAGGCAAGTCGAATAGAATAGGAGGACTGGCATTATAATCCCTCAATAACTTACACAGGGAAATCTAGCCATCGCCAGATTCCCACCTATGGAAAAAAAACAGGATATATACTGTGTGCCACCCCATCTGTAAACCCCCCAAACATCAACCATCCCTACCCCAGACACTCCCACAACATATCTCTCATGGCAGGGTTGGAGGGGCTCGCCTAGCCTCTCTGAGGAAGGATCCAGTCGTGGGGGGGGGCCCAGTAAGTGGTACTAAGCCTACAAAAGGCCATCTGCCATCTCATCTGCTGAGGGGATTTTTTTTTTTTACGCCTATTTTTTCTCTTTTGATATTTCTGATATGAAATGACATTGTGCATCTGTCAGCATCCCATGTCCTTTTGGGCCTCCCAGCTGCTGTGACACCCACCTGCTGCCAGATGTTAGGTGCACTACTGAGGACATGACCACCCTGTGAGAGGAGAGGAGAACAGTTCCTCAGATACTTGATCCTCTCACCCTTAGGCTAACCCCAGATTCGAGTTTCCTCTCAAACCAAGGTCACCTGCGCAGTGAGCTACAGAACTGCCACTGCAGTACTGGTCCAGCTATGTTCTTCAGCTATGAAATCCATTTTGTATCCCCACTATTCTGGCCTGGATACTCAGGAAATCAAAAGGTGCATGTTGTAGCTGTCCCATCCTGTGGGCAGACTCAGCAAGACCCCTTAACAGGAATCAAACCATGGATGTTGAGTCAGAAAGACAGCATCTCTAACCATTCAGCTAAAGGGAAATTTCTATCAGCTGGTAGGTTAAACAGTGTTTTTAACATCCCATTGCTCTCAGCCCATCACAACCTGGGCAGCGGTGCTGCTGCTGCTGCTGCTGCTTCTTCAACTCGGCAACCCTGTAGGGCACTTTCATAGCAGCATCTCATATCTAGATGGTGCTGTTCACAGACTTTTTACCTGTACAACAGCAAATGCAGTGGTGGTAACATGGGAGTACAGATAAAGAATCTGGTTCAACTGCAGTCCATAATCACAATCCAATGGCTGAAAAAGTCTGGCCTGTCTGGGCACATAAGGTGTGCATGTAGTTCATAAGTGGGGGAATGAGAACGTGTAGCTCATCAGTCTAGCCACAGCCATTAATGACTTTACCCCAGGTTAATTCATGCACGTTTTTGCTAATCCTTATGTACTCATTACTTTCCAGTCCCTGTACCCCTTTTGCTAGACATAGGCAAGTCTTACAGGGGGCATCTGCACCTAAAGTGCAAAATCTCTAGCTCCTGGGTGGTTGCACCTTCACAAGCCTCCATCCGAAACCATCTGCCCAGATTCCTCTTTAGCAAAGCACCGCTAAAGCCGCCAACCAATTGGATTGCGAGCACTTTCCAACCCTTGCTCCCGATTGGCTCCTGCAGTTTACTTCAACGAGCCTGCCAATTCCTGCAAAATTGGATGGTCTGCCTGTACTCTGTTAAAATAGCTGTAACCACCTCTTTCCCTGACTGATGGGATCCTCTTCTGTATGGTTTAGAGTGCAAATCTTGGGAGTATGTGTGATTATGCTCCTTTTTTGAACCTTTGCCTAAGACTGGCCTTAGGCGCCTAGGCATATTCAATACATTCCCTGCCTTGCTACCTTCCCAGGGCCCAACGATCTGCTGGACTCGGACAGCCAGCGCTAGCATCTAGATTTGGAAAATATGTGCGGTAGGCGCTGTCCCAAACGTTGCCTCAGTACCTCACTCACACCTTCTATTAGGAAGTTGCGGTACAGCCGCCTCCCATTCCTAATGTAAGCACTCCCTGGGGCTGCCGCTGATAGTGCCTGGCAGGCTGTTTACTCCCTTTCAGACTTAACCATACCGGTTTTATTCCTTTTTGTGAACTGTGTCAAGAGAAAAGCTGTTATCACTTATATTGTCTGACTGTTATGATAGTGATACCTAGGTCTCGCTTGTGTTTTTTTAAGGAAATTCCTGTAATATTATACATCTCTGAATCTCTGTGGTCTAGCCTGTTCCCACTATTTTATACTGTTCACTGTGTCTTATTGATGATCCCAAACTAACTTTTGTTATGTAGGTTCTTTGTGTCTCGATTTACACTTCTACTACATTTTATTCACATTGTAAATATAGCTGTTTGTACTATAATCTGGACTTAACCAGGTCCATCTCGTAAATGAGCTTGCTCAACGATGTTCACCTGGATAAATAAAGATTTGATTGATTGATCAGTGGATGAATGCAAGGCAAGGCAAATTTGTTTAGCATAATGCCCAGTCCAGAAGGCTCTGGGTGCTGCACAGTCCAATTCAGTCAAACACATACTCAATAAAAACAGACCCCCCATATTTAGTGCCGAATTATTGCGCCTCACTCCCATTAGCAGTGTGTGAGAGAGCGCACAGCTGGCCTGGGGGCCATATTCAAATGGGTAGCATGCCCCAACCTGAGCACATCACCTGAATATGGGGCTGTGTTAGAGCAGTGCACAGTCACTATGTATGGCTCTCACACAGCCGCCTGCAGGAATATGCCCCACAGGAGCAAATGAAAATAGTATGACCCTAACAGGGAAGCACCGTTGCTCCAGTGGACTATATTCAGCTGCTGGCATACAAATAAGCCCTTAGGGAATGCAGTGTACTATGGAGACATGTGTATGCCATTATAGGCTCATTAGCATTTCTGCACAATGCCTCCGAGCACGACTGTATCGAGCTATGCCAACTCCCCCCACTTATGATCATGGTCAGATGCCCCCAAAACTGTTGCTTAAATATATGCTTGGTATCTAGTAGTTCTCTCACCCCCAATCACCATTCAGATGCCCCCATAGTGCTGATTAAATTGATCTCTTGCATCTAGGGGTCCCTTCCCCATCACCATTTAGATGCCCCAGTACTGTTGATTACAGTGATCCCTGGCATCTATTGCCCCTCCCCCACCCCATCTGGGCACTTCAAAAAGAGTAGGGGAATTTCACCAGAGTCCTATCCAGATTTCCTCCAATCACAGAATGTATCACCAACAGCTTAATTTGGTTCACTTTCTGTTGGTTTGCTTCTGTATCCTCCCCTTCCCCTGCCAGGATTTGGCTTAAAAAAGGCAGTATTGTCTAACCCTCATTTCCAGTCGCCAAAATTGAAATTAAATAAAATTAATACAAAATTTGACAATTTTAAACATCACTTAAGAGTCAGTTTTGCATATTAATACCTATTTGCACTACATTTACAACCACACTGTGGCTTGGAACAGCATTCAAACAGTACTCAAGCTCACTGACCTGGTCACTATTAGTTTCTTCAAGATGCTTGCCTCAAGATTGCAAGGCAAATTTTTATTTAAAAGATGCCCAATCCCGGAGGCTCTGGGCACCGTACATAAAACCAACCATAAGATAATCAATAAATAACAATACTCATAAACACTAATTAAATACAATTCAGTAAATAAATATAAAATTATAAAAATTTGGGACAGGTAATATAACAAGTCAGAACAGGGCAAAATTTACAAAACTGAGTCAGGGAAGGCCTGAACAAATAAGAGGGCCTCACTAATAGATGGAGGAAGTGAATTCCACAGGATGGGGCCAGTGACATTTTATTTTCATTTTATTTATTTATTTATTTATTAAGTTTAGAAATTACATGAAGAACTCTTGCCAGCAGTTTTTAACCTCATCCTGGGAATGCAAGAAGGCCCCTCGAGGAGGAACAGAGAGAGCGGACTGAGGTAGCAGGCGTAAGAAGGTCTGCCAGGTAACCAGAGCCCAGGCCATATAGGGCCTTAAAGGTGAGCAAGCCCACCTTGAAAAGGATCCTCCACCTAAGTGGCAGCCAGTACAGTTCACGCAGCACCGGAGTGACATGGCAGTACTTAGACTGCCCCATCCATAGTCTGGCTGCTGCGTCCTGCACCAGCTGAAGATGGCGGAGGGTACCTCCAGAGACCCTGAGGTACAACATTACAGTAATCTAGCCTCAATGTCATGAAGGCATGTACTAACATAGAGAGGTCCAGGGGTGGAACCAGGGGCCTAATCCTGGCAATATTCCTCAGATGGTAGAAGCTGGAATGGACCACGGCCGACATCTGAGCCTCAAGTGTCAGTCTGCTGTCCAGAATAACACCCAGGTTATACACCCTGGAGGAGGCCTTCAAAGGCACAGAACCCAGGAGAAATCCTGTCTCCGTGTCTGAGGCTAACCTATCATGCCCTCTGTTCAACTCCACTGCCAGTACCTCTGTCTTATCTGGGTTCAGTCACAATCAGCTGGAGTCCATCCAGTCACTGATTTCAGCAAAGCAGCTGTGAAGCACATCTGCTGCATTGGATGTACCGGGTGCATAGAAAAGATATAGCTGGGTATCATCAGCATACCAATGGAAACCCAAGCTATATTTCCTAATGAGCTCTCCCATGGGCAGCATGTACATGGTGAACAACATTGGCGACAAGACCGAACCCTGAAGTACTCCACAAGACAGCAGGCTAGGAGAAGAGAAGAAATTCCCCATCACAACTGAGGGGTTACTAGTGGGGTACCGCAGGGTTCAGTACTGAGTCCAGTCCTTTTTAATGTCTTTATAAGTGACATTGCAGAGGGACTGGAAGGAAAAGTATGCATCTTTGCAGATGACACAAAGATCTGCAACAGGGTTGATACACAAGGAGGTGTGGAAAGGATGAGAAGGGACTTGGCAAGGTTGGAGGAATGGTCAAGAAGTATGGCAGCTTGGAGTCAATGCAAAGAAGTGCAAAATAATGCACCTGGGAAACAAAAACCCAGGGGAAGATTATACAATGGTGGGGAGGTAGTAACAACAACAAAAATGGAAAGGAACCTGGGGGTAATCATACCAGATGACCTTAAGGTTAGCAAGCAATGTGAGAAGGCAGTAGGGAGGGCTGGGGGATACTGGGATGTATAGAGAGAGGCATCACCAGCAAAAACAGGAAGTTCTTATCCCTCTGTACAGACAGTTGGTGAGACCCCATATGGAGTACTGCGTCCAGTTCTGGAGACCCCATCTCCGCAAGGACACAGACAGGATAGAGGCAGTACAGAGGAGGGCAACTAAAATGGTGCAGGTTCTGCAAGAGAAGCCATACAAGGAGAGACTAAAGGAACTTAATATGTACTGTATACCCTTGAGGAAAGGAGGGAGAGGAGGAACATGATAGAAACTTTTAAGTACCTCAGTGGAATCAACAAAGTCCAAGAGGGTAGCATCTTTCAGAAAAAGAGATGTGCAAGAACAAGGGGACACAATCTGAAGATGGGGGGGTGGTTCAGGGGCAATGTGAGGACGTATTTTTTCACAGAGAGGGTGGTGGACACATGAAACAGCCTTCCTGAGGAGGTTATGGGGTCTAAAACTGTGGGAGAATTCCAGAATGCATGGGACAAACAGACAATTTTTGGTGGGGGGTGGGAAGAAATAGGCTGTTGGTTAACTAGGATCTGCAGCTTATCCTGTAGGTAGGGAAATGGGCAGACTAGGTGGGCCAAGCAGTTCTTATCTACCGTCAAAGTCTATGTTTCTGTGTTACTACCCTTTGCCTCCTGTTTGTGAGAAATGACTCAAACCAGCAGATGACAGTGTCAGTGAGTCCACAAAATTCCCTCAGGTGGTCAAGTAACACACAATTGTCCACCGTGTCAAAAGCTGAGGAGAGATCGAGGAGAATGAGATTTGTCCCCTTCCCTCGATCTCTTGACATGAGAAGTTCATTGTGTACCCGAGAAAAAATACAGTTTCTGTGCTATGCCTCACCCGAAACCCAGACTGGAGAGGCTCATATAGATCAAAGGGCATGGGGTGCTCCTCAGACTGGAGCACCACAGTCTTCTCCACAACCCTGCCCAGAAATGGCAGGTTGGAGATAGGGTGGTAATTTGCCTTGGCATCAGGGTCCAGAGATGGCTTCTTCAGAAGGGGTCTCACCAATGCCCCTTTCAAGGCATTGGGAAAGATCCCATCATACAGGGAACACTGGACAATCAAGGCAAACACCAGGCCGACAGAGTCAATACATCCCATCAAGAAACATGTCAGCACCAGGTCCAGTTCACAATGTGTGTGCCTCAGCTTGGAAGTAACCCCAATGACCCCCGCCACCTCCACTGGTCTAAACTCGCCCCAACTAGGTGGAGTGCTCTCCTGGCACACGTGGCAATCACTGTCAGCCAAAGACAAGCTCAATGTCAAAATCCCCTGCCTGATGGTGGGCGAACACTTCGCATAAAGCATTTGAAAAAGCTTTTTTCAGCTGCAGACAAGCAGGGTTTAGCAGCCTGTATACAGTCCGAAAGAGCACAGTTGGTCAGTTCCTCCAGGCAGCAATCTCCCTGGACAGGAACTCTGCCTTCTTATGGTTGCTTGCCCCCCTGGTACTCAATATAGTGAGCACACAGGGCCAGCTTGTCTGCCCCCAGGCCTGTCTTTCACCAGCAATTCTCCAATCTCTGACCCAAAATCTTCATCGCCTTGAATTCCCCATCAAACCACAGAGACCTCAAGTGAGAGGATTTGGGTTGTACATGGACCACTGCGAGGGAGTCAAGCACCTCAGACATCACCTTATTATAGGCGGCAACTGCAGCACAAGTGCCCCCCCCCCGCATTTAATGCCCACACTAGACAGGTCAGTGACTGCCAGAAAACCCTCAGATTTTTCATGGATTCTTGCAAATGCCCAAGAGCTTACCACTCTAAATCCCTTTTCAGTTCCCCCCCTTTCTCTAACCTTCCCTCTGGCCCTCTCTCATGTGTTATCCTGTCACTGCCTAAGTCCCCTGCCCTCTCCTGTAGCACTCCCCTCTCTATTAACTGACCATTTCACATCCTTACTCACTCCTATCCTGTCCCCTCCCTCTGCTGCATTCCTTGCCTTCTCTACCTCCTACCACAGATTGCCGCATTGTTGCATCATGTAATTTGCCTCATTATTGCACTATGTTGTTGCCAGGACCTGTTTTCACTGTGACAGTATGTTGTGATGTACTACACCCATTGTTTTATGCATCCTACCACAGATTGTCGCATTGTTGCATCATGTAATTTGCCTCATTATTGCACTATGTTGTTGCCAGGACCTGTTTTTACTGTGACAGTATGTTGTGATGTACTACACCCATTGTTTTATGCATCCTACCACAGATTATCGCATTGTTGCATCATGTAATTTGCCTTGTTGCTGCTCTGTCTTATCGCCAGGACCTATTTTTACTGTGATTGTAAGTTGTGATGTATGAAACCCATTGTTCCTTTCATTTTGTAAACCTGCTGTTGTACACCTGTCTTGTACTAGGATCTCCTTGTGAGCTTGCTCAATGGAGTTTTCCTACAATAAACTTGAATTAATTTTGGTGCCAAATTTGTGTAAAATTCCAATTTGCACCACATTTATTGCATAAAACATATGGATTTGCACTCAGCGTGGGGGGGGGGGGGGGAAAGCAAATTTTTGTAAAAGGGAATTGCCCATTTTTGAAAATGGAAAAATTTGAGGCCATACAATACAAAAGCAGAGAAAATAAAATACTATCATGCATCCCAAAACAATGTATAAGAAGTTGACTCCTGATGCTCACACAGCCGAGCTGTCATACTTGTTTAAAGAGATGAAACTTAAGCCCCTTCTTAAATACCTTCACTAAGGAACATTTCCACAAAGTGATAGGCAAGGCATTCTAAATAGACGGCGTTGCAATGTTAGCATGGTTTTAGACCCTATCATGGTGCAACAAAGGCTTGGTCAGGTCATGAATGATGTGTATATGGCCTGGCTGGCCATAATGGTGAATTAACTAGTGCCGTCTTCATGGACCTGATCAAAGCCTTCAGCTTAGTCAATCATGACCTATTGTTAAATAGATTACTTGATCCGGGAATTTCCCCAGTTGACATGCAGTGGTTCCAGAATTACTTGCAAAAATCAAAAACAAACGGTTAGGTTGCACACAACACTAAGTCAGAACTATGCTCTCTACAAACTGGTGTGCCACATGGCTCCATTTTGGGCCCAGTGCTATTTTCTGTTGGATTACCCTTCTTTAAAACTGAGTAGCAAACTATACATAAATAATATTATTTACAAGCACACCAATAATCTTACTGAACTCAGTCAGGTCTTAAATTCAGATTCCGATACTATTTCAAATTGACTGAAAAAAGTAAACTAATTATGAACATATAAAAATGCTGCTCTGCTCGAAACTCAGACTTGCAAACATCCAGGGCAACTTGCACATTTATAATCGTGATGGAAGGATACTGGAGAATGTATCTGCATTTAAGTACTTTGGTGTTTTGCTAGATCCCTCACTTACACTACATTTGTATTTCTACAAGACATGTGTCTGATCCATAGATACATGCGTATGTTTATATACTGTATTTCTGTATCCGACTCCTATTTTTGTAATAAAAATCCTCTCCACGTCCCTTCTCCCCAAGACACATCTGGAAATGTGCTGTTAGCAGCTCAGTATGTCTTTCCTGTTGAAACTTTTGAAATGAATGAATAAATAAAGAAACTGCTGCCCATATTATCAGTGTTTGTTGAACCATGAATTGTATTTTAGGAACTGCCTTTAGGCCACTGCAACAGATAACAAAGGAGGCTAGACTAGCAATTGGTAGGAATCTTCGGTTATCTAAATTAACTGACTATTCTGTCGTTTATCCATATGCTTGTGATGCAGACCCGCATAGGTGGAATGCTACATTAATAATGCTTGCAGGTTTGTGGCACAATCCAGCCAAATGGAGCATCATTGCGATTTATAGGGTAGTCTTAACTGGTTATCCCCTGCAAACAGAAGACTGTATGATCTATAAACACATAGTAATCAACCATAATGCCTTAAGAAACTACTTCTGTGCCTCCGCAAGACCCATGTCCCTAAGGTCTAGAGATTCTGTCCTTATGACCGTACCCTCTACCTAGCAAAAATAGATTTTAGCCACATTGCTCCTTGGAAAATAGGATAGTTTGATTTATGTTACTCCGTCCCCTGGAGTCACTCATTTCTGTATTAGAGTGGTTTTATGTGCCTTCGGCTGGAGCAAGAACAGCAAAGTGAAGCTGAGCTGTTCTGGCTCAAGCTGAGGGCAAGTAAAACCACTCTAATACAAGAATGAGTGGTGACGGAGGATGTATTAATATATTATTAAATTGACAGCAATCAATAATATATATATTTTTAATTGTTCCCAAAACATGCCCGTTTACAGGGCATCTGAGCATGAAACACTCTTCACAGAATAAGAGTGTCTCACAAGCAGGAGAAAGGAGTGCTCCAATTGGTTGGGAGCTCTCCCTCGATCTATAATATATTTTATTGGTCCAACATATGTCCTCTACAAAGATGGTATAGTACAAAAGCTTTTGGGGCCTTACAGGTCTCTTCTTCAGGTGTTATATCACCTTTCCAGCCATTAGAGCACCAGCATTAGTGTGCCGGCACATCAGGGTGCTGATTTTGAGATTTGCACCACCTCCCCGAGGTCCACCCCCCTTCGGAGTTAGCATGATAATAAAGGGGGATGTGGGGATCATGGGGAGCATAGCCCCTGCAGACACAGGGGTCAGCAAATAATAATAATAATATTCTTTATTTATATAGCGCAATTCAAATTATCAAAAGTGCTGTACAAATAAAAACAATAAGGCAAACAGATAAAACAATAAAATCACAATGCAACCCAGCATATACACTGGTTGACAAGAAATAATGACATCATATAAAATCACCAAAGGCAAGATGGAACAAATAGATCTTTGAGGCCTTCTTAAAGCTCTCCACAGTGTGGCACTCTTGAATCCGACAAGGTAGAGCATTCCACAGGGTAGGGGCCGCACATGCGAAAGTTTGTGCCCCTGAAGTTTTCAGTCGTACCCTGGGAACCTCTAGGAATCCCTCATCGGCTGAGCGGAGAGGTTGGAGGGGACAGTAGGGAACCAGGAGCTCTTGCAGGTAGCCCAGATCCTGTCCATCTAGGGCCCTGTAGGTCAGTAAACCGACCTTGAAGGTGATCTGCCACTGAACAGGCAGCCAGTGCAGATCACACAGCACAGGCGAGATGTGATTCATGTGGGAGGCCCTCGTCAATAGCCTGGCCACCGCATTCTGCAACAGCTGCAAGCAGCGGAGATCAACCCCCAGAAGATCCTAGGTAAAGGGAGTTGCAGTAGTCAAGGTGCGAGGTCACAAAAACATGGATCAAAGTTGGAAGGTCGCTGGACGGAACAAGACGCTTAATCCAGGTGATGTTCCTCAGATCATAAAAAACTGCTGACACCTGCAAACGCAGTGTCAGCCCATCAACAAGGATCACCCCCCAGATTCTTCTCCTGTTCAGAGGGCAGCAGCTGGCTACCTCTGAGACAAAGCCCAGAGGTAGATCCTGATCCTGCCCTCTCTATCCTGTGACCTTGATGCACGACCAACACTTCAGTCTTATCTGGATTCAACTTCAACCAACTGGCCTTCATCCGATCCTGGATTTCTGTGAGGTGGTTATTAAAGACTGAGATCGCACTATCCTGGTCAGGCACAAAGGACAGGTAGAGGTCGGTGTCATCCGCATAGCAGTGAAACCTCAGTCCATACCATCTCACAATGTCTCCCAATGGCAGCAGATACACTGCAAACAACATTAGGGACAGCACAGAGCCCTGAGGAACCACACATGGCAGGGAGACTGAGGCAGAGGAATAAATCCCAGACATTACCCTCTGAGGCCTACCAGTGAAGAAGGACTGAAATCATCTGAGGACCATACCAGACAGACCACAGATGTCTCTCAGGCACTCAAGCAGCCCCCATGGTCCATGGTGTCAAAGGCTGAAGAAAGATCTAGAAGGACCAAGATGGAACGGCATTTCTGATCTCTCGCAATCAGGAGATCACGGAGCACCCAAACCAGAGCAGTCTCAGTACTGTGCCTCTTCCGAAAACTGGATTGGAGGGGATCATAGATGTCATGGATGGTCAAATGGTTCTCTATCTGCAGGTCGACTACTTTCTCAATCACCTTCCCAACAAAGGGAAGGTTAAAGACTGGTCTGTAGTTAGCACAACAGTTTAGGTCCAAAGAAGATTTAAGGCATGGGGTCACTACAGCCTCCTTCAGGGAGCTGGGGAACTCGCCCAACTCTAAAGAGCACCAAATTATCTCTATCAGGACAAGGCCGGTGGTATCAATGCACCCCAACAAGAGGTGCGTAGAGCCTGGGTCCAAACTACAGCAAGTCGGCCGCATGCTCTGGACAATCCGCACAACATCAAAGATCTCCAGCCAGTCAAAGAATGCCCAGGAAGACTGAGGAGTAGTTACCACACACCGACCGCTGACAGCCCCCATAGAGCAGGCTAATCGGAACTCCGCCCCGATGTCGGCCACCTTATTAGCAAAGAAGTGCGCGAACTTGTCACACATCTCCTGTAAAAATGCTCTTCGAGCTTGTAGACAGGTTGGATTGCACAATCTGTCCACAGTTCGAAAGAGCTGAGCCGGTCGGTTCTGAGCTACAGCAATCTTTCTGGACAAGAACTCTGCCTTCTTATGGGAGATTGCTGATTGATAGACATGACAATGTTCCATCAATCTAAGGCAGACAGCATCTAGGGCAGATCCCCGCCAGCTAGATCGCTTTCGTCCAACTTGTCTCTGCTCCCTCAAGGTCCCATCGAACCAGGGGGACCAAGGGCAGAGAGTGAGAGGACGAACACAGCCAGGAGCGATAGAGTCCAGAGCGCCCACCACAGCCTTATTATAGGCCTGGATCAGGTTCTCTGGACCCTCGCTAGCATCCGGCAATCCCGATAGGTCCAATACCAACAAGAGGCCAGCAGGAGTAACATCCAGCAGCAAAATCCCGACTTGGCACCCTGATGACCAGGCACACTAACGCTGGCGCTCTGAATAGATGGAACCATTGTATCACCCTTTACCAAAACACAGCTAGGTCAGAAGGCTTTCTTATATGTTGGACATCCACCACTTGGAACTCCCTCCCAGCAAAATTAAGACATTTCAAAACAAAATACCAGTTTAAAAAAAGGTTGAAAGAACACTTGGTGATGCAAACATGCTGCAGCAGTTTTGATTAGACATGCTGTGGATTATAAATATTATTTGATTTGATTTGTATATAGATGTATATATTTACAATGTTTAGTATGATTATTTTTATTTATAATGTGATTTGTATTGCATGTACATTTTTGAGTTTTTGTATCTTGTGATCCCGGATCGCACTTGAGAATAGGCCTTTGGCCTAATGTGCTCACCTAGTTATCAAAAACTTAAATAAAAAAATAAAATAGAAAAAGCCCTGTCTCCTGACTGCCTTAAACAGGATCAAGGGATGGAAAGCATATTTGCCTCGGTGAAGTGGAGGGCATGGCCTGAACTATATGAGGTTAAGAGATCTTTCAAGGAGTCAGGACCCAGATTATGCAGGGTTTTGTGTGTTAATGCATTCTTGAAGGTGATGCAACACCAAAAACTGGCAGCTGGAGCAATTCATGTAGGATATAAGTGCTATCCTCAGAGGTCTTGTTTCCAGCAAATCAACTACTGCAGCATTCTACACAAGCTGCATGCAATGTACCAGCCTTCCAGATAGCCTTAGGTATATAGTGCAGTAGTTTGATGTATGTGTCACAAAGGTGTGTACCATACTCACCAGTAGTGTTGCTCAGATAGTATCCTAATAGATACCACCAGATACCAGACGTTCGTCCAGATAGTGGATCTGATTGGATGATAGCATTATCCGACTGCGGATCCAACCATCTTGGATCCAGGTCAAATCCCCCAGATCTGACCCCGGATCCCTGTATCTGACATCGGATCTGACTGCAGATTCCTGGATCCGACCGTAGATAATGTGAGATCTGACCTGGGATCCGACCTCCAACTTAGGTCAGATCCCAGGTTGGATACTGCCACTATCTGATGTATCACAATCTCATCCACAAAAGGCACTATCCGAGCAGCACTGCTCACCAGGTCATTGTACCCTAGATATGGCCCGATTCAGGTGCTACTCTTTAATTAGAAAGTCTGCAATGGACAACAGCTGCCGCCTCATGTTCTAGGGGCAGCTTGCTGTTCACAAAGCTGTCCAGACCTCTAACCATATTCTTGGCTCTTAGGTGCCAGCCAATAAAAGATGGACTAGTAGGCAAAAACACCCATTTTTGCTGACCCATTTAGAACATAGTTCTACTAGCAGCCCCGCCACCTTCCTTGGGTTAAGGCTCAACCAACTTGATGGCCATCCAGTCAGAGATTTCCTTAAGACAATCGGTCTAGCATAGAAATCACATAAGGTCTGTCAGGTGCAAATGAACGGTACAGCTGGATATCATTTGCATAACAGTAAAACTCCAGCTTGTACCATCTAAAGGACTTCTCTCACTCACAGAATGCATACAGGGAATAACATGGGGACAGAATCAACCCTGAAGACACCCACAGCTGATCACAGCAGACTGAGGAATAAGTTCCTGAAACAACCTGGTGGGACATGCAAGACAAGAAGGACTCAAGCCACCTTAACTGTGTCCCAGTGAGTCCTCCATATTACCTCATGTGACAAATAGAAACCCCAGGGGCTGTAAAGATGCACAGCCAATTAATGGAGGAATGGGTGGCTACATGAAGGGAGTTTAATTCATCAATGGAGAAATGGGCACATTAAGGGTACGTAGTACATCAGTGGAAGAATTTGTTAATACAGGAATGTGGGCACCTAAAGGGTACAAATCAGACCAATGGAGCAATGGACATATAATGGCCACAGAGTATATCAGTGAAAGAATGGGCACATAAAGGGCATGCAGCTCAATGATGGCTGAATAGGCAGCTAGAGAGCATGCAACTCATTGATGGAAGAATTGGCACATAAAGGACACGTAACTCACTGAAGGAGAAATTGGCAAGTAAAGGGCATGTGACTCATATGAACAAAATCCAAAGTTGATGCACAAGGTGGGGTGGAAAGGTTGAGAAGGGACTTGGTAAGGTTAGAGGAATGGTCAAATGTATGGCAGCTTAGATTCAATGCTAAGAAGTGCAAGATAATGCACCTGGAAGACAAAAACCCAGGGGAAGAGTACACAATGGGGGGGTGAGATACTAACAACAACAAAAATGGAAAGGGACCTGGGGGTAGTCATATCAGGTGACTTAAAGGTGGGCAAGCAATGTGAGTTGGCAGTTAGGATGGCTGGGGGGATACTGGGATGCATAGGGAGAGGCATCACCAGTAGAAAACAGGAAGTTGCTATCCCTCTGTACAGATAGCTGGTGAGACCCCATCTGGGAGTACTGTGTGCAGTTCTGGATACCCAATCTCTGCAAGGACATAGACAAGATGGAAGCTGTCCAGAGGAGGGCAACTAAAATGGTGCAGGGTCTGCACCAGAAGACATATGAAGAGAGACTAAAGGAGCTTAATATATATAGCCTCGAGGAAAGGAGGGAGAGGGGGGACATGATAGAAACTTTCAAGTACCTCAAGGGAATCAACAAAGTCCAAGAGGTAGCATCTTTCAAAAAGAGGTGTGCAAGAACAAGGGGCACAATTTGAAATGGGGGCAGCTCAAAGGTAATGTAAGGAAGTATTTTTCACAGAGAGGGTTGTGGATGCATGGAACAGCCTTCCGGAGGAGGTTATGGAGTCAAAAACAGTGGTGGAATTCAAGCATGCATGGAACAGTCATAAGGCAATTCTAAGGGGTGGGGGTAGAAAGAAGTAGGCTGCTGGTTAACTAGGATCTGCAGCTTATCCATTAGGTAGGGAAATGGGCAGACTGGGTGGGCCAAGCCGTCCTTATCTGCCATCAAATTCTATATTTCTATGTTTCTATTACGTTTAATCCACACCTTAAGCTTAAGTAAGAGGGGCCGGCTCAGTAGTGTAGCAGGGATTGTACCACTCACATCAGCAACAACCTAGACTCACATTCCAAACCCAGTGTGCTGAAGCAGACCAGTAGAAGGAGCCTCAAGCATTCCAGTGGCTGCTCTCCTCCTATGGGGAGAGAACACAGCGATTCCCACTGTGTTACCCCCAGCTGGGCTACCGCATGTGTTAGTGCAACTCAGAAAAGCTTAAATCCATGATTGTGGTGTGCTGGGTGTCTTGATGTCAAGACAATATTGCTGAGAACAGAGAAGAGCTGGTACATGGAGGAAAAAGTGGAGGGTTATGGGTAGATAATACCACCCTGTGTCCCATATTCCCTGGGGCCATGGTGCAATTTCCAAGGGGGGTGTTTTCCCCCTTCTTCACCAAATCATTATCCTGGCTAGTTAGCTAGAACTAGCCAGGCCCACATGCATGTGTATATATATCTGTGTATGTGTGTGTGTGTGTGTGTGTGTGTGTGTGTGTGTGTGTGTGTGTGTGTGTGTGTGTGTGTGTGTGTGTGTGTTGGGGTGTGCCCACAAAGGCTTACAGGAGGGAGTTGGGAGTCCTCAGATGATGGAGGATGGGCATTGGGTGAAAACTGGAATGATGTTGGAGCCTAATGACTCCAGAACTAGGGAGTAAAAACTGGACTAAAGCTGGAACTGGAATGCATTTTGAACTGCCGTGTTTCAGGAAGCTGAGTTCAGAACTGCAATGCTCCCCAGAACTACAATGCTGAAAACGAGAACAGAGACAGAACCACACATTCCAGTTCTGTTCTTGTTTTTAGTGTTTTAGTTCTGGAGAACATTCAAGTTCTGGAATATAGTTCTGAAAACACTGCAGTTCTAGAGTCATTCCGGTTCTGACACTATGCCATATGTTACTCCTTTAGGCCGAAATGCATTTCCATTCCGGACACATTCTGATTCCAGCTTCATTTTAATTTTTATCCAATCTTTAGAGTGGCTGAGACCTTGTACAGTAGGCGTGATTACTCCTCCTCTTATATTTATTTTCTTGCAGTGGTTTATTGTCTAATGTCTCTACTCTGTAAATGCTATGAACTTTTTTCTCACTTAATGTACTGTACGTATGCAACTAATTCCGTGTCGCCCCTGAAAAAGGGTCTGTCATGTCTCCGTGGGCCTACCTAGTCATCAAAGTTCAAATAAATGAATTAAAATAAATTGATAAATGCAGATCCTGGACACTCCCTGACATATTAGAGAAACAGAAAGTTGAAAATGTCTGGGAACGTGGAACTTCACCCTTGTTGTATAGGTTTATAATTAAACCAGAATTCAAATGGGGGCTACATTCACTTCCTCTAATATCTGTCTTATGTCTGTGTAACATCAATGGAGTCAGAATGCAAGGTCAGGCATACTAAAGCTACTAATAACAAGCCAGATTTAGCGACAAGAGCTTGCCATAATGGAGAAAGTCTCAATACTTTGATGTTAGTTCAGCTGTGAGAAACCTCTTCATGATCCATATTTAAGTAAAACCTCAAAGACTCTTCACAGCAGTGCCCTACCGTTGCTGGTTACAACCCCAGCTCTTGATGCAGAGATGTTCACTTTGTTCTTTTTCTTCTCTTCTATAAACCGTCAGAGACACAGAGACAGACAGAGACCTCATCAACAGCCCCCCAATCTCCATGGCACCCACCCTTTTGCGGATGACGCAAAGCTCTGCAATTAGGTGGACTAAGCTGAAGGGACTCAAAGAATGGAGTCAGACCTTCAGATATTGGAAGAAAGGTCAGGGAATTGGCAGTTGAATTTCAACACCAAAAAATGCAAGGTTATGCACCTAGGAAGATGCAACCCAGGGAGGAATTGCTTTCTAAATGGGGTACAGCTGGTGGTAACAAAACACAAGCGTGATCTTGGGGTGATCATATCAGACAACCTGAAGGTTGGCAAATAATGTGAAAAGGTGGCACAAAAGACCAGTGGCATCCTGGGTTGCATAGGGAGGGGCATTACCAGTAGAAAAAGGGAGGCGATTATGCCACTGTACAGGTCTCTGGTGAGGCATCACCTGGAGTACTGTGTTCAGTTCTGGAGGCCCACCTTAAGAAAGGCAGAGTAGCAACTATACAAAGAAAGGCAACAAAAATGGTGCACGGTCTGCATCACGAGCCATATGAGGTAAGGCTAAAACAGCCCAACGTGTATTCCCTGGAACAAAGAAGGGATAGGGGGACATGATAGAGAAGTTTAAATACCTGAAAGGTATCAATAAGGTACAGGCACAGGATCTCCTTCAGGTAAACAACCAGGGCCAGAGGACATGATATGAGCCTAAAGTGGGGGGCAGGTTCAGGAGCAACACAAGGAAGTTCTTCTTTACGGAAAGGGTGGTGGAGCCTAGGAATAGCCTCCCCCCACAGCTGGTGGGGGCAAAGACAAAGACAGTCAGAGAATTCAAGCTGGCATGGGACAGAGTGTGGAAAACGTAATACAGCAGCCTGATCGGGGGGGGGGGGGAGTAGTATACATGGGCAGACTAGATGGTCCAAACGGACCCCATCTGCCGACACATTCTATGTTTCTATGGCATGTCTTGACCCAGAATCTGCTCACAAGCTACAGAGTTCACTAGAATCGAGACATCATGGCACCACATGTTTGAACCACCAACTCCATTCCTGGAATTTGATGTTCACTTTTTTTCTGCCCTGCCATAACTGAAGGCTAACTCTGGCCATTCCTCCAATTTTCTGAGCCACCATTACTTTAACCATTAATCCCCATCCTGCATGAAATGCACTGGCTGCCAGTAAAGTGGCATATCACTTCAAGGTCAGCTTGCTGACCTTTAAGGTCCTTTATGGACTGGGTCCTAGCTACCTGCGTGACCTACTGACTCCTTATCAGACCCCTCCTCTCCTCTGAGGTGGGCATCCTAGCCATTCCAAGGGTGAGGGTGAAATCCTCCATTGTTAGGTCCTTTTCATCTGCTAGCCCTGTTCTTTGGAACAGGCTTCCTAGTGCTTTGAGAGAGGCCTCATCACAGGAGGCTTTATTTTTTCATATACATTTTCTCCTGCTCCAAAGCTGGCAGGTGGCTCTGGCCCCTCCCTCGGAGGGGACTTGTCTCTCCAGTAGGCTTAAACCACATCCGCCATATCCAGCCATCCCCCCTTGGGTTAACCCCCCCCTCCAACAGGGCTGGTGGCAAGGGGTGCCAGCCTCCCCTCACCCCCGGAAGCCAACATCCAGATTGCCGGGGGGAGGCATGGGTGCAGCCCACCATCACAGAGTTTGCCAGCTCCAAGACATTTTCCATTTTCTCCCGGGACCCATGCACATGCAGTGGGTGGGGTGACTGTCTCCATCTCCGTGGAGGTAATCTTATGCCCTGTACATGGGTCCACCACATTTTTTTTTTTCCAATTGTTTACCCAGGCGATACACACTAAGCTGAAAGCTTGTTTACAGGTGCAACCTGGGAGCACAGGGAAGTTAAGGGACTTGCTCAGGGTCACACAGTATGCAAGTGGAGTCTGTGGGATTCAAACCCAGGTCTCCAGATTTGCAGCTCAGAGCCTTAAACCACTGCACCTGTGCTGACACTCAGTCTACAGCATGGCACTGTGTCCCCCACCCCTGAGGAAGAGAGCTATCAGTGGAAGCTCAATCTTTCCTCGCCTCAGCTGACCCCCGAGCGACCCGAGTCTGTTCCCGAACCTGGGTCACCAGCATAGCATGAGGTAAACCATCCAGCGCCTCAGCCCTCTGCACCACCGGGCCAGCCCTACTGGAGGCTTTTAAGAGGGTCCTGAAATCCTTCCTCTTTCAGGAGGCTTTTGGTACCATTTAATCTTCAAGCCAGAAATTCACCTATGCCGACTAGCATTGCATTATTAGCTTAGACTGATAGATAGACAGGGTATCCAGTGAGGACAGCGACTAAATATGAGCAACTGTCAAAACAGCGACTCATAAACGGTGCTATCCTCATGGGCTACCCTGCAAGGATAGTGACCTTATGTGAAGGTGACCATAGAGGAGGGCAACCGGAAGGAGAGAATAGTAAAGGGGAGGGATAGGGAAGACGGTTTCTCAGGGGGTAGTGTGCCTGCTGCAGCTGAGCTCAGGGGCGTAGCTACAAGGGTGCAGGGGGTGCAGTTGCTCCCGGGCCCATGAGATTTGAGGGGCCCAAATCATAATTTTGATGTTTATTCAAAACCTGGGGGGCCCTATAATATACCCTTGCACCCAGGCCCTCTGGGAATTTGCTATGCTACTGGCTGAGTTAGCCATGTGACGTGGTGGTGAGGGTGGCTAGCTGTGGCACAGCAGGTACTAGGTTCGGAGCTGGGGAGAATAAGTTTGCCGCTGCCATTTGTTTTGTGTATAATCCAGAGTGTCGCCCCCTCAGTGGTTAGTAATCCTTACGCAGGGGGTGAGAGGCAAAACCCCCACATAAATACTAAGTCCAGTTGCTCGATGTTTGTTTGCGGTAAGTGTATATCAGCTGATTTGATTTTCGCAATATACACTGCCTTCTAATGGCAATCGTAGTTTTGCGATCGCTGTTATCACACAGAACCGATAGATACTATTTATAATTTTATTTATTGTGGTTCTATATTGCGAATTGTTTTATTTTTCATACTGTCATGTTGGAATTTTTGTTCAGCGTTCAGAATCCCTGGGATCAGGTGTAGTGTTTACTACTACTACTACTACTACTACTACTACTACTACTACTACTACTACTACTACTACTACTACTACTACTACTACTATTACTACTACGTTCTGTTGAGTCAGTTTGACTCACACAGACATGTCAACCCTCCCATTTTGTTTTGTTAAATAGAATCAAACAAAACATACATACTTGGTAACAGTAGATGAAATGAAGGGTCTAGTTAGAAAATAGAACTAAATTAGCAAATAGCAAAATAACTATAATACACCAAAAGTACATACATCAGGAGCAAATCGACAACAATACTGTTAATAGACCGCCTAGCTGTCTTACCCACTTTATTCAGCAAACAGGACAGACCACCAGTGTCAAGGGGGCCCTGGGAAAAGGAAACGGTCAAGGAAGTGAGCAGGGAGTTGGGGACTAAGGAAGGGGAAAATCCCCTTCCAGGGCATCAAGCTAGGGTTGCCACAAGCGCATGAAGGATTCATGGGCCCCATTGGCCGTCAGCTGTATTTTTTTCCAGGACCAGACATCATTTTAGGTTATTGGCCCATTGCTGAATTGTAGGGGCATTGAGAGACAGCCAGGATTAGGTAATAGTTTTTTGTTTTTTTTCAGTGACTAAAGCAAGGGGCCAGAGAGGCACTACCACTCTACCTTGTGGATGATAAGGGTCAGTTCCCAACAGGAGTTTCTGGGGCTACATAGAGGGAGTGTACTCCAGGACTCTACTCATTATACTATGCATCTCGTACTAAAAGGATGTAACCCTAGGACATGTCAAGGCAAGGTGTAAAAAGTCCCCATCATCAGACGAGCACTTAGGGCACTCACTGGAATTCTCCAGGTTGATAGCATGCAGCTGTTTGGGAGTAATATAAGCCCTGTACCAAAAATTCAGATGCACCTGACTTAGCTTATTACTGCATGAGCATGTAAGGATAGGTTTGTTGGCAAGTTTCCAGGTTGCCTTGTCGATACTAATAGAGAGATCCTGTTCCCATTTAGCCTTAATGGTGGCTGCCGACGAGTCAATATTCCCCTGGAGGGTTTGATAAAAGATCATTAGTGGTTTTCTGCAAGGCTGGGCCTATAAAGTTCCTCTGCAAAGGGAGAGGGCTGGGCCCAACCTGAGATGGAATCCAGTGAGTCTCCCAATCTGTGCCGAACCATAAGATATACAAAAAAGTCCCCTGGGTCAAGGTGCCAGGCCTGGTGTACCGTAGAAAAAGTCACTCAGACCACCTCCACTGTATAGCTGGAATACAGACTGGAGACCTAAGTGGCGCTGTCGGAGCAGCCACTGGTGTAACTTCACTGAGCATGGACCTCTCCTTCTCATAGCGGTGATAAGGTCAGTATAGGGAGAAGGTGAAGGGGGGTGGCTTATGTGCCAATGAGAGGCTACCGATGCCTTAAGGGTGGATGCAGTGAATGAGTTAGATACCACCGGGAGAGAGGGACCAGAAAGAGCCAGACAAATATTCAGGTGAAAGAGCTCCCCACATCTCCTCCTCGAACAACAACCAGAAGGGTCTCAGTGCAGACTGATCCACTGGTAAAAAGGACAACTGTAAGATGAAAATTCAAGAGTACTGCCCCCACCCCATGAGGCTGGGAGCAGCAGGATACTATGTTTAATGCAGGTTGATTTCCCCCTCCATAAAAAGTTATGCACAATGGAATTTAGATGCTTAAAATGGACTAAAGGGACGGAAATAGGCAGGGATTGATTCAAGTACAGGCACCTAGGTAAAATGGTCATCTTAACCATGGTAATACATCCCAGCAAAGAGAGGGGTAATGACTGCCATCTTTCACAGTCCTCCATGAGATTGGAAAGTAGGGATCTGTAATTTAGCACACAAAATGTGCCAAGTTCAGCTGATATATGAATTCCCAGGTATTCCAGATAATCCACCAGCTGTAGGCCACCCAAATTGGAAATTAGCTAGGCCCCATCCAGCCTACCAATGGGGAGAAGCTCACTCTTGGTCCAGTTGACTTGATGGTTGGACAGAAGGCCATATTCTCGTAGAAGAGAATGGACCACGGGTAAATCATGAGCCGGATCCAGCAAATACAGAAACAGATCATCGGCATACAAAGTGACCTTGTGCTCATTCCCACCACCGCTAAACCCCCAAATGTCCACATGCTCTCAGAGTGCTGCCGCCAGAGGTTCCAATGAAAGGACATAAAGAAGGAGGAACAACGGACACCCTTGTACCCTGCCCCAAAGAGAAAGGAGATGTCAGCTCCCCATTGACCACTATCTGAGCAATAGGAGAAGAGTACATCTCATCCACCCAATAAGCTGTGGGCCCATACCCATCATCTCAGGGTCTCAAACATATACCACCACCCCACATGGTCAAAGGTCTTCTCAGTATCTAGGGCGAGAATGGCTGCTCCTTAACCCTCCCATGTTAAGACTGGGAAATCCCCTTCTGATCTACTGCTCAATGTCCAGAAATCCTTCTTGCAACAATTGCCTTTGTTTTAAGTACTTTAGCCTCCTTGGTTTACAGTACAAGAGCTGCATTAACTTGGGATGGAAAGACAGCTGTAATCCAGTTCCGAATCTATCCTAGATCTCTGAAATTTGACCCATAAGGTCCGGGACAATCTGAGCCAGCTTACCTTAGTTGGGTTCAGGATCAGAATCCATGCCAGCCCATATATTATTTAATAGGCAACCCTTCAATAGACTGGTTCCAAAGCCAGTACACAGTGGCTCGCATCTCCAAAAATCTGACTTGAATGATGCATATCAATCTGAGGCATCCCACCGCTAGAGGGCATCTCTGAATCTTAACAGGTTTATTTATCACTGTTACTAAGGAGATGCTGATGCATTAGTCCATGTAGAATTATTAAGAAGTATATGGATTTTCATTGGAATGCAAATAATATCCAGTTGAACTTTTCTAGATTCCTGATATTGTTTCCTGGCTATGAGGTACCTGCACTGTGAAATGACCTAGGGGTGGCCCAAAGTCAGCTTGTAGGAAAATTGCCAAACAGTAGTGTTACATGTAGTGTAGCGTTAAGAAATGTTAGAGACAGTACAGCTTTAAGAGAATGTGAACTTCCTGTAAGTGTGCCTATGTTTGAGCCAGTACCCTCTTGTATGTGCTGCTGAATGGAAGTAAAAGAGAAGGCCTAGATTTCAGTGTGGCGTGGTTTTCTTACTACCAAGACCCTTGTGTGTTTAAGGAACTTATTTCAGCCACCAAACACAATAAGTAGGAAAATAAAAGAACCGGGGGCCCACACAAAGTCAGAAAGGACTGACGCTAAGTGGTTGCAATGGCTACTTAGTGCCAGACCCTCGCTATGCATGATAGGGCCACAAACCTTCCCTGCACAGTTGCTAGTCATTTAGCAACTGCATAGGGTAAGTGAGTAGGGGCACCACATCTGCAGAGCCATGCACAAAGCATGACGATCCTTGAAGGAGCCAGCAAGGGATCATAATCACTATGGAACCAGAAGGAATATACCAAGTGCAGGGGAAATAGTGGACACCAGTGATTTGCACTGACTCATGTAGCAGGCGTGAGGGTACACTGGACCACCAACAATGATGGAAAACTGACAGAGAATCAAACTGCCAGTAAGCCATAACTGAGTCAAAAGGTCTGGACCAGGCAGCTGAGGGTGACTGAGACAATAGTACCACAACCCATGAATGCTGGGATTGGCACAGTGCCATGTGACCGGCACCATGACATACCCAGACCTCCATTGGGAGCACATGCTTGCATGTTAACAGGTAAAACCCCCATCTGTACCCATGAGCATCTTGCAGTTTGAACTGCATCTAAACATCCACCCCACCCCCAATGTTGCTAGGTCCAAATTTTGTGTACGGTAGTTTTCAGTGGTGTTACAATGGGGTGCCTCTTTGCACTCCTAATTTGTGCCACCACCAACAGTGACTATTGTAGTGTTTAGAGAAATGCGGTTCTGTCTCTTTAAAGTGATCTCATTTAACATTCTTAGTGGCAGCAGCATCAGTAACATGTGAGGCACAGGATGTAGCTTCTAGGAGTGCTACAAGCTAGGGACAGACACAGAGCAATGCTGGAAGCAGGGACACTCAGTTAAGTTAATAAAGTGTTATAAAAAAAGGCATGACGCCAGTGGTCTTGTTTTGAGGTAAACTACAGGGAGCAGCAGAACTGGCGATGAGAGTGGGATCATTAAAAGTCACTGTTGCCGTTGCCTTAGCTATATATAAGTTTACCATAAGCTTGCCAGTTTTTTTATGTTGGTTCACGCTTGCGCACCAGCCAACATATTGCATTAGTAACGAATTTGGAGAGTGCGGTCACTGTTGGAGAATGCAGGGCATGCATCCAGTAGGTCGTCCTCATTCCCCAAGAAGCCAGCATGCAGGTGCCACACCAGGAATGCATAATGTGGCAAGCATATCTAAAAAAAAGATCCGCTGCAATGAGAGCCAAGCTCATCATGCAGCAGCACCTAAACACGCCCTCCCTACATGCCTTTCCTGGTGAAGTCCTTCACATAAACATGGCAGCGCTGACTGCCGCCACGCGGAGAGCCAACTTCAGGGGTGCCCAATCCCCCTGTTGGCATGCCCCAACCCACTTCATTTGCCGACAGGGGAGCCCACTCCCTGTCAGCATAATGCACCCATTTAAAGTGTGTTCCAAGGGGTGCCCAATCCCCTCGGCATCATGTCCCCTTCCCAGTTTAATTTGCTGACAGGGCCCACCCCATCGGCATAATGTCTCCCCCATTTGTTGTGTGCCAACAGGGTGCTCAATCCCCGTCAGCTACAGAACTCCCCAAAAAACACTAAGATGGCATGCTCAGAGCCCACCCAGCGTGCCAAATGCCCCTGTAAAACAAAAACAGTCATACAATGTTTTATTTGTTTTACAACCTGCAAACCAGAAAATGGTCCTCATCGAGTCCGGTGGCCTTTCCTAACACGCCCACCCTCTGTGCACCTGTCTCCCCACCCCTCACCCCATACTTACCTCCAGAGCACAGCGCGATGATCTTAGGTAGACCGGGAACACGTCTGCACTCTTCAAAGCCAACCACGAACTGAAGAAATGCCGGTAAGCTGTATAATGGCATAAATAGGGGTTTTTTTCAACTTTGGTGTATATCTCAGGCATGTTTGGGAATTTTGGCACCAAAATTTCAACATGGGGTTATTGGGACCCCTCCTCATGAATTCAGTCACTGCCATGGCATTATTCGGTCCCGAAAGGTGATTTCGCAGTCACTGCGTGGAATCACCTTTCAGGACTGATTAATGAAACGACAGTGCCACTGTTCATGAGGGGGGCTCTCAAAAAGCCTATGTTGAAAATTTAGTGAAAAATCCAAAAAATGGCTGCTTTACGAGCGCGCATTGCGCAGTTTCCACGCACACTCGTAACTTCGTGAATTTGTAATATTTTCACTCCAGATTTTTGAAACTAATTTTTTTCACACCTCCTTTTGAACAGTATAGCTGCCATGTTACATATCCTGGCTGAAATGTGTTTTCGCACATCCAGCGCAGAATAACGCAGTCACTATGCAAAATCAGTTTTTGGGACAGTTTGAGAAAATGACGGTGACACTGTTCATGAGCAGAGGTCCTAAAATGCCTATACTGAAAATTTGGTAACAAAAGTCCATAAAATGACTGTTACAAGTGTGTATTGCGCAGTTTCCATGCACCCTTGTAACTTCTCAAATTTGCAATATTTTCATGCCAGATTTTCAACACTGACATTTTTTTCACACCTCCTTATGAACAGTACAGCTGTCAATTTTCACAGCCTGCCCAACATGTGTTTATGCATCTGTGGCACACAATAGCATGGTTGCTGTGGGAAATTAACTTTTGGTACAGATTAACAAAATCACAGCACCACTGTTCATGAGGGGAGGTCCCAAAATGCCTATGTTGAAAATGTGGCTAAAAAAATCCCAAACATAATTGGGTTACAGATGTATGTTTTGCAGTTTCTATGCATGCTCATGACTTTACCAATTTTTCATATTTTCACTCCAGAGTTTCAACATTGCCATTTTTTTTTTACACCTCCTCATGAACAATACAGTTGTCATTTTTAACATCCTGCCCAAAATGTGTTTTTGGCTCTGTGTCGCCAAATGGCATAGCCACTGTGCAAAACCACCTTTCTGCTAACAAACTGATTGTGCCACTCTTCATGACGTGGAGTCGCAAAAAGCCCATGTTGAAAATTTGGAGTGAAAATACCAACAAACGCTCACGACGTTAGGGTTTCCAACTGTAACACCCCACCCTGTAGAGACTGACAGGCGTCAGGGATGTGACTTGGGATCATTGGCTGTAATGCTCATGCCATTCAACCCCCAACCCCACCCTACAGCCAGTGAAAGGCATCGAGGTGTGCCTTAGCATGTTCGGCCCTAAAGTTCACCCCGTTCTCCTATTCTGCACCCATCTCAGCATATTTCCTTATGGAATGGGGTAAGTATAAAGCCCAAAGACCCCAAAGCACACCACAACACTCATCATTGTCTACAAGGTAGGGTGAGGTAAAATGCCATGAGCGTTATAGCTGACGATCCAAAGGCACACCCAAATGCTTGTCAGTCTCTTCAGGGTGGGGGTGGGGTTGGCGTCAGTTCAATACTTCACTGCAATTCCTATTATGCATCTCTAACTCCTGCACTACCAATGCCAATGCCAGCGAGACAACATTCAGCTTTGACAAATGCTTGTTTGGTTGGTCTTGATAATGTCAATCTGCTTCAAATCATATGCCACCTGCTCAGTCATTACATCCTCTCCAAATCCCAGGACAAAGATGGTGTTATTATCGGTTGTCTTGGTCGGCACCTGAACCGAGTCTTTGTCCAAAATCTCTCTGGCCACTAACATTTTTGGAGTCACCACAGTCACCACCACCCATGCTAAATGATTAGTCTTGGTTGTACTGCTCTCTGTAGTTTACCTCAAAACACCACCACTGCAGTCACGACTTCTTTTATAACACTTTATTAACTCAACTGAGCGTCCCTGCTTCCAGCATCGCTCTGTCTGTCCCTAGTTTGCAGCACTCCAAGGAGCTAAACCCTCTGTCTCACATGTTACTGGAGCTGCTACCACTATGAATATTAAATGAGATCAGTTGAAGGAGACATAACTGTATTTCTCTAAAACGCTACAACTATGCATAGGGGCCTCTGATTTTTTTGTGATCTGACCCATATTTCTTTAAACACTACAACTATGTATAGGGGTCCCGGATTTTTTTGTGACCCGACCTGTATTTCTCTAAACACTAAAACCAAGCATAGGGGCCCCTGACTTATTTTTGGGACCAGACCCTACATTAGAGAGAGGTTAGCTGGCTCAGACATACCCCAGACAAAATGGAGGTGTAGTTGGTAGACCACTGCTATTTTGGGAATGCTCTGTAAAGGTGGTCTGTAGCTCGGGCATGTTCTGCAAATGTGATCTCTAGTTTGGGAAAGCCCTGTACAGGTGATCAGTAGTTGGGGAACATCCTGCAAAGGTGGTCTATAGTTTGACCATGTTCTGCAAAGGTGGTCTGCGGTTTGGGCATGCTCTCTAAAAGTGGTCTGTAGTTTGGCCACGTTCTGCAAAGATGGTCTGCAATCTGGCCATGTTCTGCAAAGGTGGTCTGCAGTCTGGCCATGTTCTGCAAAGGTGGTCTGCAGTCTGGCCACGTTCTGCAAAGGTAATCTGTAGTTTGGGCATGCTCATGGACATAGCTGGACCTTTTGAAGTCAGATCAGCTACTATGGTTCTTAGCAGTTTTAGTATCTCAACACTACCCCTACCAGCTCAGTCTACCTTTCCAGGAAAAAAGTTTGAAATAAATAAATTATACGGGATATCGTAACCTTGGTTCATGCTTTCACCACCTCAGTGCTACACTTTAGAAAAGTAATCAACGCTGATCTTCCTTTTCAATGCCCCCATTTCCTCTGACTTATGCAAAATGAGTGGTGACGGTCCTTTCTCTACCAGCCCTCAAGATCCTATCACAATTATTTTGCAGGAAGTGAACTGGCTGCCAGCGAGGTAACCAGTCCAGTAATAGACTGGGACCTTTGGGTGCTGTGGTTGTGTGCATACTTGATATGCATTTTGTAAAAATAAAAAAAAAATTAAAATTTTGTATCCTTCATGTTGTCTATTATCTTTCTCATTACATTTTTGACAGAAAATACAAATGTAATCTATAGTTTTAAATGTATATTTTCTTACTATCAATATATTAGATTGCTCCAGCAAAGTGAAATGCAGCAGCAGTAAGCAAGTAAGTTACAATGGGGGGGGTAAAGCGATCCCCTTTGCTCCCCCTAGATCCAGCACTGGGACCCTCCTTTTCCCAGGGATTTCCAACAATCTCTCCCTTCTCAACCCTAAGATCCGTGGGTGACGGGCTGCTTAGTGTTCCTCCAGGGCTATAAAGAGACGAGGAACTAATCATACCAGCACTCACACAGAACTGAAAACAAGGCAGTGGTAAGTGTGACATAGACAGCCAGCTCTGAGTGCTTGAGTGCTGTATTAATTTTTGTTATTACATAGAAAATATGTGAAGGGATGGGTCAGTTCAAGGAAAAGGCGGTCTTACTAGAACTGACACATCAAGACCCCCGAAGGATAAGTTCAAAGGACAGGAGGTATTTTAAACTGCAGAGATCTGGGGTGCAATTACCTTGTCAATTTGCTTTCATCCCAGGAAATAAGATTAGCCATTCATAATGCCCTCAGGGAGATCCTTTGACTTGCATAGTTGCCAGGGAAGGACTTGTGGGGAAGGGTGTCGAAGAGAGGCCAGAATGGACATTGAAGAGGTTTGATGTCGGAGCCAGGGAGGACCCAGACGATTCTGGAAGGTCCAATATACATTTCCAAGGAACCCTTGATTTACATGAATACCCTTTGATGTGTAGATACCCAGGGCCCAGACGAGGTTTAGGAGTCAAATACACTTCTGATTTGAATACAGTGACTTACATCAAAAGACTGTTTATGTGTGTGTGTATAGCAGAGCACAAACCAGTCCTGACCAGTTAACCTGTGGAGAGGAAAGTCAGTGAGGTCATCTCATATGTTTTTTTAAATATTTTATTTGGAGACCCTGTATTGTAAAATATAGAGTTTGATTCACCAAGGCGGAATTAGTGACCTCATGAGAAAGCCAGCTTAGAAGTTTGTTTAAGTGCTGAAAGAACCTGACAGAGGGACACAAGAAAATATTTCTGACTGACAAAAGAGAATATTATCTGACTGAGGGAGAATCATCACAGCACTGAAAAAGAGTAAGATTAGACCAGTCTAAATGTATGTATTGTAGGAACTGTACTTTTTCCTGTTTGTTTTAAGGCTGTATGTGTTGGGATATATATAATTAGTTCTGTAATTATTGTTCTGTTTTGATATTTTTAAAGTAAAGATTTTTTTTTTACAAACGAAACTGCTGGAGTGCCTTGACAATTATTTTTATTTTAAGTGGAGCTTTTAAAGGTTATAAGTACACTGTGTATGGGCTTATTGTATACCAAACTGGGAAATGGATAGAGTTCTCTGAAAGTCTTGCTTTGAGTTCTAAGCGTTCATTTGAAAGACCTGGTTGGGGCCTGTAGGCAAAGATATCTGGCCTCCTGAAGACAGAATTATCTGAGCCTGATAATTGGGTACGCTAACAAGAGGTTATCAGTTGAAATCCCTTCAGAGCTTGAGACTAAGGTGACTTGAACCCACAAAACAGATAAGAGGGTTACCTTGTTTGTTCACTGTACACAAATCATACGCTCAGAGGTTGACACTTTGGAAGTAGATGGTTGACTGGCTGAGCGAGATTATGACATTAAGTAATTCAACAATGCTTTTATTTCTCAGTGGGTAGTCAAGGTTACCAGAAGAGAACACACAACAAGCACCCCCGACGCTTTGACCAAAGGGGGTAGGTAAAGAGACAGAGACATTTGCTATAGCAGCCCTCTCGTCTAGTATGCTCCACTGTTCACCATCAGGAACTCTGCCCCCACATAACCTGCTATACCTGTATAGCACATACCCCCTAGATTCTACCCCCTAGCTGTCCCCACTCCCAATACCCCCTTCATTCTTGCCCACCTCCCCCCACCCTTTACAGCACTTGATTCAATTGTGGTAGACATCCACCATAGCATGATTGGTCTGAGTGGCCCAGCAGGCATGCAGAATACCGCATCAGGAGGGTACCCAGTGCATGGCAAGTTCATAACATGCTCCCTCTCAGAAGAGGTTTCCAGTTAAAAATTTACATAGCTTAGAAAGTTAGGCAGAATAAGAATGACACACATCCCCAGAGAAGGGGCAGTCATTCTAAACAGTCTGTTACATCATAGACAGCTGCTCTAAGAGGACACATACATATGGATGACACATGCCAGCTTTCATGGATCACTGGCTGATCCTTATTTATTTTAGTCCAAGAAGTGCAGCAAAACAATATTTGAACAATTGAACTGCCCAGTAAAGCGCAAGCTACAGATCTGGATTTTAAATGGGGCCAGATTGCATGGACATATTTGCACAGCTTTCTTACTAATCCCCGATTATGAAGCAGATGGGGGAGGGGGAGATGACAGACCCAGGGTGGGCAAATCAGGTAGCCAGGTGGACAATAGCCACTAAAAAAAAAATTGGCCTGGCTACCAGAGTTTGAAAGTTACTGGTCAACTGGCTACCTGCCCACAAAGTGGTTTTGGACCCTTTGAAGCAATGGTCACTATTATTTATTTTTATTTATTAAATTTCAGATTAACAAATTTGAGCCAGTGGCTTTTTCACATAGGTTCCACATCAAGACAAGAACAGGCAGTATACAGTACAATAACCAAAAATAAGAGGCAATAAATACAACATGAGGCATAGGAGGACAATGTAACTAATTAGACAACAATATTGTATGTACAAAATGAGTGTCAGATAAAGCAATGAGTGCAGGATTGGTGAGAAAATAGATCTTAGCAAGTGATAAAACCCTGGGGTGCAGCCAGCTGGCCCTATCAACAGATGTGGGAGACAGGAACAAGAGGCAAGAAAGCCTCCAGCCATGTTTCATGACTAAGGCAGAGTAGAATGGCAGGAGAGCGAGCTCAGCCAAGGCTTTAGTCAGGTTCGCAGGGGGCGAGGGGTTTTTAGGTCAGCAGAGGGTAGTTGGAGTGGGATGGAGAAGAGTAAGCTAATCCAAGTTGGCTTTTGTCAGATTTGCATGGGAAAATAGGGGTTTATCAGGGTGGCAGGGGTAGATGGGTTGGGAGCAGGATAGAAGAGGGGTGGAGATGGGGGAAGTGTGTATGTCTAGATGAGGGTGGTATGGAGATGTGAAAGGGATGGAAAAGGGGGAGGTTATAGGAAGGATAGCATGGTGGTAAGGGGACAGGCCATCGGATTACGTGAGGCAGTCGCAGGAGACAGAAGCAACAAGGCAGTCACCTAGCTTCCGTTTAAATGGGCCTGGGTGGCTGAGTTTGCAACCTTCTTGGGCAGGGAATTAAACCATTTTTGGGCTCAGAATGCAAAAGACCGCTGTCCTTGTGATGTACGACAATGACACTAAAAATATTGATCTGGATACCAGAGTTTGAAAGCTAGTGGCCAATTTGACCACTGGCTCACAAACTGGTTTAACTCATTCTGGACAGCCCAGATGCATCTAGAGTCCTTTCTGACTTTCAGTTATTGTTACCAAATTACAAAGTCAGGACTCTCCAAAATGTGGCACTGCCCCTTTAATACACAGCCACTGGACTGTGTTAATTCAGTTTTTTTTTTTTTTGTTTTTTTTTTTGGTTTGCTTGTTGTTTTCTTTGTTGTTTACAGGCCTATAAATGTTCCTCTGCTTTACTTTCATTTATCTGGCTTTCTTGCATACAGAACTGTGCTTAATAGGATTGCTGGGATGTTTGCATGTGATCATGCTTACTCAGCTCCACATTAGTTGGGTCTAATCTCAGTTTTATATGAGTAAACATTTATAAATATTGTGTGCAAATTGCACAGTAAACAAATCAAGGGGAAACCTAAGTGCAAAATGCCCACATTAACCTTTCCTTTTAGAGTTTTGTACATCATAGCCTTACTGTTTTCAATCAAGACTGTCTATCACTATTAACCCTCCACCCCATCCCCTACCCTCAGGCATCTTGGGACTTCCATTATTTCCACAATGCAATTCAAGACTAGATTTAAACCACTCCATCTGAATATTTAAAGGTATTTTTGCAACTGCTGCTGTCTAACACATATTTGAGGTAGTTTTAGATCAGCTTCAAGAGAGCTTGGTACCAAGCATGTGTATTACAATCATTTCTATTAACATGATGCAAGATGTATTCAGGACAGCAAAAAGAAAAAACAAAAACTCTCCCAACTGTTAATCACTTTGCATAACCATGCCCACTTACAGAACCGGCCACTAAGATGCTAATGCAAGCCTTGCTGTGAACAACATGAAAGAAAATAAAGAGAAGTGAAAGTTCTTTCCTACCAACTGTCAATCATTTCTCCTAGCCATTTCCGCCACTGCTAACATCAGGAAAGAGCATTGCAATAGAAAGCTCATGTCTATCAGTTACCAAGTGCTTCCCCACAAGCCATGCCTTCTCAAAAGACTGGCAATCTACATGGGTAATGCAAGTACTTCTACTGATGTCATGCAAGAAGTACACAAGCAAATCCAGAGAGGCTGTGAAGTCAAAAACAGTGGATGAATTCAAGCATGCATGGGACAGCCATGAGGCAATTCTAGGGGGTTGGGGTAGAAAGAAGTAGGCTGCTGGTTAACTAGGATCTGCAGCTTATCCATTAGGTAGGGGAATGGGCAGACTGGGTGGGCCAAGCAGTCCTTATCTGCCATCAAATTCTATGTTTCTATGTTAAGATGTTAACTGGAGTGCAGTTGCAGCTGCCACTTCGAAGAGTGCAGTTATTCTAGATGCCCTACAGGGGGCATGCCTTAGACAACTAGTACTGGAGCCCACTCGAGAGGGAGCAATATTAGACTTGATTCTCTCAAATGGAGATGGAGAGAGGATCACAGTTGTAGAAGTGGGTAGCCAACTGGGAACTAGCGACCATCGAACAGTATGGTTCACAATAAACACAAAAATAGAGTCAAGCCATACAAAGACAAAAGTACTGGACTTTAGGAGGGCTGACTTTGCCAAAATTGGTGAGTGCCTAAGGAATGCACTAGCAAATGGGCAGGAAGAAGGGGTGGAAGAACAATGGGGAATAATAAAAACTGTCATCACAGAGGTAACAAGCCTTTGTGTGAAGCAAATAAACAAAACAAGACGATGTAAGAAACCACTATGGTTCTCAAAGGAAGTGGCAGTGAAGGTTCAAGAGAAAAAGAAAGCATTCAGGAAGTACAAGGAATCGCTAGAAGGAGCAGGACAGAGAACTGTATCAGTTAAAGCAAAAGGAAGCTGGGAAGGCAGTCAGAACAGCAAAGGCCCAAACCGAGGAAAAGATAGCCAACTCAGTTAAGAAGGGGGATAAAACCTTTTATAGGTACATCAGAGAGCAAAGGAAGACCAAGGAGGGATAGTGAGGCTTAATAAAGGGAGGGAGGGTGGGCAGAGGGAGACTGTGAAAAGGCAGAGATACTAAACAAATATTTTTGCTCAGTATTTACAAATGAAGAGGGGAGGTACATAAAACAAACAGTAGTAACATTCTGTATACAGAAGTTGATACCAACCCATTTACAGAAGAAAGGTTCTGAAAGAACTCTTAAAACTGAAGGTGGACAAAGCAATGGGGCCTGATGGATTCATCCCAGAATTCTAAAAGAGCTAAGGGTAGAACTAGTGACACCACTGACTACCCTTTTAACAAATCATGGGAGGATGGGTGGTACCCAAGGACTGGAGGAAGGCAGATGTGATTCCCTTCACAAAAGTGGGAGCAAGGCAGAAGCAGGAAACTACAGACCTGTTAGTTTAACCTCAGTGATAGGAAAATGATGGAATCACTTCTGAAGGAAAGAATTGTTGAGTATCTAGAAGCCAGAGGCACAGGACCCTAGGCAGCATGGATTCACAGCAGGAAGGTCATGCCAGACAAATCTGATAGATTTCTTTGACTGGGTGACAAGTAGTAGATCAGGGAGGGCTGTGGCCATGGCCTACCTAGACTTTAGCAAGGCATTTGACACAGTCCCACACAAAAGATTAATACAAGTTAGCCAGCCTGGGAGTGGGTCCCAAGATGACAGCCTGGGTAAAGAATTGGCTGGAGAATAGGACACAGAGAGTAATAGTAAATGGAGTCCACTCAGAAGAAAGGAGGGTTGCTAATTGGGGTACATGCAGGGTTCAGTATTAGGACAGGTCCTCTTCAATGTCTTTATAAGCGACATTGCGGAAGGACTGGAAGGAAAAGTATGTCTCTTTGCAGATGACACTAAAATCTGCAATAGAGTTGATGCACAGGGTGGGGTGGAAAGGATGAGAAGGGACTTGGCAAGGTTAGAGGAATGGTCAAATGTATGGCAGCTTAGATTCAATGCTAAGAAGTGCAGGTAATGCACCTGGGAAACAAAAACCCAGGGGAAGAGTACACAATGGGGGGTGAGATACTAACAACAACAAAAATGGAAAGGGACCTGGGGTAGTCATATCAGATGACCTAAAGGTGGGCAAGCAATGTGAGAGGGCAGCAAGGAGGGCTGGGGGGATACTGGGATGCATAGGGAGAGGCATCACCAGTAGAAAACAGGAAGTTATTATCCCTCTGTATAGACAGCTGGTGAGACCCCATCTGGAGTACTGTGTGCAGTTCTGGAGACCCAATCTCCGCAAAGACATAGACAAGATGGAAGCTGTCCAGAGGAGGGCAACTAAAATGGTGCAGGGTCTGCACCGGAAGACATATGAAGAGAGACTTAAGGAACTTAATATATAGCCTTGAGGAAAGGAGGGAGAGGGGGGACATGATAGAAACTTTCAAGTACCTCAAGGGAATCAACAAAGTCCAAGAGGGAGCATCTTTCAAAATAAGAGGTGTGCAAGAACAAGAGGCACAATTTGAAGATGGGGGCAGCTCAGAGGTAATTTAAGAAGTATTTTTCACAGAGAGGGTTGTGGATGCATGGAACGGCCTTCCGGAGGAGGTTGTGGAGTCAAAATCAGTGGTAGAATTCAAGAATGCATGGGACAGTCATAAGGCAATTCTGGGGGGTGGGGGTAAGAAGAAGTAGGCTGCTGGTTAACTAGGATCTGCAGCTTATCCAGTAGGTAGGGAAATGGGCAGACTGGGTGGGCCAAGCGGTCCTTATCTGCCATCAAATTCTATGTTTCTATGTAATTGCTAGCAATTTTAGTTGTTTATTCATTGGCAACCAGGTAAGGCAAACTAGGCACAAGTGCCCGTTTTTGGGGGCAACCCAGGAGCACTGAGGAGGTTAAGTGACTTGTTCAGAGTCACACAGTATGCACGTGGAGGTTATGGGAATCAAACCCAGGGATGTTGGATGTTCCAAGCTTATTTACAGCACATTACTCTACAAGGCTGGTACCTAAGGTGTTAAAGCAAACACTGCACTAGCAATCACATGCAGAAATACAAGAATGTAAAAGCTTCATTGTTCCTGAAATTGCCCAACACTTTACTATGCTGGGTTGCAAAAACCGCCACCTAATGAGTTAAAGCTAGGAGCCTTACTGCAAAAATGAGCCCCCCCCCCACCTCCCAATTATAAACATTTCAGTGAATTCCACAGAAGTAAAATATCTGTAATAAGACAATATTACAGAATATTTGAAATAAAACATTCCATTCCACAGCAACACCATTTTTTGGCCTAAGTGTTCATTTTAGGTGGTGCTATTTAAGGTACTTTAAGTATGGGGAGAATGGTATTTGCTAGAGAAATGGTCCTTAGCTTCATTACAAACTCTTCCAAAAAGGCACTCAATGACTAAACGAGAGGGATCAGTTCAAATGACAAACATACTGTTGAATTTAAAGCCACATGTTTCCATGGAAAGTTAACGCTAAAAAAAAAAAACATTTTCTGTGAAATACCTAATTGAAACTTTTCAGTGTCTTTATGTCAGTTACCCTTTTCTTGGACAAGGTTTTATAACATCTAGAAAAAATTCTTTATGCACAGAATAATTAAGGGTTGAGAGCCAGGAGATATAGGTAATAAAAATCTGAAAAGCAGTCTTGTAGTTTTACTTTAAAAAACTAAGTGTCATACTTATATATTTTGGTAAACTATTTAAAGGTTGCACCTTTTGAAAATGTGGTTTCCTCTGCTTTGAAAGTTAGTGATAATTACTTACTTTGCATTGAGTATTTGGTTAATAATATTTAGAGCAAAACAGAATTTTTAAAAGTGCCAAAGTGTAGAATTATAAACACAGAATTGAAAACTGGGGGTATACAACAAAAAGGATAGCCTTACCTGCCATGTTCTTCTATGAATTCCTAAGGTTGTCCAAGTAAAAGCAGCTGCAAGCAAAGATCAGGTCAACCACTTTCCCCCAGCTGCAGAAATTCCACTTTGTTTTGTTCTGTCCTCTGCTGCTCCCACACCGCCCAGTATCAGCATGTGATCAGGCTGGGACCCCTGCAGACCCTTTTATCTTGGGGCTGCCCCGGGACTCAGATTCCCTCTTCAGGGAGACCTACAGCACATCAAATCACAGAAACTTTCTTAACCCCTGGCGCCCCCTGCTGATAAAGGCTGGCAGGTCCTAGAAAAAAAAAAACTTTGCTCTCAACAGTTCAAAGTTACATACAGTGCTCTCCAGCAGCTCTGCTGCAACCAAAATAAATAGTAAACGCTGAAGTCTTCTATGAAGGGGCTCAGAAAAACTGGCTTCCAAAAAAGGTGGAAACAAGATATAAATAGCTTTACAAAAATTACACTGGGTAGTGAAGCAGAAAACTGCTGAGGGCAGAACGGCATATAATGAGATAAAAGAAGCTAGCCTTGTGTCTCTGCAGGCAGCTTTGAAGTAGCTCTGCCTTTTCAGAGCCAATTGGAAACTTACATTACAGCACTGCAGTAAGTATATTGGATGTCAGAGTACTGGACAGGGGGCTCTGCTTCCACAGTGTACTTGCCATCTTTTTTTTGGGGGGGGAGGGTGCCAGATGAGCTGCTTAGTATTGTTAAGGTGGTCCATGTAGCAGGAGCCTAGTCCTCACTGGCAGTGTACTCCTATGGGAAAGTTCCATTCATTGGTGTTTGTGGTTGTTACTGTGGAGAAAAGCTAGCTACAGCAAACGTAATCCAGGGATACAAGATGAAAAACAGGGGGGTGGAGGGGAGTGGGTGGTGCCACCATTGTCTGCAGTGCCAATCACTACTTTTGTATGGATGTTGATTTCCATGCTGACTCCATTCTCCAAACAGTCGGAAGAAACCCACTCAGCATGCAAATGCAGCATGATGGCTTACCTTTCTATGATCAGGGACAGTCACGGAATAGACTGCCAGTGCCTGCTCACTGCAAAGAACAGGGTGCTTTACTTTCAATGACACGGAGTCTTCTTAATAGCTGTAAGGTGTTTCTTGCACAAGCAACAGATCTTTGATGAGAATTGAAGGGTCCCTGAAAAGAAGGAGAGCCAGAGTGCAGTCCACAGGCAGCATTCCATTTCTACAGCCTTCTCCATATCCTTTCTCATATGAAATGATACATGCCGTTTAGAGGGTTGTGCTCCCCAGATGATTTGATGCTTTCCCTGCAACTCCAGCACAATTTTCCTGTGTTTTCCTATAGATTACATTCATTCCTATGGAAGCTGGATTGCTCTGTTTTCCTGTATAACCAATGCAAGTCTATGGGAAGAATTTCCCTGTTGATGGCTCCAAATCCCTGTGAAATACAGGAATCCCTGTAGATACGGGATCGCCTTCTGGCTGTGACCCACAAGGTCTTCTGTCATCCCCCACCACCACCACCATCCCATTCTCAGCAGAACTAAAAGTATTCACATTCGTAACGCTGAGATTATATAAGCTAAACTGGACCAATATCAATTCTTTATTTTGTTCTTCAAGAGGTGAGACAGTTTAAAACTGAACTTCTTCTGAGGATATTACCACTGAAGCTTCATTTATGTACTATGTAACTGCCTAGGGGTTTGAACACTGTAGAAACATGGAATGATGAACAGTACAATACCTATCAAGTGGCCCCAGTGCAAACAAACAAAAACAACACACCCTTGGTCCATCTTTTTTTTTTTTCTGCTGAGCTGGCCTGACCTTGTATGCTGTTTATGCTTTTTTTATTATTCTTTGTTTCATGTAATTAATTCGGGCCTCCCCCAAAAAAGGGAATTTTAGTCATCTCGGGCTTACCCAGTCACCTCAGGCTTACCTGGTCATCAAAATTTAATAAATAAATAAACATCTACTCAGTAAACATTTACATGCAGTTCCTCTAGGTACTGACAGTATCTAGCCTTCTCTTATGGAGCAACTAACACATTTGGAAAATTTTTCAGCAACAAAATATTCAGACAAAATCTAGCATTTAATTTAGATATGTTCAAATCCATATTAATAGTCTACCCCTTGTCCTTTCTTATTAAGGATCTATGCTTGAAAAACATGGTCCTTGCACCTTAAAGGTTTACCTACTTTTGCTGCTCAGCCCTACCTTGAAGTCACAATCCTCTTTTTGTAACATCAGAATCTGTTGCAAAGAATATTAAGTGATGTTCAAAGAAGAGGATTATGACTTCACTTTGGGAATGAATACAGAATGATGCTCGGGTATCTGTGTATGATGAGATTTTTTTACACACCCAAGGTGTGATGGCTCATAAACTTCGAGAGGAAAGTTAAGAAACTAAGCAGCCTGGGAGCAGTAGAGAAAGTGGTAAGCTGGGTATCTAACTGGTTAAAGGCTAGGAGGCAGAGGGTGATGGTAAATGTCAGACACTCGGGATGGGAGAGTGATTAGCAGGATGCCACAAGGATCGGTGCTGGGACTGATCCTCATCAGTGCTTTCATAAGTGACATTGCTCAGGAGCTAGAGGGGAAGGTGTGTCTCTTTGCAGATGATACAAAAATCTGCAACATGATGGGCACTCAGGAAGGGGTGGAGAGAATGTAAAGGGATCTGTGGAAACTAGAAGAGTGGTCTATGGGGTGGTCACTGGATTTCAGTGTCAAATGTCCAAGGTTGGCCGGCCCGGTGGTGCTGAGGGCTGAGGTGCTGGATGCCTTTCCTCATGCTATGCAAGCAACCCATGTTTGGGAATGAGCATGGGCCACCAGGGGTTGGCAGGGTTGGAGAAGGACTGAGCGTCCGAGGGACTGCTCTCCTTCTCCGGGGAAGGGGGACGCCAGTGGTCAGTGCTTGACTGGCCCCTAGTGGAGGCTGGGCGGCAGTGTGTTGATGCTGCAGAAGAGGGGCGGAGATGGGGCAGATGCCTGGAGAAGTGCATGTGGACACGTGCATGCTCCCTCCACCAGCGTCATTGCATGCCCCTCTCCGCAAATGCAGGAAGAAAACGGAAAATGGGAGTCCTTACCATGGATGACAATTGTCCCCTTTGCATCACCGCCAGGAGGGCAACTCCCCCGAACTGGATCTGGTCTGGTGGGTTGAGGGTCTCCCCAACCCCCTGCCATGAGGGTGGTAAGTCATGGGGGCTGAAGGGGGGGGGTCTCATACCCGGTTGGTGTGGGGGGATGTCAGATGGCAAACAGGGACTCCAGGAGAAACAGCACCAAAAAACAAAAAGTGCAAGGTTATGCACCTGGGGTGGGGAACCCAGGAGCTCCATATGGGGACATACTTATAGTCACCAAGCAAGAAAAAGACCTTGGAGTTGTGTCTGATGACCTCAAGGTAGCTGGTCAGTGTGACAAGGCAATGGGAAAGACTAGTAGTATGCTGGGGTGTACTGGGAGAGGGGGCTTCTACCAAGAGAAGGGAAGTGTTGCTGTCATTGTATCACTCACTGGTGAAGCCACATGTGGAGTACTGTGTTCAGTTCTTGAGGCCACACCTTTGCATGAACACTGACAGTGATGAGGCAGTACCGAGGAGGGCAAACAAAATGGTGTAAGGGTTGCACAAAAAGTCATACAAGGAAAGGCTGCAGGAACTCAACATTTACTTGCTGGAGGAGAGGAGAGGAGAAGAGAGTGACATAAGACATGATTGAGACCTACAAGTACCTCACAGGGGTGAACAAGGTGCAGGTGGGGTGTCTCAGAGAGCGAAGGCACTAGACCACATGCAATGAAACTAATGGGGGGAAGTTTAGGAGAAATATGAGGAAATACTTCTTCACAGAAAGAGTGGTTGACAAATGGAACAGCCTGCCAGAGGAAATAGTGGGGCAATGACTGTAGGGAACTTCAAGCAGAGGAGCTGACTTTGATAAGATGGCCAACAGAGTTAAGCTAGCCCTGGCAAAAAGAAACACAGGTGAGGGGGTACAGGCAAAGTGGGCAAACATTAAGGATGCAATACTTGAAGCAACATCCCATTGTGTTAGAAAAGGAAGTGCAAAAGAAAGGAAACCACTTTGGTTCTCAAATACAGTAGCAGAAAAGGTCAGAGCCAAAGGCTGGCCTTCAGGAAATATAAGGAACACATCGGGATGAAGATAGGAGGCATACCAAACTGCCCTAAGGGAAGCAGGTAAGGCAGTAAGGCAGGCAAAGTCCCAAACTGAGGAAACACTAGCACAAACAGTAAAAGAAGGTGACAAGACTTTCTATAGATACATTAGTGAAAGGAGAAAGTCCAGAGGGGTATTGCTAAGCAATGGAGAAAGGGAGCAAGTGAGAGGAGGACCCTGTAAAGGCATCTATCTAAATAGATACTTTTGCTCAGTATTTACTGAAGAGAAGGTAGGGCAGGGCCACAGCTCAACATCATGGACACAGGGGAGGGAGGTGAGCACTACTCCCTTCACAAAAGAAAGGGTCCTACAAGAGCTTGCTAAGCTCAGGGTGGATAAGGCAATGGGACCTGATGGCATACATCCCAGAGTACTTAAGGAGCTAAAGGAGGAACTAGCAGAGCCATTAGCAGAATTGTTTAGTGAGTCTCTGAGCACAGGAGGGGTCCCAGAAGACTGGAGAAGGGGCTCATGTGATCCCGCTCCACAAGAGTGGTAGCAGGGAAGAAGCGGGGAACTACAGACGGTCAGTCTTACCTCAGTAGTGGGCAAGATTATGGAGGCACTCCTTAAGGAAAGGATAGTGCAACACCTGGAATCCATAGGGGCACAGGATCCAAGACAGCATGGGTTTACAAAGGAAGGTCCTGTCAAACTAATCTCATAGATTTCTTTGACTGGGTAACCAGAGTGGTGGACAAGGGGAGCAGTTGATGTAAGCCTACCTTGACTTCAGCAAAACTTTTGACACTGTTCCACATAGAAGATTGATAAACAAGCTAGGTAGGCTCGGGGTGGGTCAGAAGTTGGTCAACTGGGTGGCAAACTGGTTGACTGGCAGAAAACAGAGAGTGGTGGTAAATGGTATACAGTCAAAGAGATGCAAGTCACAAGTGGGGTACCTCAGGATCAGTCCTGGGGCCAGTCCTATTCAACATCTTCATTAGTGACCTCGCAGATGGACTAGAGGTAAGGCTTGTCTGTTTGCAGATGACACCAAGATCTGCAACAGAGTAGATGATCCAGATGGGGTGGGCAGAATGAGAAGAGATCTGGATAAACTAGCAGAATGGTCAGAAGAGTGGCAACTGGATTTAATGCAAAGAAGTGCAAAATCATGCACATAGGAAGAGAAACCTGAAGCCACTTATAGGCTGGGAGGAGTTGTTAGCAGTCACAAAAGAAGAAAGAGACTTGGGCATCATCATCACTGATGACCTAAAATCATCAAACAAACCTCTAAAGCAGTAAGGAGTAGGGGGGTGTTAGGGTGTATTAGTAGGGGTATCACAAGTCGTAAGAGGGAGGTAATAATCCCTCTGTACAAGACATTGGTTAGGCCCCATCTGGAGTACTGCGTGCAGTATTGGAGGCCACACCTTCACAAGGACATTAACCAAATTGAGGCAGTCCAGAGAAGGGCAACCAAAATGGTGCAGGGACTGCATCAGAAGACATATGAGGACAGATTAGCAGGAGCTCAATATGTATACCCTTGAGCAAAGGAGGAGAGAGGTGATATGATCAGGCATTCAAACACCTTAAGGGCATAAACAAGGTGAAAGAGTCTAACATGTTTAAATATAAGAAAAATAGCAGAACAAGAGGACACAGCATGAGATTAGAGGGAGGCCGATTAAGGGGAATGTGAAAATTCTTTTCACAGAAAGGGTGGTAGATGCATGGAATGGCTTACCACAAGAAGTGGTGGCTATGAATACAGTGCAGGGCTTCAAACAGGCATGGGATAGGCATAAGGGAGCAATACAAATGACTATGAATAGATAGGTCACTGACAGAGCAAAGGCCAATGGCACATTTATAAGGTAGAAAAAGAAATGGGCAGACTGGATGGGCCTTGCGGTCCTTATCTGCCATCAACTTCTATGTTTCTATGTTTCTATGCATGGGATAGGAAAAGGAGCAAAGGGGGTAAAGGAAGGGGGAAGGAAGAATGCCACTGACCAAATAGTCAGGGGCATCAGAATAGACAGGGAAAAGGGCAGACTAAATGGGCTTACTGGTCCTTTTCTGCCGATAGAGTCTATGTTTCTATGTGGTCTGGCCAAGTGGTTACCAAGGATGCATCACAAGAGACCAGCTCGCACAGTCAGTGCACAGCTGCTGTTTAGAGTCTGAATGAACATGTCTCAACAAACATCATGATAACTGGGTGTGATGTCACAGTCAGTTATTATGGCATTTTACATCAACCAAAATCGGGATGATAAAGAGGGTCGCTAGTTATTATATAGCCATACTAGATGACATGCAAGGGATAAAAGTCCTACATCCATGCAAATATCCTTTGTAAGGAAGAACACAGGTCAAACAGAAACAACATATGAAATAAAATCTGAGCTGTAGCGAAATCTTATGTTTTCAAAGTTTTCACAGAGGAGTCAGGTGTTTTTTTTTCTCCTACCTCTGAGGCAGCCTGCCTCAGTCAGGGCCATCTCCCAATCCCATCTGCCTCTCACCTCAGTCACCTGTTAACACAGACTTATCTCTCTTGTGGTGGGGCCAGATCCAGCCCCCCCCCCCACTGGACAGCACAGTTTTGGGTGACTTGGCGGGCAGTCTGTGTACCACAGAACCCAAGAGGTCCCAGCATCATGCTGCAATGCCTCAGGATTTACCTGATTTCTTCCTGCTGGCAGGATGCTGGCTTGATGGTTCCACAGCATCCAAGTGCATGCAGAACATATCCAGTGTCCTGGAGCCGCCAACATCCTCCCTCAAGTGCTCCAGCTGCACCACCACCTGAGGTCATCCAGATGGCGGTAGTGTATCAGATGCTAGAACCCTCCCACCTCGGAAGAGAGCAGCATTCTGTGGGACGCTTGCCTCCCCCCCATTGACCCTGATTGACTCAGTCACATGCTCGAACCTGGTCACCAGCTTTACAAGCAGTAAAACTATTGCTGTGCCGATGGGCCAGAATCAGCTGCTCTTTAAAGCCAGTTGTGCTTTCAGCTGAAACCACCTTAGACAGTGACCCATAAACCTGCCCCATTTTCTGTGAAGCATTTTCAAATTTTCTTTCTAAATCATCTTCTCTTCGTTGGCAGTTTACACTTTGTCCTCTAAGTCTCTCATCTTTGTTGCTTTTAGCAGCTTTATCTGATCCCAAGGGATTTCCCTGGTTTTGTATCAAAGACGAGTTCCAGTCTCTAGCACAAAATAACAGTTTGCATCAGAAAAATTCCATTTTACAGCACATAAGAAAAGTTTCATTTAAAGGCATTTTGTTCTTTATTATTAAAGCAGCAGTCATGGTCTAAGACAAGTAGCGCATATGAAAAAATTGCTCACCTGTAGTAATCTTGTTTCTTCCAAAGGGATCCACTAATATTATTACTCTTGCAGTTATCCCTTAAGCCAGCACTGCCCCAGAGAGAATAGAATGCTATGCTAATCATGGAATGTTTCGCTCGTGCATCTATTTTCAAACTGCCCAGTGTCAACTGCCTACATTCTACCTCAGATTTCTTAGAAGCCTGCAAAAAGGCCATAACAACATGTGAATTGCTATTTAAATAATTATAGAAAAATAATGCCCAACTGGGCAAATAGCAACATTAACCAAAGGACTAGTATAAACAAATGTCTCCTTTTTTTCTGAAGTTAGATATGCCTTAAGAAAAGAATCTACAAGTTAAGACATTACTAGAAGGTGCCAGCAGGTGGCATGCCACTCCAAGCACACATCTTATCAGCCATGGAGAGGATGTTTCTTGTTACTGGTTCTGAAAGGGGAGGTAAGGACGGGAGTAATAACATTAGTGGATCCCTTTGGAAGAAACAAGATTACTACAGGTGAGTAATTTTTTCTTCTAACCCCAGGAATCCACTAATATTATTACTCTTGCAGAGTATGCAGCAGTACTGCAAGGAGGTGGGCCAGAATCTGTTTAGGAAAAAGACTCTGCAAAACTGCTGTGCCAAATCTGGCATCACTTCTGAACTGGGTGTCCAGGCTATAATGCTTAGTGAAGGTGTGGACTGATCTCTAGGTAGCTGCTTTACATATTTCCATTAGAGGTACCTCTTGGGCAGCTGCAGTAGTGGCAGCTGTGCCCCTTGTAGAGTGGGCCCTAAGACCAGAGGGAGGAACCTTGGCTGCCTTTGAGTAGCAAAACTGAATACACTGGACTATCCATCAAGAGATAGTCCTCTTTGAAGCAGGAGTACCTTTACCTACTTCCCCATAGGTGAGGAATAGTTGTCTGTCCTGCCTATGATCTTTGGTATGAGTCATGTAATAATTCAGTGCTCTTTTTACATCCAAGCTGTGCAATCTATGCTCACCTGAGCTAGAGTGTTCAGTAAAGAAAACTGGAAATGTTATAGACTGGTTCAAATGGAAGTCAGAAACCACCTTGATGGGAAACTTCCTATTAGTTCTCAACACTACCTTGTCCCTGTGGAAAGAAACATAGTCCTTTTCCACACAGAGGGCCTGTAGCTCGCTTATCCTTCTGGCAGAAGTGATTGCTACCAGAAATACTACCTTCCAGGTAAGAAATGTAAGCTCTGCAGATGTCATAGGCTCAAAGGGCAGAAGCATAAGCTGGGCAATGCAAATATTAAGGTCCCATGCTGGCACTGGTGCCCTGTGAGGGGGAAACAAATGAAAGAGCCCTTTAAAGAATCTTTTGAATATAGGGTTTGATGCCAGGGAGGTATCCTTTCTAGCTGAAAGGTATGCTGAAACTGAAGCCAGGCGCACCTTCAGAGTTGTGTGCTACAACCCCAGGGAGTGCAGGTGAGACAAATAATCAAGAAGGGTTCAGATCCCGGCCTGGACTGGGACTATACCCTTGTCACTGCACCAAATGAAAAATCTTTTCCATTTTGAGGCATAGGTTGTCTTGGTGGAAGGTTTCCTGTAACCCTTAAGGACTTCTAAAACTGCTTCAGAGAATTGGCAATCTGCATATTATAAGTCCTCAAGAGCCAGGCCTTGAGCTTGAGAGACCTGATATTGGGGTATACTACCCTCCCTTAAAGAAAATCAGTAGATTGTACCTCTGAGGGAGGTGAATCAGTTTGCTGACAGACATTGAGAGCAGCAGGGAGTACCAAGGCTGTCTTGCCCAATCTGGGGCTACCAGAATCATCGAAGCTGCTTGTGACCTGAGCTTGATGAGCACCCTGAGTATCAGAGGAAAAGGAGGAAAGGCATAGAGGTACCCGCCTGTCCAATCCAGAATCAGGGCATCCATTGGAACTGTCCCCTTCACCAGGGCCCTGTAGCAATAAAGAGGTAAGTGGTGATTTTGGTGAGAAGCAAAAAGGTCAATTTCTGGGGTCCCCCACCTCCTGAATAGAGCATTCACCACTTGCTTGTTCAATGCCCATTCATGATGGGCCTGGTTCATCCTGCTCAAGGCATCTGCCAAGGTGTTGTCCTTGCCTGATAGGTGAATTGACTGTACAGAGGCATTTAGAGAGTAAGCAAGGCTCCATATCTTCATTGCCTCTGTACACAGAGGAGTGGACCTTGTCCCTCCTTGTTTGTTGATGTAATACATTGTTGTGGTATTGTCTGTTCTGACTTGTACCACCTGTATGAGATGAGATAAACCCCAAAGGGCCAGATAAACAGCTCTCAGCTCCAGCAGGTTTATGTGCAGGAGTGAGTCTGCACTCTCCCAAGTACCGTGGATGGTGTGATTCCCTAAGTGAGCACCCCAACCAAGCAGGGAAGCATCGGCTGTGAGAACCAGGGAGGGAGGCTCCTGCAGAAATGGAACCCCTTCCCTTAAATTTTTTGGTTCCCTCCACCATTGGAGGGCCTGTAGTAATGTTTGTGTGACTGGTACTGGCTTTGAGAGGGGGTTCCGCCTTTGGCACCAGTGTGCTCTAAGGTGGAACTGAATATATCTCATCTGAAACTTGGCACTTATGACTGTGCTTGTTGCTGCAGCCATGTGCCCTAACAGTTGAAGAAACTGTTTTGCTGGCTTTGGCCTGCCCAGGGCAAATGAGCCTGCCAGAAGCTGAATGCTTTCTGCCCTCTCCCGAGGGAGAAAAGCTCTTCCCACTACTGTATTCAGTTCTGCACCTATGAACTGCAGAACCTGCATAGGGGTCAGGACTGACTTCTTGGTATTGAGGAGGAATCCCAGAGAGAGCAGCAAATCCTGGGTTACCTGAAGGTGGTCTGACACCTGTTGGTGGGATTTCCCTATGATTAGACAATCATCCAGATAAGGAAAAATTGTGACATCCAGTCTTCTGAGGTGTGCCACTACTACTGCTATGCACTTGGTAAAGATCCTTGGTGCAGAGGTAAGGCCGAAGGGAAGTGCTGAGAAGTGGTAGTGGCCTGAGGGGAGTCTGAATCTGAGATACTTTCTGTGTGACTCCCTTATGGGAATACGGAAATATGCATCCTTTAGATCCGAGGAGGCTAGCAAGTCCCCTTTTTGCAGAGCTGGCAAAAATGGCCATTGTGACCATTTTGAACCTGGGCTTTACCAGGTGCCTCTTTAGCAGTCTGAGGTCTAGTACAGGCCACCACTCTTCATTCTTTTTTGTTGTTAGGAAATATCTGGAATAGAACCCTTGCCCTCTTTGGTTGTGGGGGACAGGCTCCACTGCTTTTGCCAGCAGTAGGGCATGTACCTCCTGCTCCAGTAGTTTTATTTCTGAGAAGGGAGCTGGTGCAAAATGTTTTAACATTGGAGGAGGAAGGGACTTGAAGCAAAGGGAGAGGCTCTGACTCACTATTTCCAGGACACACTTGTCTGTGGTTATTTTTAACCATTCCTGGAATTAGTGGTTGAGTCTGCCCCCTACAGGATGTGGAGAGGCAGCCTGAAGGGAAAAGTCAGGGATTCTGTTTTGCTTGCTGCTGAGGCTGAGCAAATTTGGATCCTCACCGAGAACCCCTTCTGCCTCTAGTTCTGTAAAATCCAGTCTGCTGTGGTTGGTACTGCTGCTGGGAAACAGCCTGTACCTGAAAGAAAGGCCTCCTAAAAGAGGACCTGCCCCTTCCTCCCCTAGAATAAGATGAAGTTGAAGTACAGGGCCTGTCTCTGGTCGAGTTGCTCCTTAAAGTAGCTTTATATTCTATCTACTTGTTTCATATATGCCTCAGTCTGGGCACCTAAAAGAGAGTGACCTTCAACAGGAAAGTCAATTGCCTTACTTTGGGTGTCCTGGGTGAGACTGGTAACCCTCAGCCAGGCAAATCTTCTTAGAGCAATGGTACCAGCCATCCACCTTGCAGCTGTGTCATTGGTGTCAGCTGCCATCTGAAATTGGTATTTGGAAGCCTCCAAGCCCAATTTTGCTGTGTCTAGCAGCTCTGACACTGTTAAAGGGGATTAGTCTCAGCATTGTCCACTACTGACTGCCAGACAGCTTTTTGATAAAGGGCTGCATAGGCCTGGTAGCTGGCTTAACGAATTGCCAGGGATGCCGAAAGGTACCCATTTTTTGCCATGCTATCCACCATTCTCGAATCCTTCTCAGGGAGGTGAGAGGATAAGGGAGTTTTGGCTTTCTCACAGGCAGCCTGCTGTACAATACCCTGGTGGTCTGGGTGACTAAAAAGAAACTCAGCACCAGATCTTTCTAATTGATACTTCTTGTCACACTTTTTGTCTGTGGGTGTGACTGTACTGGGAGCCTTTAGGATTTCTAAAGCATCCTTTTCAAATAATTTGTAGATAGGCAGAAGGAGCCTTTTTGAGGGTGTCAGCCTCATAAGCTCCATGTATTGTGCCTCCTCTACATCCTGGATCTCCTCAGCTGTTTCCAGATCCAGGGTCTCTACCATTTTCTTAACAAAGAAAAATGGGAAGAAAAATCCTCTGAGGGTCTGGGAGGGTAGCCACAATCCTGTTCTGGTGACACATCTGGTTCAATTCCATCTTCATCTTGGGCATCCTCCTCATATGCCACCGTAGCAGTAGGCAAAAGAGGGGTAACAAAAGTTGCTTTTTCAGCAGTAGTAATCACAGGCTGCTGAGGGGGTAATAAACCTTGCAGCACCTGGAGTAAGGTGAAAGCCTGCGTCAACTCAGCAGGAGAAGGAACATTAATAGGCACCTGAGGGACCCCTTGAGGCGTTTCAGCCGGGGTGTCAGTGTGTTTGGTTTTCTTTAATTTTTTGGCAGGCACCGGGGAGTCAGCCAGTTGATTGCCTTTCTTGCCAGAGTCCTCACCCATATCAGGGGTGGATTTAGAGGCTCTGGAAGGAACTGCCACAGTCTTAGAGGGGTGGACTGGTTAGAGCCCATGGACCCCTCCTCTAGTTTTCTTTTAAACCTCTCCCTGCATTTTTCCACTGTCTTAACAGGGAAAGACTTACAAATATCACAGTCTTCATTGAAGTGCTGTTGCTCAAGGCAGATCAAGCAAAGATCATGCTTGTCTGCCTTGGAAAACAGCTCTGCACACTTCAAGCAATTCTTGAACCCAGGGGGTCCTGTTTTCTTTTTAGGCTTGTCTGACATTATAGAAACAGGAACCAGTAACCGACCAAAAAATTGACTAAATTTAAATGTTTGCGGTTGGTTTCAATAGAATAAAGGTTGGTTCAGGAACTGATAAAGTGAAAAAAATGAGTTCCGATTGGATCCGGAACCAAGAAACCGCTGAGGAAAACTGATAAACCTCGGTTCAAAAGCGGTTAAAATTAAAGAAAATTAAAGAATAAAGTAACCGGAACCCTCTAAAAAGGTTCCAATTAAATAAAAAAAGGTCGGTTGCCCCTCAGTTCAAAGGTACTGCGAGGAACCGATAAACAAGTTTAAATTTAAAACTAATGAGGTATAAAACATTAAAGAACAATGACACTAGGCAGTAATGAAAAATAAAACAAAAATACTTACTTTTTTTGCTCTATGCACTACAGGAATCTGTCTTGATTGAGAGAGATCTCCAGGGCATCTGAACTTTACAGCAGAGAGAAGAAATCTGAGGTAGAATGTAGGCAGTTGACATTGGGCAGTTTGAAAATAGATGCATGTGCTAAACATTCCATGATTAGCATAGCATTCTATTCTCTCTGGGGCAGTGCTGGCTTAAGGGAGCACTGCAAGAGTAATAATATTAGTGGATTCCTGGGGTTAGAAGGTGGCATTCACTGAGGTGCTACCTTTCTACAGCTAAGGGTAGGATAGGGTACTCTGTACTAAGAGTTTTAACCCGTGGTTGAAGGAGTAGTGCAGAGAGGAGGAGTTTGGCTTCATTGGAGACTGGGGCCAACCTAGAGGGATATGGGTCTATACAGGGGTAATGGCCTGCATCCATCTGGGAGGGGAACCGCAGTCCACATGAGGGTTTAAATGTTACTTTGATGAACACTGAAACTAGCTGAGGGGGCGAAGAAAAGTCAAAGGGAAGCATAAACTGCTCCCACAGAGACGGAAGCAGTAGGAAGGGAGGACCCAAAGGGAGGAAACTCCCCCAGGGGTCAAGTTAATGGAAACAGCAGAGAAGTAAAGGACAAGGGGGCCAGGAACAGAAGCTGTAAAAAGAGGGTGAAAAACAAAGCAGGGCACAAGTGGGAAAGGGAGCTGCACACACAGTAGGAGCAAGGAGTGGAGGCTATGTGTGCAAATGCAAGGAGTCTTGGAAATAAAATTTCAGATCTGGAGGCCATCATGGCAGAGGCAGGCCTGGATCTTGTGGCCATTATTGAGTCGTGGTGCAGAGGGAGCCACAACTGGGAGAGTGCCACAACAAGTTGCAATAAGTTCAGGAAGGATAGGGAGGCAAGGAAGGGTGGAGGGGTTGTGCTGTATATGAGGGAGGGCATCACAGTGACAGAAATGCAAAGGAACCAGGGGGAATGAGAAACTGGAGGTGCTGTGGGTCACCCTGGAGGCAGGAGCCAGAGCAACTATCCACCCTGGGGTGATATACAGACCTCCAACATGGGGAAGAACTGGATACGGTACTGGTGGAAGACACTGGCAGGATGGCAGCAAAGGGGGAGATGGTGCTGGTGGAGGATGTCAGTCTGCTGGCTGTAGATTTGAGCCTCCCAGCCATGGACTCAGCTAGGAGAAGGGTTTCCCTAGGCTCCTTGCAGGGGGCATTTCTCAGGCAACTAGTCAAAGAACAAGAACAAACATTCCTGCTCCCAGCAACCCAATCCAGGAGACTATACATAAGCACAGCAGCCAAAAGTAAAGTACTGGTTTACATTTGTTTTAAAGTGCCATAGCAAGTGCTATATAAAAACAAGCATTTGTCAATGCCGAATGTTGCTTGCTTCTATGTGCTGTTTAGGTATTTGGAAGTCATTGGAGTGAAAATATTGAAAATTTGCGAACTTACGAGCGTGCGTAGGAACTGCGCATAGCATGCGGCTAAATAAAACAGTCATTTTTAGGAATTTTTTCACCAAATTTTCAACATAGCCATTTTAAGACCTCTGCTCATGAACAGTGTCACTGTGATTTTGTTAATGTGTCCCATACATTGAGTTTGCACACCGACTGCGCCATAGAAACATAGACTTTGACGGCAGATAAGGACCGCTAGGCCCATCTAGTCTGCCCATTTCCCTACCTACAGGATAGGCCACAGATCCTAGTTAACCAACAGCCTATATCTTCCTGCCCCCCACAAGAATTGCCTTATGTCTGTCCCATGCATTCTTGAATTCTCCCACAGTTTTAGACCCCACAACTTCCTCAGGAAGGCTGTTCCATGCATCCACTACCCTCTCTGTGAAATAATACTTCCTCACATTGCCCCTGAACCGCCTCCTTCTATCTTTAAATTGTGTCCCTTTGTTCTTGCAAGTCTCTTTTCTGAAAGATGCTACCCTCTTGGACTTTGTTGATTCCTTGAGGTACTGAAAGTTTCTATCATGTCCCCCTCTCCCTTCTTTCCTCAAGGGTATACATATTGAGCTCCTTTAGTCTCTCCTCATCGGCTTCTCTTGCAGACCCTGCACCATTTTAGTTGCCCTCCTCTGGACTGCCTCTATCCTGTCTATGTCCTTGCGAGATGGGGTCTCCAGAACTGGACACAGTATTCAGATGGGGTCTCACCAACTGTCTGTACAGAGGATAACAACTTTCTGTTTTCTGCTGCTGATGCCTCTCCTATACATCCCAGTATACCCCGGCCCTCCCTACTGCCTTCTCACATTGCTTGCTAACCTTAAGGTCATCTGATATGATTACCCCAGGTCCCTTTCCTGTTTTGTTGTTGTTACTACCTCCCCACCCATTGTGTATTCTTCCCTGGGTTCTTGTTTCCCAGGTACATTATTTCACTTCTTTGCATTGAATCCTAGCTGCCACACTTCTGACCATTCCTCCAACCTTGCCAGTCCTTTTCATCCTTTCCATGCCTCCTTGTGTATCAACCCTGTTGCAGATCTTTGTGTCATCTGCAAAAAGGCATACTTTTCCTTCCAGTCCCTCTGCAATGTCACTGATGAAGACATTAAAAAGGACTGGACCCAATACTGAACCCTGCGGTACCCCACTAGTAACCGCCCTTTCTTCAGAGTGGACTCCATTTACAATTACCTTCTGTGTCCTGTTGTCCAGCCAATGTTTTACCCAAGCTACCACCCTGGGACCCACTCCCAGGCTGGTTAATTTGACTATTAATCTTTTGTGTGGGACTGTGTCAAATGCCTTGCTAAAGTCTAGGTAGGCCATGTCCACAGCCCCTCCCTGGTCTACTACTTTGGTCACCCAGTCAAAGAAATCTATTAGATTCGTCTGACATGACCTTCCCGATGTGAACCCATGCTGCCTTGGATCCTGTGCTCCACTGACCTCTAGGTACTCAACTATTCTTTCCTTCAGAAGTGACTCCATCACTTTTCCTACCACAGAGGTCAGACTGACAGGTCTGTAGTTTCCTGCCTCTGTCTTGGTCCCACTTTTGTGAAGGGGAATCACATCCGCCTTCCTCCAGTCCTCGGGTACCACACCATCCTCCCATGATTTGTTAAAAAGAGTAGCCAGTGGTTTCACTAGTTCCTTCCTTAATTCTTTTAGAATTCTGGGGTGAATTCTATCAGGACCCATTGCTTTGTCCACCTTCAGTTTTAGGAGTTCTTGCAGAACCCTTTCTTCTGTGAAAGGACTGGGATCGACCCCCCTATCAAGAGTGCTTCTGTTAATTGGATTAGGCACTTCCCTCCTCTTTTGTGAATACTGAGAGAAATATTTATTCAGTTTCCTGCTTTCTGTCTCCTCAGCTTGCACTTTGCTATTCTGACTTCCCTCCCTGCTTCCTTCTGCCTTAACTGGTACAGCTCTCTGTCCTGCTCCTTCTGTGTTTCCTTATACTTCCGGAATGCTATCTTTTTCTTCCTGACTTTCACAGCCACCTCTTTTGAGAACCATAGTGGCTTTTCTTTCATTTTGATTTGTTTATTTGCTTCACACAAAGGCTTGTTGCCTCTGTGATGGCAGTTTGATAATTCCCATTGTTGCTCCACACCTCCTTCTAGCCTGTTTGCTAGTGCTTTTCTGAGGCACTCTCCCATCTTGCCAAAGTCAGCCCTCCTAAAGTCCAGTACCCTCACTTTTGTATGGCTTGACTCTGTAGCTGAGTTTAACGTGAACCACACTGTTTGATGGTCACTTGTCCCAGATGGCAACCGACTTCTAGATCTGAGATCCTCTCACTGCCCCATTTGAGAAGTCTGAGGTCTAAGATTGCTCCCTCACGAGTGGGTTCGAACCTAGCTGTCTAATGCCTGCCACCTGTAGGGCATCAAGAATGGCCCTGCTCTTGGATGTGGCTGCAGCAAATGTGCTCCAGTTAACATCTGGCATATTCAGGTCTCCATCAACAGTATCTCCCTTTCTCTGCCATTCTAAGAATGCCTTCCATCATATCCTTGTCCATTCCTTCCCCTGACATGGGGTCTGTACACAACCCAGTGCGGATTGTGGTGCCCTTTCCAGTCTCAAGGTGACCCACAGTGCCTCCTCTCCTCCCTGTTTACTCTTTTGTTCAGTTGCTTTTATCCCTTCCTTTACATAGAGGCTACTCCTCCCCTCTTCTCCCCTGTCTCCTTCATTTAATAAGCTACATGGGCGTAAAAACGTTTTGGGCAGGATGTGAAAATGACAGCTGTACTGCTCATAGGAGGTGTGGTAAAATGGCAATGTTGAAAATCTGGGTGAAAATATTGAAAATTTGCGAACTTACGAGCCTGCGTAGGAACTGCGCAACGCACGCTTGTAAAACAGTCATTTTTAGGAATTTTTTCACCAAATTTTCAACAGAGCCATCTTAATACCTCTGCTCATGAACAGTGTCACTGTGATTTTCTTAATTTGTCCCGATACATTGATTTCTCACAGGACTCGCCATTCTGAGCTACATGGTTTGAAACACATTTGGGTGAGATGTGAAAAATGACAGCTGTACTACTCATAAGAGGTGTGGTAAAATAGCAATGTGAAAATCTAGATGAAAATAATATTGAATTTAGCGAACACGAGCCTCTTGTGGGAACTTACTGTGTCTAGCTCAGTAAAACAGTCATTTTTTGGAATTTTTGCACCAAATTTTCAACATGGGGTTTTTGGAACCCCTTCTCATGAATGATGTCACTGTCATGGTGGTATTCAGGCTCAAGGGTGATTTCAAGTCACTGCACAGTCACTGTGCGGGAAATCTGCCGAGGGCCTGAATAGCATCATGATAGATGACATCATTCATGAGAAAGGAATCCCAAAACATGTTGAAATTGGTCTGCAAAAATCCCAAAAGCCTGAGATATGCAACAAGTTGAACCCCCATCTAGGCCATTATAGCAGCTTACCGGCATTTCCTCAGTTCAGCGGTCGGCACAGAAAGTGCAGGCGTGTTCCCGGTCCACTGAAGATCATCGCTGGAGTCGGAGGTAAGTATGGGTGAGGAGGCGTAGAAGACTGGGTGCGCAGTGGGTGAGTGGAGTGCGGGTTGTGGGAGTCGGAGGCGCTCCATGGAACGTTTTGTTTTTAGGTTCAAAATAAAAAGGCGTCGGTGGGACTGTTTGCCACGCTGGGTGGGCTCCCCAGCATGGCACAAGGGCGTTGAGGGCGTTCAGCCCGGCCAGGGGGGATTGAGCACCCCGTCGGCCTAGTAGCCTGATTGCTCGCTGGGGTGGGCTCCCAGTGTAGCACCTACAACTGGGGGAGAGGCGCAGCTCAGCCGGCGGGGATTGGGCACCCGTCGGCTACACAATCGTGCGGGGGCAGCGCGCCTGCGTGTCAGGGGGGGAGCTACGCTTCTTATCTCCTGCTCTGAGCGTGGCTCCCCTTTCAACTGTATGCCACTGCATTTTGGAGCGTGTCATAGACAGCTCCAAAATGCCTTGGCTTACAGTGGCCGCGCCTGCCAGCTCGCTGACTGAATTGGAGGAGGAGGTGACACACCTCCGAAATCTCCGATGATGGCACTATGTTTCTTGCACATGCGTGCAAGCAACATAATGACCAACCAGAACATGCTGGTTTAACTCACCTTCAGCAAAAAGACCTGCAAAGTGTTTCGCACCCTAAGGAAGGTGCTTTTTCAACACTCCCTTGAAAAAAACACTATCTTTAATGTGTGAAGTGTGTCAGGGGTCTTTTTTGCTGAGGGTGGATTAAACCAGCATGATCTGGCTAGCCATTTTTATTTGAAACTTGTTACAGCACTTTAACCCTTGCTGTACCACCAGCGTGTATACATGTCTTAAAAACCTAGTATATGTTCTAAATCTTCTGGAAGACTATAAAATGTGAATACACACTTTACTCTGGCTGTGGTGCTTATGTATAATCTCCTGGATTGGGTTGCCTGGTGCAGGAACATTTGCTCTTGTTGTCTGCCTCCTTTTTCCTCAAGCACCAGTGTCCTCAGGTGTATTCAGTCATTTAGGGTTGCCACCTGTCAGGTTTTTTACCTGGTGATCAGGTTTTCAGGGTCCCTATCAGGTAATCCGGTTTTCCTCTGTGCTGGTCAGGTTTTTGAGCCATTTTGAGTGCTCACATACTTTTGAAATGGATTTTGTTGTATCATGCATTGTTTCAGCTGCATGTCCAGGTTACAAACAAGTTCTGTTTCAGTATAGCCAGGGCCCCTGGTGTTCTGCGGCAGAATTTTCTGATTTCTGCGGCAGGGCTCCTTGACTTCTGCGGCAGCATTTTCTGATTTCTGCAGCATGATTTATTCATTTCTCTGGCAGAATGCAGTACTGTCATTGGCTAAATATGACGTGATGTCATCGATGACGTCATATGCAGAGCATAGAGGAGGGGGCTTCAGGATAAACAAGGTGGGAAAGAAAGCCTGACACTATGGAAAAACAGTATATTTATATGAAAATTCACCAAAAACAGTGAATTCTGCAGCACTATATATATTCTCTGCACGATGGAAATTCTGCGGCAAATTCCGCAACCGCAGAACCGCAGAATTCCAGGGGTCTTGAGTATAGCCCTTTGTTTGCGAAAGCAGTCAAACTGGGAGGTGTAAAGTATACAGCCATTAACACCATTAGAACTTACTTAACCTAATCATTTCCACTGCATCTTAAAGTGACATAGCAGCAAAGCTGCCCCCACCTTTTGTAACAGTAACAGAGCCAGTTGTCTTCCACTTTCATTTGCTGGTAAGCATTTTCATATCTGTAAATGAGTTTTCTTTTATCTCTGTTTCTTTATCTGGTAAACCAATGTCAATAAATAAATACATAAAGTAAATAAATAACTAGGAAGAATCTATTTAAGTGACTTTAACAGGCACAGAATAGTATCTTAACATTTGTGTTGAACTGTTGCTTTAAGCCTTGTCTTTTATTGATATAACAAATGGCTTTCTAAGAGGAACAATGCATGATGAGTCATGAAAAGGGGCGGGGCTAGAGGCGGAGCTTAGGATCCGGTTTTTGCTTCATTCAAAGGTAGCAACCCTACAGTCATTCCTGCATTGTAACTAGTCAGAGAGACCCCCCTCAAGATGGGGCAATACTGGATGTGGTGCTCAGAAATGGGGACAGTATTGCAGACATAAAGGCAATATGCCACCTGGGGGCCAGTGACCACCATACAGTGTGGTTTAACATAAGGATGGCAGCAGAGACAAACCACACAAGATGAGGGTCCCAAACGCTAGGAGGGCAGATTTAAAAAAAAATGGATGAATGCCTCAGAGATGATCTAGTGGGGGGGGGGTTGCCTAAGTGGGATGGAGGAACAGTGGACTAAATTAAGGGATGGCATAGTGAAGGCAACAAACTTCTGTGCAAAAGAAATTGGCAAAAACACGAGGAAAAACAGACCACTGTGGTTCTTGAGGGAAGTGGCTGCAATGATAGAGACTAAAGGGTGGCATTCAGGAGGTATAAGGAGATGCAGAGGGATGGGGAGGATCTGGAGGTGTAGTAGAAAACACAAGGGGAAGCAGGGAAGGCAGTGAGGGGCACAAAGGTGCAAACAGAGGAAAGGATCACTGAAAGGGTAACAAAAGGGGACAAGATATTTTTCAGATACATAAGTGAAAAGATGAAGACAAGGGGAGGAATTGTGAGGTTAAAAAGGACACGGGAGACTGTGCAGAGAAGAATCAGGAGAAAGCAGATATCCTGAACAGATACTTCTGCTCAGTTTTCACAGTGGAGGGTGAGAGGGACAGACCACATAAAAGCAGCAGGAACACTAGAAGAGGGAGGTAGATACAAGTCCATTCACAGAGGAAAGAGTCTCGAGAGGACTTGCGAATCTGAAAGTGGATAAAGCTATAGGGTCGGACAGGGTACTCTCAAGGATGCTGAGGAAGCTCAGGGAGGTGCTGGCTGCACCTCTGATAGCCTTCTTCAACAACTCACTGGAAACAGGAGAGGTTGCAGAACACTGGAATAGGGCAGATGTAGTCCCACGTCTTAAGAGTGGTAGCAAGGAGAAGCCTGACAACTATAGGCTGATCAGTCTAATGTCAGTAGTGGGGAAGTTAATGGAGACTCTTTTAAAAGTAAGGTTGGTAGAGTAGCTTGAATCCAGCAGGTTACAAGACCCAAGGCAGCACAGATTCACAGAGGGTAAGTCATGTCAGAGGAACCTGATCGATTTTTTCAACTGGGTTACCAGGGAAATCAATAAGGGTGGAGCAGGGGACATGGCCTGCTTAGACTTCAGTAAGGCCTTCAACACCATACCTCATTGGAGGCTAATAAGGAAACTGTGCAGATCATGGGGTGGGATCCAAGATGGTAAACTGGGTATGGAACTAGTTGATGTATGGGTGGCAGAAGGGGGTTGTAAATGGTTGTCACTCTAATGAGGAGGAAGTGACCAGCTGGGTACCTCAGAGCTCTGTTGTGGGGCCAGTCCTCTTCAATGTCTTTATAAGCAACATTACAGAAGAGCTGGAAGGGAAGGTATGCCTAGATGACACCAAAATTTGCAATTGGGTAGATACTCTGGAGGAGTTGGAGAGAATAAGTACAGACCTGAGGAAACTAGAGGAGTGGTCAAGGGTATGGCAGCTGGATTTTAATGTGAAAAAGTGAAAAATCATGCACCAAGGGCACAGAAACCCAGGGGCAGTGTATAAAACAGGAGGAGAAGTATTGACAGTTACTAAACAGAAAAGGACCTTGGGATTGTCATGGCTAATTACCTCAAGGTGGTGAGGCAGTGCAACAAGGCAGTAGACAGGGCCAGAGGCATACTGGTGTGCATATGGAGAAGAATCACCAGCAGAAGGATAGTGTTCATTGGTGAGACCCCACCAGGAGTACTGTGTCCAGTTCTGGAGACTGCATTTCAGGAAGGACATAGACAGGATGGAGGCTGTCCAGGGGAGGGCAACTAAAATGGTACAGGGAGTGCCAGCCTGGTGGCGCAGAGGGCTGAGGCACTGGAGGACTTACCTCTCATCACGCTAGCGACCCAGGTTCGGATACGGACTCTGGTCATTAGGGAGCTGGCATGGGAAGGGAGGGTGAAAGCAGGATTGAGCAGCTCTGGGGTAGCTCTCCTCTCTTGGAGTGGTCATCGCTCCCCCCCATAGTTCTGCTGCCACCACGTGGAGGTCCATGGCTAGTGTAGGTGGGAGGAAGTGGCAAGTCGTGGGAGGGTGTCTCGAGCCACGGCATGCACATGCCTCCACATGCATGTGTGCAGCCAAGAACGGGGACAGGTGAGAAATGGGGAAAAAATATGGGGCAAAAAAATAAAATAAAATGGTGCAGGGGCTACATCATAAGCCTATTGAGAAAAGTAATCTCAATATGTACACCCTGGAAAAGATGAGGAGGAAAGGGGGAGCATGATAGAGACCTATAAATAACTCATGTTGGTAAATAAGGTAAATGGAAGGGAGTATGTTTCAGAAGAGGAGTGACATGAGAAAAAGGGGGCATGCTATGAAGTTGGAAGGAGGGAAATTTTAGGATGGATGTGAGGAAGTATTTTTTCACTGAAAGAGTGGTGGACACCTGAAACAGTCTTCCAGCAGAAGTGGTGGTGGGGTGGGCTTCAAGAATGCATGGGATAGGCACAAAAGAATCTTGGTAGAAAAGCAGTGGGCGATGTAGCCGGAGATCAGGTAGGGTGTGTGGTAACAGTATTGGGAGGAACAAAATGGGCAGACTACATGGGCCTATAGGTCCTTATCTGACAACAAAATCTTTTTCTACTTTTATATGCTTCTATGTTTCAGTATTTGCAGGTTTTTTTTTGTTAGTAATAACTAGGATAAATATAAGGACCAACAGACACACACTGTTAGATTGGTTATTAATCTAGGTGGCTTTCTCCCTCTTTGCTTAAATTAATGAAAGAATGTGATAAAGCATGGAAAAGATACAAACAAGATGGGCAGTATAGCACAGTGGTTCAAGGCTCTGAGCTGCAAATCTGGAGACCTGGGTTTGAATCCCACAGGCCCCACTTACATACTGTGTGACCTTGAGCAAGTCACTTACCTTCCCTGTGCTCCCAGGTTGCACATGTAAACAAGCTTTCAGCTTAGTGTGTCTCATCTGGTTAAACAATTGAGGAAAAAAAATAAATAATTGGCCTGATCATGTTTTGAAATGTGGAATAATAGCGGATTCACTGAGTGATCACCACCCCCATATTTTGTTTGTGGAAACACTAGCCCCCAAAACAACAAAACACAGGATACAAATGTTTAGGAACTTTGCTGGTTTTGATTTTTTTAGTTGTTTAACCAGGTATAGCACACTAAGCTGAAAGCTTTTACAGGAGCAACCTGGGAGCATAAGTGACTTGCTCAGAGTCACACAGTATGCAAGTGGAAGCTGTGGGATTCAAACCCAGGTCTGGTGTGCTAGATGTCACCAAATTTGCAGCTCAGAGCCTTAGACCACTGCGCTATACTGCCTCCTATAATTTAATTATAATTTGATTTAATACCTTTTCAATTGTGAGACTTAGAAATGTAGATTGGTCTTGCTTGAATTTGATACCAGATGTTAATTGCGCATTGGACTTTTTATTTCTGAATTTACATCCATGTTGGACCAGTTTGCCCCTTATGTTAGGAGACTTAGAAGTAGAAAGCAGTCTAGGTGGCTTTCTCCCTCTTTGCTTAAACTAATGAAAGAACGTGATAAAGCATGGAAAAGATACAAACAAGATGGGCCAGTAAAGTTACAAATTTACCAATGTTCAAAGAAGAAATGTAAAACTCAAATAAAATTGTCAAAAAATGGATTACTTAAAAAAGAAGCAAGCTTAGGGACTATTCGATAATAGAAAGTTCTGGAAAATGATTAATAGTCTAACAAATCCTACTAATGAAACTGAAAGGACAGTGAGGAGGGGGATGCAATGATTTCATGTCCTCAGGCCATAGCAACTGAATTTAACAAAAGGTTTACAGATTTGGATTTGTATAGAAAGGAGGATAAGGGCTGTCCATCAGATGAAGTCAGAAGTGGGACTGCGGAGAGGCCTAAATTTTACTTAAAAGCTACTACATCAAAGGAAGTGCTATAATTATTGAGGCAAATAAAACCAGATAGTTCAGGAGGGTGCGACAACCTTGCTCCAAATTTATTAAGAGATGCCTCTGTTGAATTATCCTATCCAATTAGCATTATATTTAATTTATTATTTTCTGTGGGCCAAGTGCCTGATCTGTGGAAACATTCTTTAGTAGTACCCATACATGAATCAGGTTCTGTCTACGATTTTGGAAATTACAGGCTTATATCCATATTGTCTGCTTTATCAAAGATTCATGAAAAAACGGTATATGAACAGCTTATTTATTTTATTTATTTATGCATTTCATTTTGTTGACCGGATAAGCCCACTGGGACCAAATGGTCCCTTTTTCAGGGGCAACCCGGATTTAGTTACACAGAAAAAAAGGAATGCAGGACACATCAATGATACATAATACAGATAACATAAATACATACTGATGACATACATAGTTTTAGAATAATAACTGTAGGACAATAACTGTAAAACATCACAGATATTCCCTATGACTTTCCCTGTAATGGAGTATACATGGGTAGCTGTATTCACATGTTACACAGTGAGATTTGTTTCGACAGTGGTATTACAGGTTACTATGGATACAAGCACAGGAAAACAGGCTACAACAGTCCTTTTTCTTATTGTATAGTTCAAGTATAAGTATGGTCACCTCTGGCGCAAACATGAGTTGCTCTGCCGCATTTACCTAAGGCTTACACACTGTTATGCGCACCTCCATAGCTTAGGAATTTCCATCCAGGCCTGTAACGTGTTTCTGCTGGACAGGAATATAAAAAAATCTTTCTTTTTTTCTTCTATGATTTGTATATGACATCCATACACATCCTGTTCCTGTGGGAACTGTATGTATATGTATATGTGTGTATATATATATATATATATATATATATATATATATATATATATATATTATAGTACATGTAGTGCTACCATAGTTGGGGTTGAGGAGCCATTTACATGTTAAACCCAAAGTTTTGCACCTTAATAACTTTGCAACCGTTTGCCGGATTTGGCTGAAATTTGGCATACACGATCAAGAACCATAGGCCTTGGGATCTGTCAAGTTTTGTACTGGTCGGATACACAGCTGCAGAGTTATTAAGCGTGATCTGCGCACGCGTTTACACTTTTTCTGGAATTCTACAGTCGCGCCTACAGGTCGCACGGTTTGCGCGACCGGCCCGAAATCTTCAGGGAATGTGCAGCTGTGGCCCCCGATGTGCCTTTCGAAGATTTCGTGAAAAAATATTAAACTGTTCAAAAGTTATGGCAGTCCAAACTTCTGTTTTTTTCCCATAGGATAACATTACGGCATTCACCACACCTTTGAGGGCCTGTATCTCGAAAACGGTGCGAGATACGGAGTTTTTGTCAAAAGATTTTAGCCCCCCCCCAATGAGGCCCACATTTATAACTAGCCAGGAAAGTGATAATACATATGACTTTTAAATTTTTTTTCTATGTCGTACGGTTACTGAGATATAAGCAATTTACTAATACAACTACTGATTTTTGTGTTCCGAGAGTCATTATTTTGCATACATTCTTTCTACTCACTGTCTTTCTCTATACAGCTTTTGGGGAAAACCAGCCTGTGCACTTACATTACTCTTACCATTACAGTTTCTGCTTGTGGTTCCGTTACCGTTTCACCACGTTCCGTTTCGCATGCATAATGCGTTACCCTTTGCGTTTTCATTTTGCAGTTCGCGTTTCCGTTGTTTTAACATTTCTGTCTACAGTGCTGTTCCTCTTTCTGTTTTGCTTTGCGTCATCATGCGCATTACGATTTGCGTTTTGGGCACAATGTTACAATGCGACAAGACATCACCCCGTGCTCCTTGCTGCATTACATTACTATTTCATTATCATTCTCAAAAGAAGACAAATTAGAGGAAAAACTCCATTTAATGCATCAGTTAGGGTTGTTCCACAGCGACAAAAGCGAGGAAATTCAATGGTAGGGTGAAACCCTTTGCACCCTCAGCCCACCCCAACTGGAATCAGGGTGTGCATTGGGGTCGTGGTCCTAACTGTCACCCCATTCTCCTATTCCTCAGCTTCTTTCCACATGTGATGGGGTAGACACTTGGGGCCGATGACCCCAATCGCACGGTCCAGTTGGAAGTGGGCTGAGGGTCAAAGTTTTCAATCCTAACATTGAGTATATATATATTATATATAATGGTAGCACGGTAGTGCTACCATAGTTAGGGTTGAGGAGCCATTTCTATGTTAAACCCCAAAGTTTGCACCTTAATAACTTTGCAACCGTTTGACGGATTTGCCTGAAATTTGGAATACATGATCAAGAACCATAGGCCTTGGCATCTGCCAAGTTTCATACTGGTTGGGTACTGACTGTGGAGTTATTAAGCATGATCTGTGCGCGTCTAACGCTTTTTCTGAATTCACGGTACGCATGCAGATTACATACGGTTTCATGTGACCTGCCCAAAATCTTCATAGGAAACATGTGGCCAGAGTCCCCAATGTGCCTTTCAAAGATTTCATGAAAAAATATTGAACGGTTCAAAAGTTATTCAAAAAACAATTTCCCATTATAAGTCAATGGGAAAAGTTAACAAAAAGTTCGACAGTGTCGCAAATGCACTTTTTACTGTCGCAAATGACCCTGTCACTGTCGCAAATCCACCATCTTGTTTTCAGTTAGTGATCAGAAAAATGCTTGGGAGACCCTCTAGCAACCTAATTATTTTTGTATTCGCCTAGTCGGGCCCTGAGGATGCTAGCCATGTCTTTATTTTGGGGTAAAACACCCCAGAAATATGTTTTTCAGATTTCTGGAAAAAGTACTTTCGCAAAGTAGTGTCGCACTCATGAAAGTGTCGAAAATTTTTTGCTAAAGCTTTTAAATTGGATACACTACTTCTCGACACTATGCCCAATATAACAGTAATTCTTTGGTACTCCACTGCAAAAGAACGGTTGGGGGTTTTGGGCTGAAATTTGGAGGGAACGCAGATGACGTCTCACAGATGTGCCTTTCAGTGTTGTATTGAAAAAATATTACACAACGGCAAAGTTACAGCACTCCAAAGTTGATGGTTTTTCCCCATAGGATAACATTACGGCGCCCGACGCATTACAGGAATCCTTTGGCACCCTGCTGCAAAATAACGGTTTGGTCTTTTTTCCTGAAATTTGGAGGGAAGACAGCCAACAGCCCACATATGTGCCTTTCAGTGGTTTGGTGAAAAAATATTACAAGGAGGCAAAGTTATGGCACTCCAAACTTCTCTTTTTTCCCCATAGGATAACATTACAGCGTTCGCTGCGCCTTTCAGGGTCCGTATCTCGGAAATGATGCGAGATACGGACTTTTCATCAGAAAAATGCTTAGCCCCCAGCACAAAATTAGCCAGGACAGTTGTAAATCATACGACTTTTACATTTTTTTTCCACGTCATACGGTTCCTGAGATATAACCTATTTAGTATTCCAAGTCCTCATTTTCTGCTCCGATACTCATTATTATGCATACATTATTTGTACTCACTGTCTTTCTCTATGCAGGTTTTGGGGAAAACCAGTCTGTGCGCTTACATTACTGTTACTGTTGCCCTTTCCGCTTGCAGTTCCGTACCTGTTTCACTTACCGTTGACGTCTGCGCCACCATGTGCATTATCCTTTGCGTTTTCATTTGCGCTTGCGTTTCTGTTATTTTTTGCCATTTGTGTCTACAGTACTGTTTCTCTTTCTGTTTCACTTTGCGTCACCATGCCCATTGACATTTACGTTTGCAGGCACCATGTTACTATATGACAACACATCACGTGGCAGACCATTCCCGTCTACGCCACCGTGTGTTTTACCCTTTCTGTTCTCATTCGCACTTGTGTTACCATGTGCGCCACTGTTAGCACTTCTGTTTGCGTTGCTGTTCCTGTTACTATGCCACAAGACATCATGTGGCGGGAGCGCGGGGCCCGACACTGCATTACATTCACTATTTCTCATTATCATTCTCAAAAAGAAGGGAAATTAGAGGCAAAAAACTCCATTTAATGCATTAGTTAGGGTTGTTCCACAGCGACATGTACCATGTACACCAAATGTACACATCCCTGATTGCAGCTGCGCATAACGTACCACACTTAGTAGTTGCATGGCCTTACCTAACGATGCCCCACACCACACCACAACTGGTACTGTGCCGTTAGTCAATATAAATGCTAAAGGTGCATGATCACAGTTGTAGAAAGGTTTTAACACTAGTGAGTATACATTAATTAAGAGAAGTATATAAATTAACTACAAGACACTAGCATGCTCAAGATAAAAGTAGTGTTACATTTAGTATGTGATTTTCATAGTAGTACATTTACTGCAACTGTTTACTGAAGATAGAGGCTGATGTAAGCGTGTGGAAAGCATTGCCTGTTCAATGCCGTGAAATTCGTACTGCCAGTATCAGATGCATTCTTACTGATGAAGCTGTACTGCTAATGTACATACATAGACCTTCAGTGTGTTTCAATACTAAAGATGCAGTAAGTATTCTTGTAAGAAACAGTGTAATTGCATGGATCAGGCCAAGCAACTTCTAAATATCATAGGACTACTGAGCCAACAATGACGTACCTGTATCGGAGATGTCTATAGGATAGATTTTCCTGTAGGCACTTACTCAGTATGTTGTACCTGATAAAGACAATCTCATTGCATCTGTGATGACTAACTTATTCAAATAGTGATACATTTACTATTGTTGCAATGAGTGATCTATTACTTATGGACACAGCGTAATTTTTTTAACAGTTGTTTCATACTCAGGCTGTATCGTAGTGTTTGGGTTTGCCACACTTCTGTCACTGATGCTATCAAAGTGATAACTATGTCAATTGTGGTACAACAGCAATCAAGTAGGTATAGTGTAGATATAAACAGAATGTCTTTTAGTATTGATTTAACTCACAATGGGATAAGTGTACTAGACGGCAAAGGTTATTTCTATCACTGACTCTGTCAGTTATAACCACACTAAGGTTTTGATGACTGTAATGATCTAAGTTACACTGTTCATCTTCATGAGTTCATATTCACAGCCATTCTCCAGTAAGTGACAGAGTATGGTGTAACTGGGTGTGACACTGTGTTGCAAAACTCCTGCAGTGCCTAGCAGAGCGAGTATCTAGTCATAAAGACAATTAAGCAATAAGGCATGACCAGCGGTTATGTTAAATGGTCTGTTAATCACCATATAGGGGTTTAATGCTGAATGAAGTAGCAGAGAGTGCCATATGTCTCTAGACAGTGATAAACTGACCATTAACATAATACCTGGAGTGGCTATTGCTATCATAATAAAACTTTTTAAACAACATTAAAGCATGTTCATCATATGGTTAGGCTCTACATGTATGTTAATAAAACTAAACATAAGCATGCTAATGTTTACAGTCAATTGAAAGCTGCATTTCTCAAACCCTTGTTATAATCAGAGAAATTATACCTGTACAATTCCTTGGTTTTGCTCAACTCTATTGCTCAGGTGGCCCATCACATGTGGTGTCGGCTGGTGTGGGGCATCGGTAGGTAAGGCCATGCAACTACTAAGTGTGGTACGTTGTGTGCAGCTGCAATCAGGGATGTGTACGTTTGGTGTACATGGCCTCAGTTTTGCTGTTGATCTCCACTGAGCATGCAGTACCTGGTCAGGTGGGTGGGGATGTCTCGTAGTACATTTAGACAATTGTTTGTTATTTCTGTCACCTGCTGCTGGATGTCTGTCATTGGTTGTGTTGACTTGGTCCTCCCCATACTTGCATATGTGTGTGTGTGTGTGTGTGGTGCTGGGGGGGGCGGGATTTGGAGTTAGGGTTTTCAACCCTAACAGTGAATTTCCTCACTTTTGTCGCTGTGGAACAACCCTAACTAATGCATTAAACGGAGTTTTTTGCCTCTAATATATATATATATATATTACATTCGGGTTGTGTTATGTATATCTTTCTTGTACATGTGACTTGGAATGTAAATACTCTGCTCCTATCAGTATTGTAAACATGTTGTTCCTTTTTGTATTATGTATATTTATATATAACTGTACAATTTTCCCTGCCAACAGCAGGTCCACCTTGTAAATGAGCTTGCTCAATGGTGATTGCCTGGATAAATAAAGATTTGATTGATTGATTAATTGTTTTCAATTAGGAGTCCGCTGTAAAGAGCGTCTGGGGAAATAACGCAAACACTGCTCTCAGGCGGTCTCACCACGCGGCAACTCTGAGCTCCCAACCCCCCTAGCCTTCAACTCAAAGTGAATACAGCTCCAATTAAAAGCCCAGCTTACCTCAGCTCCTCCTTCGACTCTGGGCTTATATTTCTTCTTTCTCTCCTCAGACAGCGACTTGTGGAAAGGGTCGTGAGGGCCCAGGACTCCGAAAAGCCCTCCCCTGCTGCACTCCAGGACGGACCCCCCACCAAACGCTCAGGTACAAGAAGAACACTGCAGTCTCTGGCGCCATTTTCAAACTTTTTAAACATTTTAAAAGAGGGCCACGCAAGGAAGCTTACTGCTCTGCACAGTCTGTGTGTTCTGCCCGCCGCACTGCTCACGGCTCCCACCACCCCACCACCGCCCTTGGTGAGCTCTTTCTTATATATGCTTTATCACATGACTCTCCTCAACCTATTAGTCCACTTCTCCATTTGCAGCTTATCAGCTGCTACCACCAGAGGGCTCCCAACCAAAACTTTTGAACACCCAAATATATCCCGGGCTAGGATGTTGCTGTTGCCTGCATTACTCATCCTCTTCCAACTGGCTAACCTACCCTCCCTGCCACTAGCTATCTCCGTATGCAATTTACATCTGACATTTATGCACTATAACCTAACCACACCACCTAGCTACACAGCTTACGCATACATACCTTCTCAAGCTAAGGCAAATGCACATTACAGTCTTATTAACGCTTCTATTCTATCTCCTTCTTTTTGCATGGGCCATTTGGTCCTACACCTTGCTACCTTCTGCCACCCCCCTACTATCTCTTCCTATCGAACTGCCAAAACCTGCCTTAATCCACCCCGGGTCAAACTCAGACATAAACATCTCATCTCCCTACTACTACCCCTGTCCGGGGACATAGAGGCCAACCCTGGCCCAATTCCCCCAGTTTCTAGCCCCCACTCCCCTTTCTTTTTCCCCAAAGGCCTCCGGATCATCCACTTAAACATCTGCTGACTCCCATCCAAATTCTCCCTGCTGCAGCCACTTGCCTTAACCCTACGCCCGGACATCCTTGTCATCTCTGAAACCTGGCTAAAACCACACCACACTGATACGGAAGTATCACTACCGGGATATGCAATAATCAGGCATGACCGCATTGGTAAAAAGAGAGGTGGTGGCACAGCTATATACATTTCACACAATCTCCAGTTCACTCTAGTGGGCATCCCCTTCCCACTCGTAACATAGACTCTCTACTTGTCAAAATCTCTCTCCCTTGTTCCGCCCCTATCTATGTGGCTGGTTCATACTGCCCCCCCTGCACTCCCCCCGAGGACATCCTATCCCATCTGAGCAATCTTCAATCTCTAGCAGCTGGGGGTGAACTCCATGTCACTGACGATTTCAATATACATTGGCTCGGCCCTGACAAAGCCCACCTTAAGACTAAAATTAAGGCCCAGAATCTATCTCAACTCATCACTGATCCGACCAGACTGAACCACAAAACCCTTAGCCACACTTTACTGGACTGGGCTCTTACCTCCCACCCCCAAAGGATTCTAAGCGCAGGCCTCCTACCTGATTCCATAAGCGATCATCATATGATTTTTATAGTCTGGAAGATTCACAGCCCCCCTGCCCCACCCCAAAGACAATAAACACTAGGTTCTATAACTCCCTCAACCTAGCTTCCCTCCTGTCAGATCTAAGGCAGATTAACTGGAATTTCATCTCAGCAGCGCCCTCCATTGACATTGCCTTTGAGGCTTTCAAATCAAACTTCCTTAAAATATGGGATAAACATGCCCCATTACGGACGAAAGAGTCAGAGGAGCGCATCTCCCTTGGATCTCAGCTGACATAATTAGAAAATGCCAAGCTAGAGACCAAGCCTGGAAAGACCATAAGAAGCTAGGCACACTGGCCTCCCTCTCTACATACAGATCCCTACGGAACGCGTGTACACATAGCATCTGCCAAGCAAAAAAAAACTACTTTCATTCGTCTTTCAGCAAAAACTTAAACCACCCAAGCGACTTCTGGAAATCTCTCAAATCCCTGCTCTCCCCCCCTACCCAACCTGCACCTCTGACACTACTTGTGCAGGGCACCCCAATCTCCGACCCAATTCACGTGGCTGAAGCTTTTAACACCACTTCTCCAGCTGTGCTGACAAGCTTCTCTCCTCTCTCCCTCACTCTCTCCCCCCGGTCCCCTCTCACTGCACCCGTGCCCCCCAGCCTACCCCCACAACCTTTCCGTTCTCCTTCCGCCCAGTCTCCCGAGCTGATGTCTTCCGCTCCCTTCGAGCATTAAACCCTAACAAAGGTAAGTGCCCTGCATCCATGGACGCAAATATGCTTTACCTCTCCGCCCCTGCCATAGCTGCCCCCCCTAGCTGACCTTCTCAATCCATCCTTCTCCTTGGGCAAGCTTCCATCAGCCTGGAAGCTCGCCACCATTATACCCCTGCCAAAAGAAGATGACCGCTCCTCCCCTGAAAACTACTGACCCATCTCCCTACTTCCAACTTTGGCTAAATTACAGGAACGATTGGTCCTGTCTCAACTCACTCTGTACCTTGACGCCTCCTCCTTTTTCACACCTTTCCAATCGGGCTTCTGTAAATCCTACTCTACCATTACCTCCCTGCTTCGCATCACGGATGACATCCTCACGTGCATGAATAAAGGACATGTCACCTCTGCCATCTTCATAGACCTAGCCAAGGCCTTTGACACCGTCTCTCACCCCCTACTCATCAACAAACTCACCGACGCAGGTCTCTCTACTCAGGCCACTAACTGATTCCAGGACTACCTAGTGGGCAGAAAACAAGTAGTCAAAATTGCCTCTTACACCTCCCACCCACTGCAAGTCCCTGCAGGCATCCCCCAAGGCTCTGTCCTGGGTCCCCTACTCTTCTCCACCTTTTTAAATGACCTCCCTACTGCATGCACCCACTCTTCCATCCAGATGTACACAGACGACACTGTCCTTTACACCTCTGGTCCCACAATACATAGTGTAGCAACTCTCCTCCAGAATGATTTCAACACCATCCAGAACTGGTTCAGGTCTAATCAGCTATATCTTAACCCCAAAAAAAAACATATCACTTACTTTTGGCTCCCCTCAAAGACTTTCCCACCAAGCCCCCACCCCCCCTACAAAACCTTGGACGGAACACCCCCGGATAACTGCACGAGTTTCAAATATCTGGGCGTCTGGCTAGATCAACACCTAGATTTCTTGACTCACATCACCTCCCTACACAAGCGGCTGCTCCCCAAACTTGGTGCACTAAACCAAAATAAAAGCTTCCTCCCAACACTAGGCGGGTCATTGTTCAAAAAATTATCCTTCCGGTATTCAACTATGGCGATATAGTTTACTCTATCACCCCCGTGGTCTGTGCTAGCCAGTCTAGACACCCTGTTCCACTCCTTCTGCCGTTTCATCCTCGGCTGCCCCCAAACCACACACCATTGCAACCTCTACAGCTCATCAACCCTGCCGTCCCTACATGACCGCAGACAAATTAACTGTACTAGGTTCGCTGCCAAATACTAGTCCCTCCTTCCCCTACTTGACCTCTGCCCTCTCCCAACAACCTTCACCTGTGTACTCCCTTAGAAGTATTGACCAAAGACTATTCCTTGCCCCGTTCGTGCGCACATCCAAAGGCCAGGCAGCTTTTAAGTATCGGATACCTCAGACCTGGAATGCCCTACCTGCCCCCATTAGACACGCCCCAAACCCTACCCTGCACAACCAACTACTCAGAGCACACTTTACCTCCAGCTGTTCCTGCTTTAACTAGGATTACTTTAATCTAAGTACTGTTCACTCAAACGTTATTCTCCTATTAATGTAAATACTCAACTAAATGTCATCACACTGTATTTATTTTTTCTACCCTTGTCTGCACTGTACTCCCAGATTTTCCCTTAAATTGCTTATTGTACAAACCTAAGCTCATGTCTGTACAGTCCTAGTATGTCAATTTGTTTGTGGGCCCTCGGCCCCCAGGTCACATCTGGAATAGAGCATGTTGCTCAGTATGTTCTCCTGGTAAAACTTGTAAATAAATAAATAAATATAGGAGTGCTTGGATCCTTTTTTTTAAAGGAGACCACTGTGCTGACATTATGCAGCTGGTCAGGAGGCTGTTCCATAGGGTTGGGGCAGCATGGGAGAAGAACTTTTTTCCAGTTGTAGTCCTCATTCTGGGAACCTCTAGGAGCTTTCGGGAAGAGGTTCAGAGCAGTCTGCCTGGTCACTTGGTGGCTACCAGCCTGGCTAGGCCTGCAGGCCTGGGGCCATTTATTAGTTTGTAGGTGGTGCACAGGAGGGGGGTATTGGAACCTTTGGGAAGGAGATGGCCAGGTTAGAGAGTCGAGCACCTCACAGTGGTGATGCCTCAGGTGGGATTTGGGTGCAAATTAAGATACCTTATTATAAATTATTTGCATCCTTCCCAGTTCCATGCCAGAGAAGGACTGTATGACTGGCGCAGCATAGGTCAGTTTGGGGAGGAGCAGGATGCAATTTGTGATGGCTTCCCTGGTTTCGGGGAGGAGATGGGAATTAATTCTGTACAGAATATCTAGCTTTTGATGTATCCCTCTGGTGACATAGTCCATTTGGCACTTGAGAGTGAGGCCTTGGTCCAGAATAAGGCCCAAGTATTTGTAAGAGCTCACGACTTCTATGGGCGTGTCTGCTGCGGAAACTAGTGGGAGCATGTGGGACCCATCTGAGCCCGAGGTTCTGAGACCATACAACACAGATTTCATTTTTTTATCATTTAGCAGTAACCTGTATTCCAGCAGCCACTTTTTTAGGGTTGCGAAGTCCTCCTGTAGCAGAGGCCCAAGGGTCGATGCACTACATAGAAACATAGAAACATAGAATTTGACGGCAGATAAGGACCGCTTGGCCCACCCAGTCTGCCCATTTCCCTATCTAATGGATAAGCTGCAGATCCTAGTTAACCAGCAGCCTATTTCTTCCTACCCCCACCCCATAGAATTGCCTTATGACTGTCCCATGCATGCTTGAATTCCACCACTGTTTTTGACTCCACAACCTCCTCCGGAAGGCCATTCCATGCATCCACAACCCTCTCTGTGAAAAAATACTTCCTTAAATTACCTCTGAGCGCCCCCTTCTATCTTCAAATTGTGCCCCCTTGTTCTTGCACACCTCTTTTTTTGAAAGATGCTACCCTCTTGGACTTTGTTGATTCCCTTGAGGTACTTGAAAGTTTCTATCATGTACCCCTCCTCCTTTCCTCGAGGCTATACATATTAAGCTCCTTAAGTCTCTCTTCATATGTCTTCGGTGTAGACCCTGCACCATTTAGTTGCCCTCCTCTGGACAGCTTCCATCCTGTCTATGTCTTTCTTGGAGAGATTGGGTCTCCAGAACTGCCGCAGTACTCCAGATGGGGTCTCACCAGCAGTCTGTACAGAGGGATAATAACTTCCTGTTTTCTACTGGTGATGCCTCTCCCTATGCATCCCAGTATCCCCCAGCCCTCCTTGCTGCCCTCTCACATTGCTTGCCCACCTTTAATTCATTTGATATGACTACCCCCAGGTCCCTTTCTATTTTTGTTGTTGTTAGTATCTCACCCCCAATTGTGTACTCTTCCCCTGGGTTTTTGTTTCACAGGTGCATTACCTTGCACTTCTTAGCATTGAATATAAGCTGCCATACATTTGACCATTCCTCTGTCTGAGGATCTGTACAACACAGCATCATCAGCATACTGAATTACTCAACTCCTGCCACAGTTATTGCTGAGGTCATTGACGAACAGGGTGAATAGCAGGGGCCCTAGGATGGAACCTTGGGGTACTCCTGCCATGATACTGAGTTGATCTGAAAAGGTTCCCTGTCACTTAACTTGCTGGTTTCTGTGGGACAGGCAGATTTTGAACCTGACCAGAGAATGGTGGTCAAGTCTGGTAGATTGAAGGCCTTGGTTAGGTCTATAAATATGGTACCAGTGGTGGCACCATCATCAAGGGCCTTGAGGGTGTCAGTAGTGAATTTGATAAGTGCTGTGTCGGTTCCATGGTTCCATCGGAAACCGCGCTGATTGGGTGTTAGCAGTTTGTGCATCTGCAGGTGGTCACGGAGCTGGTTGTATACAAGTCGCTCCTGTATCTTGGACAAAATACATAGGGATGAGATTGGTCTATATCTATAGTTTTCAATTGATTTCTTAGGACCTCCTTTATGTAAAGGAACTACATTGGCCTCCTTCCATTTGGACAGAACTCCTTCTTGAAAGGATTTATTGATTAGCCAGGTGAGTGGGGTGGCTATAGAAAGGGCGGCATCTTTTAGTAATCTGGAGGGCAGCCTGTCAGGTCCCGCAGAGCCTCTTGCCTTTATTTTCTTAAGTAGAGAGAGCACGTCTGCTCTTCTTACCCTTTTTAAGAGGAATTCCGGATATCTTGATTCTGTTCTAGGAGTACTGGGGGGCCAGATGCTTTGGGGGGGAGTTCACCTTGTATGCATCTAGGTCAGTGTAAAAACTGTTAAAGGCATTAGATGCTTCTTGGTTGTTTCCCTAAGGTTTGGCCCTTGTAGACAATTGGTCCCGGGGGAGGTTCGCTGCTACCTTTCATCAGACCATTGATCTGCTACCAAGAACGTCTGTGGTCAGTTGGTTGGACAGCTGTAGGTTTTTGATGTATTCACGTTTGGCAGAGCCGGTACATTTTTTGCTTTTGCTTCTCAGCTCCCTGTAGGCAGCCCAATCTGTGGGTGTACCAGACTTCTTATAAGCCACCCAGGCCTTATCCTGCTTCTTCATGAGAGTCTTGAGCTCAGGATAAATCCATTTGGGGCATTGCCCCTTGACCCTAAGCTTTCTTAATGGAGCATGCTTGTTGGTGGCTGACATGAGGCAGTGCTGGAAGTATTCCAGAGCTTTGTCAATTGTTGGGAGATGCAGGATAGTGTTTCAGTCAAGGATGGAGAGATGGGACTGGAAAGCTGAAGCTGAATATTTTGAGAAGTCCCTGGCTGTGAAGACCTGAGGAGGTATTTTGGCAGTTCTATTCTTCCATATGCAAATATGGGAGAGTGATCACTTAGTGCACCTGATAGAGTGCCTGCATCTTAAGGGGGTTGGTGACTAGCACCCAGTCAATAGTTGAGTGGTTTCCTGTTTTGGCACTGTGCCTAGTGGATTCGGTGATGATCTGGGTCAGATGAGTATCTAGCAACCAAGTATTATAGCTCTGTTCAGAGTTAGGTGCCCAGTGGAGGTTGAAGTCTCCTAGAACAGGGTTTCTCAAATGGTGAGGTCAGCCTCTCAGGGGAGGCCCCTATCTTATTTATTTAGTTTTTGTTGACCGGGTAAGTGCACTAGACAAATCCTGCCTATTTTCAGGCACGACCCGGGGGAGGGGGATACAGATGAATGCCAACTGACCTTGAACCAGATTAAGCTGTTGGTGGTATTTTTAGTGAATGAGGGAAATTTGGCCAGGACACCGGGGAAATTCCCCTACTCTTTTCGATAAGTGCCATGGGATCTTTAACATCCACCTGAACTACCACCAATCCAGGCAGATGGGACCTCGGTTTAACGTCTCATCCGAAAGACGGCACCTCAGAAGTGCAGCACCCCTCTCATGCTGCACTGCAGTGTCAGTACTGGGATATTAACCCAAGTGCCAGATGTGGGAACTGAACCCACAGCCCTCTGATCTCCCGGCCTCAGAGGCGAGTGTGCTACCTACTGAGCCACTGACACTATATGGCATCCCTATCTGTTCCAGGGAAGGCTTAAGCAAGTCTGAAAAAGTAGTGTATTTGAATTTTGAGTTTAAGATATTTTGTGTGAAGGGATGAGGCAAACTGAAAGAGGATAACAGGGCAATTTATGTATTTAATTACATATTGGTGACCAGGAATGGTACACTGAGCTAAGGCCTATTACAAGTGAACCCGGGGAAGGAGAGCAAGTGAATACAATTCCAAAGGTAACTGCAAAGCAGTCAAGCAATACAAAAAGAACAATAGTGCAAATAAATAAATAGGAACCATGAACAAATAGTGAGAGGTAACAATTGACCAATTAGGCTTGTGGCAGAACAGCCCATATACAAGGCTTTAGCAGAGAGGTACTAGGAGCAAGAGCAGTAGAACGCAAAAGGATCCCTGAGGAGTTGCTTAAGAGCAGAATAAGAGGGGGGAGAGGTGGAGGTGGGTAGGAAGGTTATTCCAGATAGAAGGTAAACAGAATGAGAAAGCAGTCTGATCAGGAAGGTGTTGCAACAAGGGGTAACAGTAGTTTGAGAATCAAAATAGCAGAGCAAGTAGGTTAAGGAGGTTCAATAAGCTGAATAAAGTGAGAACCAACTACTAAAAGGAGTTTCACTTTATTCCTGATGAACTGTGCAAAGTATACTATTTTTCTAGTAGGGGGCCCAAGATTATTTCAATATTTGGGGGAGGCTCAAGATATTTTCCATGGCTTGGGGGAGGCTCACTATGACAAAGACTGAACTATTTTCCTAGAAGGAGTAACTCAGAGGGGGCATGGTCTGCCAACATCTTGGTTAAGGCCTCAAATGCCTGACTGGCTACTTTGGGCTAATGGACTACACAGAAAATTACAGCTTGTCGTCTTAAAATCAGCATGGCTTTAGAAAGGGTCACAGGACAGAGACTGCATTGGTTGAGTTCACGAGTGCGGTCCTGAAGGGTATGGAGATGGGGCATATGACTGGTGCTGAGTTTATGGACTTGATCAAGGCATTCAACCTGTTTGATTATGGGCTTCTGATTAAAAGACTAGGTTCCCTGGGAGTGGATAAGTCTACATTGGGTGGTCTGCTGATTATCTTAATGAAAGGTATCAGATGGTTAAGTATGGTGGTTATATTTCTGACAAGGTACAAGTGAAGTATGGAGTCCCACAGGGCTCCATACTAGGACCTGTTCTGTTTTCTTTATTTTTGATGTGATATCTATAGCTATCGAAGATGTTCATCTTACATTGTATGCTGATGATGCCATAATTTATGCATATGGATCAACAACTAATGAGTTAAATAGGATTCTAACAAAAGAAATGGGTATTTTACAGAAATGGTCATCATATAATAGAATGGTCCTTAACAAAACAAAAACAATGATTTTTGGAACTACAGTTAGGCTTAGGGATAGAGAGCAAAGCCTTCGGGTTACTGCACTTGATGGCACAACTTTTGAAAATGTTAGTACTTTTCAATATTTGGGAATTATATTAGACCTCATATAGCAAACGTAGTGTCTAAAATCCATGCCAAGGTGACATTATTGTATAGGCTACAAGCTTTCTTAACTGCTGAATCTAGGTTGGCTATAGCAAATCAGTGCTTAATCCCAAGTGTTAATTATGCTGCACCTGTAACTGACAATGTTTCAACTTATATATTTTTACTAACATACTAAAATGCCAGCAGAATAGGCTTAACAGTCTTTCGTGTCTGCTCGTTTGGTCAGCCTCCACCCTGGGTGCTGACCTTGCTGCCCCCCTCGCCTCCTCTGGCTTCTCCCTTACCAGTTCCGGATATTCTTGCTGCATTGGGTTTTGCTTCCAGAACCCTTCCCCTGTACCTGTCCCACCCCTCTTGAACCCCTCCACTGTCTCTGCCTCCACAAGCCCCTAGACGGCGCATTCCATGGCTCCACCACCCTTTCAGTGAAGTAGCACCTCCTCCTTTCTCCCTGAATCTTCCCCTCCAGCTTCCACCCATGCCCTCTAGTGGCCCCTCCTCCTTCCTTCAAAGCACCCTGACTGTTCCTCCTCTATTTACCCTCTTCATGTACCTGAAGACCTCTATCATGTCCCCCCGGTCCCTTCTCTCTTCCAATGTGTACATATTTAGCTCTTCGAGCCTCTCCTCCATAGGTCCTGTCCCCCAAGCCCCAAATCATTTTGGTTGCCCTCCTCTGGACCCTCTCCAGGAGGTAATGTCCCTCTTTAAGTGTGGCCTCCCAAACTGCACGCAGTACTCAAGGTGCGCCTCACCAAGCAGTTATACAGAGGGAGTATCACTCCCTCCTTCTGGAGGTGATCCCCTAGCAATGCATCCCAGCATCCTGTTGGCCTTGGCTGCTGCCGTCCTACAAGTCTCAGAGTTGTTCATCTTGGCGTCCACCACCACCCCCAGGTCCTTCTCAGCCATCGAGACTTGTAGCATCCCCCAGGGTGTACACTTGGCCTGGGTTTCTGGCCCCCAGGTGGAGTACTTTGCATTTCCCTGCATTGAACCTCAGCTTCCACTTTCTAGACCATCTTTCCAGAGCCTCCAGGTCCCCCTGTAGGGCCACCCTCCCCTCCTCCCCATCCACCACCACCCCCAGTTTTGAGTCATCCACAAAGAGACTCATCTCACTCCTGATTCCTGTCCTTATGTCAGAGATGTAGGCGTTGAAGAGGAGGGGCCCAAGGACTGATCCCTGTGGGACCCCACTAATGACCCTCCTTGGGGATGAGACTATCCCGCCAACTACGACCCTCTGGGTCCGGTCCTGGAGCCAATTGCCTATCCATCTGATTATCTGGTTCCCCACCCCCATTTCTCCCAGCTTATCCAACAGGCCCACATGAGGAACAGAGTCAAATGCCTTGCTGAAGTCTAGAAAGAGGACATCCACTGGTCTACCCAGGTCCAAGGCACTCGTCACCCAGTCATAGAACTCCACAAGGTTTGTCTGACACGACTTCCCCGGGATGAATCCATGCTGTCTATCGTCCAGGCACCCTGACTTTTCCAGGTCCCCCCCTAGCTTCTCCTTGACAATGCCCTCCATCACTTTGCCCACCACCGATGTCAGGCTGACAGGCCTGTAGTTTCCTGCCACCTCCCTTGATCCCCCCTTGTGGATAGGCATTATATTCGCCACCTTCCAGTCCTGGGGCACCCACCCTGTCCTCAGAGAGATGGTGAAAAGCTCCGCCAGGGGGTTTCGCCAGGACATCTGCAAGTTCCTTCAGCACTCTGGGATGTAATTTATCTGGCCCCGGTGCTTTCTCTGTCTTAAGAGAGCTGAGGGCTTCCCTCATTCTCTCTGCTGTGATTTCCACTTCCGGTACCTCTTCTCCCTGCTTAGCCCTCCCCCCTCCTGCCAGTGATGCCTCCCCCTCTCCCCAGACCCCTCGATCGATAAGGGTCCCCCTCCTCAGTATCTCTGTCTCCTCCCATGTATGATGCAGCACCCCCATTTTCCTTGGTGAAAACTGAGGTGAAGTATTCATTTAGTACCTCAGCCTGCTCCCCCGGGTCTTGTGCCCATCTCTCCCCTGATTTAATCCTGCTAATCTGCCCCTTCACCCTTCGTTTTTCCCCAATGTATCTGAAGAACCCCTTGTTCCCTCTCCTAATTTCCCTGGCCAGATTCTGCTCCTTCCTTGTCTTAGCCGCCCTCACCACCCTAGTGGCCCTTCTAGCCATCAGCTCATACTCCCCTCAGTCCCTTTCACTCCTTGAGCACTTGAATTGCCTATAGGCTGCCTTCTTTCCCCGCACCACCTCCTGGACCTCCCTGGTCCACCAGCAGGGTTTTCGGGCCCTACCGCATTTTCATCTTACTCTTGCACAGGTGCTGGAAGCATCCTGTACCCCTCTCCTGATGATTTCCCACCTACTATCAGCATCCATGTCTGACCCAATCACATCCAAATGCTCCTTAAGGATCCTTCCCATTTCCTTAAAATCTGTCCCCCTGAAGTCAGTTACCTCCGTCTTTGTGCAGCCTTCTAGCCCTCCTAGGTCCAGGCAGAACCAGACCGTGGCATGGTCACTCCCCGCCAATGGGTCCCTTACCTCCAGGCCCCCAATCTGGTCACTGTCTGCCAGGACCACATCCAGTACCCGCGCCTCCGTGGTCGGTTCCCCCACCTGCTGAGTTAGGAACGCATCCTGAAAGACATCCAACAACCTCTGTTCCCTGCTCACAGAGGATGTCATAGTCTCCCAGTCTGTTCCTGGCATGTTTAAGTCCCCCAACACACACCGTTCCTCTGCCCAGTCTGCAGTGTCTCCCAACATCTGCCACCAAAACTCTCCTCCAGCTCCTCTGCCAGGGCAGGGGGTCTATACACTACTCCTATTTTTTTACTCTCTTGCCCCCTTGTTATCAAGGTGCCCGAAATGGCCTCCACAGTTCCCTCCGCCTCCTCTACTCCCCCTATGCCAATGCAGTTTTTGACTATCATTGCTACCCCTCCTCCCCTTCCCTCCCCCCTGTCCTTCCTGAACATAGTGTAACCCTCCAGGTTCAGGTCCCAGTCATGTCCTGCAGTGGCCCAGGTCTCAGTGACCGCTGCCACATCCACTGCTCCCTCAGTTAGCATCGCCTGGAGCTCAGGCATTTTATTTCCCAAGCTCCTGGCATTTAGCAGGACTACCTTCCACCCTTTCCCTATACTTCCATTTCCCCTGCTCGTGTTCCTGTGAGGATTCTGTTTTCCCCTGGTCTGCACTTTACCAGTCGGCCTTTTCCCGGAATCCTCCAGCTCCCCAGGGGGGTGGAGACAGAGTCCCTCCTTTATCGGCACCCCCTTGACAGCCTTTTCTCCCATCCCTCCCCCCTTCACAAGTTTAAACCCCACCTTTCACCAATGACCCCCTCTATTTTCAACTTAAAGATTCCTCCTCCAAATTGAGATGGAGTCTATCTCTAGCATACAGCTAGCATCCCAGGTCTCCCCAATCCCCATCAACCCATACCTCTGGCCTCACACCACTCCCTGAGCCACTGGTTTATCTCCCTAATCTTCCTTTTGTGTTCCCCACTAGCCCTTGGCACCGGCAGGATTTCTGAGAAGGAAACTGTACATCCTATGTCATGACAGACCCTGGCAAGCTCCCTGAATCTTGCCTGTATCTCTAGCTCACTATTTCCCTCAATGTCATTTGTACCCAGGTGGACCAGTATGTCCGGGGAACCCCCACAATCCTTTGCCAGCTGATATACCTGGTGCTTAGCCCTGTTACCATTAGTCCAGGGAAGCATTTTGTTCTAACTGGCCAGGCTTCTCCTCCCTATCCCATTTGATACCCCTGATCATAGAATCCCCAACAGGAGCACTCTGACCGCCTCCTTTTCCTCCATTTCCCTTCCATGTCCCTCATCCTTTCTCCTGGCCCCTCCACCCAGCCAGCTCCTTGTTCCTCCCCCTATCTGGGTGCCACATGCCACCCCCTTCCCTCCAATCCTATGCCTCTCCTCCTCCTGAGTATCCTTCTGTACCTTGCTAACTCCCCCCTCACTGCTTGCGACTGGTCCTTCTCCCCCATCTGCTAAACTAGCCTGACTCATCCTCCTTCCTTCCTTCCTGTTTCCATTTAGTCCCTCCTTGCTTGTCATGCTCCCCTGGCCTAAACCCTCAACTCCTTTACTGAATCCTTCTTGTACTTCTGGTCCTTCTCCTTTACCTTTCCTCCCAACTGGTCCTTCTCCTGCACTTTCCTCCCTCTTCCCCCTGCCCCTCCTGCTCTGATTCACTGCTCCCCATTTTCCTGCATTCCAGGTTCCCCTGCTTCTTCCTGCTATCCGCCCCTGCCTCCTGCCCCCTCCTTTCCATCTCTAACCACCCCTGTCGTGGCTACATCACCCCCTCATCCTTGAGCAGAAGAAGAGATTGAAGCGTTATTGAGTGTAAGGTCTGATCCACCTCCCGCCTTGCTTCCTTCTGTCCAGCCCGGCCATCTGCCTACTTCCCTGAGAATGTTGTCCTCTGTCCCTCCTTTGTGAGGTCCCCAGTTACCTGCCTGCTTCCTTGGTAGTGTCCTTTGGACCCCCTCTGCCAGGGTCTCTATGTGACCCCTGAGTATTCTCCTGCACTCTTTTCCCTATGCCCCCACCCCCAGTGCTTGGTGCAACCCTGTGGGAGATCCCCTGCCCCCTTCCCAACCATACCTCCCCCTTACCCCAGCTGTCTCCTAATCCCCGCAACCTCCTCCCTAAGTTGTGCCAGCTGGTAGCACACTGGGCAACCACTTAACTTCCAAGCCCAGTCCAGTGTCATGGCTGCTCCACACCCTGTGCACCCCACCACCCTCCCAAAGATGCCGGCCCTAAAGATGTGTGGTTCCATCCCCTTTCAAGTAGATTTCCTTGGGTGAGCCACCAGGTTCCCCCTAGTCCAAGATACACCCCTACTGCCTAATCAGGTCACCCACTAATCTTAGATACAGTCCCACAGTACACCGGTAACCCTGTTACTAGGTGCAGTACAACACAGTAAACTTATAAGGGAAATGAACAACTCCCTAAGCTCCTCTCTCCCAGCCTTTAAATCCAACCCCCAGTGGCTAGAACTACATGAGCTGCACCTGCAGCCTTTTCCTCCAATTGCAGGACAGGTGTTCCCCTATAAATTAGCAGAACTCTGGGGAGGGAGGGGTGGGGGAGGGTGGGTTTTGGGCAGACACCCGACTCGAGAGAGAGTGTATCAGCCCTGTGTCTCCCCTCCAAGCCAAGCAGCCCAAGAACCAGGCCCCAGCAAATCCCACCAAATAGGTTTTAAATCAGAAGAAATAGGCCTCCACCAGTGCAGCCTGTTACACAGTGAAACATCCAACAAATAAGCCCACTTACAGCCACCAAATCAGTTTTCAAACTTTTAACAGCCCCCAAAACAATACCCTGCTAGCCCCTTAGAAGTAAGAAAGAAAAGAAATAACCTTCTACCAAGTAAAATCCACAAGAACCCTGTAAAAACAACAAGCAGCAGCTACTGTCCTGGAACACAACTGATCCTGTCCCCTTCCAGTTCCTTCTGAGAAGACAAAGCAGCTTACACCACAAACCTGATTCAGCTCTGCCTCCAGTCAATTAGCTGAGTGAGACCTGGCCAGACCATTAACACCCTTCCCCTACTATGCAGTAATCTTTGCAGCTACTGAAGTCAGCAACAATGAATCAAAATTCAACTCAAAGCCCCCAAAATATGTTTGCTGCCAAAGGAAACAGGTCTCCAATTTAATCAGCTTCACTAACAACACATCAAAATAGGCTTGAAATTAACAGATATAGGTCTCCAATTCAAATAACCAGGCCCCAGCAATCCCACCAAATAGGTTTTAAATCAGAAGAAATAGGCCTCCACCAGTGCAGCCTGTTACACAGTGAAACATCCAACAAATAAGCCCACTTACAGCCACCAAACCAGTTTTCAAACTTTCAACAGCCCCCAAAACAATACCCTGCTAGCCCCTTAGAAGTAAGAAAGAAAAGAAATAACCTTCTACCAAGTAAAATCCACAAGAACCCTGTGAAAACAACAAGCAGCAGCTACTGTCCTGGAACACAACTGATCCTGTCCCCTTCCAGTTCCTAAAAAATCTTCTTTATTACAGACAATTGGAAAATTTGCCTTGTCAGTACCACAAAACAAACATCATTGTCTGGTTTTAAAGCAGATGGAATGGTTACCAGACTGCCTGTTTTTCAAATTCTCGATGGCCAGGTTTACTTACAGGAAAAAAAAAATCTGTGACCCCTTCTAGTTTATTTAAATACTTGCAGAAGTATAACCCGAATTATTGTTCTAGATCCCTGGAAGATAGTGCTGCTTTGAAACTCCCTTTGATGCAAACACCTAGTGGGCAGCGTGCTTTTGCTTATGTTGCACCTAGCACATGGAATAATATACCTACCAAGATTAGGACTATAGCTAATTATAAATCCTTCTCAAGCACCTTGCTACAGCACTCTAAAACTTTGTTTGACCTTTGAATGTTTTTAAACTGAGTTTTAGTATTATGCAAAGACGTGGAATGTATGTATATCCTTCAGTGATGAAATATAATGATGCCATCATTTTAGCAATTGTTAATTGTACTGCTGATATTTTATGGTTTTATATATGTTATACTTTTATGAACTTTTTTGTTTGATGTGATTATGTTTTTATGTACAGGCACCTTAAACTATGGAAAGGCGCCCTTTTACAAATACATTTTGGTTTGATTTTATTTGATTTATATGCCTGTTAATGTTATTGTATAACGTGTCTGAACTGTATTGTTTGTACTGATTGTGGGTCGCACCTGTAAAAGGAATTATAAAAAGGGTCTGAGAAATGGAGCTTTCTGTTTGGCTGCAAATGTTCTAACAGCCTTATGTTAATCTTTTATTAACATACATGTAGAAGCTTAACCATATGCTGAACAAGGTTTAACACTGTTTAAAAACATGTTTTATTATAATAGCAATAAGACACTCCCAAGGATTATGTTAATGGTCAGTTAATCACCCCCCTAGGGACATTTGGCACTTGACTACACCTCGTGCCACAATACACCCCTAGAAGGTGATTAACAGACCATTAACATAACCCTTGGTCATGCTTTATTGCTTAATTAATTTCCTGTGTATTTACTCATTAATCAAATAAACAAACAAATAAACATATTTCTGGCAAAAACTTTACTATGTCAATTTTTCTTTTCATTTTCCTTCATTCCTGTATTGGAATACATAATCTGGAAGTCTTTAAAAGTTCTTGCTCCTATGTGTTGTCCAACATGAAAAAAACAAAACATCTTGGTGTGGTGCAGTGCTATTTACCATCGGAAACATGCCTGTGCCATCATAATATATCCACAGTATAAATCAAGTATTTCCAGTCAAAATGTACCCTCAATAGAAGAGATTTTGAAATAATGTGAATGGCAGACTTCTTCAATGACTTGAGTAATTTATCGTAAAAATTGTTATAAAAGTTGTCTTTAAATATCTGAGAAAATTAAAATGATACTGGCTATGAATCTAGGGATGTCAGAAATACATTTTTGCAAAAAATCTATTTATGTGTTTATTTAACTAATTTACCAGGTAAGATTACTGGCACCACAGTGCCTTTTACAGGGTTGACGTGGAGGTCAAAAATACATACAAAAACATGTAATTAATAACAATGTATAATATCACAAAATACAAACAACTATGTGTTATACAAAATAAAAACAGTTACAAGAGAATTGCTGAGAAAAATACTTCTTGAGTTGCAATAAAAAAATGACCAGGTTTAACAATAGATCTCAAAGTATCAGGTAGACCATTCCAATGTTTTATACAAATAATGATGAAAAATGTTGCTGACTAACATATACTGCTGCTTTAAGCACATCTGCATGAAAACTGAATCATTTTCCCCTAACAGTTCACTTACAGCCAAGATTTGATCAGAAATTGAAGGAATAATCCAATGCTTGTGTAATTACTGTCTGCTGCTGAAGAAACGGTTATGATGTCATACACATGATATTAAGAATTCAGTTCTAGAAAAAAATCAGCTGTTGATGGCACTGTGAGAGACAAATCTTTGTTTTTATTTATAAAATGGCCTGAATCAAACAATTTGATTGGCCAAAACTGGTCACATGACCATGCATTAATTTTAATTACCACAAAGCTCAAATTTTACTTTCTTTTTCTGCTTTTATAACTCTTAATGCCATTTTATAAGAGCAATGACATACTCCAGGATGTACAGTAATGGTGTAAATTACTGCACTTTCCAGGAGCTTGAAGATACTTGGCTGCACCTCATGCCTCACTCGACTCAACCAACCTGGGGTATGTGGTAAATTAACATTACTGCACACTCTGTCATGTGTTATTGCTTAAGTAAATACACTCAGTAGTTAGAACTAAATAGCTAGAAACTTGCATTTTTTTTGTCAAATGTAGTGCAGTTAAGTTCTGTTGATGCCAATGGTGAGTCACCTGTTCATAGGCAAAGCCTCATGTTAAAATGTTTGGGTCCCTTCCTTGTATGGCCCCCTTCAAACTAGTGCTTACTGGGTCCAGCCACTGACCCCAGCATTATTCTGCAACTCTCTGAGCTGGGGGGAGGGCAGCTCTGAAGATCTGTCATGCTGCTTCTGCTGTAGCACAGTCCAGTGAGTGGATTTGCTTAGCCATGTGCAGCAAAAGACAGAGAGCCCTGCTTGCAATCACATTCTCTGTAGGAAGCAATAGGCATTCCCTTCCACTGGCCCTCGCAAACACACAGAGGTCTGGAGGGAGCCCAAATTTTATACTTATGTTTACTAAGCCTGTCTCCTCTCATGAACATGCCAGGCGTGGAGACCCAGTATTTCTAAAGTTTTGGCACATCATGTGTGCCTATGGGAGGACTAGCCATGGGGGCAGCCATGTTTTTTTACAGCCCTCAGTTTATCTGTTTATAGACAGAGTCCCACATGGCTCTTGGGAGAATTCTCACTGTTCCCATTGGCTTTGTAAACGGATGTGACTAATAGTAACTAATAGGTCTGGAAGAATTTTGGCCAATCAGACAGCCAGGACAGACTTGTCAGTCTGCTTCAGTTGAGATCAGCAGTTTAAAACAGCCAAAGGAAAAAGGGAATGACAAGAGTTGACAGACAGAGGGAAGACAGTGTGTGTGAGTCTGAGGAGAAACTCGTGTAGACAGGAGCAGCCAAAAGATCTTGAGAAAAGAAAGTATGAAGGAGCAAGTTCTGTTCCAAAGAACTCATACATACCTAGCCAATTACTGCATCTGGGACTGATTAGTCTCAGTTCCTGGACTTAGAGGGGAGAAACCATACAGTGAGACTGAAGTGTAACTCACTAGGAGAGCAGGGTAGGTCTCATGAAACTCCAGGTCAGGAGGGAGCCACACCAGTTTCCCCCTAGGCCACGCAGCTCTTAGCGTGCCTTGCAGAGAACATGCAGCCTTCAGGCTCTCCTGGGGTGATCAAGAGGAAGAGCAGGTGGAGAAGGACCAACAGGCTCTGTCAAAGTGAAGTCACTGCAGTCCACCTGAGACTGAATGAAAGGTTCAGCTGTACCAGGATCCCGGAGAGAATTAGTATCTATGCTCCAATGGAAAAGGGGAACGCCCCTCAGCATATCCAGTGCATCCAGAAGTGTGATCCAAGAAAGTGGTATTTTACACAGGGTTCAGCCCATCAACAAAAACAAATACGTTTGCTAGCTGGTTTAACTGGGTCATTTATTAATTAGGTACCCTGCTTGTTGATTGTTTCTGCTATCCATTCAGCTGTTAAGGAATTATACTTTGGGACAATTTTCCTCAGTTTTTGAGGAATAAAATGTTAAGTGTTTCCATTCCTGCATTTACAACATGTCACTCACAGACCTCCTCATCCTGCATAAAGCAACTATTGTGGGAGCTCTCATAGGGACTGCTGAACATACTGGTGCACCAGTGGGGGTGGTCCGGGCATAGGATTGTCAAGGGGATACTAGGTTGAGCACAGTATTTGTGATCCGGTGAAGTAATCATCTCTGGTTCATTTACCTTATCATACTGTATGTCTCCTTGTTCTTTCTCTTACCCCCCAACCCCAAATAAAAGTGTCTAAGGGCTTGCATTATATTACTCTTTCCAGCTGTTATTACTGTGTGCATGATTTTTGATCTTACAGAGTGTAAGAAGATACAAAGTGATATTAAGGGGGAATTTGGGATACTTGGCGTGTCAGAACCCCTGTCTGGGCAGCAGCAGCCACATCTTCCCTATCTTAAGTTCCTAGTGGGAGGGACCCAGCATTCCCATTTGTTAGGGCCCCTGCTAGGTGGAGGAATTAAGCTTATACCCCTAAGCACTAGAGTTGTCAGCACCAACCCGAGACCAACAGACTACTGCCATGTGTTAATTCATCAGTCTGTGTCACATCCAGGGATAGCGGCTATGCTTGTTTTGTACACCTCTAAATAACAGTGGTTCAGAGACCCAAAATAATGAACACAAACTATTGCCTAGTTCTCCTTTCTACATTTAATTGTTTTTTTATAAATAACCATTTATTCTAAAAATGTTCTACCACTTTTTGGAATAAAGTTGACCCTGGTATTATTTTGTTGTAATTTAAAAGCTTTTTCCTAATTTACCTGCCAGGGAGTTATTTGCAAACCTCCATGCCAGTGGCAATGTGGATGCCATACATGAAACTAGGCACTCACTTTTTGTGGTGACGCTTCACAGATGGACGTATGCTAGCAATTTGGGTTTGCACCTCAAGTTCAGGACAACAGGAGCAGAAGCCAGCTGGGAGGATGAAGGAGGATTCACAAGGACAGTCTCGTCTGGGGGGAAGGGCGTTGAGTGGCACACTGCTTAGTTAGTGGCTCCTGGTGATGGAATTGTGGCGGTTCCACTGATGATGAGGGTGGCCACACACTGTTCGGAAATCTCCCCCAGCTGTGTAAGTGTACTCACTACAGTGGGTGCTGGGTGGAAGTAGGGCAGGGAGAAACACAGAAACTACCTGGTCTGACATGCTAGAGGCTTGCCCCCCCCCCCATGCCATCAGAAACTCAGAGATTAGGACCATGGGGTACCTGGGAGTAATACCTTGCAGCAGAGGTGTGTCCAGCGCCCAGTGAGCACCAGAGAAGCCTGCAAGAGTGTGATGTCAAGGGCGGGAGAGCAAAACATATGAGCAAAGTTTGAGTAAACAATATAGCACTATCTTATTTGTTTATTTAAGTGAAATGTGTTGACCAGGAAAGGCACACTGAGCCAAGGCTTGTTTCCAAGTGCGACTTGGGGGAGGGAAAATACTTTGAGGGAATACGATGAAGAAAAAAACAGCTATCGTGCAATAAATAAGACATATAATGGTGTACAGCAAGAATGACTAAAAGGGGTATCCAGTGATTATGTCATGCAGATTATAGCGTAGTATAATCCACATGGCACAAATATCGTCTGACAGAACAGCTACAGGAATAGCATAGTGCAAATAAGCTACCGCTATCCCTGTAGCTGTCTTCACTTGGAAGGAAGAGGACAATATGCTAGCTGCATGCCACTTTGCTGAGCTGCTGCTGTGGTGTAGAGGTTAGGGCCACATGCAGCAAAGGGCAACAAAATATCCTGCAAACCAAGGTTCTATTCCTGGTCTTGCATCTTTTGTGGGGGGTTTTCTCCCCCCCCCAAGTTTTATTTTTCATTTGTTCTCTCCGCACCCTGAACTTTTGCCCTCCACCCCTACAAATACAGTTCTCACCCCAAGTTCCTCCCCGTCCCTGAGTTGCCACCCCCATGGAGATTAGTTCAGGGGTACGTGGGGGTGCAGCCCCTGAAGACACTCACTGCAGCTGTTTTTCTTTTTTTTAGCTATGCTACAGTAGCGCTCAATGTTTTTCCTGAGCACTACCTTTGGCTTTACCATTTTTCATGCACGATTTTTGACCACGCTAGCTTTGTTTTTTGGAGTTATGATGCCGTGCCTTAAAAAGAAGGGTACAGTGATACAAGAGCACAGAAATATAAATGGTTCCATATTAAAATGGGTAGTAGCAATATTTAAATAAGTGCTGGTGCAAAACACCAGTATAGCCACTATCTACTGCAGATACTCTATCAATCACCATAACAATCAAATTGCAGACAACTCTATAACATGTGTGAGAAGTGTAGAAAATACTCTACCCAGCGGTTAGGGTATCTTAATAGAATATCTGCATGATAATGGTTTCAGCACACATGAAATGTGACAGGATTTGTGATGCTGGAAACTAAAGCCTTCTTTTTATCCCAATGTCTACTACTGGTTGGCTCACCTGCACCCTTTCCCTAGACTAATGTGGCTACCCTTCCCCAGAGAGGAGGAGATAAGTAATCTTTCATTTCAAATATTTGGACAGAAAGGTACACCAAGCTGATGGCAGCTAACTTCCTGGTGCATCCTACATTTCCCTTATCCAGTCCTAGATCTTGTTTGACTTCAGGCTACCCATTGTGCTGAAAGTCAGTGTGAGTATGGTGGGTCTGAGCCTATTGGGGAGCACAAAGATGAAAACTGTATTGCAACACAAGCTCTGCTATGCAGAGAAGGGGACGATAGTGGAGAACATCGGAACACCGTACGTATTTTTATGGACAATACGAATCCTGCGATGTAGTTGTGTACCATAGTAGTGTAAGAGCGTACTTACAGCTAGCATTACGCTACTCTCTCAGAACTACATTTCGTTATTTTTTGTATTTGTTTATTTGAGTTAGGGTTTGTTCTCAATACCCCTTTAAAAAGAAAGGGGTGTGGGGGATGAAGCCCCCAACTGGAAATAAACTAATACAACATTTCACCCAACTCTAAGAATACAAGTGCTACTGAACTCAATCGTGAGAACTAGCGCCAAGTTTGATTCAGGCGTCGATATCTCGCGCACATCACCTGTTCGGCTTACGCATTTTCTTGCGCAAGCAGCGGTGGTCCGATGTTCTCCACTATCGCCAAGAACAACTCTTATCAAATAACAGTCATACCACACCAGCCTGTTGCAGTTTGGTCATTATTTCATTTTACTTGAATTTTGATGACCAGGTAGGCGCACTGAGACATGCAAGTCCCTTTTTCAGGGGCGACCCAGAATTAGTTACATACAGAAATGATTAAAGCTTATCACAATGACTGCGGTGCAAGACAAGTTTCATCTTTTTATTTTTAAAAGCTGAAAGCATCTTATCAGTAAAGAGCCTTTAAACTTTAAATCTGACGTGGAACCTCTCAACGAGCATCCACTCACAGGTGTCATCCAAGATTTCAATAAAAAAAAAAAAAATTTTTATTTAACTCAGGCCTCTTTGTGAGTGAACTGTAAAGCGACTCATTTCCGAGAGCAACAGTTCAACCCTGACCAACTTTCTGGAACTGATTGGTGGCTGCTGCCAGGCTCTCCACTGACTGTGCTAAAAAGAAACGACCGCCACGGAACAAAGGGTGCATGGGTCTTAAGCACAGTCAACAAAGAAGAAAAAGGCGTGCGCTCTACGGTGCATAGTAAAAGATATAAGAGCCATGGTTCAGATGCAATAAATAGCAGGTTTATTATAACTTGCACCAATGCAGTGAAGATCAGCCATGTGTAGTACGACATCGTAACGGGTGCAATCAATAAACTCACCCTATTATACAAATCTAAATGGCACACAAAAACACTCTTAAAAACTTATAAACATATGTTGAGAGCAGCAGAACACACGTGCTTAATAAATATGACATAAAAATATTTATGACATACAGAAGCCAGAACAGCCTGAAAAAATGGCATGCGGTCAAAATGTTGTGTTTTAAATCAGCTCGGTCAATTCGTTGAGGTATAAAATGTCGAACTGACATGCCGTCCCCGGATCTGTAGTCACAGGCATTTCATCCTATATGAGTTTTAATTATCCGGCGACAACATATGCTATCTATGCAAGATTGGGCCAAATATCTTTAAAAATTGCCAAGCTATGGCAAATTGAAAATCTGTCAGTAAAATAAGCAGATTTGTGGGACTTAAGTGTTTTTTTTTTTTTTGCATTTCATGACAAACACTTCCCCAAAAAGGTGCATTGTGCACGCACGCTGTCTTACTATATTTTTTTGTTGCAATTTTTAGCTTGCAATAACTTGATAAATTCTAAAGATGTGAGAACAAAAGACTTCACCACAAGTTGAGGCTCTCTCTGTCAGATCAGCTACTGGTTTCATAGCGGTCCTGCAACAGCAAAATAAAACTTTTCCTGCATTTGAAACTGGGCATGTGTGGTGATGGCTTCTATTCTTGCATTTGGCTCATTGGTGACTCTTTGCCCTGGTTATCCTGAGCCACCTCTGCATCCTGCTGAATTCTAAAGACATTCTGACCCAAACTTAAATGGAGGGCATATTAGGCCGCCACCTTGCGACCACATTAGTGGTCACCCTCAACTACCCCATTGTTTCAGGACTACTATTAGTCACAGAAACAGTAGAATCATTTACAAAAGTAACATAAATTGCCCACAAAACTAGCATTATTGATTACACCGCATGACTATTTATCCGTTGTTCGACATTCTCTAATTCGCCTTGTCTTGTTTGCGACCACATTACATATCGGCTTTTAATCCGGCTACATTTTGTCCAGGCTACCATTTGCCTGTTACATTTTGTCCGCGACTAATTGACCGGCAGCAAAACGTCTGCTCACAGAAAAAATATATACTATTATAGGGGCCATTCGCCCCCCGCACAGGATGCACAAACCAGGGTGCGCAGCCCCTATGCACCTGATCCCCCAGCTGCACGGACCGCAACGCACTGGGGTTGGGGGCATGCCAGCACTCCATGCCATGCACAAAAACATGTAGTGCCTTCCGCAGGGGGGCGTAACTGACTGCAGGTTATGGCAGGGGCAACCCTGCTGTAAGTGCAGTACATGCTGCGGCGGACACAGACACCCACCCGGTCCATCATGCATGGTACCCTGCATCCATCTCCCATGCCTTCCCATCAACAGCAGCACACAACCATGGCACTCCCCCTCACTGCACCCCCCCCCACAAGGGAGGGCACCGGCCCCGGGAATGCAGTACATCCCCCAAGGTTTCACTACCCCATCTCCGTACACTGCCAACCCCCAGACCTGTACTGGTCACTGCGTGTAGAGGTGCCCCAGACATAATGGATGGTGGCCACATGCACCAGGGGCTGTGATGTGAAGAACACCCCCTGCCATCGTCCGTATGCTGGCATACCTCTTGCGGCAGGTGCTGCCTGGCCAGCTCGGTAGAGCCCCCAACCCCGACCCCCGCCAACTCTCAATGGTAGTTCGCTGCCTCTAATCTCCATGGCACCGGCATCCTGCCTGTAGCTGCATAGTCAGTGCCTCGGCTGGTCGGTCAGTGGCACAGCCCTCGGCACAACTCCTTGGCTGCCGACTGTCCAAGTGATGCTGGGAGTGCGTAGTCTATTTATAGAGCCGTGTCCCCAGCAGCACTTAGATGGCTGGCAGCCAAGGAGGTGTGCAGAGGGCTGTGCTGCTGGCCATCTGGCCATGGCACTGACTATGCAGGTATGGGTGGGGATGCTGGTGCCTCGGAGGGTGGGAGGTGCCACTGACTACCATCGAGAATCTGGGGGAAGGGACCAGGGGTCGATTGTGTTGGACTGAGGCATATGTGCGCGTGGGGGGGGCCCTTGATGCACACCAGGACGGGCAGCAGTTGGTGGGGGTGCTGCCACACACGGGCAGCCATGTGTGGGGTGGGGAGCACATCATCTGCTGGAAGGATGGGGTGGCATGTGTGGGGGGGCCTTGCTGCATGAGCACCAGGGCTGCCAACGGGGCATTTCTAGCATCTGGAATGTTTAAGGGCTTGAGCCCCTACCCCTCCCACCCACTGTAAGGACACACAAATATGACAGGGGTCAGTCTAAGGACTTGAAGGTGGTTTGTTAGGGGCTAATTGTGACAAGGAGCTCCTGCCACTCTTGAGGACCAACCTTTCTTTAAATCTGTTGCAACAGTTCTTCTATTTCTTAGTCTATTCTATCCTTTACAATTTCTAGTCCATAAGGTTGGCCACCTATGGGCACCCCCCCCCCTTCTTGACTATGCTATAGTGTCCGCTTTAATTTTCCTTTTCCCTCTCAGGTCCTCATACAGGGAGGTTATTGTAGTGAACTCCAAGCATATGTAAAACAGGTTGTATTTATCATTGTTGGATTTAATATGTAATAGCACTATGTCATAATATACCTTGCGTTTATGAAACCTGTAAATGTTGAAAATACCATGGCACTAGATGTTTTTGATAATGGTAAAAAGTACTAGGTGACTAGTATAGAAATTAAGTTAGTTGTGCTATTTAAAATGCATGTAAATTGCTGCAAATTAAACACCTGAAATTTCATAGTGATTTGCATATATCCCATAATGCTCTGCATTATGGAAGTATGCATGGTGTTGTAGTTCTTTGAAACTTGATTTGTTTCCAATGCCCTTTTGGGTAACCCATTTTTTCAGTGATTCTACATTGAGATTCTTTGTCTATAGCTTGTTTTGTTTTTGTTTTCCTTTTGAGCCCCCACTACCCAAGCAAATGGGACTCATATAGATCAGTGTCAGTAGGCGCTGGTTAAGTGCAGAGAAAAGACATGCATAGTCTGCTGCAAACTGATGTACTGAAGCAGGAATATGCTGTTGCTGAAGCTTATTTTCTGTATTCTGAATAAACATCGTACAGAGATTGTGTGTTGAAGTTGAAGTTTAGTGTCTGGTCCAACTGTTATCCAACAACCCTTCCACACTAATGAATAAGGATGCCAGGCTCTAGCCCTCATGCCCACTCCTAGAGATGCCCCAACCTGCTGTGTGTTGGAGGGGAGGTGTGGCAGTGCAGCAGGTGGCATCCATGGTCCAGGGACTCAGCCATGGGTCTGCCACCAGATGGGGCTTAACCATGCAGGTTCAGGTGTCCATTGGTGCTATTCATGCACCCAGACCTGCACTCTGCCACACAAGGGATCCACTCTGGACCCAGGACGGGCATCCGACTGGATGCCCGGCTCCATGTGGAGGCCTGCGCACTGGGGAGAGCAGTGCCGCAGACAGGTGGCGGCTGTTGATGAGCATACGGCTTATGCGCACCTGCCACAAGGTGCGGAGCTATGCAGGTGGGATACGTGCCTCCGGCGTGTAATTCCTGCCAGGTAGCACATAGGCCCCATTTATTAGCAGTAAATATAAATAATAATAGTATATATTTTTTTCAAGCTGTCTAGCTTCTGTATGTCATAAATATTTATATGTCATATTTATTAAGCAAATGTATTCTACTGCTCTCAACATATGTTTACATGTTTTTTGAGAGTGAGTTTACTGACTGCACCTGTTATGACATCATACTTCACACTATTTAGACTGCACGGTTTTGTATCTATGTACCCTTCACAAAGTGCGAGGTTAGGGCATAAAACGCTGTTGTTTTTGTCTGGCTGTGGGGCACTGTGTTTATATGGCTGGTCTCCACTGCATTGATGTAAGGTATAATAAATCTGTTATTTATTGCATCTGACTCGTGGCCTATATCTTTTACTGTGCACCGTAGAGTGCAAGCCTTTTTCTTCTTTGCTCTTCAGTGATATGCCACTTTCAACTTCTTGAAATAAAATGATGAAACTGCAACAAGCTGTTGCTGTAACACTGTTATTTAATCAGCCCAAACGGCAAGCAAACAATAGCACTCAGAGCTGGCAAAACATGTAAATATTTCAGCACCCATTCAGGTGAGTGCATGCCTGCTGTATCTTTCCATGTTATTTACTCAGATTAGAGTGCTAACCTTTTCTCTGCATAGCAGAGCCTGTGTTGCAATGTTGAAGCCCATGGTAGTGCACCTACTTGTTTGTGCTGAGACGCTTATCTGTGCTATCTCACTCTGAAAATTATTTTCTTTTCTTACAGGAGAATGGACCTCTCTTTAATGGGGCTTTATGTACACCACTGTCAAAGGGTGTGGGTGCAATGATGGACACTGAGACCACAGTAAGGTGGCAAGGCTAATGTTACCAAGCCAAATCTTTTATTAAGTAAGACAAGTAAATAACCAAATAAAACTTGAAGAACTGGCAACGGAAAAGAAATACAAAAGATACAAAAACAAAACAAAACTCCAGTCTTCCAAGGACTATTCCAGCAATGAGCTGTCCTGGATTCAAAAGAATCTTAGTCTGAAGAGTTGCAGACTAACACTTTGGACCAGCACCTACTGATCCTCCAACAAAATCTGACTGTTCCACAGGATGAGTTCCTTTATACTAGGAACCCATCAGGTGACCACATCAGACTCCACCCCTTCCTACACTTACACACAGCATAAAAATGGAGTGGAGAGGATGGCTGGCTCCTAGCAGAACATAGCAGGGATCTGAACAGGTCCCAAACAGACCCACCTCTGTTACCAGGCTTGGATTTCTCATTATTTGGGTAAGAACTGCTTACTTCATGTCTTAGAAATGAGACCAAACACTTGTTACTAAGGCAGGTGACTTACACATTTTCAACATGTTTGAACTTCTGTTTACAATTGTCTGAATTTCTAACTTGAACTAGTAAAGAGGGCAGGGCAAGGCTAGCAAGCAGCACACACAGCAGTAGTTACATGGCTCACTTCACTCAGCCTCAGTCACAATATATTAAAGAAAATACTTAATGTTGCATTTGTTTGTTTAGTAGCATTGCTATGAAAAGCACTGGACTTAGCAGCAAAACCTTTTTGATTGGACAACCAACCTAGTCTGGTACTAAACTGTTAGTGCACTACATCTTATACCTTTCTTCTTCTTCATAGAAACAAAAATATAAACAAACTGGAAAAACAAAAGCAAAATAGCAGCAGACATTCCTGTGCCTCAATAAATAAATGTTTTAAGGCTGCAGACTGCTGCACCAGCATTATTTATGGTTTGTTGCTTTGGGGGTGACACCACAATTCCACACCTGCAGAAAGACAGTGAAGGATTTAGTAAGAAAGGAGATGTCCCATTCCAGGTGGCCAGTCTGGAATAAGGAACGAGGGATAGACCAGAAAGAAAAAGAATAGCATGGTCAGACACATATGCTACTGCAGTAGACTTCACACATACAAAGTGAGCAGAGTTATGGAAGGGTACTAGTGCTCTCTCACAACCACCTGCTGGTCAGGTGTAGCACTTGCTCAACAGGCTGTCCTGTTCTAATCCTGTTACATAGTAAAATGAGATTTTAGTCGCATCCTGTTCTAATCCTGCTATATAGTAAAAAGAGATTTTAGCCATATTGGTCCTTGGAAAACAGGAGTCGCTGAACGGTTTGACACCTTTTATTGGACCAACATATGTCATGTACAAAGATGGTATAGTACACAAGCATTCAGGTTTCCACATGTCCCTTCATCAGGTGAATAGCAACCTAAGCAAAATAAGCAGCATTTATACAGTATTTCACAGTGTATATAAATACTGTATTTTTTTTTTTGTTCAATTTGCTATTCACCTGAAAGAAGGGACTTGTGGGCCCCAAAAGCCTGTGTTCTATACCATCTTCGTACGTGGCATATGTTGGTCCAATAAGAGGTGTCAAATGATCGAGCAACTCCTGTAATCCTATTATACTAAGGCGTCACATTTCATCAAAGCCTTTAGTTAAGCCATGGGTTTAAGTACTGTCTGAGCTCACAGGTGAAGTGAGTGTATATGTCAGACTAGTGCATCTGTAACAGTGACCCAGAAAAAAAATCTCTGGCATTCCACTAAGGAAGGCAGACAGGGAAGGAAGGAAGGAAGGAAGGAAGGAAGGAAGGAAGGAAGGAAGGAAGGAAGGAAGGAAGGAAGGAAGGAAGGAAGGAAGGAAGGAAGGAAGGAAGGAAGGAAGGAGAGCAGCAAGCTTTTGGTTTTATATAGCTCTTTTCATATGCACTGTATTTCAAAGCACTAAACAGGATCAAATTTTGTATTCCATTCCCTCTTCGCCGATCACTTGTTCTCAAACTGATCTTTCTAGCATTTGTCAGTGGGGATGTGGGGCCAGATATTCAAAAGAGCTGAGCCATGCGCAATAGGGTTGCACCTGCGCAAGTCCAAAAATGCGCCATTCTGCGATATTCAGCAGGAGGCAGTTGCGCCCTCCAAATCACGCTGAGCAACAGCGCAATGATAATGAATGTATGCACAACTGAAGGGGGAGGAACCATGCATAAATGGCGCAGTGCAATATTCAACAACATGCGCCATGAGCAATAGGGGAGCAAGCGGAAGTTGCGCCATAGCGGAAATGAGCCACAATAAAAAGGAGCAAGGGAGAGGTGCAAGAACACTACAGGGAAGGCACATGAGGCTGAACTCTAGCAAGAGAAACTGGGCAGCAGGGACACACAGGGCAGGCCAGGGAAAGGGCACCTGGAACCCACAGGCTCAGGGGAAGGTGTGGGGAGCCACAGTGCAGAAGGGGGAAGTATCTGCCACAAAGCAGTGAGGCCAGCACAGTCAGGTGTTCCTGGTGCAGGGGAAGTAGCAGCCAGGACAGCGGGGAGAATACAGAAACAGCTGCTGGGGGTGAGCACAAGCCAGGGACATGGCCTGTGCCACCACCCAGATGGAGGCAGCCAGGAGGGGGTGAGAAGGCGGGCAGGGCGTGGCCATGGAGCGGCCCGTCGGCGGTATGCCCCCAACAGGCAGTACCGAGCCTGCACCAGCTTCGAGCTGTATAGTGATACTGAGATCGTGGGCCGGTACCGCCTGAATCGGGCAATTCTGAGGCAGCTCTGTGAGCTGTGCAGTGATGTGATGCAGGCACCCACACGACAGAGCCATGCTCTGTTAGTGGAGATGAAAGTGACGGTTTGCATGTGCTTGCTCACCACGGGTACCTTCCAGAGACCAACTGGGGACACCACAGGCATAACCCAGTCAGCCACGTCATGCCACCTCACTCAATTCCTCAGCGCACTGCTGCCACATGCTGCAGAGTATATCCATTTCCCCCAGCACACCGGTGGAGCGCACAGCAAACATACAGGAGTTCCACAAGGTAGCACGTATGCCTGGCATGCTAGGGGCAATAGACTGCACCCATGTGGCCATCCGCTGACACCACCTGTCCCTCGAGGGGACATATAAATCGTCAAGGGCCATGCCAGCATCAACTGCCAGGTGGTATGCGATGCCAGGGGGCGCATAATCAATGTCTGTGCCACGCACCCTGGGGGAGCACATGATGCCTTCATCTGGCACAACTCGGCACTGTGCCATGGATTCAAGAGTGGGGATATCCCCTCTGGCCACCTAGTGGGTGAGAATGCAAACCACATGGACAATCATAGGGCCTGGGGGAGCATGGTCAGAGGTGACATGGGTAGTGGCCTACATGGCCCGGGGCAGGGCGATGCTGATCAACAAACTAACCTCCACCCTCTACACACTGGTGACAGTGGATACCCACTCTGTCCCTGGCTGCTCACACCCTACAGGCGGCCAGCGACCCCATCGCAGCAATGCTACAATGAGGCACATGCCACCACACATAATGTCATCGAGTGGGTGTTCAGGATGCTGAAGGCACGTTTCCATTGCCTGGACACCTCCAGTGGTGCCCTACAGTACAGCCCCCTCAAAGGCCTGTGGGCTATTCCTGGCCGGTTGCATCCTGCACAACATGGCCAACGAATGTGGGATAGCCGTACAGGTCGAAGAGGGGGACAGCGATTGGGACGATGAGGATGCCGGTGACAATGGTGATGGGCAGTCCCCCCTTGTGCGACAAGCCCCCGACTGCTCCGGCTGGCACAGCTGCACCAGGACACCATCACGGAGGAGCACTTCAGCCAACCCAGGTAAGTCATGGGGCCATGTGCAACCACCAGTGGCTAAGGCACAACCCACAAACACGCATGGACACACACCAGGGGTGCATGCCATCAAGGGAAGTGGCCGGGCATGGAACCACACACACCACCAGGGATGGGTGAGGTCTAACATGCCACACAGACACACACACACACACACATGCACACACAACGCACCAGACATACACAAAGGGTAGGAGGCACACTGACCCAGAACACCACCTCTAGCCACATACATGTCCACAGACCACCACGCCCACTGCCTGTCATTGTGCTTGTGTCAGATGCTGAACACCATTGCACATTGGTGTACAGTGCAATGCAGGCATCATCATGCACACGCAACTGTGGACAGCAGCCGGGAGGGTGTGCAGATGGACTGTGTGTCCATGTGCAGGGCCGGGTACCCACCCGTGCATTGCCCGCTGAATGACACAATGCACACAGGGCAGCACCAGACAGTAGCCGCATTGGGAGACAGGTCAGTCATGCATCACAGTGCTCTGGCCGTCACGGATGCATGGGCGGCCCCAACGAGACCCGCCAGCACTGACAGGCTGACCACTGGCCTCATGGGGTGGCACCGATGGTCCCCCAGGGGTTCCACTGCGTGAACACGACCGTGCTCACGCAGGGGTCTGCAGCACACCAAACATGCCTGCGCCAGGCGTGCTCGGGATGCCCATAGCTGAACCCAGTGTCGACAAGAATGGTGTCGCACGACGCCGGGAATGGGGGGTGGACAGTGTACTGCATGGTGTCTGCGATGCATGGGCAAATAACTGTGTGCTCATTGTGGCCATGACAGCAGTGAATGCCTGTGTCTGCCTGTCAATGGCAGTGGTCACATCCTCCCACAACCAGTCCATCCCTGCCAGGATCAGAGCGGTGTCTCTGCTGTGACACTCCTCTGCCCGCTCCAGAGCCGCACGCAGTGCATCTACCGACGTCGCAAGCCGCATCTGCTGGTTGACTGATGCTTGCAGTATGCGGGTATGCTCATCCGAGAGGTCATCTGCCTCCTCGGCATCCTGTCCCTCAGGGTGTGCGCGGCCCTGATGCTTAGCACCCCTTGAGGGTGGGCACTGCACACCAGGACCAGGTCTGGGCATGTCCACAGGCAATGCACTGACGCCGGCCCCTGACACTGTACCCCCAAGCCCATTGGCCGACTGCTGATGCTGCCCCTCTGGCTGCCACTCCCCAGGGCTCACTGGTGCCACCGCAGTGGCCGCAACAGTCCCACTGTCCTGGACACACACCAGTGCTGCCCCACTGGTGCTGACAGGCACCGGCTGGGACTATGATGATACGCAGGCCTCCACGGTGGCACCACCCACAGCCATGGCCGCGATGTTACCTGCTGTGTGGCCATCCCGAGGCACACATGTGTCACTGCCCATGGTGTTAGTGACATCATCATCGGTGATGGACCCGGCACCAGCCTGAGTCACAGCATGCTGGCATCCATGGACGCTGGCATGCTGGGACATGGGCAGGGCCTCCTCCACACCTGTTCCAACAACATCAGTCTGGACAGCCAAGCGGGCCCACTGTCGCACTGAGCCGCATATACCTGTGGAGGTGGATGGGCCCTCCTCCATCTCCATCTGACTGGCCTCAGTGGACAGGCCCACCACCACTGATCCATGCAGTTGCTCAGGATCTGTAAGGGAAAACAAAGTCGCGTTACTGCATGTGACCTACCCTGCCCCCCCAATAGACAGACCATGACCTACCATGCAGTGACGGGCTACCACCTGTCTGGAAGCCACCACCTGGAACACCCTCAATGGCACAACACTGCATGCTGCCAGCAACCCTCTCCTCCTGTGGGGTCAGGTGTAGCACCTCCAGCTGTCCCCCACCTGTCGCAGCTCATGCTGCCCTGATGGCAGCCACCTTCTCCTTTATCCTCCTCCTGTCTGTGCCCATCTTCTTCTTGCACTCCTGCACGGAGTGCTGGTGGCTGCCATGCAGGTTCACTGCATGCGCCACGTCCTCCCATGCAGCAGCACGAGCCTGTGGTGTTCCCTGCCATCCGCTGAGAAGCGGCTCCTGATCCAGGTAGGCCTCAAACAGGACATCCGTCTCGGCCTTGGTGAAATGAGGCCTCCTCCTCCTCCCATCACTGTGTTCTTCCTCTCCCACAACTCACTCAGTCATGATTTAGCCTGTGAGAATGAAAGTTGTTACCTGTGACTGTGCAGTCCCATGCAAGTCCCAAAATCCACAGTCCACACTCCCAAACAGCATGCAACTCACCAATAGACTGCAGTAACTGACTATGGCCAGTGCAGCCCAATGCCACACTTTTATAGCACAACCCATGCAAATGAGGCAAGGCGCAACTTTAAGTGGATGCAAATTGCAGTGCTGTGCCATTGAACGGCTGATTAGCTGATTTGCATATGACTGCTGAATATCGCGCTGTTGTGCTTTGCGCAATTGTGTTGAACGTGCTGAGCCAAGGGCGCAGTTCTGTGACATGCACAGTACACACCTCACTGCACATGCCCGGGTGGCTGACACAGGCATCTGCCATGCTGCTGATGTGCTGTGCATGGGAGGCAATGCAGGGCACGGCCACCATTGTGCCAGTGGCGCTACAGTGATGTTCACCTATATGGTGCTGTGGCACTGGGGCATCATAGGCGCACTGGGGCAACAGTGTGGTAGGCCGCTACTGGAGGTAGCACACAGGCACCCAATTGCGCTACACACATTGGGTTCCAATGGCGCCTGTGTCTGTCTCTGCGCCAGAGACCCTTGACCCTGTGCCCGACCTTTGCCCCTAGGCGCCATGCGTCAGGCATGGGTGCACCACTATCGCACTGTTCGGTGACAGCGCGATAGGGAATGGCAGCGCTGTACCGCGCAGCATCTGCACGTGGTGGAACCGTGCTGCAAAGTGCCATTTTGAAACTACTGAGCAAGTGAGATGGCGCGGAGGAGAGCTGCCCAGTGGAGCCAGATCGAAATGGCAAACATGGTTGCCACTGTTGAGCCACTTTGTGGCCCACTGTTTGGGGAGGCACCCCTGGACAGGTCCAGGAGCCAGGTGTGGCAGGAGGTGGCCAACGCCCTGGAGGAGGCCACAGGAATGGGGCGGACGGTGGAGCAGTGCCGCCACAGGTAAGGGGACCTGAGGCGGAAGGAACTGGACCTGCTTGCCCACCTGCAGACACGTGCCAGGAGGGGCACGGTGCCATGGCCAGGTAGATGTAAAGTCCACACACTTTTATCTTCCATATGGGTATCACAGCTGCATGTGTCTGGAACATGGGGGAGGGACCACCCGGTGTTGGCTGTGGTGGTGTTATCAGGGTGTGAGGTGGGTGGGTCTGGCTGGGTGGGATTGCACACACACATGGGGGCAGGGGGACTTTGCTACAGGATTGTACTGATGTTCCTCCCTCCATGTTTGCACCTTAGGGCCAGAAGAGAGATGGCTGGCCAGGGAGCAGAGGCGCCAGCAGGAAGACAGGGCCAATAGGAGGGGCGAAGGTCCACAGCGCCAGAGGGACCAGTCGGATGATGGTGAGTGCCTTACCTCCAGGATTACTATTGCATGCTGTGTAACAGGGCAGGCAGCGGGGCATGGCCACCATCCACTGACACCACTGCCATGCACGCAACTTGTTACAGTCAGCACTGTCCAGTGGCACTGCATGTCTGGGAGTGCGTCAATGGTGGTCCACGCGTGCACCGGGTACATGGCTGTGCCACTGCCTTCGCACCACATAGCCATGTCACTACACAGCCATGGTGGTGCCGTGCAGGACTTGGCCAGTGGGTGTGTGCAGCGGTCCGCATGGCTGTGTGCACCTGGGTGGGCAGGTCTTGTGGGCAGGATCACTGTGGGTGGTCACACACCATCACAGAGGCATGTCCCACGGCCGTATGCCATGCACAGTGGGTGGGCTGTATGGGGCTGTGCATTCACACCTATTGACTATGCTCCCTTGTCCTAGATGTCCACCAGCTGCAGGCAATCCGGGAAGCACTGCAGGAAATACTGACCATGGTGAGAGCATCACTGGACATCCTGCGGGGGTTTGAGCGGCTGGGTGTCCGGCGGAGACATGGAAGGTGGAGCAGCTGGAGCAGGGAGCGGGGCTCCCACTGACCATCTATATGCCCCTGATTTCCCCTAACCCCCTGGACCCACCCTCACACCCCTACTTTCCTGTCCCATTTGTTCACCCCTGCCCCTTACCCACCCCCACCTTGTTTGTGGCCCTCCCCCCACACATTTGTACATAGTTGTAAATAGTTTTGTTTGATGTTTTTGATTACAATTCTTTTGATATGAATACTGTGGTGGTCTCTGATTTGCAGCGGGCTATAGGTGCTCAGCTGCAGTGGTGTGCATGGCGTCAGGGGTGGTGCAGTCATGGGTATGTGTGTGTGTCCGTGGGGAAGTGACTATGGTGTGGGAGTAGCTATCAGTCAGTGTCTGTGGTGTGTGTGTTGTTCCCTGTGCACTGGATGACTGTGTGCAGTGGTCCATGGTGCATGCTCTGTATCCATGGCACCTGTCAGCCCGTCCATGGCCTGTGCAGCGGACACCCTTGCATGTCTATGACCTGCACGGTCTGCTGGCATGTCAATGGTGGCTGTCCATGCAGGGCAGCCACTGTACCCGTCACAATGCTGGGTTGTCTCCTGTCACTGGTGTGGTGCATGTCTGCCTCGGGTGACACTGTGGCCTCCATGGTTGTTGTCCCACCTCCATGCTGTGGCTTGTGTGTGTTGCAGGGGATGTGCACCACTGTCTGTGACTTGTGCTCCGGGCAAATGATGGTGGCGTACAGGTCCACAGTGCCTGCGCAGGGTGGCTGGCACTCCTGTGCCATGGAGGACTGCTGGCCATGTGTACACGGTTTCCATGGGCCCACGCTGGGGGCTTGGTTACCCCGCTACTGCGTCCCTGTGTTGTTGTGCCCTTGGGTATGGGTGGGTGTTTGTCCATGCACTGTGTTGCATCCGGTGTAGTGCATGCTTCCACGCACCACTGTGGGTGTCTGCGCTGGCTGTTGTGGCCAGTGCTGGGTTGGGGTGTGCCCTTGGGAGGGTGTGCAGGGTGCTGTACCACTGGTGGTGGGGTCCAGGGCATGCCCTGTCACGTGTGGGGTACCTCGTGTGCCGATGCATGGTCGGTCTCTCAGCTGTACCTCTGGGGGGCTGTGCATGGTGGCACTGTGTATGCCGTCGTTGCATCACTGTGTGCTGCCACCCACTGATGGGTGCTCGTGGCGGGGCTGCCTTGCATGGTTCTGTGGTGCACAGGGTTGCATTGTCACAGTGGGGGTGGTGGCATGCATGGGGTATCCTGCAGTGGTGGATGCTGCTCCTGGGCAGGGTGTCTGGGGGTCACGGTGCAGGGTGTGCTCTGCATTGGGTGGATGGTGTGGCACGGGGTGGTCAGCCCTCCTTGTGTGCCGGTCACAGCTTGCCAGGGGGTGTGATGGGGCACCATGGCCCAGCTGTGGGTTGGTTGCTTGTCTCCATGGGCCAGTGGTTATTCCAGCCCTCCCCTAGTTGTGCAGTGCATGGGGTGTGGGGGGACGATGTCTGTTCTGCTGTGTGTTCCTCTGCCCATCTGTGGCATGGGTGGTGGGCCCCTGCATCCCAGGTTGTGCTGTTGCATTGCTGCCCTGCTGCTGGGGGGCGTCCCTGGTTGTGCTATGGTGCCTCTGGACTGCTCAGCTGAACATGTCTTGTTGCGCTATGGCGCATCATATATGCTCAGCTTCCCCTCCCTAGCTGCGCTATGGCACAGGTGGTGCGATATTCAGTCGTCGGCTGTAGGCGCATCTTGGCCGGCTCAGTTTTTGAATATTGCGCCTCTTGCGCATGGGCTCAATGGACTTGCGCTTGCTCCTGCTATTGCGCACTTTTTGAGTGCAGTTTGAATATCTGGGCCATGGTCTAATTCCACTGTGACTCAACTGAACCCCCTCTACCTTTCTGTCGCTGTGCTGTAAACTGACCCCCTACACCCACCACAGCTCCCTCAGCTCTGATCCTACACCACTCTGCCATCTGAGCATCTAAATTGCGGTTCTTAGCCCTCCTTCTAACTTCCCTTTCATTAACCTATTCACTCAGGAGCTTTGACACCCACTTCTTTACATCTCCGCTTTTCCAAATATCTGCCAGGCAAGCCTTGTTTTCCTACAAAACCTACAATGCGTGGTGCACAGACCAACAGTACACAGGAAATTGCAGACTGTATTTATTACGTCTCTGACAGTAAGAGGGTAGACAGCACTGATGCTCTTTTCCTACAGACTCTCCCAACTCTGAAACAACCTACTTCCCCATTTGCTCCTCTTCCTCTCCTTTCTCCCTGAAAGTTTTACTTTGTGAGTTCATTGTTCAGTCCTGCTCTTGTATCTCACTTTTCCCAAGTGTTTTGTGCCCCATCCTGCCTATTTTCGCTGGCACCTTTCCTTTCCTTGTCTGTCCCTTGGCACCCCTTATGGGCTCTATGTACCATATTGGCTGTAATTTCCTTAGCATTACTATGCTGGCTTCATCGCCTGTTGTACTATTGTTACCTTTTGGCACCTGCTATACTCTGTGCCAAGCTGTCCTGTACAGGCTGGCAGTATAGCGTACAGGTTAGCGTAATGAGCTGTGAATGAGCTTGGTACATCCAGAAGACCTGGGTTTGATTCCCACAGCCTCCACTTGCATGTTGTGTGACTTTAAGCAAGTCACTTAGCCATCCCTGTGCTCCCGGGCCACCGCTTAAAACAGGCCTTGTGGGTCTTAGCCGGTTACCAGACAATATAAAAATGGTATCTCTGATATTGCCTCATTTTTTCCACGACTTGTTGCCTAACTTGGATCCGTATTTGCCTGGATTGTATCCTCATATTGCAGTATTTTCTGTAACATTTATACCGTTGCTCCTTTCCCCAGGTCATCCCTCTTTTCTTGCTTGGACTTGGCAACCTCCCAGCTTCTGTCAGCAGGCACCCTCTGCCATCCGACCAGTGAAGAACCACAAAGTGAGTGCCTGACAGTGTCTGCACCATCATTTTAATTTTTTCTCTGTGGTACACTCTCCTTTCCCTCCCACCACCCCACAACATTGTGCAAGTTCCCAAAGGACCAGATTGTGCACATTCCGTTCCTTCATTCCAATGGTGGAGCGAGCTCCACAGCCCAAAATCAAGGGTCACTGTGGTGACAGAATGCACCACCAGTTCCTTCCCTGCTGGGACACACTGCCATCAGCAAGGTCTCTCCCAGCCTGCAGCATGAGTATTGCCACACCGAGTTTGCTCCAAAATCCAGGTCACTGGGTCATCAGGCAGCATTCTTGGGGAATATTTCTAAGTAAATAAAAACCTAGGTCTGAGTATTCACAGCTCTGCACACTAACCATTAAGCTGCGTGGTCTCCTATTCCCAGCTTAGGCTTAGCTCCATGGGGCACTAGTGCTGTAAAAGCACACAGGCTCAGCCAGAAGAGTTGGAAATTATGATCTCTTCGTCAGATCTTCACTCTCCTGATGGAGTCTTACTCTCAAAAGTAAATCTTTTTCTTTGTATGTCCAACATCATCTTTGTTGTTTTTCTTACAGTCTCCTTACAAAACAATACAAATTGAGGGAGCACTCCCAACTAAACAAAGTGCTTGTTCATCTCCATGTGAGATACTCTCATTTGGTAAATTTTCTTAAGGGCAGGTGTCTTGGAAATGGTCTCTTTTGGGAGATTTTGTTAATGTTTTAAATATAATTTTACCTTGGTCAATAATATATAGAATAACTTAGATGGTGTGTGTAATGAGAATTTTATACACCCAAGGTGTGTGATGCTATATAAAACCTCAGAGTGAAGCTCAAGTGGTGTATACAAGAATCACACACTAAAGGTGTTCATGAAATTCAAGTTACCCCTTCCCCCATGTCTTATTTTATATAATTGCTGGATGCAAAATCCAGAATTCAAAGAAATGAATCCTCCTAAATCTCCCCCATCTTCTCCCTAAGAAAATAAGTTTTTTTTCTATGTGCAGTCAGGAAAATGCCTTTTAAAATGACCATCAGAGCCAAAATGTCAACAATTTAGGAGCTTAACAATTGCAGTCATGTCACTTTCGGCATACTAAAATTGGGTTGCCATGGCGATCCTGACTGACGTCTGTAGAGAGAGTTCACTGTGGATGTCCGTTAATAGGGAGAGAGAGAACAACATGCTGTGGTGAAGGTAACTTACTAGCTCATGCAACTGATGAACATTGTCAGCTCAGGCAGTGAGGGGAGAAGGAGAAGGAACATGCTGTCTCGAGAAAGCACGACACGTTGATTTCAATGCGCAATTGCCATTATATATATTTATATTGAATTTTGTTGACCTGGTAAGCCCACTGGGCCTGGAAGTCCCTTTTTCATGGACGACCGGGGCTACAGATGGTAAGCAACTGAAATTGAACCAGATTAAGTTGTTGGTGGTATGTTTTTTATTTAGTGAATGGAAGAAATTTGGTCAGGACACCGGGGAAATTCCCCTACTCTGATGCTGCTGTGCTGATGTTTCTGCATTGTGGCCAGTAGGGGGACAGGCCATTTCCAAGATGGCCACTCCAAGTGGACAAGGGAAGGAGAAGGAAGTCTGTGGAGCAGGAGAGCTAGCCTCGACTCTTGCTCCAGGTGTTGTGGAGGCTCCAGCCGTGGATTTGGCTGAAATTGAATCAGATATTGAACTTCAGGATGCTTTTGTGAGCTGGGAGCAATCGGTTTTGGATAAAACAAAGAAAGAAACTGGACAGTTGGAAATTGCAACAACAGGAAGAGAAAAGGTATTGTCGGTATTTGAACCTGCAACCTCTACAGAAAAGTCGCTTATTAAACCACTAAATGTGGGTCTGAAACAGGAAAATGCTGCGATAATGTTTTCTGCAGAAATGGAAGAACCAATTTCATCAGATAGCTCCAAAGGAAGTAGATGAATTTAAAACTGCAGGCTGACAGAGAAAGCCAAGATATTAAAACACAGCAAACAGACTGCAGGACAGTGGCGCAAAATATGGAGCAAAAAAAGGTACTGTGTCTTATTTAAGTTATAGTTCTGGCAGAATAGAGTTGCCAGCAAAGAAGTTTGCCTCTGGTGTTAAAAGAATGCTCTGTCCTTGTTTAATGAAGCCTCACTGCAGTGTGTTGAGCTCCCTGACTACAGCAGGTGTCAGCCTGATTGTAATGAAGAGCACAAAGGCAGAGTTAAGGCTGATCCCAAGATTGTCAACAGCTCTGTGGAAGAGAGCTTAGAGCAGCAAGGCTTGAGCTCCATTTCCCAAGAACAAATAATCTCTCTGAATTCAGTACAGGCTGGTATTATCTCTGCTGCTAAAAGTGAGTGCTTACTGCCAGTTTCGGTCTCTGATAATGTCAAAGGAAGTAACGAAGTGAAGATAAATGATTTATCTGCACAGAATATATTGCCATCTACTTTTTGTGAAAATAAAACAGCACAGTTGAACAAGGTAGCTGGGTTTGTGTTCAAACAGCAGAGTCAAGAGATTTCAGCAACTGACTCAGCTGTTACATATCAAAAGACTGACGGTTCCCAAAGTGGGGCTATAGATTTCTTTTTTCTGACGAAATGAACCAAAAAAGTCTACAGCTGATATACAGATGGCAGACCCTTTTTATATAAAAAGGCTCGCAAGATTCTTGGTCACCTCATAAAGCTTTAAGTGAAGCAGGGTGGAAACAGACAGTAGCTGGTGTATGGAAGCCTGATCCTGCTTGGGACTCGAACTTATCTTTATCTCAGCATTCTCCTGAGTGGATTCCAGGTGGACAGCAACAGAAAGGGGAGGAAATTCTCTTGCAGGAGCCCATTCGGTTTAGTACAGATGAGGTCACTGTACAACCTCCCCCCCCTCCCTCTTCACAGAAGCCATTGATGTCTGAACTTTTCACAAATTCCCATAGGGAAGCAGCCCCTAGGTGCAATGCTGTGAGGCTGAGGTATAAAGGAGGGTTAGAAACTAGGCCAGATAGGCATTATGTGGGGAAAACCTTGTTGAAAGACTCACTGCATTTCACCCCTCAGGATGTTTATGCTTTCATTAATATTTCAGGGGAGGACAATTATGACATAAGTTTTTGTTCTCAACAGGCTTTAGAGTTGTTCTGGGTTAGGTATGGTCAAGTTAAGTATTCTCCTATGTGGACACCCTTTATTGTTATACCACTCTCAAAACCCTGATTAAGTTTGTTACAGTTATGTTCGAAATGAAGGGTATGGGTGGAAGACATAACCTTTTGGTTAAAAAAAAAATGTGAAGTACTAAGTGAGCCAGAGCCTATTTTAGATACAGAGGGGTTCTGGACTGGAGGATGGAAGTATAAAGTTAAATTAAGGCAAACAGAGGCTGGAATTGAACATATACCTAACTCCTTTTTGTTAGGAAAAGATAGAGGGGTATGTTTTTACAGCGGGCAGCCCCATGCATGTTATAAGTGTGGGGCTAGAACGCACCTTTCAAGTGTATGCGATCAGCCCCGTTGTGATAATTGTGGGGAGGTAGGACATTTAACCATGTTTTGCAGCACTCTATCAAGTTGAGATTTGTGCAAAACTAAAGGCCATGTGTTCAAACTATGTCCTTGGGCTGCCCAAAAAAAATCCTTTTGTTCTAATTCTGAGGTTTTTATTCAAAAAGCCCAAGAATCCATGGTTAAAGCTACTCTCCAGGATACGTGCCCCCTCCCTGCAACAAATCAGATGAAACTCCCTCTAGGCAAGAGAGAAATTGGAAAAGAAGGGGTTTAAAGGGAAGGTGTTGAACAAAAAAGTTAAACTCACCAAGTGGGAGGATCAGCATGAGATATCCTCAGAAATGGTTAAGATAGTTAAGGGCAACATGGGTCCCCTAACCTCTCAGATTTCCCTCCAGTGTGTTATACGGAAGGGTCACAGATGCAGTGGTAGGTGGCAGCCGCCGTTGATAAACCAGTGACTGTACTGCCCCAAAGAAGATCTTTACAGAATTCACTATCAAAACCCCCCACCCCAGTGGAACAGATTGATACCAGTAACTCATATGCGGCTCTGTTTTCCTCTTGGGGTAACACTGAGATAGAGGTTGAAGATTCAGACTCTCAAAAATCCTCACTTTCAACCAGGTCACAAATCACGGATAATTACAAGGATAAAAAAAAGAAAAAGAGGAAAAAACAATGATTTAAATACTTAAAAGGTTAATGAGGTTGGTTTGGGGTTCTTTGAATGTTCATAGCTTATTGAATATGGTTAAGCACAAGCCCTCTTTCATTATATACATGAATTTCCCTGTTTCTGTTTGTTTTTACAAGAGACATGGATGTATTCCATAGATCAGTTGGTGGCATTTAAAAGAGATTGGTTTGGGGCCCTTTCATTTTGGTCATTTGGGAAGATTCCCGAGTATGGTATAGGAATAGTGTTTAATTCATATGACTTCCAGTTACACAATTTGATAGATCTAATACCAGGAAGGGTCCTGATTATCGATGGGAAGTGGCAAGGGCTAAGCTATAGGTTTATCAACATTTATAACCCCCAAACAAAAGCAGGTAGAGTTAATTGTCTTAAATCAGTACAGCCTTTTTTATTAACAACAGTTAGAGTATTATGGGGGGGGGACTTTAATTGTCCCATTTCGACCCATGCTAGTAAAAAAAATAAAAAAACATACTGTGACTCTAATGCTTTAAGTAAAATTATAAAAAGTGCTGGACTCTTGAACTGTCATAATGCTTTACAGGTTGGAGAAGGTTTTTCGTTTAAAAAGGGGAAGAGATTTTCTCTAATAGATCATATGTTAGTGTCACCTAATATGCAAATAGAATCTTTTAAAATATTTCCTAGTGAATTCTCGGACCATTCCTTTCTATTAAGTTCTTTTAGCTTTTCAGACAGGCAAGAAAAAAGGCTAGTTAGATGGAAACTCAATAACTCCTCATTAGAACTCCCTTATATACAAGCTGGGGTGAGATACCTATTAAGAGCCAGGTTATCAGTAGCCTTTTATATTCAGATTTGGGAGATTGGTGGTTAGAGACTAAATCGGACTTAAGGAAATGGTTTAAATTGCAAGGAGCTAGAGCAAAGAATGACAAATTCCTGCACTATTTAGGTTTAAGACAACAATTACAGAGGCTTATGACTATAGCTTATTCTTCTAGGATGGATTACTCAGAACAAATTGCTAATCTTAAAGAAAAATGAAAGAGTTTCAGTATGATAGAGGAAAACCATGCAGGCCATTTTAACTAATGGAATTAAAAATCACCCATTGGGGATCCATTCGAAATGTGTAAACAGGTAAGAGATTCTATGAAAATGGAGGAACTCAAAGATTTAGATGGTAATTTGGCATCCTCTGTGGCCCAACTAAGAGAAGTGATTGTAGAACATTACCGTCTTTGAAGCCTCTTGAAACAATCCCAATTCAGCTATGGCCGCCTATTTAAAAAGATATTTTAGTTCCAGTTAACCTAGTTGGGAGATCGGAGGTATGGGAACCTATCACCCAACAGAGATTTCAAGCTCCATTAGGTTATTGAAACTAAATATTTCCGAATAGATGGGATTTCCAATTTTATAAATTATTTTCAGACTGAACTTAGTCAGTGCCTATGTCTCTTATTTAGGTTTTTTTAGACAAAGCTACAATCTATCCCTCTTTACAGAAGGGTTATTGATTTATATATTTAAGTCAGGATAAGCAAAACATTACTAACTGGAGACCAATCACTCTTTTAAACTCTGATTATAAAATCTTTACTGGTATTTTAAATAATAGGCTGAAGAATTTAGCAAAGAAGTTATTTCACCCTTTCAATATTGTGGGTTACCAGATAGAAGAGTCCAGTCTGCTCTGATGTTGATTCGAGATGTAACTGAGTATTTTACTGAGTTAGGGTCAACTAGATGCTTAATAGCAGCTGACCTAGAAAAAGCCTTCGATAGAGTTCATTTGCCGCTCCTTTCCTTACCCTAGCATTATGGGGTTCCAAAGCAATTAGTGAAAATAACTGAGAAATTATATGATAATTATACAGTAATTCCATATTTAAAAGATCAGAAGGGAAGGTTTTAAGTTAACTACAGGAGTTAGACAGGGTTGCCCTCTAAGCCCTCTTCTTTATATTTTAGCTCTAGACCCTTTTTGCAAACGATAGTTTCAGACAGATTTGGAAGGGTGTTACAGTGAATGGGCAGAGGGATTTGCATTTAAGGATACAAGCCTATGCTGATGATTTAGTAGTATACTGGGAAGATATGGCCTCAGTAATTCATTTTAGACTGCATTTGAGGCCTTTGCAAAGGTATCAAATGCAAAAATAAATTTAAATAAAACAAAGGGATTATTTATTGAGCTACTGGTGCTGAGGAAGTGTGTCAGGAGGGTAATAACATCTCCGTAAACCTCTTAAAATATTAGGGATATTGTTCGGTTCCCAGAACATGCCTGTTGAAAATGGGAAGATGTCATTATTAAAATAGAGAGAAAGGTTAATAGATGGAAACAGTGGAAAATGACCAAATTAAAAAGGGTTCAGGTAATCAAGCAATTTCTTCTTCCAACGATACAGTATGTATCGATGATTTTTCCTTCCTGTGTTTCTTGAGACTAGAATATATAGTGTGTTTTTCAAATGTTATGGGGAAATCGCTAAATCCTGTTAAAAGGAGCTATACGTATTTAATGAAAAATAAGGGTGGTTTAGGAAATGGTAGACCCAGTGATTTTGTGCATGCTTTGTTTTTATCAAACTCAATTAAAGAAGGGTTAAAAGTAGAACTAGAGGCAGTAGAGTCATGGAACTTGAAAACAATGGGTAAATACTTTAAGAATTGGTACACTATAGCCCTAAACTGAATCGCTACTTATATATTCCATCATATTTTAGGCCAACGGCGAGAAATTGTTCAAATGGAAAACACAGAAACAGGTAATTCTGAATAACAACATGAAGGGCTTTATCATTTTCTAATGTCGTTGACTCTTCCTCAGAACCAGGATTTAAAAATTGTCCTATGACTTTAAATTCTAGTGTATTAGCTCAATTAAACTGTAAGAGGATGCCTCAAAACAATGGGAGACGCAGTGGCTGATCTTTACGGAAACTGAATGTCAGAGGAAATGCTAAGTACAAGGTTTTACAGGAAAGATTGTGCCCATACTTGGATTGTATTAATGTAGAAGAATCGATGGAACATTTTTTTTCTTAGATGTTCATATGCGACTGGGTTTATGGTCATACCTAGAAAAGCTTTGGGATTTAAATGGTTGTAATATGTCTTATGAATTTTTGATTCTAGGATGTTATCCCAAGAATTTGTCTGAATTTCACCAAGAAACATTATCCTTATTTTGGGATGTCTAAGATATTATTTATAAGGCCAGGTTCAATGGGTTCTTTATCAAAAGAGAATGCCTTACTCTTGTGTAAGTAGGTTAGTCATCAAGAGCTTATACTGATTTATACACAGGACGATCAAAGAGTGACCCCAGGAACTTTACGTAAATGGTGGAAGGGTTTTCTTCACTTTATTAAGTTCAAATAATAAGAGTTAAAAGTGGACTGGATATTTGTTAATAGTTTACTTCTCATGATTTTTTGTGTTCTCGTAGCGTTTACAATGTAATACTTGCACATCTCTTTGATTTTGTTATGTTATATGTTATGGAAAAGTGTTGTTCTATCGATTATCCTACTTTAAAGTGTTGCTGTTTATGTTTTTTTATGTCAATAAAAACACCCCTACTCTGTAGGGTTGAGTTTCCGCTACCGACAGCATGGAGGAGTCAGTTGGAGCCCAGACTGACTGTGAGACAGACCTTCTTTTTTCTGTCATGCCGACGATACCAGACGACAAAGCACTACAAGATGGAACCATAGGCACAGACCAACTAGAGTTGAAACCGTCGCTACACTCCTTACCAGACAATATTTCCAATATTTTTGACTTTCCGAATAATAAACCGGATGGCCAGGATTTTCAGCATGATGCCACTATGATTCTGCCGGAACGACTTTCAATGACTGCGGTAGGTGTAACGCCGCTCATTCCCCCTGTACCTTCCAGTTCTGCAGTAAAGGCTACCGTTGAGACTACTGCTTCACGACTGGGAACGGCATCCAACCAGACTTTCGACCTCTTTTCCAGACTTACTACTTCTGACTCTCGAACTGTGGTACGTTCTAACGACCCTACCACTACAGGACTGCTGGTTTCTCAATTCAGCCTAAAACCACGAGTGGATATTTCGGAGGACTCCTGGACTGCATCGGACGCCTTAACAAAAGCAGGATGGACTCAGTCTTCACTGGGAACCTGGACTCCAGATCCTGCTTGGGACGCGACTTCACACAGTGTTTTGTTCTCCACCACCAGGCCTGCTACATCCATGAGCTCCAACGAGGTACCACATATTACTTCTAGTTCAAATAAGGACACTGTTGGACTTAAAAATGACTCGAGTATTTCTGTTAAATCATGGGGGGACATTATGGATGTTGCTGATCAAAATGTTATGCAATCTTCCCATGAGACTACTGATGTTCATGAAACACCCCTTATTTCTCTACATGTAGCACCTGATGCCCCCCCATGAGCTCATGTCCACTACAGTTATCCCACCACCAAAACCCGCGATTTCCCCATCCCCTACTATTTTGACTTCTAGACCAGGCTCACCTCCTCTCCTAGAGGATCCTAAGCCAGGATCATCTAAATCACTATCCCCTATTCTAGATGAAAATCCTATAGAACAAGTATCTGGTAGACCACCGATTCTATCCGATCTTTTTAAAAACAAACTTGAACAAACGCCCCGTAGGAATGCCATTTGCCTCTGCTATAGGGGTGGGCTCCCTGAGTTTCCCAACAGATACTATGTGGCTAGGACCCTTCTAAAGGGCAGGCTACATTTTCAAGCCTCCGACATATATGCCCTCATACATATTTCAGGGGAAGAGACTTTTGACATTAGTTTTAAAACCTCTGCTGGGTTGGATCATTTCTGGCATTTATATACCTTACAAAAAAATGACCCTGTTTGGACCCCCTTTTCTGTTGTACCCTTGTCCAAACCTACATTCACTGCGACAATTATGTTCCGAACGGCGAGAGTTAGCATTAGTGATATCTATCACTGGTTACAAAATCACTGTAATGTCCTATCTCCTCCTGAAGCTATCCTGGATGATGATGGTTTATGGACTGGTGGCTGGAGGTTTCGGTAAAATTATTTCAAGTTAATTCAGAAATTGTACACCTTCCAAATAGTTTTTTTCTCAGTAAAGACGGGGGGTTTCTACGGTGGTCAACCTAGAGCCTGTTACAAAAGTGGTGCTACCACACATTTGAGTAGTATCTGTGACTTACTTAAATGTAGTTTTTGTGGGGGATATGGACATCCAAGCATGACTTGTAAAAATGTGTTTCGCTGTAATTTATGCAATAAAACAGGACATGCGTACCATCAATGTCCATGGGCCAGTAAAAATAGGTCTGAGGGTTGGAACTCTGAAGCATTGGTACAAAAAGCACAAACTAAGGTACTAGAACATATTGCTCCCCTGACCACTGCTCCTGCACTTTCGATACCCCCCCCAGAACAACCTATCCCTTCAACACAACAAGATCAGGTTGCCCCACTGCAACCCTCTAATGACCCCCCTACCGAGATCTTACTTGCTCAACCATCTGTTTCTACCACTGTTGATAAAGAGGGATGTCAAACTGGAAGGCGGGTTACTAGAGCCACTGCCAGAAAATCACTTAAAACCCCTGATGTCCCCCTGTCTAATGCTTTTGAATGTCTAAAAGGAGACAGAGAGGATTCAGATGGGGACTCGGATGTGTCTGCCATGCCCTCTGATGTAGACACCCAGCGACTAAAACCACCTGATGTTAGCAGGAAAAAACTAACCAAAACAAAAAAGGGTGGTAAGAAAAGGAAAAACATGACGGTAATGGATGGGAGTGGCTAACCTGAATTTTCACCAAATGGATCTCCGTATAGCCTCTCTTAATGTATGCAGCCTGAAGGGCTTTAAGAAGAGAATGGGTTTTCTACATTATGCCACCTCCCTCCAATTGGATATTCTGTTATTACAAGAAACACATATTTCCAGTTTATATGATGTACAACAACTGAAACGAGGATGGTACAAAGGCCCCTCTTATTGGATGTTTGGAGATGATATAGCAGATGGTGTAGCTGTTCTCTTTTATTCTTCCCACTTTTCTATCACCCACATTGTTAATATTTATCCAGGTAGAGCACTTATTATAGATTTCACCAAACATTTCTTAACATTTCGGGTTATAGTTATATATAGCCCACAAACTAAAGCTACTCGAATAGCTTTGCTAGATTTAATTAAGCCCTATCTATGTACACGTAAATGTATTATTTGGGGAGGAGATTTTAACTGCTCCATAGATACGAAGAACAGGATCTCCTCGGGGAAAAAGGTCTACTGTGACTCCCTAGCCTTGTCCACTTTGATAAAAGATGCAGATCTGATAGACGCATATCGTACTCTACACTCCGATGCAGGCTTTACCTATCATAGATCAATATATCATACCAGGATAGATTATTTCTTTATTTCACGTCAGTGTATCCCACGCCGCATTTCTGTAATTCCAAATGAGATTTCTGATCATTGTCTTTTGAGTGGTCACTTCTCAATTGGCTCCCCTACTGTATCCATATCGTATCACTCCCTATGGAAATTGAATAATTCTTTGTTTTCTCCAGAATCTGTTCAGATGCACTTACACGCTCTATTCCAAGCACGGGTATCAGTTTTGATTTGTTATGATTCCATGTGGGACTGGTGGAAAGACACTATAACGGAACTAGCCATTTTTTTTCAGTCCTTAGGTAAAAAAAATGTCAGAGAAGGTTACCTTACCTATTTATCATAACCACAATCAGCTATATAAATTAATGTCTCTTCAAACTATTTCCTCAATTGATTATTCCTCACAAATATCCAGAATAAAAGCTTGTATGTTTTCTCACAATATGATAATGCCCGATCACTGAATTACCTTATGCAACCGCACTTGATTTCCCCATCTGCTGACCCTTTTTGCTTTTAAAGAGAGACTCCATTCGACTGTCATGCATGGTTTGGAAGATACTCAAGGTACTGTTCAGACCTCCATCCCAGATATGTTATCTGTCACATCCGATTATTTACAGACCCATTTTTGTACTGTTCCGGACTCCCTTCCAGATGTATCTCCCATTATGTCAGCACCGTTGCCCAAGCTTCCCTCACATTTCATTCCTGCACTAATCAGCCGGATTTCTCAGGAAGAAGTTGCCAGTGCCATTTCTCATTTACAGTTAAAGGTTTCCCCTTGGCCAGACTGCCTCACACATGAATTCAATAAAAAGTTTCAGGTACATTTATTAGAAACTCTGGCGCAAGTCTTCAATTATATTTTGGATAATCTGGATACAACATCTAATTTTGGTATATCCATCCTAAAATTCTTATATAAAAAAGGAGACATAACGTCCCTGGCAAATTGGAGACCACTACATCTTTTAAATATGGGAATTTAAGATTTTTTCTAAAATTCTTTGCTCTAGATTACGAACAGTTGCACCAGATTTAATAGATACAGCTCAAACCTGTGCTATACCGGTGAGACATATTCAAACAAATCTCTTTTATTACGAAATCTTTGAAAAAAAACACATGATCAGATATCTGGTTATCTTTTTGTCTTAGATCAATCAAAAGCATTCGATTTAGTACATCATAACTTCTTATTACACGATATCACTGTATGGTATCCTGATAAATTCATATCTGGATTTCACATGCCTCCTCAGCATTTTTTTCCTATGATAAATGGTTTCAGAGGCCCAACCCTGTTACAACGGGTAGGACTCCGGCAAGGCTGCCCCTTTAGTCCATTGTTATATGTGTTTGCTTTAGATCCCATCATTAGACAGATACAATGGAATTCAGACATTATGGGTATAACACCTCACCCGAATTTGTTACCTGTTAAAATCTCTGCTTATGCAGATGATGTGGTCTTATTCTGTCATAATCAACTTTCCGGAGAAAAAGCTATTCAGATCTTTTCATCTTTTACATTAGTATCTGGAGGTAAACTTAATCTCGAGAAAAGTATATGTATCCCATTGCATCATATCTCTGCAGCTACGACAGCAATACATGGTATTAGGGTATGTACTACACCCCAGAAAATTCTAGGGATATGGTTTAACACATCAAATGATGCTACCTATAATTGGGAGACTCGCCTTGCACTTGGTGATAACAAGGTATGTCTTTGGAAATCATGGAAGCTAAGTAAAAAGAAACGGGTCATGGTGGTGAAAAATTTCTATCCCCAATCTTTTATTTTGAGCCACATTTTAGTCCACCTAAACATTTAGAAAACTCGCTATTCAGTCTTTTTTTCAAATGTTATGGGCAGTCGCCTGAACCCTGTTAAAAGACATATCAAATATTTGCCTCACGAATCAAGGAGGTTTATGGAATGATAAACCTCTCTTTTTTTTCTTTCTTTTTCTCCATCACATTTTCAGAGCCATACCTATATGATGACTATATGTGATTCAGCGGGCGCAAAGCGTGTAGAATCTTTGATGTTGGTTTGGACTGACCTACCACCCATTATTTCTCGCACACCTAACACCCCGTCCTATGTTATGGATAGTATCCACACCCTTCGATCCTGGAAAATAAACAAATCCTCCATTTTAGGCCTCACCAGGAAGCAGTTATATGTTTATTTTCTACACTTGGATGAACCGATATTAAGCCTTCCATTATGCTCTCCGTCCTGCGTATCATCTGCGTTAAATATACTTTGAGATAAAAGAATCCCAGCTCATATGTGGGATATTTCCTGGTTATGCTGTCGTGGTAAACTGCAAGTTCGTAGTAATTTAAAGCATAAATCGGCCCAAGAGAGGTGTTGTCCCAAACCATTTTGCATCAACATTGAAGAATCTATGGAACACTTTTTTTTTTCCTGAACAGATGCCCTTTTGTTTTGGAAAACCTTAGCAAATAAATGGAAATGGCCTTTTCTGAGCAGGATCACATATTCAGTCCTTATACTGGGAGTTTTTTCTGGTTGTTGGACTACATTCCACCCTAGTACATTAAGGGTTATATTTGCAGCCTGTAAATATTATATGTGGCAAGCTAGATGTAAATATGTCTTACAACAAATACTGACTTGTCCACTGGTTATTATTCAATGCATTGAATCCGCAATTTCAAATCTACAAGAAATGGAATTGAAGCATCTTTCTCCTACCACATTTGCATCCTACTGGACTGGTATTACCTTTCTGACTTGAATTAAGGTCAATTGACTTTAGGTTAATCCATGTTTTAATTTTATTTTTTCATTACATGTATAACCTTGTCTGTTACATTCTCTAAATGATTCAAGATCTGATTTTTGTTTCTTTGCATGTTTTTCTGTTTCTTGTACTTGATGTTATGTATTTTTCCAATAAAAAATTCCCCTACTCTGTGTGGGGTGCTGCTGGACTATGGATTCGTTCATGGGACCCAGTCATTCTGCTGGTGTACCTGCAGGAGAGCAGAGCTCCGCTCCTGCAGGTCCAGCTTTGGAGCCTGAAGTACTAAGGACATCTGACCATTTTGTTGATATGCTTGTGGATCTTGCTGTACCAGATGAATCTTTACCTTCTCAATCTGCCTCTGCATTGTCAGATTTTTTTGCCAGCAGATGAACTTTGGTTGAAGTCCCTCCTTGCTGCACATCGGGACCAGGTGCTTGCTGTTGTTGATGCCGTTAGCCCTCTTGAGTCAGCCTCTCCTGGGACATGGACTCTGTCTCAAGGACTTGGGGATGTGGAGGCTCTTCCTGCTTTCATTACGGATGCAGTACCTTCGGCTCCTTGGAGGTGCAGAGTCGGCATCAATCTTCTGCTGCACCGGTCCTACCAGTGTTGCACCATGCTCAGTTGGAGTTTTCGGTTCCTGCAAATCGAGCAGTGTCTTCTCCGCCTTTGAACTCGGCGGCGACTTTTCCTGGTGAACTTGTAAGTACTATGCATCCTAGACGGGTGTTTCACCTAATGCGCAGACTGTCTTGCCTGTTTTGCCTCCTCCCGCTCTGTTGCCTTGTTCTAGCCCACTACCTGTCTCTTTGGAGGCCTCCCTGCGAAGTGCGGGTTGGAAACCAGGCACTTCAGGGCATTGGATACCTGACCCTACCCCTTGCCCGATACCTGGTTGTGGAGGGCAACAGTCCCCCTTGATAGATATGCCTTCGCCTTTGCCTGGTAGCCTGGATTTGGATTTGCGTGCTGAGGATGTTCAGCATCCTGCATTGGATACTACTCTGCTGGCTAAAGTTCCTTCTTTACCTCCCTCCTCTTCAGGTGATGAAGGCCCTAGCTCTAGGGGACCAGTGTAGGGTGATAGAATGGACATGGATGTCTCGCTCCCTGACCCTCCTCCAGGCCCTTCTCCTGACCCTGGGGACAAGGCTAAATCTACTTGGGAAGAATTTCGTAGAAGGAATACGTTTAGGAACTCCCCCCTTCTCTTCAATGATGGAATGCGGTCCGCCTTCAGTATATTGGGGGTCTTGATGTAGCTCCAGACCATCTCTATGTGGGAAAGTCGCTTTTGAACGGATCTTTGGTTTTTTTTACAAATGAAATATTTGCGTTGATTCATGTATCAGGTTCTTCCTTATATGACGTTAGTTTTCAAAGCCCTAGGAGATTAGATCGATTCTGGACAAAGTATGATACTCTTAAATACACTGAGTTGTGGCTACCATTTCAGGCTATCTCACTTACTAGACCTTCTGTTAAAAATGTCACCATTTTGTTTAGAAATGAGAATGTAGCAGCTAGTGGTTAGCTAAACGCTGTGATGTCTTGAGGTTGCCACAGCCTATATTTGACTCTGAACACTTGTGGACTGGTGGTTGACGTTATAGGGTGAGACTTAGAAATACAAATGTGGGTCCCATACACTTGCCTAATAGTTTGTTTTAGGTAGGGAACGGGGGCATTGCTTTTATGTGGGGCAGCCTCGTACCTGTTTTAAATGTGGCCCTTCCCATCTCAGTGCTGCCTGTGATAGACACGGTGTTCCTTTGTTTATCTCTTTTGCCATGCTAGTGCAGATTGTACTTGAACTAAAGAGTAACCTGTGTGAAGACCTAGGTCATGGTTTTAGATCTGTCCTTGGGCTTCCCATAACAGGGATGATAGCCCGGATCAGGATGTGATCCTTCAATGCCCAGAAAAAGGATATTCCTATGGTGCAATCCCTTTCTTCGCATGTTACGGTAGTCACTGGTCCCCCTTTATGCCCTGATATTGCGGTGCCTGCTCCCCAGTCAGTGGTTTCAATATCTGAACCTTCCTCTGAGCCTCCTTTACAGGAAGTTCCATGACCGGTTGTACAGGCCCCTTCCTCCATGCCCCCCCGTCTTTCTATTGTTTCTCCGGTTCCTGCTGAACCTGTGCCTGTACTTGACAATCCTCTGGATAATATTATTATGCCCCACCCTGAGCCTGGTGTTCAGGCAAAGAAATGGGCCCAAAAACAGACTACAGGTAGGGCCAAATTGGCTAAAGCGTCTTCTCCTGGTGGCTCTGTTCCCTTAAGTAATAAATTTGAGGTCCTGTGCCATCACACTTAGTCTTCTGATATGGAAGCTGATTCTGACACCTCCTCACAACCTATGGTGTCCTCTGATTCTGAGAATGATAAATCAAAGGAGTTGCCTATGGATACTCAACCCTCGCGGTCAGGGGTGAGACCCCGGAGAAGTACTAGGAAGGGAAGGGTTACTTGATGTTGACTTATTTTTATTTCGACCCTTTATCTGATTCTCTTTCATGGCCATGGCATTTCATCTCACTGTAGCCACCCTCAATGTAAACAGTGTGAAAAATGCTCGTAGGAGACTGATTACTTTTCAACTTTTGAGTGATTTGGCATGTGATATTTGCCTTATTCAGGTACCGCCTCAATACCTTTCTTTGGTTAATATAGCCAAACGGCTCTGGCGATGGGGTCCTTCTTTTTTTTCTTTGGGATTAGACACATGTAGTGGTGTTGGGGTGTTGTTTAGGGGTGATGGATTTCATGTTACCAAGTTGGTTGAACTGCTTATGGGATGGGCCTTAATATTGGATTTTACTTATTTACATTACACTTGGAGATTAATTGTGATTTATGCACCAGTTACGAAGAAAGGTCGAGTGGATCTCTTTCGTGAGGTGTAGCCTTTTTTGTTCACATCACGCTTTCTCATATGGGGTGGTGACTTTAATTGTGTAGTGCATAAATCAGAACGGGGGGCTCGGACCGATAAGGATTTCTGTGATATACATTGTCTCAATCACATTGTTGACCAGGGTTATTTACAGGATGTTTATAGGGTTTGTCATCCTACTGGTAGATGTACTTTTTTTAAGGGCTCCTTGTCCACTAGGATTGATTTTCTTTTTGTCTCTGCAGCTTTAAGGGTGACTAAGGCTCAAACTATTCCAGTGGAGATTTCAGACCATAATGTGGTAACTGCCATGTTAGGGGTAGCCCTCATGCTAAACTGGGGCAGGGATATTGGAAACGGATTCTTTACTGCTACTTGATGACAGGTTTTTGGCCCAAGTTCATGATTTGTTGAAAGCTCGTATGTCACTATCTGGACTTTCCGAAGATTTGTTAGATTGGTGGCTACTCACTAAATCTGAAATCTCTACTTTGGCTAGGAGGACTTCTAAATATGCTGCAGTGACTAAATATAAGAGATATTTGTCTTTCCGTATGCAGTTGGAAACTTTGTATTCAGCTATACACTCACAAGGCTTCTCTTTGACTGCACAGGTACAGAATGTAAAAAAAGAAATGGCTGCACTACAGTATACTAGAGCTACTTCCCTGTTACATGAACATAGGGTTTGTTCTGCTAATAAATCTGCTTTGGGGGATGTTTTGGATTGTAGTCATAGGTGTTCTGCGGATCGCCTTCTGACTGAAGTTGTGGATGCTGCTGGTAATAGTTACACTGCATTTCAGGATATCTTGCGAGCAGTCTCCTTGCATTTTTCAGACTTACATGCTGTATCTCCAGTGGATAACGCTGGTGTAGAACAATTCCTTTCCTCTCTCCATATTGCCCCCTGTTCTGATATACTATTACTGGCTTTAGTTGCTCCGATTAGTGTTGATGAGGTTAAAAGGGAAATTTCCCATTTAAAGAATAACACGGTGCCTGGTATTGATGGCTTGCCTGCAGAATTTTATAAAACCTGTAGTTCTTTGGTTTGTGATGTGTTCACAGTAGTGTTTAATTGGGTTTTGCAACATCACACTCTCAACTTCCATTTTTGTACTTCAATTCAGATTTTGTTATAGAAGAAAAGTGACAGAACTTTACTTTTCAATTGGAGGCCTTTAAGTCTCCTTAATACGGATTTTAAAATTTTAATGAAAATATTGAATACCAGATTGTTGTCCATAGCTCCACACTTGATTTCCCTACACCAATCCTGTTCAGTACTGGGCAGATCTATCTATAATAATCTCCTTTTGCTTCGAGAACTAATAGCGCTTGGTAAAGTTGATGTTATAAAGGGTTTTCTTCTGTCCATGGATCAACAAAGGGCCTTTGATCAGGTCCCGCATAGTTATTTGTTTCAAGTTTTACAAATCTATGGAGTTCCTGACCGCTTTATAACCTGGATTGCTTTGCTTTATAGTCATGCTTATGCTATGCCCTTGGTGAATGGTTATTTGGGTTCCTATATCCCTATTCGTCGGGGGGGTGAGACAAGGCTGCCCCCTGAGTCCATTGCTTTATGTTTTTAGTCTGGATCCACTTTTACATACAATTGCCCAAGATGTGCAGATTCTTGGTTTTGCTTCCCCTCATGGTACCCTAGAGGCCAAAATTACGGCTTATGCTGATGATGTCTGTGTCTTTGTTGCTGATTTGACCTCTGGAGATAAGGTGTTACGTCATTTTTCTAATTTTTCGGATGTTGCAGGTTCTTCCCTTAATAAATCTAAGAGTTTTTTTTATCCTCTGCATACTACCATTCCTGAGGTTACGGAGTTGCAAGGCGTTCCTGTTATGCTGGGCCCGGTCCGAATTTTAGGTATTGACTTTGGTAAAGGTGATAATGCGTTACTTAATTGGTCAGTTAAAATTGAGGCAGTGCAATCCAGAATCAGATTATGGAAGTCGTGGCAACAAACTAAACAGAAAAAGGTTATCATTACTAAATCTTTACTTCTCCCTCAATTTTTATACCTTAGTGCGGTATACCCCATTCCTTCTGGTTTGGAAGCCACTTTATTGGGTCTTTTTTTCAAATTATTTGGGGGAGTCACCTAAATCCCATTAAAAGAGATGTGTTGTATCTTCCTATTGCACAGGGTGGTTTGAATTGTGTGAATCCGATTACTTTTTACTACAGTATTTTTTTTCATTGGAATTTACTAGACCTTAGTTGTCCACACTCCATGTTATGGGTGATTTATGCGTATGGTTGGTTACCTAGATTGTCCTCAGAGTGGCCAGGTTTGAGCCAGAAAAATTTACACACTTCTAGTTATCCGATTTATGTCAGACCTGTGATATCGAAACTTAATAGATCGAAGTTACTTCCAACCCATGTGTATTGCAAATCGCGCAAATATATTTATGATGTCCTACAATCTAAAGCACATTCCATAGTCCCCGTTTTTAAGGATGTACTGGATGGTCATGTTGATAACCTCCTTAAAAGTTTGGTAGATAAACGGTTTCCACATAGATTATGGGATGTTTTATGGCTTAGTTGTCATGGGCAACTCGGTGTTAGGGGGACTTTAAAGCATAAAATGGTTACTGAACGCACTTGTCTGAGGGATACTTGCATTAATCAGGAAGAAACAATGTCCTATTTTTTTGTTTCCTGCCCCTTTGTGCAAGACTTCTGGACGATCCTTTCTGCCCATTGGAACCAGCCTTTCTGGCATGCTGTTACATAACTGGAAGTTGTGGGAGGTTTTTTGCTACATTCTACTTTGTTGGATGCAGGTGTAGTACGACTGCTGTTCGCTATGTTCAAGTTTCATTTATGGCAAGCCAGATGTCACCTTACTCTACGACAGTTATACCACTCACCACTTGAAGTTCTTCAACATATTGAACATGATTTATTGTTACAATGTGATTCTGAACGCAAATGTTTGTCCAAAACTGTCTGGCTTATGAGGTGGAAAGAGGTTCCTTTTTTGAAAGACAAAATAGGTTGAATCATTCTGCTGTAAGAGAATTGAGTCTTGCTGATATTCTCTTTGTTTTTTTTCTTATTTTCCATTGAATTGTGTTACTGTTTTTCTGATTTATTGTTCTGTTTATTAATAAAAACCTTCCCCTACTCTTGATAGGGGGAGCTACTGTACCCATGGCCTCTGTCTCAGATGGCAGTCAGTCTGCTGGTGTACCGACAGGTGAGCTGATCTCCCACCCTGTTGGTCCAGCTCTGGAGATTGAAGTTCCTGATCTTGCTGCTATGGAAAATGACTTACCTCCTGAGATATCTGTGTCTCGTCCGGATGCATCTGCTGACAGCTCTACATTTCTTCAGTCTGTTACACCCTCAGAACAAGTGTGGTTGAGTTCAATTTGTAAAAATAATCCGCACTATGTTCTTTCCTTATTGCAACCTGAGTCTGTGGGGGCCAAGCTACAACCCCTTTTGCCGAGTTCTGCACCGGACTGTTTTTCTGCTGTGCCTGCCTCTTTTGACACAATCCCTGGGAGTTCTGACGCCACTGCTGTTGTCGTGGAGTCCTGTCCATCTGGAGTTCCTCAGCAGCTGGCCTTCTCTACACGCGCAGTTTCTCCCGCTGGTGATGTTGTTTCTGCCCTTAGTCCTGCTGCCTCTTCTGATCTGAATTTGCAACTTGTAAGTAATTTGACTGCTATTCCTGATGTTACTCCTGCTGCGAGGAATGTGTTTGGTTTGCGGGGTGGGAGGGTGGATTTCCAACCTTTATCAGTCCCCCCCCGAACTTGCCTAAGGCACTTGAACTCTTGCTGGTAAAGGCTGGTTGGTCAAAAACACCACAATGGAACTGGCTTCCTGATCCCTCTCATAGCCCCATACCTGGCTCGCCTGAATGGGAAGTGCAGCGCCAGCAGGGTTTGCCCTCCTGTCAGCAGGGTTCTCGTCCCATTCCCTTTGCTACGGATTCTGACCTTGACTTGCATGCCGAGGATGTTCAACATCCAGAACCCCCTCCTGAGTTACCATCCCAGCCTGCCATTGAGTCTTTCCTTGACTCTGGGGATGAAGGTCCAAGTAAAAAGCCTACTTCTTGGGGCGACAGAATGGATACTGATTTGCCTGTCCCTATAGAATCGGCAGCTGACATTGCTAAGACTACCTGGGCTTCTTTTTGAAAATGGGACCACTTTGCACAACAACCCCTACCTGCATAGCGTCATAATGCTGTGCGTGTACAATATTTAGGGGGCCTGGACGTTCCACCGGATAAACTACATGTAGGATGAAAATTGCTTAAGAACTCTTTGGTTTTTTTTCCAATGAATTGTATGCCTTGATTCATGCGTCTGGTGATATTTTATATGATGTGAGCTTTAAAACTCCTCAGGGGCTGGATAAGTTTTGGACTAAATATGAACAGTTGAAGCATTCTGCTTTATGGTTACCTTTTTGGGCAATTCCCCTTACTAAACCTGCCATTAAGTTTGTTACTATCCTTTTCTGACATGAAGGTGTTGCTGTACATGATATTTCTCATTGGTTGGGTCAGTGTTGTGACCTTTTGAGCCCTCCACAACCCATTATGGATGCTGAACATATTTGGACTGGAGGGTGGAAATATAAGGTTAAGCTTAGATCCAGTAATACTGGTCCCCAACATCTCCCTAGTTGTTTCTTTTTGGGTAGGGATAGAGGTCACTGTTTTTACCTGGCCAACCTAAGACGTGTTTTAAATGTGGCTACTCCCTTCATCTCAGTTCTACCTGTGACAGACTTCATTGTAATTTGTGTTTGGAATTTGGAAACTCTCTAGTTCTTCTTGTCAGAATCCTATGATGTGTAATTTGTGTGAAGAAAGGGGGCATACCTATCGCTCCTGTCCTTGGGTGTCCCATAATAGGTCTGACCAGACCTGTCAGGATTCCATTATTGTTAATGCACAGAAAAAAAGTATGGCATCACATACAGTTCAGCACCCTCCTCCTTCCCCTGCTGATGCAGTCCAAATCTCTTTGTCATCTCAGTCACTGGTTCCTTCTGAAGGGATGGATATTCCTCCTGACCCTGATCCTCTACCTGTTGTCCATGAGGACTCTGTTGTTTCTCTGGTCTCACCTGCTCCAACCCTTTTAACACATGACACTGTCCTCCCCTCAGTTTCTTCCTTACCAATATCTGACCCTTCTCTTACTGTTACAGACCCTGTTGAGTTGATGCCTCCCTTCCTTCGGCTTCTGTTGTGACTACTCATAAACAGACCCTGAAGCAGAATAGACCCAGATCTAAAATTGCTAAATCTGTTGCCTCCCCCACTAGTCTTTCCACTCAGAATAAGTTTGCCCCCTTTGTTACATTTTTGTCAGATTCAGATTTTGGGGCTGATTCTGAATCCTCTTCTGCTGTCTCCTCCCAACAAGTTCTCTCCTCAGAATATGAGCGGGAACGGACTCCCCTTCCTGCACCTCCTGAACAGATAGTCAATCTACTCGTAAGAGCTCCAGATGGGGTAAGGTGTCTTGATTGTTCTGGATTTTTTTCTTTTCCTTACTTTTTCTGTCTTCTTCTTCCTTGAGTAATGCCACTGTGAATGTTAACTGTGAAAAATGCTAAAAGGAGACTCCTATCATTTTCTACCCTGTATGACCTAGGATTTGATGTGATTTTTCTACAGGATACTAGGCTGAACACTTCCTCCCTTATTACAGCTGTAGGTAGATTGTGGTGCTGGGGCCCTTCCTATTTCTCCTAAGGTACTGATGTCTGTGATGGGGTGGGTATTTTGTTTCATGGAGATAAATTTTGTGTTACTCGAGTCCTGGACATTTTTCCTGGAAGGGAACTGCTGTTGGATGTATCCTTTGACAATGCTTATTGGAGGTTGATAGCAGTATATGCACCTCAGAAAAAGAAGGATTGGGTTCTGCTTTTTAATGCTATTCAACCTTATTTATTTATAACTGAGCACATTGTCTGGGATGGGGACTTTAATTGTGTTTTGGAACTCCAGGATAGAGGGGCAAAAACTCGCAAGGAATTTTGTGATACCAACTGCCTTAAATTCATTATTCAGAATGCAGGCCTCTTAGATGCATATTGTTCCATTCACCCCACTGGAGGGTGCACTTTTTATAAAGCTGTTCTCTCATCTCGCATTGATTTTGTATTTTTGTCAAAATTTATTAAAATTCATACTGCACAACACCTACCTTTGGAAACTACTGATCATGCTACTGTTTCTCTTGGGATTGGTTTGGAGGAACTAGTTCCTATTGGTAGAGGTTATTGGAAGTTGAATAAAGTTTTATTGGATTCACACCTTGTTTGTGAAGATATCCAAGATTTGTTGAGGACTCAGATGTCTGTGGCATGTTTACACCCTGATCTTGGTCTTTGGTGGGTAGAGACTAAGTCACACATTAAAACCTTATTACGGAAACATGCTTCTACTAAGCACATTTCACAATACCATAGTTATTTGACCCTTAGAAATCACTTAATGAAGCTGTTTTCTTTTCTTAATGAAGGTCAGCATGTAAACCTCAAGCAGCTGTCTAATCTAAAGAAAGATATGAGTGAACTCCAATATACTAGAGCTTCTTCTATGCACCCCTGGGAAATCCTCCTGTGATGATGTGTTTTCTAGTTGTAGAAATAGGGCAGTTAATCGTGTTATGGCAAATTTGAAGGCCCCTGATGGTACTGTTGTGTCTGGTTCTGAAAACAGTTTAGGCCTTGTGCAACATTATTTGTGTGCTTTCCATACTGTTTCCGACTCCGCAGATGTAGATGTTCTGCGTTATTTAGCTTCCGTACCCTTCCCTGTATGTCCCCCGGACAAGTTAGATTCCCTGGTGGCCCCTATTTCTAAACAGGATATTGCAACTGCCATTAAGTCTTTGAGAGTTAATACGACCCCTGGCCTTGATGGACTTACTGTAGAATTTTATAAGGCATTTTTTGACATTCTGGTAGATGTTTTCTTTGTTGTTTTTAATTGGATGTTATCCTCTGAATCATTGAATCCTCATTTTGGTGTTGCTTTACAGATTATTTTGTATAAGAAAGGTGAGAAAAGCAATATTGTTAATTGGAGACCCCTTAGCCTCCTTAATGATGATTTTTAGATCTTTATGAAAATATTAACATCTAGATTGACTTCTGTCTTCCCATTTCTGATTACACAGGTGCAGACGTGTTCCGTCCCGGGTCGCTGTATCTCTGACAATTTACTACTTATTTGAGAATTAATTGAACAGGGAAAGAAGATTTGCTACATGGCCGTCTCCTTTCTCTTGATCAAGAAAAGGCATTTGATAAAGTATCACATGGTCTTTTGTTTCAGGTTTTACTTCGCTATGGCATTCCTGAGAGGTTTTGTAAATGGTTGTCTTTGCTTTATCACGCTGCCTCTGTGATTCCTCTGGTTAATGGACACTTGGGTTCGTATATCCCTGTCCGAAGAGGAGTGCGACAGGGTTGTCCACTGAGCCCCCTCCTTTATGTTTTTTGCCTTGACCCACTTCTCCAGAGTTTGCAATCAGCACCTCTCTTTATGGGAGTCCGTCCTCAGCATGTTGATATGGAAATTAAAGTTCTGGCTTATGCAAACGACATTTGCTTTGTGGCAAGTAACTATACTTCTGCTTTGCATGCTTTTGACTTACTTAATGCTTGTGCAGTGGTGGCAGGGACTTCTTTAAATCCGTCCAAAAATAAGGGATACCTACTTAGTCCCTCTACAAGGATAGTGCATGATATTTTGGGGATATCGATTTCTTCTGAAAATTTAACCATATTGGGTGTTGTTTTTGGCTGGGGTGATAACTCTTTATTAAATTGGATGGCTAAGTTGGACATTGGTAAACGAAAAGTTATGCTATGGAAATCTTGGCAACAATCTAAAAAGAAAAGGGTGATGATGCTAAAACATTTTTTCCCCATTGTTTTTATATATTAGTATGGCTTATCCTATTCCTGCCTCATTGGAAGTGGTACTGTTGAGTTTAGTATTCCAGACTATATGGGGTAGTCATTTGAATCCCATTAAATGTGATATCACTGCCTCCTGCTTGTCCAGCTTCAGAACACTGGGCTGTCAACCGACTCCATTGGCTGGTTTAAGAGCTACCTTGAAGAACGGCCCCAAACAGTAAGAATCGCTGATACACTCTCGGACCCTAGACCGGTCCACTCTGGAGTCTTCCAAAGCTCCATTCTGGGACCCCTCCTCTTCAGCCTATTCTTAAACTCACTACCAGACAGTTGCCCAGAACAAATAATTATCTACGCTGACGATGCTGTGATCCTTACCTTGGACCCTGATCCAATCCAATTACAAAATAAACTTCAGCAGGCTTTCTCCTCCATCGAATCCTGGTTTGTAAATCATAAACTGCTTCTCAATCAGACAAAAAACAAGTCTATGGTCTTCTGCAGCCCCCACAACAAAAACAAACAGCTCCACCTCTTCATTGCAACCGAACAAGGAGCCATCCTAGAGCAAACACAATCGTTCAAGTACCTCGGCATCACCCTTGATCCACACCTCTTATACGCTGTCCATATCAGCAATGTTGCAAAGTCTGCCAATGTGAGGTTAGGCATATTATTCCAGCACAGGAAACACCTAACCCCAGAAGCACTGTCAGTGGCTGTCCAAAGCTCCATCATCAGCATCATAGACTATGGTCTTATCATATATGGGTCTGCAACTACCACTGCTCTCAAATGTATCATGACCTCCCTGAATAAGGCCCGTCATCTCATCACTGGCTCACATCGCCGTACCCACACATGTGACCTTTATTCCCAATCTGGATGGCTTCAACTGGACAAACACATAAAATACCAAACCTGCATCACGGCCAAGAAAATTATAATGGAGCTTACCCCACCTGGTGTCTGTGCCCTCCTTAAGCCTAGACATAGGAACGTCACTACAAGGAGATCCAATTCCCATCTACTACATATCCCACGATGTTGCACGACCCAAGGACAAAGATCATTCACCTATCGGGCATCCAACTGGCTCAACTGTCTTGGCAGCAACATAGCAACCGCTCCAACACTCAGCCTCTTCAAGTCCAAGCTGTGCCTCTCACTGCTTGTATCCTTCAATTGCCCATCTTAACATTTCCACTATTCCAGCTGCATATGCCCCAGCACCCAGTACTTACAATCAGTCTTTGCACCCCTAGCACCTTACCTGTCATATTCCCTCGACAAGGCCCCCTGGTTGCACTGTCTCCCACCCTTGCCCACCTCCCCCCGTATCTCCACTCCTGCCCCTGCCCCAACCACCTCCCATACTCCCCCTTACCTCTTGCACCTCCTACCCCCTCGATCTCCTACTCTCACTTCCCCCCACCCATCCCCTCCTTCCCTTGTCTTGCTCATAGCTCATGTCTTTGTACTGGTTATTATATGTCTGTAAGTCAATGACTATATGTTTGTAACTAAAAATGATGACTGTTGCACACACTGACGTGGAGCCTTTGTAAAAGAGCCTCGGCTCAAAGGTATTGTAATCCTAGATGAAATAAATAAATAAAATAAAAATATATTGCATCTTCCAGTTGCTAAAGGTGGTCTGGCTCTTCTAAATCCCATTGGGCATTATTTTAGGGTTTTTTTCACTATACTATCTGGAACTTATCTGCCCCGCATCCTGGCTTATGGACATTATTGGCGTTTCGCTGGTATAGGCCTTTTTTTTCTGTTGGACTGAGAAAAATGTTGTCCCTATTCTTTTTATGCTGTTCCCCAATTTTTTAAACCTGCCCTTTCCAAATTGCGGAAATGGAAACTGACCTCTATACAAGTTCTTGGTAAATCTAGAAAAAATTTATATCACTTTATTCATTACCTTCATTTTTCTGTTTCCCCTACTTTTGGTGGATTGGATGGACAATACCATCCTGATATTCTTCTTACTTTAATTGATGTTAGAACCCCCCCCCCAGATGTGGGACGTTTTGTGGTTATGTTGCCATGGAAAGCTCCCTGTTAAAGGTAATGCAAAGCATAAAAGTATTCAAGATAGGACCTGTCCTAGACCTACTTGTACTGCACAGTTGGAAACCATGGAACATTTTTATATTTCTTGTCCATTTGCCTGTGATTTTTGGCAGTAGTTGTCTCAAACATGGGATGACACTCGTTGGCTACAAATGACATACCTGGAGTTGATGGGAGGGTTTTCTTTTCAGTTTTCTGAATATGATGGGGGTACAATGAGACTTATCTTTACCTGTATTAAATTTACTTTCTGGCAAAGCAGATCTAAGTTTCTTATTCAGCAGTTGGTCGCCACCCTGCTCCAGATGATTCAACAGATTACTAATGACTTATGTGTACAGTGTATGCGTGATAAACATCTGTATTCTGATTCTGTTTGGAGACTTCGTTGGAATGTTATTCCTTTCCTGAAGGATAAGATTGGATGATTTATTCTCAGTTATTTTTTCTTCAGATTCCTTTGTTCATTGATGGGATTTTTGTTTTGTTTTTGGTATTTTTTTCCTTTTTCTCTCTTTTGTTTTGGGGGGGTCAGCACTTGGAGATAAATAGTATTTTTGTTTTGAAGTTTTGAAATGAAGATTCCCCTACTGTTTGAGTGGGGAGGGGGGTTGGGGTAGTGGATAAGTTCTTCTTGTATGTTGGATTATTGTATACATTATTACTTATTTATGTTTTTTTCCTGGTCTTGTATACTATACTGCTGCTCTGTACATAGTTTTGTTCTGTTTTTTTTTGTTTTGTTTTGATTTCAATAAAAAAATGCCCCTACTTTTTTTTGATAAGTGCCATGGGATCTTTAGCATCCACCCGAACTACTAACCAATCCAGGCAGATGGAACCTCAGTTTAACATCTCATCTGAAAGACGGCACCTCAGAAGTGCAGCACCCCCTCATGCTGCACTACAGTGTCAGTATTGGGATATTAAACCAAGTGCCAGATGTGGGAACTGAACCCACAGCCCTCTGATCTCCTGGCCTCAGAGCAAGTGTGCTACCTACTGAGCCACTGACACTGACACATTATAACCAGATGGTTATTTATTGAGTAATCAGAATTATAACCTTTGAGCTAAAAGCTCTTTTACAAAGGATCCTCGTCATATAAGGGATGGGCGAATACATGAGTAAGGGAGTCAGAAGCCGTTAATTAGGCATTGTCAAAAACATCATGGACAGTTAAGAGTAATCAGTAGCAAGGATAACATAGTAACAGCATCACATATAATGAGAAATAACCATTTTTTTACAAAAGAAAAACCATGACCAGTAATTATATACTTACACATCCTCCAACAGCACTTTTAAGAGTGGTATTCAGAACTGCTACCCTTCAATTGCAGTTCTCACACTCCAACACTTTAAGAATGAACGTGAGATCACACTCACACAACAAATAAAGCAGCTGGGGACGTATAAATAACTTAAACAATGCACTGCTCAGGAGCAGGCCAAAAAAGACAGAAATCATTTATAGCACCTTGTTACAGAGCAGCTTTGGAAAAGATTTTCAAAACATAACAATTTGAGTCATATATTTTTGCTACATAGATTTTTGTCCCTGGCCAGCTGCAGTTATTCTCAGGAATATACCTTGTATTTAGGGATATTGCCTGTTCAGGCCTTTTCACCATCATGCAGATGGAAGCTAGGGATTTCACCCTCATTTTTCTCCTTCTTTCCACCGCATGATGTGGGCCCACTGTCCTGTGGCTTCAGACAATGCAGCATGCTCTGGGTGAGTGCAGCAACAATTGTGTGGGTGCAGGCTCCGCAGCCCACCAAAAGGGGCTGCTGCATCGCAGTGTGCCCACTGTCCTCACCCTGAGCTGGATCATGGTGCCAGTAGCAGCATTCCCCAGAACTGGCCGCCACAGTCCTGGCTCACCGATTCCACTCCGGAACCCAGGTCACCAGCATTGAAGTGCATAGTCCTCACGCTGGGCCATCGGTCAGCCCTTGATTATTTCATAGGATATCTGCATGTCAAGTGGATTATTATATGTAGACTATATCTGTAATGACTTTGTTTTCCCACTTGATGTCATAATCCTCTGCTTTTGATGTCACAGTTATTAACTTAAAAGCAGAGCGCAGGCCACAAAAAGAGCATCATGACATCAAGTGGGGAATGTGTCGCAGCAGTAGGTGAACCATGAAGAATAATTTAGCTCTATATAGCACCTTTCATACAAACTGCACCACAAAGTGTTTCACAACCCAGGAGAGGAGAGGGAGAGGGATGTTGCTGCCATTTTTAAGCAGTACAGAGAATGATTAGAGAAAGACTACAGAGAGGTTAAGCACAGAGAGAGTACATGACTTGCTGATGGTCACACAGTGAGTTAGTGGGAATTGTGGGATTCAAACACCAGTTTTCAGGTTCAGAGCTCTGCTCTCTAAACAATTGATTATACAGCCAAATAAGGTGCAAGCACCCAGTTTTTGTACAGATGTCTGTAATAAAAGAATGGGAGGAGAGTCATTCTGAACATATTTGAAAAAGAGCTACATTTTCATTAAATATTTTTGTTTCTGTAAGTTTTATAATGACACTGGTTGCTCTTTTATTACCTGGCTACTCAATGGCCCCTCTCTGAGCTCAATCCCAAAGATAAGTCAGACCCTGCACATACCTTTTTATAAACCTCACCCAGCTGCACAATGCTTTACATTCTCTGGTTTATCTCCTGTCACCATTTGCTTTCCATTGAGTTCTAAGTAATGAGCAGATACTGATTATGAAATGAAAAAAACTCCTATATCCCTGGTGGCCCAGTGGACTGCATCCAGCCTGATCGCAGGCATCTGTTTTAAATTATTAAAAACCAATTCATCCCTGGTGGTCCAGCGGTGCCCCCACCCGCCCACTGAGCCCACCACCCTGCTCCCCGGTCAGCGGTGGTGACCTCGCCACCCGCATGCCGCCCTGCCACCTGCTGACTGACTCGTACAGTATGGCTGTATGCCCATTGGTCCCAGCGTGGACACCGAAACTCGGCATGATTGAATGTGAATCACATTTCTGGACTGTGTAATGCAGTACAGACTGCCGCCCATTGGCCCATGCTGTGGACCAGTGGGCATACAGCCTACTGTATGCAGTCAGTCGGTGGGGCAGCATGCAGGTGGGAGCTGCCACCCGCTGCTGACCGGGAGAGTGGGGTGGTGGGGCTCAGTGGCGGGTGTGGGGAGGGGGTGCCCGCTGGACCACTCAGGGATGACTGGTTTTTTAATAATTTATAACAGATGCCCATGATCGGGCTGGATGTGGTCCACTGGACCACCAGTGATATAGGAGTGTTTTTCATTATACTTCTGCCCGCGATCAGGCTGCGAGTGGTCCACTGGACCACCAGGGATATTGGACCTTTAATTTGATACTAATGCCCGCGATCGGGCTGCAAGCAGTCCACTGGACCACCATGGATATTGAACCTTTAATTTGATACTAATGCCCATGATAGGACATGGGGGGTGCTATCACGAAGGTGCCGGCGGAGCTCGGGTGGCCACCCACAGCTGGCAGCTGCCGTGTTACGCCCTGCAATATGGCAGCTCACCTGTGGGTAGCCAGCTGTTGCTCCTTTTTTTTTGCTCAACTGTGTGCTGTGCAGAGTGCGGGTTGCACCATCTGCTCAGCACATCGAGCTAAATATCGGGATGTGCGGAGTATGCATCAAGCCGCCCCTTCGCCGCACATTACTGATACACTCTGGTGCATCAGGATTTGTGCCACGCACATTCCCCTTTTTAATATTGCACTGGGGCACATCAGTGGGTTGCGCATGGTGCAACTGGGTTGCGCCATGCGCAACCCTTCTGAATATCCCACCCCATGCGTACAAACTGTAACATGTTCACTCAGCAAAATGCTTATACTAATTAGTTGCAAAAAACACTGTAAATGCATCAGTTATGGTTGCTGTGACACAAGTAGGGAAATGAGGTGTTAGGGTTTCCCCCTAACACACCACCCCTGCCCTGCGGACTAGTGTTGCTCAGATAGAGCTTTTGTGGTATCCTGACTTGGATCCTAGCAGATATCCATTAGGATCCAGGGCCAGATAGTAATGGATCCGGTTTAGGATCCAGTTATCCTAGTTAGGATCCACAGATCCTAGAGCAGATAGTTAAGATCCGGGGCCAGAGAGTGACGGATCCTGGTTAGGATCCCAGTATCCTAGTTGACAGGATCCATGGTCAGATAGCACTGCTATCCTACCACAGCAACTATCTGGCCAAATTGGAGGTATCTGTTGGTATCCTGACTTCTAGGATACTATCTGAGCAACACTACTGTGGACACCTGAAAGCAGCGGTGGGGGTGGGGTGCGGTGGCATTCGGTTGCCAACCCTAACACTTACCCCACTGCACTTTAAAATAAGCTGGGTGGTTACAGTATAGGAGAATGGGGTATTAGGGTTGGCAACCGAATGTCACCCCCCCCGGTGCCTCCTGTTACTGTAATTTATTGCCACAGAGTTGCTGGGGGTTGGGGATTGCTATTGTGTGGGAAATTTTTATTGTGTGGGGAAAGTGTTAAGGGGGGCAGCTTATTTATTTTTCTGGGGGGTGGTAACCTGTTCTTTGCCCACAGGTATCCCTTGCCACTTACCTCAGGTGACAGCACCATGCCATATTTGCTGACCACTGTGGAACCTAGGCAGGCCCCCTCAGAGGTGTGTACCATGTCAACCCAAGGGCCCCAGAGCAACATAGGTGAGTCAAAGGGCTGTTACAAACAAATTGGTGGATATCGATGAAACCCTAAGTGGCTGCTGGCAAGTTTTGTACACTCAGAGTGGGATATTCAAAGCGGCTGCACATGGCGCAAGTGAGTTGCACCAGTGCAATAGCGGGCATGCGCTAAAGGGCTATATTCTGCGGGTGACAATGTGCAGCGCAAATCACAGTGCACCAATGTACAACCCTAATGAATGTATGTGCAAGTGCAAGGGGCGTAGACATGAATAAGCTGCACAGTGCGATATTCAACAGCAAGCTGATGGCACAAGCGCTGAGCAACAGGGACATGCACGGAGCAAAGTTGTGCCTATAAAAGGAAGGAGCAAGCAGGGAATGGAGGCTTGCACCCAGGGGAGCAGGGGTGAGAGACAGAGACAGAGAGAGAGAGAGAGAGAGAAAGAGAGAGAGAGATAGAGACAGATACAGAGACAGACAGAGACAGAGACAGAGAAAGGGCCAGTGGCCAGGCAGGACAGCAGCAGGGGTGCAGGGCAAGCACAGAGGCAGGAGATGCAATGGGCAGTGGGACAGGGAGTGTGACCCCAACTGTGCCTGTGAGTGTGAGCTGCCCAGAGTGTGTGTGTGGGACCCCAACACAGGAGTGTGCCAAGTGCAGGGGGTCAGGCAGCAGCACACAGCCGGGGTAGCGCAGGGAGTCAACCGTGGGGGGGGGCAGGCCAAGCCAGGCCATGGCCAGTGCAATATTCCAGATGGAGGTGGTAATGAGGGGTGTGAGGAGGCAGGAGGCAGAGTGGCACAGCCGTGGAAGGGTCCGGCAGCGGTATGCCTGGAAGAGGTGGTACCATCCCCGCACCACCTTCGAACAGTACAGTGACACCGAGATTGTGGGCAGTTTCTCTGCCTGAACCGGGTGATTCTGAGGCAGCTCTGTGAGCTGTGCAGTGATGAGATGCAGGCACCCACGAGATGGAGCCATGCCCTGTCAGTGGAGACCAAGGTCACGGCCGTGATGTGCCTGCTCAACACAGGTACCTTCCAGAAACCAACAGGGGACACCACAGGCATAACCCAGTTGGCCACATCACGGCTCCTCACACAATTCCTCAGTGCACTGCTACCACATGCTGCAGAATACATCCACTTCCCCAGCACACAGGCAGAGCATATAGCTAACATACAGGAGTTCCACAGGGTTGCACTTATGCCTGGTGTGCTAGGGGCCATTGACTGCACCCACGTAGGCATCCGCACACCACCAGAGCTGGAGGGGGTGGCCTACATCAACAGGAAGAGCTACCCCAGTGTCAACTGCCAGGTGGTGTGCGATGCCAAGGGGCACATAATCAATGTCTGTGCCACACACCCTGGTGGAGCACACGATGCCTTCATTTGGCACCAGTCTGCACTGTGCCACAGGTTCAAGAGTGGAGACATCCCCACCGGCCACCTAGTAAGTGAGTATGCAGCTGGAATGGGCAGGGTGTGGGGGGAGATGCCACACAGGAGGGTCTGACTCTGTAGGTGGGGGGGCAGCCACACAGACCAAAATGCTAACCCATCATGTCCCTACACAGGTGACAGCGTATACCAACTCAGGCCCTGGCTGCTCACCCCATACCGGCGCCCGTCAACCCCAGTGCAGGACCCACATACCCCCCCACACACCTCCACACACACAAGCATGGGCATATGGGCACCCACACACGCACACCCCGAAGCCGCCAACGTGTGAGTGTCAGACGCTGAACACCAGTGCACAATGGCAGCCGGTGCTGTGAAGGCATCATGCACATGCCACAGTGGCCAGTGTCTGGGAGGGTGTGCACAAGACAGGCGTGTTGCATGGTCCATGGTCATCATGGCCCTGGTACGCACACACCACACCACTGTGCATACAGGGCAGCGGCAGGCAGTGGATAGGGAGGGTGGCAGATCATGGCCACCATGCAGTTTCACGGCCGCCACAGACACATGGATGGCCCCGCCGAGACTGCCCAGAAGACGCAGGCTGTGCGGCGGCCACAGGGGGTATCACAGATGTTCCCCCAGGTGTGTCACTGCGGGAATGCGACCAGTCCCTCGCAGGCATCTGCAGGCCCCCGAACAGGCCTGCTCCAGGCGTGCCCGGAATACCCACAGCGGATCCCGGTGATGACAATGCTGGGGTCGCACGACGCCGGGACCGAGGGGTGGAGAATGCACTCCACGGTGACTACTGCGGATGGCCCCGCACCAGGGTGGCCAGTGGTGCTAGGCCAGCCATGACCGCAGCGGTGAGCTGATTGAGGCCTGCAGTCATGTCCTCCCACATGCGTGTGGCCTCAACCAGGAGCTGCTCATAGTCCCGGTTATGCCTGCCTGCAGACTGGCGCAGCTCAGTGCGGAGTGCACGCACCCCTGCTACGACCTGCATCTGCTGTTCCACAGATGCCCAGAGCAGCCGGGTGTGCTCGGTCAGAGGGTTGGTGCCCTGGTGGGCTTGGGCATTGCACTGACCCATGGGAGTTGCTTGACCCCACGGCATGGCCCCCCGCACAGATGGGGGCTGCACAACGGAGCCCTCTTGGGCCTGTACTGTCTGTGGTGCACTGGCAGTGGGCAATGCACCAGACCCCCCTCGGCACCATCCTGCTGCCGCTGCTGCCCCACTGGCTGCAGTGCGCGTGATGTTGCTGGGGAAGCTGCACCACCAGCGCAACACAATATTGACTACGCCGCAACTATGTCATCCACCGCCTCAGCGGGTGGTGCCGCTGGAGGTTCAACAACTGCCACCTGGGCACCATCTGCGCTGCCATGTCTGGTGCATGGTATGGGTGCCTCCCCCTGTTCAGCATCACCACTGTCCAGGATAACAGTCATGTCATCATCGGTCCTGGACCCCGCCCCAATCAGTGTCTCAGCATACTGGATGCCATGGCTGGTGTCCCGCTGAAACACTGCCTGGGCCGCGGCCGCACCCACGCCACAGGCATCCGGTCAGACAGTGGGGATGGGCTGACAGCGGTCCAGACCCCGGACACCAGTGGAGGTGGATGGGCACTCCTCCAGGTCCACGACAGCCCCCAAGGTGGGCACCGCCACCCATGCAGCTGCACGCAGGCACTCAGGATCTGTAAGGGAACACATACACGTTAGTGCCACCACCACGCACCCTGCCCCCCTTGCACCCCTCCCCCCATCCCCATGCACTGCTGTACCTACCATGCAGTGATGGACTGTCCCCCCGTCTGGAATCCACCGATGGGAACACCCTCAACGGCGCTGCGCCACATGGTTGCCACCACCAGCTCCTCCTGCGGTGTCAGTTGTGGCACTTCAGGATGTCCACCGCCCATGGTGACACATGCAGCCCAGATGGCAGCCACCTTCTCCTTTATCTGCCTCCAGTCCATGCCCACCTTTTTCTTGCACTGCTGTGCTGACCTCTTATGGCTGCCCTGCTGGTTCACAGCCCTGGCCACTCCCTCCCATGCTTCCGCCCTGGCCTGTGGGGTGCCTGTGGAGCCACTCGGAAGGGACTCCTGGTCCAGGTATGCGTCATATAGGGCATCGCACTCTGCCCTTGTGAAGTTGGGCCTGCGCCTCCATGCAGGCCCCTGCTCCTCAACCTCCTCATGCTCCAACATGCTCATTCCTGTGAGTGAGGACATGTGGTTAGTGCTGGCTGCCACACACGAGGCCCCCCCCCAATCCTCTGTCCCAACATGCCCACTGCCTGGTGTCTTACCTGTGAAGGATGCAATACTGGTCTGGTGTCTGTGCAGTCCCATGGCACCTTTATAGTGCATCACATGCAAATGAGGGAATGTGCAACTGTAATGAGATGTAAATGCCTCCAATGCACTGCGGATATGCTGATCATCTCATCTGCATATGCCTGCTGAATACCGTGGAACTGTGCATGGCACATTGGAGATACGCATGCTCAAGCCATTGCGCAACTGTATGACATGTGCAGTACACCTGGCACAGCGCATGCACACACTGACGTCACATACGTCAGTGGCAATTCCTACGCACAGTGCACCATACGTGGTACGGCACTGTGCCGCTATTGAGCATGTGGTGCTCGTGCACTGTACGCCCTATAGTACCCATGCGCCATTAGCACATGGACCATGGGGCACACCAGACCCTATAGTGCCCCATGCCTTCCGTGCCCTATCACACTGTCGTGCATGGTGCGCATGCTGACCTTTGACCCGACGTGTGTCCCTTGACCCCCGGGTGCCTGCAGCACGTGCCGGCACTACCCCAGCTGTATCGCACAGCAAGGAGGCATGCATGATTGGGGATGGCAGCGCATTGCCAGGTGTGTTACGCACCCATTGCACATGCGGCTTGTGCGCTACTGGCCTTCATTTTGGATAAGCAGTGCAGATTGCAAGCATGCCATGCAGAAGCTCAGCAAGGGCACCTAATTGGTGCCAGGTCAAACTGGTTAACCTGGTGGCACTAGTAGAGCCTCATGTTAGCACCCTATATGGGCAGGTTCCCCTGGACCGGCCATGCACCGAGGTGTGGTGGGGGTGGTCAAGGGGTTAGAGGAGGCCACTGGGGCCTGGTGTAGTGGGGAGCAGTGCCACCACAGGTATGGGGACCTGTGGTGTAGGGATCCAGACCAGCTGAGGACACTGCAGGCATGCGTCCGGAAGGACACCGTGCCACAGCCAGATGTGTGCACATTTCCACGTCTTTGCCTTGTCGGTGTTCTGTGGGGTGCCAGTGAAGTGTCATGCTGTGCTGCTGGGGGGGCTGTGGCTAGGCATGCCGCCAGCCCTGGCAGTGCACCATAGGTGTGCTGTGCCACAGAAACACCACTGCGCAGGGACATGGGGTATACTGTGCTGGAGGGGGGTTGGGCGCATGGGTTGCAACCCGGTGCTGATATCTGCCTCTCTCTGTCTCTCTACTAGGCCCTGAGGATCGGCGCAGAGCCAGAATGGTGGGAGCCACTGCCGGACGGCAGCAGGCCAACAGAGGTTCACGGGCGAGGGATGCTGGCTATGTGGGAGGTGCTGGCAGTCAGGTACCAGTCATGCCACAGCATGCAGGTAGGCACTCTGTCAGTGTATGTTGCTGTGTGGGGCTGGGGTGGGCCACAGCCCCCCGTGCACATGGCCATTACAGCCGTGCATCACCAGCGTGGTCCACTGCACCATGCCACGCCTTTCGCATGTGTGTGTGGCTGCTGCGGGTGGGCTGTGGGCGCATCCAGGTCCCAGCCATGCCACTGCCATCTCTCTGCATAGCTCTGTTGCCTGGCAGCCATGGATGTGGTGTGCTGTGCATGGCTGTGGATGGTCAGGATGGCTGCTTGTGTGGACATGCACGCTGTGGATGGCTGTGTGCCTACTACAGGACACATGTCACCACTGTCCACTGCACATGGTGGATGGGCTACAGTCGAATGGACGTGCACTCATCCATGTCCCCTCCTTTGTCCTAGGTGTCCATTGAGTGGATGACAACACCAGGCTCCTAGAGAGGATCCTGAGGGTCACCACAGCCACCCTTGCGGTGGCATGCATCATCAAGCAGGTCTTGTGCAGGCCGCAGAAGCGATGGTGGACAAGGCACCAGTAGGGCGTGAACAACGCGTGGGGCCCATTGGCCTGCATCATCCTCCCTTCCCTTGACCCCCCTCCACTTCCTCCCTTGTACCCTACCTAGCCATGTCTGCTGTCCCCCTGCCTCCCTTCCCCAGCCTACCATCTTGATTGTGGCCTCCCCGTTCCCTGCTCCCTATCCCTGTTCACCTGTATATAGTTGCTGTTGTTTGTTCATTTTAATACACATCTATTTTGTTAGCCATCCGTGTCCATGTCTGCTTTGCAGTTGGCTGCAGTAGTGTGCATCGTGGCCGTGTGGTACGTCTGGGGTTGACTGGGGTTTGTGTCTGGTGATCTGTGCCCAGTGGCCGGTGTGTGTGCCCTGGGTATATGTGTGCACCCTGCTAGGGCTGTATGGCCTGTCTGTTGTGTGCTGTCGGCATGTGTGTTGTCAGCTATGGTCCCGGTGGCGTGTCCCATGCCATCCTGTGGGTGTTGCCTGCGGCTGCTTGCTAGTGGTCATTGGTGCCATGCCACCTCCATGCACTGCTGTGGTGCGCGTGGTCAGGGCCTGCGGGCATGTGCCTGCCTTGCCTCCCTCCTGTCATCCTCTGCACCCTGGTGGCAGTGTATCCTGCTCTTGTGGCATGCTCCACACTGTGCCAGTCACCCTGTGCCATGTCCCATGTGCCTCTGTCCCTTGCCTGGCCCATGCTGTGCTCTTGTGCTTCATGACTTGCTCCGTTGCGCAGTCCAGGTTGCGCGATGGCACCTGCTGACCTGCTCCCTGGCGCAGCCCTTGTTGTGCCATGGCACATCCCTGCAATATTCAGCTGTCTTGCGCTGTCACTTGCCATTGTGCTCAGCCTTTGAATATCACGTTGGGTGCACACTGGCACAGTGTACTTGCACTGCGCGCCTGTTGCACCTGCCTCTGGCGCATTTCTGAATATCCCAACCATAGATTTGAATGTATTTTTCACTCGTTTTATGCGCTTTAACGAGAAATAAATGCAGGAAGATAAAATCTATTGTGCCCTGTACTCAAGGAGTAGTGTAGTCAAAATCAGCTAAAATATTTGTAGTGCACACTGCTTTGATTTCTATCTGTAATCCTGGTGTGTCCTTCCCTTTGTTTGCTATTTGTTTTTTCTAAATTAGCCTGCTTGATATTTAGTAGTTTTATGGCCCCTGTGGATCTTCATCTCAGCAAAGTTTCTTGCTCTTTTTCTTACAATGCTTCCTGTTCCATGTGACAATGATACGTCTGGGACCACTAATTCAGCAAGTACTAGAGATAAGAGCCTGATGTCCTGGCCTCCACTAAAAGCTCTAATTCAATATTTTTGTTTTCTATGTGTGTGTCAGGTCTAGCCAGAAGAAGTAAATATTTTGCTTTTAAAACTTTCATTTAATCAAATTACACAGAGCCATAAGGAGCACACAAATCACCCCAGATCAGCAATGCTAGACTTAGTAAAGACTAGCTGTTTTCTTACAGAATAACCCGCTCAATTAGTCCTCAGGTATTCGCTAAACCATAAATGTAGCAGTTAGTGCTTACTGGATAAGGAAAGTTACTTAATATTGGTTCCACCAAGCTGCAGCAATAATATAGTTGTCAACATCCAGTACAGCGACAGGCACAATACATAGATACTGTCAGCAGATAAGGGTTTATGGCCCACCTAGTCTGCACATGTGAGCTTGTAAGTTCCCTTATGTTTTTCTAGAAGTCTGTTGCCCCTTATCCCTGACCTCGAGGATTCCCTTATGTCTATCCCATGCATTCTTAAATCCTGTGATTGTTTCAGCCCCCACCACTTCCTCTGGCAGGGTGTTCCACTTGTCCACCACCCCTTCTGTGAAGAAATTCTCCTTCATGTTTCCTCTGAATCGCCCTCCCTCCCTCCAACTTCATCCCATGCCCTCTAGTTCTGGAACATCTTTTTCATTGGAAAATAGTGTATTTCTGCACCCTGTTCCTCCCTGTAAGGTACTTGTATGTCTCTATCATCTCCCCTCTCTCCCTCCTCTCCTCCAGGGAGTACATGTTCAGTGCCTTCAACCTGTCCTCCTAGGACTTGTGATGCAATCCATGCACCATCTTTGTTGCCCTCCTCTGAACCTTCTCTACCCTGTCTATGTCCTTACGTAGGTAAGGTCTCAGAAACAGTACACTGTACTCAGGTGAGGCCTCACTAGTGTCTTGTATAGTGGAATTATGACCTCCCTTTTCCTGCTGGTGATGCCCCTGCCTATGAATCCCAGCATCCTATTTGCTTTACCTGCTGCCTTGTCACACTGTTTTCCTACCTTGAGGTCATCAGAGATGATAACCCCAAGGTCTCGTTCCTGCTTGGTGCATGCTATATCCTCACCCCCCAACTGATAGGCTGTTCCAGAGTGTTGTGCCCCATATGCATTATCTTGCATTGCTTTGAATTGCATTTCAACTGCCAAACCCTTGACCATTCTTCAAGCTTCTGCAGGTATCTCCTCATTCTGTCTACACCCTCTGGCATGTCCACACTGTTACAGAGCTTTGTGTCATCACTAAACAGGGAAATTCTGCTTTCTGGGTCCTGCACAATGTCACTGATGAAGACGTCGAATAGGATCAGTCCCAGCACTGTATGTGTATGTATATTCATTTTATTTGTTCAATCATAAAAAGATTATTACAAAAAATTTGTATACAATAAATATTACATTTTTACAAATAAATTACAGAAATATCATGCAAAACAGCATATAATTCCAGAATGACTATCTCTGAATTGTACTAATTATTCTTTTCCTTATTTTCTGTATATTATATAGATAAAGAGCAATATTTCTAATAGTGTACTCATCTTCTGTGGAAAGAAGAATCCTTACTATTGTCTCATTCGAGCAATCTTTAAAATAATCGATAATTGAACACAGCCATCTCTGTCTAGCTGCTCTATACCATTGACATTTTAAGACAACATGTTCTAAGTCTTCCTTATCATTAGAGCCACAATAACAATAAGGAAGTTCTTGGTCATAAATGTTATTAAACTTACACTCGAGCACATTAGACAAAGGAAAACCTATCCGGAATTTTGCATAAGACTGACGCATATCAGAATGTTCCAGATATTCTAAGTAATAACGAAAATGATGGTTACAGTCATTTTGACTATACCAAATTGCAAACTTTGAGTTCTGTATATAATAAAGATCATAAATCCTATATTTCTGCAGGATCAACTGTTTAAGAAATGACCTGTAACTTTTAGCAATACAGATGCCTTGAGTAGTCAATATAAACAAATTCAGATACCCCACTAAATTCAAAATCTTTTTTACACAAGACAACCAATTTGACTTTTTGCAGTCCAGAAGTTCCCACCTCATTTTTTTCAACAAACATTTTTTTGAGAAACGCTGGACTAATAGTGAAATAAGCCTAATCCACAGATTTATCATATGAGATTTGGCTAAAGCAATGAGGTTAGAGAGGCCCAATTCAGTTCTTACAAACTGTGTTGGGGTTGTTCTTGGAAAACCAATTGCTCTTTTAAGCACTCTAATTGCTGTTTTTTCTAATTTAGTAATATATTTAGAATCCAATATCTCGCATCCATAAAGGATTTGAGAATTATATTTCGCATCTAGAGAGCTCAGAAGTGGAACAAGTGAATTTCCACCACACTTATAGTTAAACCTACTTATGGCTTCAATGGTTCTTTTGGTTCTAAATGAGACACCCTCAAAGTGTTTATTCCACTTGAAGGAGGATGATATCATAACTCCTAAATACTGGTATTCATTCACAAGTTCCAGTCTCTCGGACTTTATATACCATTTATATTTACATGTTAAGCCTCCCAAAACTATGATCTTTGATTAAGTCAAATTGATTTTCAAGAAGTTCTGATCTGCAAACCTGGCCAACTCATTTAACTTAACTTGTAGTCCCTTGGGGGATAATGAAAACATTAACAAGTCATCCGCATAAGCAAGAATTCCACATGGATCATTTCCAATTTTTGGGGAATCAGATTTCAAATTATTTATATTAACTAAGAAATTATTTATGTAGATTGAAAATAATGAGGGTGCAAGGATGCAGCCCTGTCTCACCCCACAGTTTGTACTAAAATGTTTTATCAGGCTCCCCCCAGTATCTCTAACCTGAGCCCACGTATCCGTATATAACAATTTAATAGCATTTGTTATCTCAGGATCAACTCCGTGATTTCTCATAATATACCACAATAGTTCTCTATTTATGGTGTCAAAAGCTGATATGAAGTCAAAAAATACCATAAATATCTTCTGACTTCTTAATTTAACATATTTTTCTTGTAAATGTTGTAGTATATATAGATTATCAATGGTTGAGAAAGACTCACGAAAACCAGCCTGACTCTGAGACAGACCACCCAATTTTTGTATATTCAAAACTAGTCAATTAAGCAGGATTTTTGAGAATATTTGTTCCATAATATCAATTAGACTTATAGGACGATAATGTGCCAGATTCTCCCTATTGCCTTTCTTAAAAATGGGGACAATCACAGATCCCCTCCATGAATCCGGTATTTGATTTGTAGCTGAACATGTATTGTAAAAATTTACCAATAACTCAACCCATTTTGATTTCAGCTGTTTAAAAACTTCACCAGGGACTAGGTCTGGTCCAGGAGCTTTGTTATTTTGTTATTTTTTAAACTATCAATTGCCTCACTTACTTCCATCTTGGAGATAGTAAGATGTGACACCACCTTTTGATTAAATGGAAATATATACTTATGTGACTCTTGGAAAAGAATCTGTGTAAAATAATTTCGCCAGACACTGTCGCCAATTGCACTCTCAATACGATTAAAGACCTGCTTACATCCATAAGCTATCAATTGCCAAAAGGTACTGTCATCTCTATCTCAAATTGCCCGATTCATTAATTGGCATTGATTTAAATAATGTAGCTTCTTTTTATCAACTAATAATTTCCTATATAATTTTCTTTCCAATCTTAGTTTAACCAAGTTATCAGTAGTAGGTAAGTGCTTGTACTTCCTTAATTGTACACTTAGTAAGTGCTTCCTGGTATAACATTCATTGTCAAACCAGCTTTTCTGATTTTTATTACTATTATTAAATGCCTCACTATAAATACCCGGTTGAATCTTATCCAAAATTTCAAGAACCTTTTTATTTTTAACTCCAAAATCTGTACTAGTAATTTTATTATATGTATCAAACAGTAATTCCAGATCTGAGCAACAGTCTAAATCTGTTATACGAGTCCAAATTAATCTTTTCCTACCATGAACCTCTACATTGGTCTTATTAATTATTAGTGGAGTTAGATAATTATTACTCATAATTTTGATATTAGCAGTCAAAATTACTGGATAATGATCACTCTCAACCCTGTCATCAATTTTAAGCATCCGCCAAAAATTCAGAGGACCTCTCCATAATGCCAAATCTATAACTGATTCTGCAACAGCAGTATGAAATGTAAATTCCCCGTCAGTGTCACCAAAAAGTCTACCATTCAGTGGAAATATACCATTTGATTTTAACAGTTCAATTAACCTTTTACCATTGTTATTAATAGCCGGATCCTTGGAACTCCTGGGAAGACTAACGGCTTCAGAGTCCTAGCACTGATCCCTGTGGTACCCCACTGGTCACTCTTCCCTCTGTGGAGAGACAACCATTTATCATCATCCTCTGTATCCTGCCACCCAGCCAATTACCCACCCACTGCACTACTGTCCTGCCCACTCCCATATTCCCCAGTTTGCTTAATAACCTTCTATGTGGCACAGTGTCAAAGGCCTTGCTGAAGTCCAGATAGGCCACGTCCACTGCCCTCCCCTGATCCACCTCCCTTGTCACCCAGTCGAAAAATTCAATGAGGTTGGTCTGGCATGAGTTGACCTCCCCCTGTGAAACAATGATGCCTTGGGTCCTGCAGTCTGTTGGCAAAGATGTTCCAGCAATCTCTCCTTCAGTAGTGCTTTCATAACCTTCCCCACTACTGAGGTCAGGCTGACTGGTCTGTAGTTCCCCACTTCCTCTTTGTTCCCATTTTTGTATATGGGGACTACATCTACTGTCCTCCAGTCTTTGGGACCTCCCCTGTTTCCAGTGATTGGCTAAACAGGATTGCCAGAGGTTCATCCACCACCTCTCTTAGTTCCTTTAGGACCCTGGGATGCACCCCATCTGGCCCCATTGCTTTATCGACTCTTATTCCTTCCAGTTCCTTTAGGACTCCTTCCCATATAAAGGGACTTGTGTCCATTTCTGCGCCGTTCCCACCCCTTGTACTCCCTTCAGGCCCATTACCCTCCTCTTCCTCAGTAAACACTGAGCAGAAATATTTATTTATTTATTGAAATGTTTCACCAGGAAAAGCACACTGAGCAACAAATTGCTCGTCTCCCGGTGCGTCCTGGGGGGAGGGGGAATGGGAGATAACATACAATACAATACAATATAATAGAGCCAGTAAAGCAACAGTTGCATTTTGTACAAAATTTGGAACATAATTAGATAGAATCAGTGTAATCAGCAATACTTAACACATGATATGTCAAACTGGAGGATAAAGGAAAATTAAATCCATCAGATAAACAGCAGTCTGACAAAGACTGGCAAGTAAGGGTGCCAGATGCAGCAGGGACACTTACACATGGTAAAGAAGACCAGGGAAAGGTTACAGCTAGGATTACTATTACGGTAAAGAAGAAATGCTAGTCATTGGAATTAGTGAAGGGTAACTAGAAATATAATAAATATGATGTATTGGAGGTGGGCAGGGGGTTGGTATGAGTAGGATGAGAGGCAAGAAGGGGATATCATAAGAGTATCGATAAAGAGGCATACGTGCTAAACCTAGGAATTAGAAGATTTGTGGAGTAACAGAATACAGCAGTGAAGTGGTGCTGGGGAATAAGTAAAAGTGCAGTGAGCAGGGGGAGGAAGGAGACCATGCTAGAAGCAGGAGCAGTTCGGATAGAGGTAATTAGGCAGGGAAGTGGAGAGGAGTGCGGGGAGGAGGAATGTCTAATTTGAGGCTACAGCAGTGGGATCAGAAATTAAGGAGCCATTTAATTTAAGGAGTCATAGTGGAGGTGTTGTGGGGGGATTAAGGCATAGACTACTTTTCAGAATTTTGATGGATTACAAGGCAAAGGGGTAGGTCTGTCTGTGGTTTCAAGTTTATTGCAGGAAAAAAAACTCTGTTGAGCAAGCTCATTCACAAGGAGGTCCTGTAAAACATATACTAATGGACAAACAGAAACATACAATAAATGCACTCAACAAGAATACAAGTGCTGATTGGATACATGAGTAACAGGTATACAGGCATTACTCTATAACTCGTAATGTAAGTCACCACACTCATACATAAAGTTCTGGTTCTAGGGACGTGGCTATGTTGTTCAAGCCACACTGTCTGGCAGGTTTCTTGCCGCTTTAAATCTTGCTGGAAGGTCTTCAAGCTGGCTCCTTCCACCCACCCGGGTGGTAAAACCCTCGGCTCTGCCCCATGATGCCAGATCTTCCTTATCGCTTGGAAGCTCAGGTTCCCGCCTTAGCGCTCTGCGCTTTAGGCCTGGATCCAAACTCTTCGGATTTCCCGAAACTAATTTTAAAATTTACAAGACTGAGGTCTTCGTCTTTCCTCATGGCTGCGATGGACAAATCGACTCCCGGCTTCCGTCGGTGCCCGTGTGGGAAGAAGATGTCCCGGACCGATTTGCACTCCACGTGCATTTACTGCCTGGGGCTTGGCCATAATTTGCAGACCTGTGAATTGTGCAAGTCCTTTTTGGCTTCGGTCTTGGAGGACCAAGCTGCCAGATTACTTCTTGGGCACCCTGAAAAATGGTACCCGCCGGTTAAGTCTAAGGAGGTCCATTGGGCGGTGTCCGCTGCAGCGGGCTCCATGGAGCAGTTGGAGCAGTTGATTGCCCTCAAGGAGGAGGTGGCCCAGGCTGCTTCTTCTTCCTCCTCGGCCGCGGCATTTATCCCGCTCTCCTTGGGCTCCTCCTACACTGCTTCTGTTAAGAAGCTTTGTCAGCCCCTCTCCACTAAGGGAGAAGGGCCATCGGGACATACCAGTCAGTCCAAGAAGAAGGATTCTAAAGGTAAGTACCACCGTCGACATTCGTGGGAGCGGGAGAGATCCCCTTCACCGGACCGTCGACTCTCGACTTCGGTCGAGGTTGCAGCTGCGGCCACTGGCTTCACGGTGTCCCCGTCAGGTCAGCCGGCTGAGACATCCATCGACGCGGTTTAGATTTTTCTCGACCTGTCAGAAGGTTTGTTGACTGGAGAAGCCAACAGCCTTTCTTCACCGGTTCCCCTGGTGGTTACTGATGACTTGCCTGTGCCTCCTGTGCTGAAGTCCCCGGTTAAGGTCCCTGAACTGAGGGGGGGTGGGTTTCACCTGTCCCCTCTCTGACCCACCCGCGGCATCCCCGAAGGTCTCTGTCTCGGTCCTCTTCCAGGTCCAGCCAGTCCTGCTGACATAGGCAGTCTCGGTCTCCGCACCATGGAAAGCGGCGTCGCCGCTCGTCCTCTTCGGAGGATAGGCTCCGACGCAAGTTGCGTCGGCGCTACGAGGACTTGATGTGGCAGCAACTTTTATTGACCAGTAACAAGCTGACTCCGTCACCTTCTCTGGCCATTTAGTGGCTGTCACCAGAGCGGCCAAAACAACCCTTCGTCATAGTCGAGGAGCCGGCCCCGGCGCTGGTTGTTTGGCCAAAACTGGCTGCTCCACCCATTGTGGTGGAACCTCCACCTCCACAACTGAAGACTGGGGCCCCGAACAAGGATTCTTGGTCTGGTCAGGGCTTGCCCCATAGGTTGTCGGTCACCCTCACTCCCGATCGTCCTCGGCAGGTGGAGGGTGGCTCAGGCGCTTGGCAGCTATTTGCAGATTCCTTGGAGTCTGACGACGACTCCTCCCTGTTCTCTAGGCCGCTTGACTTGGAGTCTGCAGGGGGGCCAGTCGGTGGACGAAAGCCCATCCTCGTTTTTGGATATGCTTTAACTCATCTCAGAGTCTACTGGGATGCAGCTCGAACTCATTCAAAAATAGGCCAAGTATCCCCTTATGGAGATACTGGACTGAGGGGATTCCCCTATGGAGGCCTTTCCAGTGGCCGAAGAGGCCCTGGAGTTGTGGCAGTGGCCAGCATCTTGTCCCGCGCCTTCGGCCAGGATGACTCACAAGTATGTGGTCCCCACCGGTTCACTCTCTGGTTTCTCAAAGCACCCCTCTGCAGAGGGTTTAGTGACCGATAGCATTTTCTGGTGTTCCAGGAACACTCAGGATGTGGACAAACCACCCAATAAGGAATCCAAAAAGCTGGATTATGCAGAGCGGAAGGTTTACGCTGCTTCCTCCCTAGGTCTTCAACAGGCTAGCTTGGCCGTACTGATGGCACATTTCTCATACGCCCTTATGGGCTCCCTGGATGAGGTGATTCCTCATCTCCCAGCTGACCTTCAGACGGGTCAAGCAGGTGCGGGATCAAGGAAGGGCGGTGGCTAAACAACAGCTCAAAACTTCATTGGACATTGGTGACTCTTGTGCCTGATCAGTAGCAGCCGCAGTGGCCATGTGCCGCAGAGCTTGGCTGAGGATCTCCACCTTCATGGCAGACACCAAGCACAAGCTAGCAGATGTTCCCTTCCTGGGCACCGACTTGTTCGGGCCCAGAGTGGAAGGCCATCTCCAGAGGATCGAGAAGTCCAATGTCACCTTGGACTCAGTCACGTCTGCCCAGAAGGACAAAGGCTGCCAGCAGCAGTGTAAGCCCTTTCACCCTTCCGCTCCTGCAACACGTCTGGCCCAGCAACACCAGCATCAGGGCCAGCAGGCTCACACTTGGCACCCTAAGGCCAAGTCTGCAACTTCCTCTAGTAGGAAGCCTGGAGGGAAGGGTCCAGGAGGTCCCTCAGCGGGCCCTTCCTCCAAGCCTGCCCAGTGATGGGTTGAGGGGTGTCACCCCAGCCTCTCACTCCTCCCTGGGATCCCCCCATGGGGGGATGGCTCCACCATTTCTTTTCTGCCTGGTCCATTATCACCATGGATCACTGGGTGCTAGAATTGGTCGGTAGGGGTCTGCCTCTGGAATTCAAGCAGTTCCCTCCCTATCGAGCCATCACCTCATGGGGGGCAATGGGTTCCGCAGCCTTCCCATCGGCTCGTCGAGCCGACATTGCCTAGCTCCTCCAGAAGGAGGTAATCAGCGAGGTGGTGGACCCTCCTCCAGACCCAGGGTTTGTGTCTAGGTACTTCCTGTTCCCAAAACAGATGGGGGGGCTGGAGCCCCATTCTCGACCTGCATGGCCTGAACAAGTTCCTAAGGCTGTGCACCTTCAGGATGGTCATGCTGGCTCAGATCATTCCATTCTTGGAACTAGGCATGTGGTTCTGTTCTCTGGACCTTCAGAACATGTTCTTTCACGTCCCAATCTGTCCATCTCATCAGCAATTCCTTCAGCTTCAGAGCAGAGGGATCTCTTTATGAGTTCAGGGCCATGCCCTTCGGCCTCTCTCCAGCTCCCAGGGTCTTCATCAAATGCATGGCAGTGGTGACAGCATTCCTGCGGCACCGAGGGGTCCTGGTGTACCCTTACCTGGATGACTGGCTGACTGCAGCCCCCTCCAGGTTGGAGGTGGAGCGGTCCACAGACCAAGCCCTCCAGGGTTGCTCTCAGATTGGCCTCCTCATCAACGAGGCCAAGTCAGAACTCATGCCATTGCAGGTGATTCAGTTCATCGGGGCAGAGCTCGACTCTCTTTGAGCCAGAGCCCGGCGGACAGGGCCGAGGTCCTTTCCTCCCTTGCCCAATCATTTCTGGTTTGGCAATTGCACCCTGCCTGGGACTTCCTGCACCTTCTGGGCCTCACGGTGGCCTGCACCAGCGTGGTCCATTGAGTCCGCTGGCATATGCGTCCCCTGCAATGGGGGACTGGCCAGCCAATGGTCACAGCGCTCCAGTCCTCTGGACCAGCTGGTGACGGTGACCCAGGAGATGTGGGATGGCCTGCAGTGGTGGCTCATCCCAGCTCATCTGCAGGAGGGTATCCCGTTTGTCTGCTCCGAGCCAACGGTCACTTTAACAACCAACACCTCTCTGATGGGTTGGGGTGTCCATCTGGGGGATCTCAGGGCCCATGGCCTCTGGTCCCTTCAGGAGTCTCGATGCCACATCAACCTGCTGGAGCTTCAAGCAGTGTGCCTAGCCCTCACTGCCTTCACTCCATTTGTATAGGGTCAGGTGGTTCAGGTCCAGATGGACAACACCATGACCATGTACTACCTCAACCATCAGGGCATGGCGCACTCCTTGCCTCTGTGCAAGGAGGCTCTCCACACCTGGTCTCTTGTGATCAGCCTAGAGGTGGATCTCCTAGCCATCCATGTGGCAGGAGCCTCCAACAGTCTGGCCGATGCCCTCAGCCAGATAGGTGCTGCATCTCACGAGTGGTCTCTCCTGCCGGAGGTAGTACAAGATCTGTTCTCCCATTAGGGCACCCTCTCAGGTGGACCTGTTTGCCTCCAGAGAGAATGCGAAGCTGAGGCTGTTTCATGCCCACCCACCTCAGCAGAGCTTGCTGTAGGGGGATGCCTTCTCAAGGCCGTGGACCCCAGGCCTCTTCTACGCCTTCCCTCCATTTCCCTTGAGCCACAAGGTGCTTCTCAAGGCGAAGCGGGACAAGGTGCAGGTGATTCTGGTAGCCTCAGACTGGCCCCGCCAGTTCTGGTATCCAGATCTCCTCAGCCTCAGCTCCAGGCTCCCAAGGTGGCTTCCAGCCACCCGGACCTGATCTCAGTCGACAGGGGAAGGTGATCCATCCTGACCTTCAATCCCTGCACCTGACAGCCTGGTTCCTGAGCGACTAGAGTTCCAGGCCTTGGGTCTTTCCGACGAGGTCCTCAACGTCATTGAGGCATCCCGTAAGGAGTCGACCAGAAAATGCTATGCCTTTAAATGGAAGAGATTCTCCATTTGGTGTCAGGACAAGGGGTTGGACCCTTCTTCCTGTCCATTTGCTAGCATTTTGGACTACCTGTGGTCCCTTTCTCAGCTAGGGCTTCAGTCGACAACCCTTAAGGTGCACCTGGCAGCCATCTCTGCTTACTGGGCACGGGCCAGCAAGCAGTCGGTGGCACGGGAGAAGGTGGTCGGGTGCTTTTTCAAAGGCCTTGATCACATATACCCTCTGGTGCAAGAACCTCCACCTTCATGGGATCTACTACTGGTATTGGCTAAGCTCATCGGCAAGCCATTCGAACCGATGCACAGGTGCGATATCTCCCACCTGTCATGGAAGACTGCCTTCTTGGTGGCTATAGCATCAGCCAGAAGGATGGGAGCACTCCAGGTGCTTTCCATCGAGTCTCCTTATCTGGTCTTCCACAGGGACAAGGTTGTCCTTCGCCCCACCCAAAATTCCTTCTGAAGGTGGTGTCGGAGTTTCACCCTAACCAGGTGTTGACTCTGCCAGTGTTCTACCCCAATCACACCTCGGAGGCCAAATATAGGCTCCATACTCTGGACCCTAGAAGAGCACTCGCTTACTATAAGGAGCGAACGGCTGAAGTTCAGGGAGAGGTTCGCCAGCTGTTTGTCACCTACGCTGAAGTTGCACCTGGCAGACCTGCAGCCAAGCAGACAATAAGCAGGTGGGTCACCTCCTGCATAGATCCCTGCTATAGGTTGGTGGGCATGGAGCCTCACAAAGGGATAAGAGCTCATTCTACCTGCCATACCGCTGCTTCGGTGGCTGCTTCTAGGGACGTCCCTATCCAGGAAATCTGCAGGGCTGCTACCTGGAAGTCAGCACACACCTTTATTTGCCATTACCACATTGACGTACAGTCACGTCGGGATGCTGGTTTTGGGACCTCAGTTCTCAGTCCTTATTCCTAAGTAGAGGTTGCCACCTGCCTCCCTCCTCCCGGAGAGCTGCTAGGAGTCTGCCAGACAGTGTGGATTAACAATATATCCACGTCCCTAGAAATACAGGTTACTCACCTGTAACAGGAGTTCTAGGAGTAGTATATATTGTTCATCCATGACCCTACGATCTCGGCTTCAACCTGTAACCTGGCTTCCAGCGGGCTAGATCTGGCGCTATGGGCAGAGCGAGATTTACCACCCGGGTGGGCGGGAGGAGCCAGCTTGAAGACCTTCTGGCAAGATTTAAAGCAGCAAGGAACCTGCCAGACAGTGTGGATGAACAACTTATACCACTCCTAGAACTCCTGTTACAGGTGAGTAACCTGTATTTCTGTTCACATGGATCTTATGACTAACAGTAGGCTTATGCTGTCATAGGAGAAGAACAGTTTTTTAATGACAACTACAGACATCTTTTATTTTTTCTAAAATTAACTTTTTGAAAAAACTAACAGAGACTAGATTAGATATTTTCAGTGTCAATTGTATCCGATTCCAGATAACCGGGAAGGCAGTGGAGAATACACGCTTGCCAAATGAGGTGTGGGCCTTTGGGACATCCAGGAAGATAAAATCTGATTTTCTGAGTGCATATGTACTATGGCAGGTATGGATGATGGAAATTAGGTAGCTGGGAAGCTTGTTAAGGAGAAGCTTTAAAGTCCATGTACTAGCAAGGAGAATGCGTCTAGTGGTAAGGGACGTCAAACCTACAGCTGAGTACAGGTCACAATGGTGTGTCTGGTATGGGGAGTTCATAATGAAGTACAGTGCATGGTGATAGAGGATGTCACGTTTATTAAGTTTTGAGGTTGTAGCAGAGTTATAGATTATATCCCCATAGTCTAGTAATGGAAGGAAACTCACTTGGACAAGCCTAGTTCTGATCTCAGTTGGGAAGAGAGACCAGTTACGGTAGAGGAAGCCTAGCCTTATTTTTAGTATTTTGATTGGGTAATCAAGGTTTTCTGTGAAGGCAAGCTTACTGTCTAACCAAAATTCGAGGTATCTGAATTTGGGGGTGACTTCCAAATGCTCACCTAGAGAAGTTTCTATAAAGTCATTATGCATATTGGTAGTTGTGGAAGGAGATTTGTAAGGGAAGAAGATCATTGCTTTGGTTTTCTTAGCGCTTAAGAGGAGTTTAGCATTGATGAGGTTTGCTTCAAGCTGGGCAAAGTCGGCTTGGAGGGCGTCCCTGACATGAATCAGTGAGGTATCGGAAGTATAGAGGACAGTGTCATTGGCGAAGAAATGCAATTTGGATTTGGATATAAGATGGTCAAGGTCATTAATATATAGAGAGAATAGTATGGGGCCTAAGATAGAGCCTTGGGAGACTCCCCTGGTAATCGGTTGGGGGGGGAGGATAACAGGCCACCTGCTTTGATTTTTTGTAACCTTCCTGAAAGATAACTACTAAACCACTGCATAATGGGCTGGGTGGCACCTATTTTAGCAAGCCTGTGTTCGGGGTTTTGGCTTCATTGGGGACTGGGGAGCCACCTGGAGGGATGCAGACCTATACTGGTGCGATGGTCTGCATCTGTCCAGGGGGGGAACCAGGATCCTAGGTGAGAGGTTTAAATGCTTCATTGGCAAGTATTTAAACTAGCCAAGGGGGGAGGCACTGAAAAGGAGCAGGGAAATCCCAGCCTCCCCCCACAAAACATGGTGATTAGTGAGGTAAACACCAAGGTACAGAAGTTATTAGGGAGCAGAACAGATTTAAATGTAAAAAAAGGCAAAGGCAGTAAGGACAGAAATGGGGATTCAATGCAAAGAAGTGCAAGATAATGCATATGGGGCACAAAAACCCTGGCACAATATATCAGTTGGGGGGTGAGGATATAGCATGCATCAAGCAGGAAAGGGATCTTGGGGTTGTCATCTCTGATGACCTCAAGGTAGGGAAACAGTGTGACAAGGCAGCAGGTAAAGCAAATAGGATGCTGGGATGTATAGGCAGGGGCATCACCAGCAGGAAAAGGGAGGTCATAATTCCTCTATACAAGACACTAGTGAGGCCCCACCTGGAGTACAGTGTACAGTTCTGGAGACCATACCCACGTAAGGACATAGGACGGGGTAGAGAAGGTTCAGAGGAGGGCAACAAAGATGGTGCATGGATTGCATCACAAGTCCTATGAAGACAGGTTGAAGGAACTGAACATGTACTCCCTGGAGGAGAGGAGGGAGAGGGGATATGATAGAGACATACAAGTATCTTACAGGGAGGAACAGGGTGCAGGAAAACACTATTTTAAGCGAAAAAGATGTTCCAGGACTAGAGGGCATGGGATGAAGTTGGAGGAGGGACGATTCAGAGGAAACATGAGAAAGAATTTCTTCACAGAACGGGTGGTGGACAAGTGGAACACCCTGCCAGAGGAAGTGGTGGGGATGAAACAATCAAGGGATTTAAGAATGCATGGGATAGACATAAAGGAATTCTAGAGGTCAGGGTAAGGGCAACAGACTTCTAGGAAAACAAACTGAACTTACAAGCTCAAATGGGCAGACTGGGTGGCCATAGGCCCTTATCTGCTGACACTGTCTATCTATGTATCTATATGTAAAGGCGTAAAGGCTATCAAAAAGTGGAGGGTGATGAGTACCAATGCCCGTAGTCTGTGTAACAAGCTCCCTGAACTAGTGGCCTTGATGAAGAGGGTTGCCTGGATATTGTGGCAGTCACAGAAACATGGTACACAGAGAATCATGACTGGGATGTCAACATACCAGGATACACAATCTACAGGAGGGACAGGGAGGGTGAAAGAGGAGGAGGAGTAGCTCTCTATGTAAAGGAAGGGATCAAAGTAACAGAACTAAAGAGTAAACAGGGAGCAGATGAAGCACTTTGGGTCACTCTGGAGACAGGAAATGGCACCACAATCCGCATGGGGGTTGTATACAGACCCCCATCTCAGGGGGAGGGAATGGACAAGGAAATGATAGAAGGCTTTCTTAGAATGGCAGAAAAAGGGGAGATATTGTTGATGGGGGACCTGAATATGCCAGATGTTAACTGGAGCACCTTTGCTGCAGGCACATCCAAGAGCAGGGTCATTCTTGATGCCCTACAGGGGGCATGCCTCAGACAGCTAGTATTGGAACCCACTCGGGAAGGAGCAATCTTAGACCTGATACTCTCAAATGGGAACGGAGAAAGACTCTCAGATTTAGAAGTGGGTAGCCATCTGGGAACAAGCGACCACCAAACAGTGTGGTTCACGATAAACACAGCCATACAATCAAGCCATACAAAAGCAAGGGTACTGGACTTTAGGAGGGCTGACTTTGGGAAAATGAGGGAGTGCCTCAGAAAAGCACTAGCAAACAGGCAAGAAGGAGGGGTGGAGGAACAATGGGGAGTGATCAAAACAGCCATCACAGAGGCAACAAGCCTTTGTGTAAAGCAAATCAATAAAACACAACGAAGGAAAAAACGTTATGGTTCTCAAAAGAGGTGGCAGGGAAGGTTAGAAGAAAAGGACAGCATTCAGGAAATATAAGAAACACAGAAGGAGCAGGACAGAGAACTTTATCAGTTAAAGCAGAAAGAGGCTGGGAAGGCAGTCAGAATAGCAAAGGCCCAAACCGAGGAAAGGATAGCCAATTCTGTTAAGAAGGGGGATAAGACCTTTTATAGGTACATTAGAGAGTGAAGAAAGACCAAAGGAGGGATACTGAAGCTTAATAAAGGGGAGGGAATGTGGGTAGAGGGTGACAGTGAAATAGCAGGGATACTGAACGAATATTTCTGCTCAGTATTCACAAAGGAAGAGGAGGGGGAGTTACCTAAACCAAACAAGAGAAACACTCTGAAGATGGGGGTTGATACCAGTCCATTTACAGAAGAAAGGGTTCTGAAAGAACTAATAAAATTGAAGGTGGACAAAGCAATGGGGCCTGATGGGATTCACCCAAGAATTCTAAAAGAACTAAGGGTAGAACTAGTGACACAGTGACTACTCTCTTTAACAAATCATGGGAGGATGGGGTGGTACCCAAGGACTGGAGGAGGGTAGATGTGATTCCTCTTCACAAAAGTGGGAGCAGGACAGAGGCAGGAAACTGCAGACCAGTTAGTTTGACCTCAGTGGTAGGAAAATGATGGAATCACTTCTGAAGGAAAGAATTGTTGAGTACCTAGAGGCCAGTGGGGCTGGGACCCAAGGCAGCATGGATTCACGATGGGAAGGTCATGTCAGACCAGATCTAATAGATTTCTTTGACTGGGTGACAAAGTAGTAGACCAGGAGGGGCGTGAACATGGCCTACCTAGATTTTACAAGGCATTTGATACAGTCCCACACAAAGATTAGTACACAAGATAGCCAGCCTTAGAGTGGGTCCCAATGTGGTAGCCTGGATAAAAATTGGCTAGACAACAGGGCCCATGAGGTAGTAGTAAATGGAGTACACAGTGAAGAAAGGAGGGTTACTAGCAGGGTACCACAGGGTTCAGTACTGGGACGGTCCTTTTAATGTCTTTATAAGTGACATTGCAGAGGAACTGGAAGGAAAAGTATGTCTCTTTGCAGATGACACAAAGATCTGCAACAGGGTTGATACACAAGATGGAGTGGAAAGGATGAGAAGGGACATGGCAAGGTTGGAGGAATGGTCAAATGTATGGCAGCTCAGATTCAATGCAAAGAAGTGCAAGGTAATGCACATGGGAAACAAAAACCAGGAAGCGTACACAATGGGGGGTGAGATACTGACAACAGTAAAAATAGAAAGGGACCTGGGGGTAATTATATCAGATGACCTAAAGGTGGGCAAGCAATGTGAGAAGGCAGTAAGGAAGGCTGGGGATACTAGGATGCATAGGAAGAGGCATCAATAGTAGAAAACAGGAAGTTGTTATCCCTCTGTACAGACAGTTGGTGAGACCCCATCTGGAGTACTGTGTGCAGTTCTGGAGACCCCATCTCCGAAAAGACATAGACAGAGTGGAGGCTGTCCAGAGGAGGGCAACCAAAATGGTGTAGGGTCTGCACCAGAAGGCATGCTAAGAAAGACTAAAGGAGCTTAATATGTATACCCTTGAGGAAAGAGAGAGGGGACATGATAGAAACTTTCAAGTACCTCAAGGGAATCAACAAAGTCCAAGAGGGTAGCATCTTCCAGAAAAAGAGATGTGCAAGAACAAGGGGGCACAATTTGAAGATAGAGGGGGGACGGCTCAGAGGAAATGTGAGGAAGTATTTTTTCACAGAGAGGGTTGTGGATGCATGGAACAGCCTCCCTGAGGAGGTCGTGGAGTCAAGAACAGTGGGGGAATTCAAGAATGCATGGGACAGGCATAAGGCAGTCCTAGTGGGGGGTAGGAGGAAGTAAGCTGTTGGTTAACGAGGATCTGCAGCTTATCTGTTAGGTAGGAAAATGGGCAGACTAGGTGGGCCAAGCGGTCCTTATCTGCCATCAAATTCTATGTTTCTATGTTTCTATGTTTCGATTAGGTTATGGTCTATGGTATCAAAAGCTTTGCTAAGATCTAAAAAGACAGCTCCCGTAAGCTTCTTAGCGTACATGGCTGAGAACCAGTTGTCGCTTACTTTAGCCAAAGCGGTGACAGTACTGTGATTGGAGCAGAAGCCAGATTGGGCAAGGTTTAGGAGCGAGTAGGTTTCTAGATGATGCTTTAGTTGTGCGTAGATCAGCTTTTCAAAGACTTTAGAGAGGATAGGTAAGATAGATATAGGCCTGTAATTATTTATGTCACACGGGTCCCCAGATTTAAATAAGGGGAGGATAAGGGCTGATTTCCAGCATGACAGTACTATAGAAGAGGAAATAGTGAGGTTGAAAATATGTAAGATTGGGGCCATAAGGTAGGTGAACCCAAGTTTTAGGAAAAGCGGATCAATTCCGTTATCCCCTGCACTTTTTTTTAGTGTCTAGGTACTTGAGAGCATCTTCGACTTCTTTAAAGTTTAGAGGGTGCAGCTGAAAGGGGTGACTCATTTCTGTGGACATGGAAGTTGTACTACCCTGGCTATTGGCACGTGCAGCATACGGAGATGAGTCAAATGCTAGGCCAGCGGTGACAACGTGGGTATTGAGTTCGTCTAGGATTTAATTACTGTTTGCCAACACCATGCCATTTTTAATAATCTTGGTTGGTATGGGGGGGCCACCGGCCGTCCTTCAATAGTCTTGAGGGTCTTCCATATTTTTGGGGGGTCCCCTTTGGCCTGCTCAAGAGTAGAAACATAGAAGATAGCTTTAGCAGAGCGGATTCGTTTAACACAGGCATTCCTGGCTGTTCTAAAGGCCTGCCAATCCACTGGGCTTTTTGAATGCCTAGCTTTAGCCCACTCAGCAGAGAACCAGGGATGTGAGGTGTTTCGTGTCCTGACTAGTGTTGTCAGAACTAGTTTGTCAAAGATTCAAACCCTCCTCGAACCCTGGTGTTCGAGTTCTAACTTAAAACTCGAACACTAAAAGGTTCACAAAAGGGTTCGAATCTGAGTCCTCCCAACTCCTGTGACATCTTTTTCCTGGCCCCAGCTGATGACTTGTGTCTATGTGTGGGGAGGAGGCATGTCCCAGCAGGCAGCCCCGATGTGGGGGGGGGCTGTGGGGGTATGTGTGGGGAGGAGGCACATCCCAGCAGGCAGCCCCGATGTGGTGGGGGGGTGCAGCAGCAGCAGTGTTGTTGGGGCTGCCAGAATCCACCACGAGTTCTCTCAGACTTTGCGCTTCCGTACTTGCACTCAAGTGAAGTCATCCTCATCACCTGACCATTTACTATGTGGTCAGGTGGGGGTCGAGTAAGCTGCGTGAGCCGAGGGATCATGTGGAGTGGTATTTAGGGTGGATGCAAGCCCAGAGAGTGCGATTTGGATCCTGAAGATTTCAGGAGGCAGCAGCAGCCTAAGCAATACGGTAGCATACCACAGCCAGCATTCTTGCTCGATACTTAGGCCAGGGCCCAGGTCAGTGTGGCTACAATCGAACTGCAGCACTTGCTAGTTGCTGCAGTGCTTACCTGAATTATTTAAAAAAATTCCCAGTTTATCATCCATTTTCCTGCAAAAAAGGCTAAACAAGCGTTGAAAGTTAGGGGAAGGGAAGGGAAGGGGGGCAGGGCCCAGGCCCGAGAGACCGAGAACGAGAAAGCTGAAAAGGTTCAATAAATTAACGGTCGGATGTGGGACTAGGGGAGGTTCAGGTGGAGGGACCAATCAGGAATTGGGAAGGGATCGATCAATATCAGGAGAGAGAATAAAAAAAATACAGAAAGAAGAACCTTTGTGAATGTGATTGTGAAACTGCAGCACTGCACAGTGCACACTCAGCAGCTGCCAGCAACAAGCATATAACAAGGGGGAAAAAAGGCAAATAAATTTGTCAGGACAGAGTATAAGGACTGTGCTCAAGCTCATTGTGCTGTGCTGCTAAGGGGGATCCTCCTCTTGACTTTCACCCTCAAAATTCCAGTCCTATTAGTCCTTATACAACAGCACAAGGTACTGGCAGTAAGGCACTGACTGAAGGCAGGCAGTTAATTTTTTTGGACACCACTCCTCTGTGTGTGTGTGAGACTTCTACTTCTCCAATAAGAGCAGGGATGGGGTAAAAAAGGATAAAGCCAACATTAAATGGAGGGCAATGAGTACCAATGCCTGTAGTCTAGGAAACAAGCTTCCAGAGCTGGTAGCCCTGATGGAAGAGGAACACTTGGATATTGTGGCAGTCACAGAAACATGGTACACAGAGAACCATGACTGGGATGTCAACATACCAGGGTACACAATCTACAGAAGGGACAGGGAGGGTAAAAGAGGAGGTGGAGTAGCTCTCTACATAAGGGAAGGGATCAAAGCTACAGAACTAAAAAGTAAAGGGGGAGGACAAGAGGAACTCTGGGTCACCTTGGAGACAGGGAATGGCATCACAATCCGCACAGGGGTTGTATACAGACTCCCATCTCATGGGGAGGAAATGGACAAGAAAATGATAGAGGGCATTCTTAAAATGGCTGAAAAAGGGGAGATACTGTTGATGGGGGACCTGAATATGCCAGATGTTAACTGGGTGACATGGACTGCAGCCACATCCAAGAGTAGGGTCATTCTCGATGCCCTACAGGGAGCATGCCTTAGACAGCTAGTGGTGGAACCCACTCGGAAGGAAGCAATATTAGACCTGGTACTCTCAAATGGAGAGGATCACAAACTTAGAAGTCAGTAGGCGTCTGAGAAAGCGACCACTGCACAGTGTGCTTCACAATAAACACAACCATGGAGACAAGCCATACAAAGACAAGGATACTGGACTTTAGAAGGGCTGACTTTGGCATAATGGGTGAATACCTGAGGAATGCATTAGCAAATGGCCAGAAAGGAGGGTGGAAGAACAATGGAAAAATCAAAACTGCCATCATGGAGGCAACAAGCCTTTGTGTGAAACAAATAAAGAAAACAAAGCGGAATAAAAACCACTATAGGCTCTCAAAGAGGTGTCAGGAAGGTTAAGGAGAAAAAGGCTGCATTCAAAAAGTATAAGGAATCACAGGCGGAGCATGACAGGGAACTGTATCAATTAAAGCAGAAAGAAGTGGGAAGGCAGTCAGAAAAGCAAAGGCCCAAACCGAGAAAAGATAGCCAACTCAGTTAGAAGGGGATAAAACCTTTTATAGGTACATTAGGGAGCATAGAAAGGTTAAGGGAGGGATAGTGAAGATTAATAAAGGAGAGGGGAGGTGGGCAGAGGGAGACAGTGAAAAGGCAGAGATACTGAATGAATACTTTTTCTCAGTATTCACAAAAGAAGAAGAAGAGGAGGAGTTACCTAAACCAAACAGTAGAAGCACTCTGGATAGTGGGGTTGACACCAGTCCATTTACAGAAGAAAGAGTACTGAATGAACTCCTAAAACTCAAAGGTGGACAAAGCAATGGGGCCTGACGGGATTCACCCTAGAATCCTAAAAGAGCTAAGGGAGGACCTAGTGACACCACTAACCACACTTTTTAACAAATCATGGGAAGATGGGGTGGTAACTGAGGACCTGAGGAGGCAGATGTGATTCCCCTTCACAAAAGTGGGAGCAAGGCAGAAGCAGGAAACTACAGACCTGTTAGTTTGACCTGAGTGGTGGGGAAAATGATGGAATCACTTCTGAAAGAAAGAATTGTTGAGTACCTAGAGGCCAGCGGGGAACAGGACCCAAAGCAGCATGGATTCACAGCAGGAAGGTCATGTCAGACAAATCTAATCGACTTCTTTGACTGGGTGACCAAAGTAATAGACCAGGGAGGGGCTGTGGATATAGCCTACCTAGACTTTAGCAAGGCATTTGACACAGTCCCGCATAAAAGATTAATAATCAAGTTAGCCAGCCTGGGAGTGGGTCCCAGGGTGGTAGCCTGGGTAGCAAACTGGCTGCACAACAGGACACAGAAGGTAATAGTGAATGGAACACATTCTGAAGAAAGGGGGGTTACTAGTGGAGTACCTCAGGGCTCAGTACTGGGTCCAGTCCTCTTTAACGTCTTTATAGGTGACATTGCAGAGGGTCTGGAAGGAAAGGTATGCCTCTTTGCGGATGACACAAAGATCTGTAACAGAGTTGATACACAAGGTGGGGTAGAAAGGATGAGAAGGGACTTGGCAAGGTTGGAGGAATGGTCAGACATATGGCAACTTAGATTCAATGCAAAAGTGCAAAAGTAATGCACCTGGAAATAAAATCCAGGAGAAGAGTACACAATAGCAGGGAGGTACTAACGACAAAATTATGGAAAGGGATCTGGGTGTAGTCATATCAGATGACCTAAAGGTGGGTAAGCAATGTGAGAAGTCAGTAAGGAGAGCGGGGATACTGGGATGCATAGGGAGGGCATCACAAGTAGAAAAGGGAGTGATTATCCCTCTATACAGACAGTTGGTGAGACCCCATCTGGAGTACTGCGTGCAGTTTGGAGACCTCATCACATGAGGACATAGACAGGATGGAAGCAGTCCAGAGGAGGCAACTAAAATGGTGCAGGGTCTACATCAGAAACCATATGAAAGAGACTGAGAGAGCTTAATAAATTATACCCTTGATGAAAGGAGGGACAGGGGGACATGATAGAAACTTTTAAGTACCTCAAGGGAATCAACAAAGTCCAGGAGGTAGCATCTTTCAGAAAAGAGATGTGTAAGAACAAGGGGCACAATTTAAAGTTAGAGGATGGCTCAGAGGTAATGTGAGGAAATTCTTTTCACAGAGAGTGGTGGACGCATGGAACCGCCTTCCTGATGAGGTTGTGGGGTCTAAAACAGTGGGGGAATTCAAACATGCATGGGACAGACATAAGGCAATTATAGTGGGGGGTTGCAAGAAGTAGGCTGTTAGTTAACTAGAATCTGCAGCTTATCCAATAGGTAGGGAAATAGGCAGACTGGGTTGGCCAAGTGGTCCATATCTGCCATCAAAGTCTATGTTTCCACTCCCAAGTTCCTGTGTTGTGTATGTGACTTCCTGCTCCCATCTCCAGAGTTGTGTGCTATTATTACCCTTACATGACAGAAGCTTAGAAATATAATTCTTATTCCCTGTGTTGTGTGTTATGTATGTGACTCCGTCTCCTGTGGTCAGCCCATCACCCTGCTGCTGTGTACCCCTTGACTGCACTGTACCCTACCCAGTGTGTATTACAGAGAGAAGTCCAGTGGTCAGTTGTGTGTTGGTATTACCCTTACATGACAGAAGCATAGAAATATAATTCTCATTCCCTGAGTTGTGTGTTATGTATGTGACTCCATCTCCTGTGGTCAGCCCATCACCCTGCTGCTGTGTGCCCCTTGGCTGCACTGTACCCTACCCACTGTGTGTAACAAAGAGAAGCCCAGTGGCCAGTTGTGTGTTGGTATTACCATTACATGACAGAAGCATAGAAATATAATTCTCATTCCCTGAGTTGTGTATGTGACTCCGTCTCCTGTGGTCAGCCCATCACCCTGCTGCTGTGTGCCCCTTGACTGCACTGTACCCTACCCAGTGTGTGTAACAAAGAGAAGCCCAGTGGCCAGTTGTGTGTTGGTACTACCCTTACATGACAGAAACATAGAAATATAATTCTCATTCCCTGAGTTGTGTATGTGACTCCGTCTCCAGTGGTCAGCCCATCACCCTGCTGCTGTGTGCCCCTTGACTGCACTGTACCCTACCCAGTGTGTGTTACAGAGAGAAGCCCAGTGGCCAGCTGTGTGTTGGTATTACCCTTACATGAGAGAAGCATAGAAATATAATTCTCATTCCCTGAGTTGTGTATGTGACTCCATCTCCTGTGGTCAGCCCGTCACCCTGCTGCTGTGCACCCCTTGACTGCACTGTACCTTACCCAGTGTGTGTTACCATGTGAAGCCCAGTGGCCAGTTGTGTGGTGGCATTAACCTTAAATACATGACAGAAGCCTAAAAATATATTTCCCCGTTGGGAGGAGAGACAGAAAAATCTCTTTCCTCGGTTTGTGTGTGTAACTCCGTCTCTTGTGGTCAGCTCATCACCCTGCTGATGTGAGCCCCTTGACTGCTGTGTGTATGCCTATGCCCTGCAGCCCAATCATTCTGTAAGCCTTGAACCTGGGATCCTTTAGTTGCAAACCGTCATATTCTTTAATTACTTTCAGTCCACTGCATCACAGTGTCACACAACCAAAATAAGATTTTGGAGTTGTAGCTGGCGATCACAGATCACATTGCTTTCTTACACAGGAATTGTGTGGGTGTGGGTGTGTTCACTGCAGTATACTGGTACTGTTATGGCTGACACCAACATAGATGAAGCATCTGGTGCTGGTCTTGGAGCAGGTGTTGGTGGTAGTGGTAATCCTGGTGCTAGCAGAAATAACCAAAATGTTTCATGCGATAAAAATTTAAGAAACAGCAATAGAGCAACAGTGAAGTGTGGTAAAGGGGAACCTTTTAAGAAAACCTGTACAGCTGCTGGGGTCACACGGACAGGCACCATAAGGTATGCCATTCATGCTGTTAAGATCCCTGTGACTAGCAGCAATAATGCAAGTGACAGTGAGTCCCTTTCTGATTCAGACAGTAGCTCTTTGTCTCAGTCCGACACTGTTGTGTCTTGCAACATATCATTACTTCCTTAACAAAGTGAAATGAGCAAGTCTGCTGACAATGAATTGGGTAGTGCAGTTGCAAATACATCCAGCACTGTTGGCAATGAAAAGGACATATCCATTGAATCCCCCACTTCTGTGTTGGCCAGCAGTGAAAATCCATCAGAGTCTTCTGCCCACTCTTCTAGCACCAAGGAGCATGTCCCGAGTTCTGTTAGGACAGGAGAAAAGATGCAAATAGTCTTTAGCTATCTTCCTAGCACTCGAACAAAATCTGTCACATCTGAGGTGTGGAATTATTTCTCTGTCAGTACAATTGATCCATGCAGAGCAATTTGTTCCCTGTGTAAACAGAGTGTAAGCCGTGGTAAAGTTGTGTCATGCCTTGGCACTACAGCTCTTAAATGCCATCTGAAAAAGCATTCAGTTTTGCTTGATCATCCAAAACCCATGTCCTCCATCTTCCAGACCACATGTGAGAAGGGTCAGGAGGAATCTGAAATGGATACTGAATTGTCTGAACTTGATGCAGACAGAACCACTGCCAGCCCTAGGATCACTGTTACCACCAGTGCCAGTACCATTAGTACCAGTTGCACATCCAGTGATGGCACTGAATGTATAAGTCCTAGTCCGCCATCCCAACGTCCATCTGCCCATCGAAGCACGGTGTATAATAAACCAGCAGGGACATGTTGTAAACAGCTAACACTGTCTCAAGCATTTGAAAGGAAGAATACCTTTACTAAAAAATCATCCAAAGACCCTTCATCTTAATCACAGAATTGGTGAACTGTTAGCTGGAGCCTTTCTCCCATACTCTTTGGTAGATCATGAGGATTTTAGGAGCTCTTAAAACTAGCAGAGCCTCGTTACAAAGTTCCTCATCGAAAGGTACTTTTCCTATGTTGAAATACCAAACATTTATCAGGCTTTAAAAGCGACAGTGATGCTTGCACTTAAAACTGCAGAGGGTGGGGTTATTCATGCCACAACAGATATGTGGACCAGCACTCAAAACATAGATTACATGTCCTTACGCTCATTGGGTCACGTTTTCTTGTGGTTCTTCAAAACAAAGACACCCCAGAAGATGCTGCTGCATATAAAGAAATTTGGGCAAAGTCATAGAGCTGCAAAACATCTTGCAGGAACTAAATGACCTCCTTGATGAATGGGTTTATTCTCATGGTCTAAAATGTGGCTTCATAGTAAGTGACAATGGAGCCAACATCTTGAAAGCAGTACAGGATGGAGGATTTATGCATGCTTCTTGCTTTACACATTGCTTACATTTAATTGTCACAGGATTTCTCAGCAATGAAACACAAGTGGATGGTATGATTGCTGTTTGCAAAAAAATTGTGACTCACTTTTCACATTCAACCAAGGCCATACGGACATTGTCCGAACTGCAAAAAAAACACAAGCTGCCCCAGCAAAAGCTGATTCAAAATGTTTCCACTCATTGGAACTCAACGCTTCATATGCTGTAGCACCTCTTGGAGCAAAAGCAAGCTGTACATGAGTATTGCTCCAGTTACATTAGTGGAGATGGCATTATGCTGTCTGTGCTGCAGTGGAAATTAGTGGAGACAGTGTGCTGCATCCTAGCTCCTTTTGAGACAGCTACAAGGGACATGTCTTCTGAAGGTGCATCTGTGAGTCAGGTTATCCCACTCATAATGCTGATTTCACATCATCTTAGTGTTCTAAATCTACAAATATGAAAAGACAGATCTGAAGCTCAGACAACATGTTGCCTGTATCATGGGAATCTCGTAAAGAGAATGAGCAAGCGCTTCAAAACCAATGACAAATTAGTTGCAATGACCAAATCAAAACTCTACATCCTTGCAACTCTCTTAGGTCCCAGGTTCAAGGCTATACATCTTCCGAAAACAGATGACATAGAGCTGTACAAATGTCTGTTGCTAGATGAGCTGCAGCACTCACAGGAGTCAAACACAGACATGCACAGTACCCTCAGGTTGTCATCACCACAACATGTAGATTCATCTTCACAAAGGGATACAGAACTGGAAAAGTCATCAAACATTAACAGTAGTTGTTCCACAACTGCCACTTCTTCAACCCTTAGTAGCAAGTTAAATCTGTGGCAAAACCTTTCCCAAATTGCTGCCATACCAGCTTATGCTGATTCCTCTTCTGGCGGTTTCTGTCCATCATGGTGACAGTTACCTGCAGAACTGCCTATTCCTATTGATGCATGCCCTTTTGAATACTGGAGATCAAAAGTCGATTTGGACAGAGCTGTATGATGAAGCCTGTAAATATCTTGGTTGTCTTGCAACAAGTGTCTCTTGAACGCATGTTTAGTACAGCTGGCAATATTGTGACAGACAACAGAAATAGGTTGCTGCCAGAAAATGTACACACGTTAACTTTTATTAAAGTTATTAAGTCAAGATTTTCGTGTCCCTACAAGAGTACACAAACTGATCCTGAAGTGATTGATGTTGTGGATGTTGATGGTGATGACAACTCAGATGGTGGTGGCTGGTAAATATTGTGTGGGACAGAGTCTCTCTGCACCAAAAAGGAAACTTTTACAGACTGTGATGACTTTGGTTGTCTCTCCTTTCTCAATCTACTACCTTGGACTAAATACCCCCCAAAACTTTCACCATTTCATAGCAAACTGCTTTGTAGCTAGGGTCTAAAGTCAACAAGTTTTATATACAGGGCAATTTTAACATTAGTGGGAACAGGCCCTAATTTGGCATAAAAGGGACACTGTCATGTCAATCATTTCTGTATCATATTATTTATAGTTAAAGTGCAAACATATATTTTTGGATTTACCTTCTGTGACTTTGTGGTGCATCAGTATGAGGCTAGGACGGGGCGGTCTATTTTTCAATTTAAAGAGGACAAAACAATGAGTTCTAATTGGTAGCTGTTTATTATTTTTTCAGTTACAGAAATGTTAGCCATAAACCAAAATGATCCATATGTAACTTATCTTACTGAATAAAAAATTGTGGGAAAAACTGTATTTTGTATTGTTATGTTTCTGTGGGCAGCATCCTGTTACAAGTCTCTTCCGGGAAACAGAGTCATCTGAAGTTTTACCTATGTCATGGTTGAGCACATATTCTGTAAGCATAGGTCTCATACCACAATAGCTCGTGTTTAACATTCTGTTGTACACAGACCATGGCATAATAGCAACAACTCTCAAATTACTGGTTCCATGAAGAGGACTGTACAGAATGTTGTCCATAAGAAAAGCAATTGAAAAGACAGTTTTTCACATAAAGTTGTTTATAAGGAACAGTTAAGTATGGCTCATTTGGAGGCAAGTTTCATTTTTCTTGAGTAAGCATGTGGTAGTTTTAGCATTTGAGAGGGGGAGGAGGGTAGAATGGGTGCTGGAGGGTGGGAAAGGGCTGGAGGTTGGTTTAACATGGATGCAAGAGGGAGAAAGATGGCATGGATGCTAGTACATGGGTGATGGTTGGGGGACTGGGTTTTAACATGGGTGAGGGACGGAGAAGGGTGACATGAATGGTAGTTCATGACTAAGTGTGGGGGTAGTTTAAACATTTGGGTGAGGGAGGAGGGTGGAATACATGCTTGAGGGGTTGAGGGTTGTGGGTTGGTTTTAACATGGGTGTAAGGGTGGTATGGGTGCTACTGCACAGATGAGGGTGGTGGAAGATAAGTGGAATGGGTGATGGGGTGAAAGGTGGGTGTTGTTTTAGTCCTTTCGTTTACAGATTCGTGATCGGCTGGGGATGGTGAGGAAAAAGATGATGACAGACCGATGGTATGGGAGGGCTGTACCAATTGCCCACTGTGGAACCTACTATAGATATAATATATATATATATATATATATATATATATATATATATATTATTATTAAATACATTGCAAACTGCTGCCACCTAGCACAATTGTCTGTCCCTTTAAAAAGAATAAAGGAATCAGAAATAAAGAAAATCTGCATCAGCAGTTTACACAGAATGTGACCTATCATAAAGTGTTTTGCTTTACAAGTAATGATAATTTGATACATAATGGGGTTGACAGACACTGTCCCTAAACATCCATACCAACTCTGCAGCTACATTAAATGTTCCTTAAGTTAGTATATGGTGAGGAAACCACTTTTTTTATTTATGTGACTGAAATACAGATTTTATTGATGTATCGGCTGCAAAAATGCATCATCTTAGAAAGTTGTATGTATTACTTCAATTTGCCAACAAGAATGTTGGTATATGTATGCATTATCTAAGAAAATTGCAAGCATTTTTTGCCAGCAACGACTGGCATATTTTTTTTATTCAAATGTCTTGACTGACTACGTTATGACATAATGGGCCAGATATTCAAAACTTTGCGCTGGGCAAAAACCATTTGCGCAGGTTTAGCGCGGGATTAGCGCGGGTCTGCCATATTCAGAAGGCCAAATAGAGCGGGCAAACTGCATTAGCACGGGCAAGAGTATAATGTATGCAAGGGCAAACTGACATGAATACAGGCGCAATGCTATATTCAGCGACTAGCGCCGCTAGAAATGGTTTCTTGCGACTAGCGTAGCGACACTTAGCGCGGTGCACATTACGCTTAGGAAAAGCCTGGTCTTAATCCTGGGCAATCAGCTTTTGCCGACATTATGGCTTGCGCGGGTTTAAGCGCGGGTTTTGGGACCCTAACAAATAAATATGACACATAGATAAAGCCAAACATAGAGGAGCATGCTGCTAACTGATGGCATCACAATGATGCCATCATCATCACTCAGTCCCAGCCATGCCAGGCAGTAAGTGGTGACCCTGCCACCAGCGAACAACATGGCAGTGTGGCCATACAACACACCTGTGGACCACAGTTCCGTGGACACCAACAGATGCCAGCACACACATGCAGCACTGTGGGCATGGAGGATATTGAGGGAGCATATATGGGTGGCAGGCTGTGCTACAGATCAGGTGTGGCTCACAAGGCTGGGACACATCATGCAGTGTACATGGGTCAGTATTGAGAATACCCCAACACCAGTGTGCCTTTTGGATAATATATACCCCCGACACATACCTCACAGCTGTACAACTGCCATAGCACACAAAGCCAGGAATGTACATGTCACTGTGAGCATCCATGCCACAGGTGCAGCATCTGTGGGTCACACAACAGCGTAACAGTAATGTCCAGTGTCAGAAAACATCCACAGGTTGGGCGCTCACTGTGTATAGTGCAGTCATCATCACTGCCCTACACACCATAGGCATTGCTGTGTCCACTTCTACTGGCCCCTTGCTACTGTAGTTTCTGCTGTGCACTGTAGCATGCCTACAATGTGACAGTTGCATGTAGCACCACCACCACCTGTGCCTATGGTGTGCTGTCCCTGGGGTATAATATGCTATGCTGTACTGTTTACATGTAGCCTGCAGCTATCATCATGCACTGCCAGACTGACCTACAGGTGGAGCTGCGGTTGGACCTGGTCAGCCCCTGTACTTCCAGACTGACCTACAGGTGGCTCTGTGGGACTCTGCAGTAGCAGCTGGGCAAACTGCATGCAAATCAGGGTATAATGAGATACTAATCCGGTTGTTTGCCCAGAGACTCGTGTATGGCTCATTGCATAACACTTTGAATATGGCACATTTGGCCAGACAGCGTGTTTGCTCCGGACTAACTATAACTCCGCGTAATGCCGCGCTAATGTGTTAAGCAGCGCTAACAGTCTGAGGAATATTATACAGTTTTGATCACTGTTCTTTCACTCTGCTGCTTCCTGCAGCTGTACTGAATCCATGCATTTGCTGGCACACATTGGCACGTAGTTCGTCTGTACCTGCCCTCATGTTGCTGTGTACTGTGTTGTTGTTGTGGGTTGCACTTCCTGGTTGCTTTATTCAGTGCTGTCTTATTCCAGGGCTATTTTGCCCTGCACTCCAACAGTTTGCATGGCCTCATTACCATGCCATATTCGGAAGCTGTTTGCCCTGGGCTATTCCTTTTGAATATAGCGTGCTCTGTGCTCTGGGCTAAGTTTGCCCGCTGGGCAGTGCTAATTTTGCCCTGGGGCAAAGTTTTGAATATCTGGCCCAATATGTTTTGCAACAGTTCCATGTGCTGCGGCTGCAGTACCTTGGTTTGACTTTGTTATAAAAGCTTTCTTTTAACCATAGCAATTTTGATTTACTCATTTAAAACACAAAGCAGCAAATAGCTGAGATTAGGTAATATCAGTTATTTTTTCTAACAATTCATGATGATGAATATATATAACTGAGTACATAAATGGCTAATGTGCCTCTTTCTTTCACTAAGGAACTATGATGCAGCTGCAGCAGGAAAACTTTTAACATATGGGTGGGTGGGTGGGCCTGTTACATATAAGTTGTTGGCTTTAGCAAACAGAAGAAACCATAGATAAACCTAGTCGTATTCCTATCAATGTCACACATGATCATTTCTCTCCCCCTTATATTAAACAGTTTTTCCTTTACATGTATTTCATTACTATCTTCATTACTGGCAGCACAATTAGAAAATAAGGTTTGAGTTCTAAAAAGTTCTAAAAAAGATTAGAACCCTAGAACTTTTTCAAAAGTTCTAGACTAGAACTAGAACCCAGAACTTCAGAGGGTTCTGACAACCCTAGTCCTGACCTTGATGAGCGGTGCATGCTTGTTTGTTAGGGAGATGAGATTGTCATTTAGGACCATCATCGCCTCATCAGGCGTTTTAGAGAGATAGAGGTTTTGCCATCTAACCGGACTAAGGTCTTTGAGGAAGTTCGACACGCTAAACTTGCGGAATGAACGTTTAATTATGATCTTAGGTTGGTGACGAGTTTTGGTTTTTAGTCTTGTACAGACTTCAATACCATGGTCACTCATGTCATTGTGAAAAACTGTCAAGTGCTGGATTTTGTGGGGGTAGGATGATAATATAACATTGAGGAATGAGCTGTTAGCTAGGTTTGACTAGTTGACCCTGGTAGGTTCCGATACTAATTGGGTAAGGCCAAGTTCATCACAGAGAGACTTAAGTCTAAGGGATTTAGGTGATGCCAGTCCATATTGAGGTCCCCAAGGATTAGTACTTCAGAGTTACCTGCGGCAGTTAGGGATTTGAGGGAATTAAGGAGGTCAGTTCCACCACTTGGGGGCCTATAGCAACTGATAATAGTGATGCATTCCATGGAGGGAAGGTGTAACTTTAAGGAGACAATTTCATATTCCTTGCATTTCATAATACACTGGATGTCACTAACTGTGAACTCGGATTTGGTGTATATAACTACTCCCCCAACCCTAACGCCACCTATCTGCCCTAAACAACTTGTAGCCCAGGAGGGTAACTTGTTGGTCTAAATTAGATTTTTTTAGCCATGATTCTGTGATGATAATATGATCAGGTTTAGTATGTAGGGCCCATGCTTGCAGTTGGTCAATTTTCTTAGGCAGGCTTAGGATATTAACTAGCATTAGTTTAAGCCCTGATGCTGTCACAAATTCAGTAGGAGAGGTGAACAGGGTGGGCGGGCCTGGATTTAGTTCCATGTTTCCTGAGCATAAAAAGAGCAGGAGTAACAATTTCTTGAGTGCACTCAAGAAGGGCCTAACGGCTTTGTTCCTTTTGCACCGCTTATTGGTAGTAGACCAAAACAGCCTATATGTACTATTATAAGTCCGAGCGGAGTAAACGTTTATGGGAAGAATCGAGAGCGCTCTGAGAGACAAAGTAGAGGGGAGCAAGAGGTGAAGAGGAGGAAATAGTGGGGTGTACACTTACAGAGGGGAGCTCATTGAGATAAGCAAAGTGCCCTAATCAGGCTAGCTGATATCGAGGGTGCAGTGAATGGGCTGGGACCATTTGCATCATTTATGCGGAGGAAACTGGGTGCACAATAGAAGAAAAAGACAATGCTAACAATGCAATGCGCCATAGTTACATAGGGAGGTGCTGTATAAAGGCAAGATAAGGAAGAGTGCCATAATCTGTTGAAGAAATAGGACGCTATGAATGGCCCAATTGGGGACCAATGAATAAGCTGAAGGGGCAGCAGCGGGTGGGACAAGAGCATATTTAATGGGGGCCAGGGTGGGGGCAGGGAGGTGGGAAGAAAAACCAGATCAGAGCTGAGTCTTTTTAGACAAAAAAAAGCCCAATTCAAAAGCTGAGTCTCTGGGTTAATCGGGATTGATCTCTGGGAGGCGCCCGAGTTCCGATTGGGCGGCTGGTGTCTGTACCTTCTATGCTGAAGAGTCCGGGTTTGACGCTGCAGTCAGCAGCTTCAGTAGCACCATCCGACCGTGGAAGCAATCTGGTTGTGGCAGCGAGGGCTTACCCCTATCACAGGGGGCCGCTGGAGGGAGAAAGAAAGGGACAGTATTTAAAGGCGGCTAGGGACAGGGTCAGACAAAGGATGCTATGCACAGGGAGACAGAGAAATTAGCAACACAAAAGGAGGTACTTAATTTCAGCACCAAGGAGCAGCCAGTAAACACTTTTCAGTTCTAATTTAGCTAACAGGGCTATAATCACTTAAACAACTAGAAACAAACATTTTAATTACAGTCAGATTATGCAGAAGCAGAAAGTCAAGTTCTAGGGGAAAAAAACAGATCAGAGCTGAGTCTTTTTGGGCAGAAAAAAGCCCAATTCAAAAGCTGAGTCTCTGGGCCAATCAGGATTGATCTCTGGGAGGCGCCCGAGTTCCGATTGGGTGGCTGGTGTCCGTGCCTTCTATGCTGGGGAGTCCGGGTTTGGCGCTGCGGTCGGCGGCTTCAGGAGCACCGTCTGACCGTGGGAGCAATCTGGTTGTGGCAGCGAGGGCTTATCCCTATCACGGGGGGCCACTTCTATGTTGGGGAGTCCGGGTTTGGCACTGCAGTCGGCAGCTTCAGGAGCACCGTCTGACTGTGGGAGCAATCTGGTTGTGGCAGCAAGGGCTTACCCCTATCACGGGGGCCGCTTCTATGCTGGGGAGTCCATGTTTGGCGCTGTGGTCAGCGGCTTCAGGAGCACTGTCCGACTATGGGAGCAATCTGGTTGTGGCAGCGAGGGCTTACCCCTTGGCGCTGTGGTTGGCTGCTTCAGGAGCACCATCCAACCATGGGAGCAATCTGGTTGTGGCAGCGAGGGCTTACCCCTATCATGGGGGGCCCCTGATTGCAGAAGGGGTAAGTCTGATTGCTACCTGATTACATGGAGCAAGAGATGCACAGGGTAGGGAGGGAGGAATGGATGAGCGGGAGGGAACGCAGAAGTTGGTGGAAGGGGCAGAGTAAAAGGGCACAGCAGGGGGAGGGTCAGTGGAGGGGGAGCCGGTGGAGGGAGGGGGACAGGGGACATGGAGAAGGGAGGATTGTGAGGTGCAACAACTGTGGAGCAGTCATATTCATGAGCACTCTGTGGAGGCTGGGGGAATGCCCACTCTGTCAAAGGGTGGGGAGGCTGCAAGCTGAGCTATTGTGACTAAAAAGGGAAATGTCTTGGTCAACAGGTGAACTGGAAAGGAGACACGAAGAAGGTATACTGATGGGAGAGGGAAGGCAGGTCAACAGGGAGGACAAGAGGTGAAGCGAACAGGACACACTGAGGGGAGGAGCTAGGACAGGAGTTGGGGCACAAGGGTCTATATAGGTGAAAGTAGATTCACAAAAGGGAAAGGCTGGGGGCATAGAGACTTGGGGTCAGATAGAGAGGGGCAGGGAGGTAAGGGTAAAAGACCAGGAGGAGAGGAGAGACATGCCTGGCAAGAAGTGAGGACTAGGGGAAGGGAACCTCAACGTTGGCCACATATCTCAGCAGTGGGGGTAGGAAGCCACAAGATGGGAAAGGTGTTACAGTGTTCAACAGGTACACTCCTCTAGCAGGCTAAAATGGGGAGAGAGTGCTAAACAGGTGCAACAGGCATTGCCCAGGAAAAGGGGATAAACAGAAGGGAAGTGAGAGTTGCGATGGAGGGGAGGACAGCAGCAATGCAGGAAGGGGTGGAACTGAGTTTGCAGGAGGAGGAGGAGAGAGGCAACAAAAAGGAGGACAAGGGAGATGGGGAAGCTGAAGGAAAGTCAGGAGGTAAGGGTGTGGTTCAAGACATCAAGTGTCTAGAGGGCAAAGCAGATGGGGTAAATGAAAAGGTTACCAGCTCACAGAGAAAACTCGAAGGAGCACATACAGCAGAGGGGCAAGCGGGGGATAGTGACAGATGTTAGGAAGGAAAGGGGGAGTAGAGAAGCAGGCAATACTGGGGGGAGGTGTAAGGGGGAGCAACTCAGGGGGGCTGGGCTCAGGGAGGAGGGAATCAAAGGAGCTGAGGAGAAAAGGGAGGTAAAAAGATGCCTAGAACTAGGAGTAAGGAAAAGGTAATGAAATCAAGAAAATGACAGCAGGGTCCTCCTCACTGGGGACCCAGTTTTAATAGGAGTTAAATGGGGAGGCAGGCATACCTCTCAACCTCTCAGCATTAAAAATCATAGCAAATGGGAAGAACGTGTAGCACTTTCTTATTTTAAACAATAGTATGTCTACAATAGTGTGTCCCATATAGTTAATGTTAACAAACATTTATGTCAACCTGGTTCAATGATGTAATAGTTTGTGTGTCCAGAAATAGCTCTAACATTATTAATAACATCAGTAAACCTATGCGGAGCAAGAGTAAATCTGAGTGTGAAAATCATAGCGCTATGCAAAATTCATAGCAGTTGAGAGGTTTGGGGCAGGGGTTGTGTGGTTTTGGTAGAGTGCTTGCCAGGTATGACAGCATCAGAGGTAATCCACCATATTCCATCATGGGGCAAGACACAGGATGAGAAAACGCACCTGATTTTCCACCTGGAGACAAATGATTTGGATGGGCATAGCCTGTTGGAAGTACAGGTGAGAATCACAGCGCTTGCTAGATTTTGTAGCAGCCCGGGTTTTTCGAGCTATCGATTTTTTGGCAGTGTTGCCTGTGCCTAAAGTGAGCACTGAAAGGAAACAAAGGATCAGGGATTTCAGCAAATGGCTAGGGGAATGGTGTAGGCAGGGGGGCTATGGGTTAGTGGGGGACTGGGGAGCAACATGGAATGACGAAAGCTTATATGCCCAGGACAGGCTGCACCTAAACGGGGAAGGAAAGGCATTCCTGAGAATCAAACTGAAAGAATTCATTGAGCAAACATATGGTTTAAACAGAACAGGGGGAGGAAAAATGGCTCACCAAATGACGTGCCAAAAGACAGGAGTACAGGGGGCATTAGCACCCCACCCAGAACAGGGAGGAAAGGTTAAAAAAACATGGTTGGGGTGGGGGTGGGAGAGGAATTGGTGGAAGGGTTCTCGCAAACGCCAGAAGCCTGGGGAATAAGATGGTGGATTTGGAAGCATTAATGGAGGGGGAGAGATTAGATATGATAGCTGTTACTGAGAACTGGTGGTATGGCACTATGGCTGGGAAGTGGGGATCCTGGGGTACAGATTGTTCAGGAGGGATAGGATTGGTAGAAAGGGGAGAGGAATGGTGCTATACATAAGGGAAGGAATCAAGGTCACGGAAGGAATAGAAGAGCAGGAAGATGTGGAAAGCATATGGGTCACGCTGGAGAGGAAGGCTGGGGCAGCATTAAGAGTGGGGTGGTATACAGACCCCCTATTCAGAGTAAAGAAACGGACATGCAGATTCTGCAGGTGGTTCAAAGAATCTCTCAGAAGGGAGAGATTCTGCTGGTGGGGGACCTAAACCTCCCAAATATAGACTGGGATATCCCATTGGCAAGGTCGGCTAGGTGTGGGGAGATTCTAGGGTTGCTACAGGGTGCCTTCCTGCAACAGCTGGTCAGGGAGCCCACAAAGGAGGGAAACTTACTTGACATGGGTCTAACTAATGGAGATCATGTGGAGGGAGTGGAGGTGGGGGCTAGCTTGGAAGATACTTTTTTATTTATCTTATTTATTTATCTGTCAAATCTAGGATTACAAATACCTTTGAGCCAAGGCTCTTTTACAAAGGTTCCACGTCAGAGAAATACAAATTTTGGGGAACATCAAGACAGACAGTACAACAATGTGGACATTGCAAACAGATTACAGATTAATACAATTCAATGGTAACATTGTAAGCAAGGCAGCCAGCGGCATTTGTCAGAGAAAACAGACCACAAAACCAGACCAGAAAACAGATACTAACCACAGTACAGTGGGCTTCAAGGTCAGAGCAGGGTATGAGGCTAGTCAAACCATCATGAAGGTCCTAGACCTCGGGGGCAGATTTCCCAAGGATGAGGGGAGATATTACAGGAGGAAGTGGGGGAGTGGGAGGGGATGGAGGGAGGGGTGGAGGAACTTTGGAAAAAGATCAAGGGGGGGCTCCTTAAAGCAACACCCTCTCCCACTCCAGCACCTGTTACTGCCCTGCCTTCTGTGCCCGTGCCAATGCTGGCCCCTATATCTGTACCCACCATTAGTCACGACTCCTACCGAAGGCTAAGAATCTTCTCGGGCGCCCTCCCCACCACTCAGCGGGAGGATGATTGGAAGACCTGGATCAACTATGTTGCCCCCTTGGTACCTGAGTGGCAGTGTGCGGAGGCTGAGAAGCGGAAAAGAATCATAGAATGTTTGAGGGGCCCCGCCCTTCCATTACATTTTTGAGGTCCACGAACCCTGATGCATCTGCACAGAAGTACCTATCTGTACTTGAAGGCAATTTTGGGAGCACTGAGTCAGGGGAGACTTTGATGTGGAAATTCCAAGGTACCAAACAATGGAAGGGAGAAAGTTTGTCTGCATATGTTACTCGCCTAGAAAGAGCTCTGCAGAAAGCTTACCGGAAAGGTGGGATAGCTGCAAGTGATTTGAACCGTGTGAGAATGGGGCACATACTGCAACATGCCAAGCATTCTAAACTGCAGATCAGCCAGTTAAGGATCCAGGATAGGAGAGGTAACCCACCTGACTACTGTGACTTGATAAAAGAACTCCGGGAGGTAGAAGGTGAAGAGGGATATTGTAATTATGGGGTGAGTACAGCCCAAGTAATCATGGCACCAGAAGGCCCTTCCGAAATGGAGACCACTAAGAGTGCCCCGCCATGGGCTAACAGTGGGGGGAGGAATTGCTGAAGTAAGTCAGAAAAGTACAACCAGGTGCATTCACTGAGGTATCCCCTGCTGACAGAGACCCTGGCCCCTGTCAGGACGTGACTGTTATGGGGTGGGGGTGCACCCTCAGGCATCCTCTACTGAGGGTGACTTCTCGGCTGAGCTCAAAGAATTGACTGCCACCCTAAAGAAACTTTTGTGACATGGTACACTACCCACAGAAGTCAGATCACAGTCTCCTGTCAATGCTCCAGCAACCCCTGCTATGTTTTCCCCAAGGATACCCCGAGAGAGTGTCACTTGTCACAACTACGGCAAGGATGGCCATATGAAGAGGGAATGCCAGTCTCAGAAGGACTTACAGAAAGTGGTGAACCAGCTTCAAAGAGAGCTTCGGAAAAGGAGTCAGTGGTCAAGGGGTGCAAGAAATGACCGCAGTAAAGGCTTCGGCCACCCTAACTCAAACCTCTCTGTGGCTAAATCGTCTGTGCAGGCCTCTGCTGTTGTCTCTCCAGACTGGTCCAAGATAGTGGGCCCTTCAATGGAGACTAATGTGGCTGTGAATGGTATTTCTACTCAGGCTGTGCTTGACAGTGGGTCACAAGTGACCACTGTGTTTCAGGACTAGTATGACAAACACTTATCTGATATGCCCTTGCAGTCCCTGGAAGGCCTACATATGTGGGGGCTGAGCAACAAGTCTTATCCATATCTAGGATATGCCCGCCTCTGGTTGTCTTTTCCTGCAACTGTCAATGGCATAGAGGTGCGAGTATATGCACTAGACCTAGTGTGTCTCCCCACCGGACTGTATGATGGGGTTCCCCTGTTAATTGAAACAAACACCCACATGTTTGGGAGACTAGCACAACTCTGCCATGAGAAACAAGGGCAGCTGACTGGATGAGCCCTAAGAATTCCAGCCTTAGTGAAAAGGGCTTATGACTTACAACCGAGACCCGATGAAGTGGACTCAGATGAGCCAATGGGGATAGTGTGGAAAAAGGAATCTGACTCCTTGGTATTGGTTCCCAGTGCCCAGTGCACAATCCATGGAGAAGTCTGCCTAAAAAGAAACGTAAAGAACAAAATATTAATGTTGGATGCACCAGGAGATGGAAAGTTGCCAGAGGGATTATTGGTCAAACCCAGCATCTTGCCTGCTCGTGCCCATGCCTATGCACGATGAGTGATGGTCCAGATTCAGAATGTGTCAGATCAGGAGATTCAGGTGAACAGAGGGTGCACCCTAGCTATAGTACACTGCACCGACACTTCTGTATTGCCCAGCAACAATTGCTCTGGTGAGAAGGAGAACGTGACCCCGGACTTATTCGACTTTGGTGACTCCCCATTCCCAGCTGAATGGAAGGCTAGAATTAGCAAGAAACTCGCTCAGAGGGACCAAGTGTTTTCATTAAAAGAATGGGATGTGGGATATGTCCAGGGTACAGAGCATCACATACACCTGCATGATCGGCCATTTCGAGAGCGATCCCGACTTCTCGCCCCAGCAAACATAGATGATGTGAGGAGACACCTGCAGGAAATGCTCGCTGCTGGTGTGATAAAAGAAGCAAGAAGCCCACATGCCTCTACCATTGTGGTTGTGCATAAGAAGAACGGGTTGGTAAGGATGTGTTTTGACTATCAAACCCTGAACCAGTGGACCATCCCTGAACAATACACCATGCCCCATATACAAGATGCCCTGGATTGTTTGAATGGGAGCAAATGGTTTTAGGTATTGGATCTTTGCAGCGGATACTACCAGATCCCGATGGCCCTGGAGGACCATGAGAAAACAACCTTCATCTGTTCTTTGGGGTTCTACAAATTTCTGAGAATGCCACAAGGGATTTCAGGCGCCCCGGCCACTTTTCACGACTGATGGAACATGCAGTGGGAGATATGAACTTGCTGGAATGTCTAATGCACCTAGATGATGTCATTGTGTTTGGGTGCACATTAGAGGAGCATGAGACCCGACTGTTTAAAGTCCTAGACTGATTGGAAAACTTCAGCCTCAAGCTGTCCATTGACAAGTGCCAGTTTTTTTAAACCTCCGTGAAGTATGTGGGGCACATAGTATCTGCAGAAGGGATAGAGACTGATCCCAGTAAGGTTAAATCACTGACTACTTGGCCCCAGCACCATAATTTGAAAGAACTACAATGTTTCCTGGGGTTCTGTGGCTACTACTGCAGGTTCATAAAAGACTATTCAAAGGTGATTCGCCCAATCTTGAATCTTACCCAGGGTTACCCTCCTACCAACCATAAATATAAAAAAGGTCCGTCAAAGAGCCAAAGAAAGTGTACTTCCACACAGGTGAACTTTTTGGGCCCTGCTGGACACCCAAATGTGAAGCAGCCTTTTACAAAGTCATATACCAGCTCACCCATGCCCTCATCCTCGCTTATGCTGACCCCACCAAGTCCTATGTGCTGCATACAGACACCAGTCTGCAGAGTCTAGGAGCTGTGCTGTATCAAACCCATGAGGATGGTTTGAGACCAGTGGCCTTCGCCAGTAGGAGCTTGACCCCATCGGAGCGAAACTACCCTGTGCACAAGCTGGAGTTCCTTGCGCTAAAATGGGCCATCATTGACCAGTTTCATGAATACCTCTATGGGGCAAAGATATTGGTGAAGACTGACAATAACCCATTAACCTAGGTACAGACTTTAGCTACGTTAGACGCCACTGGGCACCGGTGACTTTCCGTCTTATCAACCTATGATTATGCTGTTGAATACAGGCCAGGACTGAACCATATTGATGCTGACGCCTTGTCATGAAGGCCAGTTTCCAAGAGTGATTGGGTCACGTTGTCTGAACCTGATATCCGAACCTTGTGCCAAAAATTTGACTGAGATGAACAGATGTCTGCGGACACAGTGGACTGTTTAGTAGATTGCTTGGGCCCTCCTGATACCTGCATACCGGCTGCCTATTGCCACTTTTCTGCTCTAGATATTAGTGCATTACCTCAATTTGACAATGACAGCATTCAGTGGGCTCAATACCAAGATCCTATGATTCAGCCTGCACTTCATGCCCTGCGTGCAGGGAAAGATGTGTCCAAGTTGCATTCCCCTGACTTGCGAACTGTTCTATTGTTTAAAGAAGGCCCCAGGTTGAAGCTACTCAATCAGTTGTACAGAGAGACAGTGGATCGTGGCAGTCAAGTAGACAGGCAGCAATTGGTCCTGCCCACAGCCTTTAAAGATTTGGTACTGAGGTCCCTCCACAATCGCATGGAGCACCTTGGTACTGACAGAACTCTTGACTTGGTACGATCTCAGTTCTACTGGTCCAAGGTGGGGGCCAATGTTGAGCATCATGTAAAGACCTGCAGTTGTTACCTGCAAAGGAAAGCCCTGCCTTAAAGAGCTGCCCCCCTTGTCTATATTACTACCGGCACCCCCATGGAACTGCTCTGCATAGACTTTTTGTGTTCAGAACCTGATCAGCGGAATATTGGCAATGTGTTAGTGGTTGCGGGTCATTTCACATGGTATGCGCAAGCTTTCCAACTAAAGATCAAAAGGCCTCTACCGTGGCCAAGGTGCTAGTGGAAAATTTCTTCGTCCACTACGGTGCCCCTCAGTGGATCCACTCTGACCAAGGCAGAGATTTTGAAAGTCAGCTAATCAAAGAAATGCTCTCTCTATGGGGGGTGCCGAAGTGAAGAACCACCCCTTATCACCCACAGGTGGACCCTCAACCAGAACGTTTTAGCCGCACCCTTCTAGACATGTTGGGCACTCTCCATCCCAAAGACAAACCTAAGTGGAGCCAGCAGATTAGCACCTTGGTCCACGCATACAATTACACAAAAAATGACGCTACTGGGTTCTCCCCCTACCGCCTCATGTTCAGGAGGGAGGCCCGATTGCCCGTTGACGTCTTCTTTGTGGTCTCTCCAGATGGGGTCCGAGCTGAAAATTACCTACCATATGTACAGAAACTGAAAGCTCAATTGAACCATGCCTATCAACTGGCCCAGACAATGGCCGCCAAAAGAAATCTCGCCAACAAAGAGAGGCATTATAAAAAAAGTAAAGGCTCAAGAGCTTCGGCCTGGAGACCGTGCGTTGTTACGCAATCTGGGACTGCATGACAAACACAAAATTGCTGATAGGTGGCACCATCTTCCCGATGTAGTAGTTGGAAAGTTGAATGATTTCAAGTTTATTGCAGGAAAACTCCATTGAGCAAGCAAGCTCATTCACAAGGAGGTCCTGTGACAGTGTACAAGGTGCGCCCAGAGAATAACTCCAAAGCTGTTAAGACCATTCACCATAACCACTTGCTACCTATCGGCCAAGTCATAATTGAGGCTGAACCATCAGAGATTGATTCCCCTGGGCTGGTGACTCATGCTGCTGCAAAAAAGAGACAGAGTCAACCTACCCCAGTAGTTACAGACTTAACGTTTCCCCCGCAGTAGGTCCAGAATGAGAGTGTCAGTCCACCTCTGACGAAAGTGAGTGTGACAATGCCTATTACCCCTCCTATGAATTGAGTCAGCTGTTTCAAGGTAACTCTCTGACTAATTGTGGGGATGAAGCTGGGTCTAACCCCCCAGCTTCATCCTTGGAGCCAATGCTCCCTGAAAGTGAAGCGCAAAGTATTGCATCTGAGGTTGTGGATTCTCTGTGTTTTGTGGAACTGTGTGAATTGCCTGAAGAAGGGGCTGACGGTCTGAGTCTCTCTGGTGACACACCAGAACTTGAAGAACAATGTGAGAGTGTTGACAGCCCCCCCTTCAGTGCCGCAAAGCCTAATTGTGCCAGAGCCTCCTCAAAATGAGCAACCTGGGCCTCCATCAGAAGATAATGAGCAAAGAGTTGTGGAAATAGAGCCTACAGAGCAAGAAGCTGACAGTGCTCCAAGTTTGGACATTCCCATCCATGCAGAGGCACCCCTCACAAGTGACAAAAGCGCCAAAGTTAGTGCTGAAAGTACAGAGACTGTGGCCGCTCCCCCCAGAAAGACTGGCCGAGCTGTCAAGCCAGTGCTACGCTTTAGTTATGATTCCCCTTGGAGGCCAGTGGATTTGCCTCACAATGTGGTTCACAAAGGGGTTTATGTTTCACCAATCTCACTGCCCAAATTGAGATTGACGGCCAACTCCAGGTTACTTGTTCTTCCCTCTTACCATGGTGCCCCTGCCCCATCCAGCCCCAAGTTAGTTGACAGGGAAGGGCCCCCTCTTACATTGTTTAAAGTACAAGAAGTTATGGAAGGACTTCCAGTGATGTCACAGCACTAATAGCAGCCTAAAGGTAGAGCTGTCTCCCGGGGAAACTCAACAAACCTCCAAAAGCTGTTAAAACCACAAAATATTCTACAAAATGCCTCCTGGAGGAACTAAAAATGAGAAAGGAGATAGATTTCAGCAGAAAACATCAAGCAAAAAAATGGATGGAAGCAGATTCAAGGCCAACCCGCAGGCCTACAGCCAGAGCAGATCCCCTTCTAGCCCTCATGGCTCTGAGTACGATACGGTGGGAGAGAATGAAAACCTGTCTTGATCACGCTTTGAAACCCTTCTAAAGGAAATACAAGGTTCCAGGTCGCAGAATAAGGAGTTTCATAACTTGGCCCAAAAGTTAAATATATTGGAACAACAGATCGAAAATGCCGAACAAAGAATTGCCTAAACGGTGAGTGCCGGAGAACTCTTAGGGCAAGCAGTGGGCTCACTTTGCCAACACACTTTCACTCTGCAGGTGAAGTGCACCGATCTGGAGGGTAGCTCTAGGAGAGATAACCTCTGCCTCTATGGTCTGGCGGAAGGGGCTGAGATACAACCTATGGTGACATTTGTTGAAGATCTCCTGAGAGATGTACTTGCCCTTCCAGATGGCTATCACGTGCAAGTAGAATGGGCCCATTGATCTTTGGTGTCAAGACCTACAGACCCGGTGGCAAGACCCTGTTCTATTATTATAAGATTTGACAGTTACAGGGTAAAGGAGGACATATTGAAGAGAGCCTGGCAAAAAAAGGACTTAAAATACCTGGACTCGAAGCTGACTTTGGATCAAGATTATCCCCCTGAGGTTCAGCAGGCAAGACAAACATGGGTACCCTTCTTCAAGGTTTTCCAGGAGCACCAGATCCGTTTCCAGATACCCTACCCAGCGAGACTTCGGATCCTGTGGAATGGTGGGTCGAGGATGTATAATTCCCTGGAAGAAGTGGTAAAAATCCTTGGGAGCAAGGGAATTGAGCCTCCACAACAAGAAATGGAACGCCTGAAGCAGAAACAGTTGGGGAACATGGACTGGCACCTTGTGGCCAGTTGGAAGATAACAAGTGCAGCACTGGAGGCAGCTCATGTGGTCCTGGAGAAAGTTGCGGTCCTGCAGCAGGGGAAAGAACGGGAGGCATGAGAGAATCATGATAAGGCTCTGGGCTGAAAATTTCCTCACAAGGTACTGGAAACTGTTTACTTTGTTGCCTCTGGGGAATTGTTTTATGTCGGTAATCAGACTGCTGGCGACTGTCTGAGATCTTGGTCGGGCCTCTTGTGGGCCCTTCTCCCCATGTGGTTTTGATTTTTTTTCTCCGCATTGGCTCGGGATACCAGGGTCACCCAGGGCAGTGGAGACTTAATGGGATTCTCAGACCTTGGTCTAGGCTCTAGACATTACAAACATCTGAGCCCCTTCCACCTCTACTGCCCGGCTTTTCCTGCCCCCTAAGAGGAAAAGAATGCCTGTATTGTTACTTTGATACCCCCTTGGTATACATTAATAGAACTACATAAACCCGGACAGATATCACGTTATAACCTTTTTAAATAAATATGGGGTCTTTTCAGGATAAGTGTCTGATGGGGAAGGGTGGTAGAACTTATAATGATATAGTGTTTTTGGGGGGGGGAAGGTCTGCTTCTGCCCAAGGAATAAAGTGGAGAACTGAGAGGTTTGGCTGGATCTGTTAGTGACCTGGTGTTTTTTTTTTTGGGGGGGGGATGTTGGAGGGCAATATGGGGAAGGGTCTGGATTTACAGGAGAACCTGGAGAAAATGTAAAGTTGTTACTAAATATACTGTAAATGAAGCTATCTCCTAGAACATGCAGGGGTATTTCTATAAAAGGGTTTTCTCAGAGGGAGGGGAGGGGGGATGTTCTATATATGGTTGCAAATTCTCAGAAGAAGATTGCCGTGATGCAAGAGAATCTCTCAATAGGAGGCCAATTACAACATTCAGGGCCTCAGGGAGGGCTCCACAAACCTGGGGAGACCCAAAACCTCCCCCTCTCTCCACCTCATCCGGAAGGTTGAGGAATAGAGAACAGAAACCTGTAAATACAGATTTCCCACCTTGGAAGTGCACGTTGCAAGAAATGTACATAATTAATGTTGTTGCCTTGTTGGCATTATGGTTTCTCTGTTATAAAGTTCTTCCACTGCTGACAGAATTTTATATCTACCAGGATATTTTGAGGAATGTGAATATGATATATGATCAAACTAATAGAGGGAAGAGAAACAGAAGGCTTCTCTGGGGTTTTAAAGATGGCTAGACCCACAAAGTTTTGCTCCTATAATGTCTACTGCCTAATGAACCCAGTCAAGCATAGTAATATCCTGAGTTATATGAGGAGACAGGCTGTGGATTTTATATTTCTGCAGGAGACCCACTTATCGCCTGAAGAACACTCTAAATTGGGTAGTATGGTATTTGGAAGTGCTGCTGCATCCTCCTACAAAAGGGGGCAGAGAAGAGGGGTTGCAATTTTGGTCCCCAGACAGGTCCCCTTTGTACAGATGGATGTACTGGCAGATAAGGAAGGAAGGTATGTTCTGATGAAAGGAACACTTCACGGTAGGCAGCTGACCCTAGATTCAGTGTACTCCCCCCCCCCCGGGGCAAACTCAGATATATACCTGAAATTTTTAACAACATTACAGGAGTGGGCACAAGGGGAGATGATATGGGGAGGGGATCTAAATTTGACTCTAAACCTTGCTTTGGACTCTACAATGCAGTCCCCAAGTGAGGAACATAATACAGCTAAGAAAGTGAAGCAAATCCTGGGAGAACTGGGCTATGTAGATATCTGGTGCCACCTAGAGGATAAGAAAAGGGACTATACGTACTACTCAGCAGTACACCACATGTATACGAGATTGGACTATTTCATGGTTCCCAAGGAACTGGTGGGGTTAGTACAGGAAGTGTCTATAGAGAACTTTATTTTATCAGACCATGCCCTTGTTTTCATGTCTATGAGATTTAATGAGGTCAGGAAAAATACCTCTTGGAGGCTTGATATTTCACTACTCCAAGACAGGGAGGTGACAGATTCAATAAAACAAACTGTTGAAGTCACGTTGAGAGAAAACGACCTACCTGGGACGTCCCCGGCTATTCTGTGGGATACCAGCAAGATGATCTTCAGGGGGAAATTTATAGAGTGGTCAGCCTGGAGCAAAAGAGAAAGGGAGGTAAGGAAATTAGAATTAATTACCCAAATACAACTATTGGAAGCACAACAGAAACTTAAGGTAAATAAGGATAGAAGTAGGGTACTTAAGCAGTTAAAATAAACTCTCCACAATATTAGACTATGGAGTAGAACAGAAACTTATGTTTCTGAGACAGAAATACTACGAGGGGGGCCCGAGAGCTCAAATACTTTTTGCTAGTAGACTGAGGGTACAGAAAAACAAGGCTATCATCCAAGGAGTACAAAACCCTATATCACATAAGATAGTAAAGGAGACGGGAGGGATTGCGGAGGCCTTCCGAGCACATTATACCAATCTATACAAGCAGGAATCTCAACCTTCCAGAGAGGATATTAAAGAGTTTTTGCGGGATCTACATCTTCCCACATTAACACAGGAACAGGCTAATCACCTCAAGTTGGCCCATAGGAGATGGGGAAATAGACAGTATAATTAGGGGATTAAAAACACTCAGGTGCCCAGGCACGGATGGATTACCCAAGGAATTCTATAAACAGTTCCCTGGAGAACTCCTCCTTTTGTTGGTCCAAGTGTTCTGCGGCTTACAGGGGGAGGAAAGACAAGTACCCCCCTCATGGTCTCAAGCTATCTTATCTGTTATCCACAAGCCGGGGAAGGATCCCCTCTTGTGCTACTCATACCGCCCCATTTCTATTCTGAATATTGACTATAAAATTCTGACCTCAGTTTTGACCAAAAGACTCCAGATTGTCATCCCAAACCTAGGTAAATTAGACCAGACTGGTTTTATCCCAGGGCGACAGGCTCAGGATAACCTAAGGAAGACCATTCACATCATTGACCACCTAAATAATACCAAAACATCTGCCCTTTTGATCAGTATAGACACTGAGAAGACATCTGACAGGGTCTCATGGTCCTTCCTAGAAGAGACCATGTCAAGGTTTGGGCTGAACACTCCTTTTCTAAAAATGATTTCCAAATTGTATGAATCCCCAGTAGCTTATGTCAGAGCAAATGGCCATCATGCAGTGGGTTTCCGTCTCGAGTGAGGAACTAGGCAGGGATGCCCCCTGTCACCCCTCCTGTTTGCCTTGTACATTGAGCCCCTAGCACAGAGCATTAGGCAGGATGAAGATACTCGGGGAGTACAGATAGCAGGGCATCACCATTAGAATTCTGCATATGCTGATGATGTATTATTATACTTAGAAAATCCAATGAATTCATTGGACCAGTCGATGAGTAAAATAGCCCACTTTGCGAACCTGGCGGGTTATTCTTTAAACACCTCCAAAACGGAGATACTAGCATTTCACTTTGTCCCCTCTCCTCAACTGAGAATTAGACACTGCATGAAATGGGACCTGAAGCAGATGAAGTACTTAGGGGTAAGTGGTGGAACCTCATCCTCATTGATATTTCAGCTTAATTTTATCCCGCTAGTGCAACAATTAAAATTAGACATCCAAAAATAGAGTGTCCTCCCATTACCTCTTCATGCCATAATACAGGCGGTAAAGATGAATGCAACCCTGAGGTTCCTCTACCCTTTTCAGGGCGCCCTTTGTAGAATTGCAAAGAAAGATCTAGAACTCTGGCAATGAATATTAATGAGATTTATATGGGCTAATAAAAAGTCTAGGGTACAGAAACAAACAATGTTTCTCCCAAAGGACCAAGGTGGTCTGGCGGTGCCCATATTGGAAGGTTACTGGGTGGCCACGCAGATGAGGATTGGTCTACTGTGGGCTCATCCAACATATAAGGCCACTTGGAAAAAGACTGAGGGAGGAATATATAAATTCCTCTCCCCCCACCTTCCTCTGTTTGAAATGATTCAGAGGCATTTTAATCTTACAATAAAAGACAAAAGGAGATATCTACAAATTTGTAGTTATATAAACAAAAAAAATAGAAGAGTCAGGCTTGCATGAACACAAGGTGAACAGCTTTGGGGAACAGATAATGCACCCCACGCAGTAACTCTCCTTTACTAAATATACATACAGCAATCTAACGGCAATACCCAATATATCAAGCAGGACTGGGAGTAAGAAATGAATACAGGTATAACACAGCAACAGTGAGACAAGGGATGGAGAAATACCTAGATGGTGTCCTCCTCACACTCCTGGAGGGAATGTCTATGGAAAATGAGGGTAAGATTTTTCAGGGTCCCGGTACTGGTACATAGGCAGCACCCAGATACATCAGTACAGTGCTGGAGGCAGTGTGGGGAGAAAAGGGCTACACATACACACATTTTCTGGTCCTGCCCAACCTTACAACAATATTGGGTTGATATAGAAAAATCCTTAAGCCAGATATTCCAGATACAAGATGAGTTGGGCCCTGGGAATATGATACTGGGCGAGATCCCGGGTGGAATAAAGGGACGAGAAGTGGTATACCTTTGGCAGGTGTTAGCAGTAGCCGCTCTGAAAGTTATAACTAGAAAGTGGCTTCAGAGTAGCCCCCAACCATAAAAGAGTGGAAAGAAGGGGTCCAACAGATTCAACAACTTGAAGAAATCACCTTCAGAATCTAATAGAGAAATACTGCATTCCAGACTCGGTGGAATAGGTGGACACTCTGGGAGGGCTCTGATGGGTAATCCTATCTAGAGGTGGGGAAGGTCACCTCTTTTGGGGAACAACACTTAACTGAAAGCCCCGCCCCCATATAGACCAAGCAAAGCTGTGTGCTTGGTACACTGGGGGGATCAGGGACTGTCATTTCACGTGCAGAGGAGTGAAATACAATGTTTAAAATCAGATATATAACAACTGGTAGATTAATTATATAATAATTATATTAGAATACAATGGAGAAACTATAAAAGATAGTGGATAACATAGTTTGGTTAATTAATTGATAAAGTTGTAATTGTTTTATTAAAAAAATTCTACCAAGGGAAGGTTAACTAACTCTAGGGTCTCAGAAACTTTTGGTTTGATATTCAGTGAAAGGGACCTGACTAAGGTTTGGTAATCTGAAGTATAAGGTTTGGAGTCCTAGGGCAATGTTAGAATGTTTTTCTTTACAGGAAATAATCTTCTCATCTGATGGAATGACGTTAACCAGTATGTTTTATTGAATATAAAGATGTTAGTAATTTACTGTATTGTATGATTTGCTAAGTCTGGAAAACAATAAAGGAGTATAAAAAAAAAGTACAAGGAAGTTATTAAATTAATCAATATTACTTGTATGAAACCTGTATAAGTATTGTCAATATGGATGTAGTAATGTGAAGTATATTGAAATGTACAGTAATGTAACAAGCTAATGATATATATGTCTCGTTTATATCGTCCTTTTCATATTGTGATGGTACAGACTTGATGCGAACACCAAGTTTTCTCCAGGCAGGGAAGGGTGTAACCCCCCTACAAATGGGGGTTCCCGAAAAGTCTTCCTTGAGTTTGTCTAAATGCTCACTGCCAGGCTGGTGTCCTGCGTTTTTACAGTTTAAATGTGATTGCCAGATAGTGCCTATATAGTCTCTGTGTACTGTCTCTTTAAGAGCTGTCTGGATTGCAGTCATAATTGAGCTAAAAGGGAGCTCTGTTAGAAGATGTGCTTGTTTGCTGATCATTTGTTAGAGTACTAATAATATTGCAGTTTGTTCTATCCTGATTTCTTTGCAGCATGGACAGTTCTGTTTGTTTCCATCATCTTGGTCCTGGACTGCTGAAATGAGCCAATCAGTACATTTGGGACTCTAAAATGGAGCCTGCCTGCAGGGGCTTGGTGGGGTCAAAACTTGTAGGAATTTTAGTTTTTGCATTTTGGTGCCTTCCTTTTTAATATATACATTGGTGATATAGCAGAAGATCTGGAGGGAAGAGTGTGCCTATTCGCGGATTATATGAAAATCTGCAATAGGGTGGACACCCGGGTGGGGGTAGAGGTCATGAAGCACCACTTAAGGACTCTGGAGGGGTGGTCGGAAACTTGGCAACTAAAATTCAATGCCAAAAATTGTGTTGTGATGCATCAGGGGCACAAAAATCCTCAAACAGCTTACACTCTAGGAGGGGAGGGGACAAAATCAAAAAATAGAGCAGGAAAAGGATCTGGGGATTATAGTATCAAACAACCTTAAGGTAGGTAGCCAGTTTAGCAAGGCATTGGGGAAGACAAATGAAATGTTGGCATGCATTGGGAGGGGCATAACTAATAGAAGGAGGGAGGTGCTGATGCCTCTTTTTAAGGCCATGGTGAGACCGCACCTGAAGTCTGGGGTCCAGTTCTGGAGCCTGCACCTACGCAAGGGCATTGATGGAATGGAAAGAGTTCAGAGAAGAACAACCAAAGATGGTGCTAGGTATGCAGGGGAAACCATATGAACAGAGGTTTAGGGAACTGGATCTGTACCCACTGGAGACTAGAAGGGAGAGGGGGGACATGATGGAAAGTTTTAAGTAGGTGAAGGGGAGCAATAAGGTGAAGGAGGGGAGCTTGTTCAGAAGGAAGGAGGGGGCTAAAACTAGAGGACATAGCCTAAGATTGGAAGATGGAAGATATAGAGGCAATGTGAGGGGGTAATTCTTCATGGAGAGAGTGGTGGAGGCCTGGAATAAACTACCAGAGGAGGTAGTGGAGAATGAAATGGTGGAGGGATTTAGAGGGCATGGGACAGACATATGGGATTGAGAGAAGTGAAGGAAAGGGGAGGGGCTGTAAGAGTGGAGATGAGTGGGAGGGGTAAGGGCAGACTCGCTGGGCCATTGAGGTTCTTTTCTGCCATCAGATTTCTGTGATTCTTCCTGATCTACTCCATTACAGGGCCCTGAGGAACAACTGCACCAAGGCTGTCTGGGCTGCAGAATCCTATAATTTCAAAACTAATCTCCAGAACAACCTTAAATCCGCAGCCAAATTCTGAAAGGTAATCCATTCCCTCTTTGACTCTCCTATCCAGTCTGCTTCCCTCATCCTCATAGTTAATGGTTCATCTGTGTCTGACCCTTCCACTGCTGCTGCTTCTTTCAGTGAGTTCTTCACCAGATGTTCCCTTCCCTCTACCCCTGCTACAGGCCCTCCCCAGCTCCCAGTTACAGTCCCCCCAATCCACCTTGCTCTTCCACTTGCCCCATCATCATTGTCAGTATCTCCGGTGTCTCCAGTGGCGCTACTGTGTGAGAGCAGCAGTACTTTCTTTGATTTCTGTACTGGAGATGGGTGTCCAACTGTGGTACAGAAAATGAAGAAAGTACTGCTCCCTTCACACACAGTAGCCCTTTCAAAGATAGCCCGTTCTCTCTCTCTCTCTCTCTCTCTCTCTCTCTCTCTCTCAAGTCATTCAGCCACCCGTTACACAGCGTACTCAGTTCTTCAGCAAACCCGAGCCTCAATATACAGAGCATAAACAGTTATAAAAAACAGTACCTCACTGCAGCTGGTACCAAATTGCTGTCCCACACACGAAAGTTTAGTACCGTGACCACGCTGTGATTGTGTGTGTGTGTGTGTGTGTGTGTGTGGAGGGGGGTACCATGACAACCACCTCCAAATGCAGAACTACAGGGGCTCCAGAAGACAAAAGACCATAGCCCCCAAAATAAACCCCCCACAATAAACTAGTACAGGAGGAGGAACTATTTTAATACAAAATAAATGATAACTTAACAAATCTTTTTTTTGTAAACATAAATGATACAGTAGCTCATTTTGTAAGCACAATACTACCCTCCAGGGTGGGCAGTATTGGGAAATACAAGACCTTCCAGGGGCTATAAGGCCCTCTGCCTGCGGCGTCAATTCTCATTATGCCCCTGGGTTTTCCGGTATTGCCCAATACCACCCACCCTGTTGGGTATTATGGCTTACTTGTATCAAATCTGCCAAGTTGTTATTTATTTCTGCATCCCTTTTCTTCCCCTTCCTGTTTAGTGATATTTTTATTGTTATTGTTCAATACTGTCCATGAGCATATTATTAGTGAGAGCTTGAAATTGCGTGTACTGTGAAGTGTTACGATTTTACATGGTATTCTGTGCTTGGGGTGACTGTGAGGGGAGGTGGGGAGATATGGCATCCCAGGGGGTTGTACCATACGAGCATCTGGCCTGACCTACTGTAGTTTACTCTGGGCGGAGACACCACACTATTTTATGTCCAGGAAAGAATGCTCCTTTTCTATCAGAAACAGAGCCCAGACCCCTTAACATTGTTGAGCCCACAAGGCACGGGTAGTAACCGAAAGTTACACAGTGACCTGGTTACACATGTATGCAGATGACACAGTCATCCTCACCTCCGATCCCTCTTCCACTTCCATGGAAGGCCTGCTCCAGCAGGATTTCCACAACATTCTGTGCTGGTTCCACTTCAACCATCTTAAGTTCAACACCACAAAAATGGTGTCTATGACCTTTGGTACCAGCCAACAGCTGGCCAGGCTCTCAAGACTTCTGGTCTTTTCCACATTGGTTGGCTCTCCGCTTGAAACATAGAAACATAGGCTTTGACGGCAGATAAGGACCGCTTGGCCCATCTAGTCTGCTCATTTTCCTACCTACAGGATAGGCCGCAGATCCTAGTTAACCAACAGCCTATTTCTTCCTACCCCCCACAAGAACTGCCTTATGCCTGTCCCATGCATTCTTGAATTCTCCGACAGTTTTAGACCCCCAACCTCCTCAGGAAGGCTGTGCCATGCATCCACTACCTCTCTGTGAAATAATACTTCCTCACATTGCCCTGAACCACCCCCACTATCTTTAAATTCGTCCCCTTGTTCTTTACGTCTCTTTTTCTGAAAGATGCTACCCTCTTGGACTTTGTTGATTCCACTGGGGTACTTAAAAGTTTCTATCATGTCCCCCCTCTCCTTCTTTCCTCAAGGGTATACATATTAAGCTCCTTTAGTCTCTCCTCATGTGGCTTCTCTTGCAGACCCCGCATCATTTTAGTTGCCTTCCTCTGGACTACCTCTATCCTGTCTATGTCCTTGTGGAGATGGGGTCTCCAGAACTGGACACAGTACTCCAGATGGGGTCTCACCAACTGTCTGTACAGAGGGATAACAACTTCCTGTTTTCTGCTGCTGATGCCTCTCCCTATGCATTCCAGTATACCCCAGCCCTCCCTACTGCCTTCTCACATTGCTTGCTAACCTTAAGGTCATCTGATATGATTACCCCCAGGTCCCTTTCCTTTTTTGTTGTTGTTACTACCTCCCCCATTGTGTATTCTTCCCCTGGGTTCTTGTTTCCCAGGTGCATTATTTTGCACTTCTTTGCATTGAATCCTAGCTGCCATACTTCTGACCATTCCTCCAACCTTGCCAAGTCCCTTCTCATCCTTTCCGCCTCCTCATGTATCAACCCTGTTGCAGATCTTTGTGTCATCTGCAAAGAGGCATACTTTTCCTTCCAGTCCCTCTGCAATGTCACTGATGAAGACATTAAAAAGGACTGGACCCAATACTGAACCCTGCGGTACCCCACTAGTAACCTCTCTTTCTTCAGAGTGGACTCCATTTACAATTACCGTCTGTGTCCTGTTGTCCAGCCAATGTTTTACCCAGGCTACCACACTGGGACCCACTCCCAGGCTGGTTAATTTGACTATTAATCTTTGTGTGGGACCGTGTCAAATGCCTTGCTAAAGTCTAGGTAGGCCATGTCCACAGCCCCTCCTGGTCTACTACTTTGGTCACCCAGTCAAAGAAATCTATCAGATTTGTCTGACATGACCTTCCCGCTGTGAACCCATGCTGTCTTGGGTCCTGTGCCCCACTGGCCTCTAGGTACTTAACTATTCTTTCCTTCAGAAGTGACTCCATCACTTTCCCTACCACAATCCTTCAAACACCTCAGAGTGTGGCTTGATAGCAAGTTTGACTTCTCAGCCCACATTGATAATATCCATGTGAACTCCACCTTAAGTTGTGTGAAGCTGGGTGCCCTGTACCATCATAAAGACTGCCTACCCCGCTGGTCTGCTGTGAGCTTGTCACCAAAATGGTGCTCCTGTTTTTCAACTGTGCAGATGTGGTCTATGTTACAGTCCTACAACAATTAGACCTAGGGATCAGGTAACCCAGTATGTAACAGAGAGGCAAGTTTAGTTATAAATAATAAACTTCTTTATTCCAGCAAAGAAATTATAGTAGGTAACTTACAAACAAGACATATCACATACTCTAGACATAGCGTCACAGGGAGGTCTTTTTGAGCAGCTTCTGTAATCGCTTGCTAAGTTTTTCTTCATGGCTCGAGCTAGCTAGCACTTCAAAACCTGAAGTATTTATGAACTGGCTTCTAAGTAACTGACCCATTCTGGATTAACGCCACTCTGTTATGCAACTTGACCTTTTACTTACAATCTAATCAAAGCACTTTTACGCAACACTCCTTAAGAACCAAGTTTGTATATCTTCTCCAGCCGCGCTTATCTACATCCTTGCTCTCAGGCAAGTATCGTATTTTAGAACACATTTCTTGGCAACTAAACTACAATAGTTCAGCTTGTAATTTTCCATCACATTCAGGCATCCTGATCTGCATGACAAGGTAATGTTGTAGAAAATATTTACAGTATACTACATATGTATATATTATGCAGCATTTCACTTCAGTCACCCTCACCTTTAGCACCTGGGAGTTTATAACTTCCAGAAGTTTAACGCATCAGTTGCCTCTACTGAGCTGTTCAGGGTGAACACAGCTGTATTTGGTGGCCTCTCAAGGTCCCTTGGAGCCAGCAAATCAAAATAAACAGAATCAATACCAGGATACAGTGTAACAGCAATAATCCCTTAAATACGACTTCCCACCATGTATGTTCATGCAGCAGCTGCTGGTCTCCCACACTCAATAATTTCTTCAAGCTGTTTGCTCTCATCCATCTTGTTTGAGATCATTATTAAATGATCCTCCTCTTGACTCCACAAGATGGAGAGAGCCAAGCTCAAGTTAGTAATAGGGGTGTCAAATATAGGAACATAATCATGCCATCATATACAAGCACTCAAGCCAATAATGACAGTTATATTCTCATACCAGAGAATTGGATACAAAACTGTATGCCCAATTGTAACCACATCTCTTGGTCGAATACAAAAATTTGGAGCTGAGATGTTACTCACTTCACTCCCATGGCTATAAATATTCTGGTTGGCTACCACACAATACCACTGTAAGCTCTAGGTGGCACTATCCCATGGGCTACTACCCCTGCCTGCTTGGCTAGTAGCAGGTTAAGGGGCCTAGGTTCTGCAACGGGTGCCTCCACCCGGAGGTCAGGGTTGGTAGTGGTCAAACTAACCTGGGCACAGCCCTCTGGAACACTGTAACCCCCTTCTTTCCCTTCTAGTGGCCTGAACAATATACGATAATCACTTTCACAGTACCCCTTGTACATCATACAAGTACCCAGACTGTTTGCATTTACCACCAGGGCTGGTTCCTCTGGCTTGACCCTGGGGACCCCCTGTAAAACAAGGTTATGCACAGCAAATAGCAACAGTACAGTACTCTTGGCACAAACTGGAACCACAGTCTGGTTATATGCAGAAAAAGTCAGATCTGATTTATTCAGGGGATTTGAACAAGGAAGGGGTGTAATCAGGTTGACTGGCTTAAAGGCTATATTAATCAAACAGTTATGCATGCGCTTTAAGTCCCCACACAGTCACACCTCTGGGTACCCAGTAGGGTTGTCAGAACCCTCAGAAGCTCTGGGTTCTAGTTCTACTCTAGAACTTTTGGAAAAGTTCTAGGGTTCTAATCTTTTTTAGAACTCAAACCCTATTTTTTTCATTTTGCTGCCAATAATGAAGGTAATAGTGAAATAAACATAAAAATTGAGCACATGCTGCCAATTACAAGACAATAGTGAAATACATATGAAATTGAGGACAAAAAGGAATAAAATCTGTTCAGTATAAGGGGAGAGAGAAATGATAATGTGTGACTTTGATATACTGGGTACAGTGCAGCAGTCCAAGGGCACACAGCAGGGTGATGAGCTGGCCAGTATGCAACATATGAGATAGAGTCACACAACACACTGAAGGGATTTCCTGTCTCTCCTCAAAACAGGGAGATATATTTCTGTCATGTATTTAAAGATACCACACAAGTGGCTGCCGGGCTGCACACAGTCACACATATTGGGTAGGATAGTGTGGTCAAACGGTACACAGCAGGATGATGGTCTGGCCACTGGCCATTCTTGATGCCCTACAGGTGGCAGGCATTAGACAGCTAGTTTCGGAACCCACTCATGAGGGAGCAATCTTAGACCTCGTACTCTCAAACGGGGGCAGTGAGAGGATCTCAGATCTAGAAGTGGGTTGCCATCTGGGGACAAGTGACCATCAAACAGTGTGGTTCACGTTAAACTCCACTACAGAGTCAAGCCATAAAAAGTGAGGGTACTGGACTTTAGGAGGGCTGACTTTGGCAAAGATGGGAGAGTGCTCAGAAAAGCACTAGCAAACAGGCTAGAAGGAGGTGTGGAGCAACAATGGGGAATCATCAAACTGCCATCACAGAGGCAACAAGCCTTGCGTGAAGCAAATAAACAAATCAAAACGAAAAGAAAAAGCCACTATGGTTCTCAAAAGAGGTGGCTGTGAAAGTCAGGAAGAAAAGATAGCATTCGGAAGTATAAGGAAACACAGAAGGAGCAGGACAGAGAGCTGTACCAGTTAAGGCAGAAGGAAGCAGGGAGAAGTCAGAATAGCAAAGGCCCAAACTGAGGAAAAGATAGCCAACTCAATTAAGAAGGATAAAAATCTTTTATAGGTACATCACAGCGAGAAAGCAAAGGGAAGGATAGTGAGGCTGAATAGAATGAGCGGTGGTTGGGCAGAGGGGACAGTGAAAAAGCAGGGATACTGAGACGAATATTTCTGCTCAGTATTCAAAAAGGAAGGGAAGTGCCTAATTCAATTAACAGAAGCACTCTTGATAGGAGGTCGATCCCAGTCCTTTCACAGAAGAAAGGGTTCTGCAAGAACTCCTAAAACTGAAGGTGGACAAAGCAATGGGTCCTGATGAATTCACCCAGAATTCTAAAAGAATTAAGGGAGGAACTAGTGAAACCACTGGCTACTCTTTTAATAAATCATGGGAGGATAGTGTGGTACCTGAGGACTGGAGGAAGGCGGATGTGATTCCCCTTCACAAAGTGGGACCAAGACAGAGGCAGGAAACTACAGACCTGTCAGTCTGCCTCTGTAGAGGAAAGTGATGGAGTCACTTCTGAAGGAAAGAATAGTTGAGTACCTAGAGGCCAGTGGAGCACAGGACCCAAGGCAGCATGGGTTCACAGCGGAAGGTCATGTCAAACGAATCTAATAGATTTCTTTGACTGGGTGACCAAAGTAGTAGACCAGGGAGGGGCTGTGGACATGGCCTACCTAGACTTTAGCAAGGCATTTGACACAGTCCCACACAAAAGATTAATAGTCAAATTAACCAGCCTGGGAGTGGGTCCCAGTGTGGTAGCCTGGGTAAAACATTGGCTGCACAACAGGACACGGAAGGTAATTGTAAATGGAGTCCACTCTGAAGAAAGAGGGGTTACTAGTGGGGTACCGCAGGGTTCAGTATTGGGTCCAGTCCTTTTTAATGTCTTCATCAGTGACATTGCAGAGGGACTGGAAGAAAAAGTATGCCTTTTTGCAGATGACACAAAGATCTGCAACAGGGTTGATACACAAGGAGGCGTGGAAAGGATGAAAAGGGACTTGGCAAGGTTGGAGGAATGGTCAGAAGTATGGCAGCTAGGATTCAATGCAAAGAAGTGCAATAATGCACCTGGGAAACAAGAACCCAGGGAAGAATACACAATGGGTGGGAGGTAGTAACAACAACAAAAAGGAAAAGGACCTGGGGTAATCATATCAGATGACCTTAAGGTTAGCAAGCAATGTGAGAAGGCAGTAGGGAGGGCTGGGGGTATACTGGGATGTATAGGGAGAGGCATCAGCAGCAGAAAACAGGAAGTTGTTATCCCTCTGTATAGACAGTTGGTGAGACCCCATCTGGAGTACTGTGTCCAGTTCTGGAGACCCCATCTCCACAAGGACATAGACAGGATAGAGGTAGTCCAGAGCAGGGCAACTAAAATGGTGCAGGGTCTGCAAGAGAAGCTGTATGAGGAGAGACTAAAGGAGCTTAATATGTATACCCTTGAGGAAAGAAGGGAGAGGGGGGACATGATAGAAACTTTTAAGTACCTCAGTGGAATCAGCAAAGTCCAAGAGGGTAGCATCTTTCAGAAAAAGAGACTTGCAAGAACAAGGGGACACAATTTAAAGATAGAAGGAGGGCGGTTCAGGGGCAATGTGAGGAAGTATTATTTCACAGAGAGGATAGTGGATGGATGGAACAGCCTTCCTGAGGAGGTTGTGGGGTCTAAAACTGTGGGAGAATTCAAGAATGCATGGGACAGACATAAGGCAATTCTTGTGGGGGGTAGGAAGAAATAGGCTGTTGATTAACTAGAATCTGCGGCCTATCCTGTAGGTAGAGAAATGGGCAGACTAGATGGGCCTAGCAGTCCTTATCTGCCGTCAAAGTCTATGTTTCTATGTTTCACACAGTACACCAAAGGAGACAGAGTCACACAACACAGTGAAAGGCATTTTTCTGAATCTCCTTCCAACAGGGAAATATATTTTGGGCATGTATTTGAGGATACCACCACACAACTGGCTACTGGGCTGCATACGGTCACACATACTGGGTAGGGTACAGTTCAATCAAAGGGCACACAGCAACAGAGTGATAGGCTGCCACAGTAGACAAGACAGTCACACACATGCACACACACACACACACACACACACACACACACACACACACACACACACACACACACACACTGAAAGGGGTTTTTCTGTCTCTATTCCCAACAGGGAAATATATTTTTGGTATATATTTAAGGATACCGCTACAACTTGTCTACTGGGCTGATCAAAGAGCACACAGCAGGGTGATGGACTGGCCACAGGAGACAGTCACACAACACAGTGAAAATGGATTTTTCTGTCTCTTCTCCCAACTGGGAAATATATTTCTGACGTTTTTAAAGATGGCAGAATAAATACTGCCCCAGTGCTACGGTGTGCTCAGGACAAAAATAATAAATCAAAGTACACAAATCCTGGCACTACCACCACTAGCCACACAGTTCAATAAGTAAGACACAAGAACGTGCCTCAGAATCACATTTATTAAAGACAATTGTGTGTAAAAATACTCCATGAGGAAACCTTTGCAGGTGAAACAAGTAGGAGGTGGTGAGTTGTTCCTCTTGTCTCATGGTAAGGGGTATTTTTTACACACTGTTGGCTTTAATAAATGTGATTTTGATGCATGTTCTTGTATCTTACTTTTTGAATTCTGTGGCTAGTGGTGGCAGCACTGGGATTTTATGCTGTGGTGTATGTAGGATACCACAGAACTGGCTTCTGGGCTAGACATAGTCACACACAACATACACTGGGGTACAGTGCAGTCAAAGGGCACACACACAGCGGGTTGATGGGCTGGCAGTGGCCACAGCACCCCACAGCAGGAAACAACACAGTGAACACTGTGTCAAAAACTAACTGCCTTGTTGTATGTATCAGGAGGTTTGGGGTTAAAGGACCCATTCAACACAATCATCATGGTATGATTTTTCACTTTGTTGAATTTATTTATTGAAATGTTTTACTAGTAAAGCACACTGAACAACACAACATGTTGCTCGTCTCATGGTGTGACCTGGGAGACATTTTTTCCCATTTGTTTCCAACTTTCTCCGGTCTCATTAATCTCTTTCTCCATCCCCCAGCCAGAGTGATCTCCCTTCTGAGTGCTCCTGACCATTCTTTCCCGGCGTAACCGTACTCCTCCCCCCTTTTATGCAACCTTTTTTTTGTTTTGTTTTCAGCAAGGCAATATACTTTTTAAAATGTTTTCAAAACTGTAGAATGTTGCCTGATAAAATGGAGTTGGGTGGGTCTGAGATTGGACTTGGTGCAGAGGACTCCGCAGTATTCCTTCCTCAATTGGAATCAGACACAAGACTGGAGCCATGCAGTCGCACTTTACCTGTCCCGAATGATGGATCGCGTGAGGCGTACCCCTCCGATCTTCTTTCTACCACCTGACCATACAGCAGCTGGTCATGTGACGGGGACTCCAGAGCACTACCTTGCTGCCCCCCTCAACTATCTTGAGCTGCACAATAGGGAGGAACTGAGCTGAAATGACTCGTAAACATCAGCGCCAACCGGGAGGGAGGAGGAGCGACACTCTGACAGTAAAGTAATTATTTTTCAAACCACTTGGGCAGCAAAAATGAGCACTGTGATTCTAACCCTTTTGTGAACAATCTAGTGTTCGAGTTCTAAATTAGAACTCGAACATAAGAGTTCGAGGAGGGTTCAAATCTTTACCGAACTAGTTCTGACAACCCTAGTACCCAGGTATGGAGACGATGGGCTAGCCAGGAATGTTGCAGCTGGTTGGATCCCTGTGATGGAAGAAAGCAACATGCACAACACACACTATTTGTACTCTGGAGCCAGAGGGCTCAGTTCATGAAAGAAAAAAGCAACCAGACAATCAGATGCCAACACTTTAGATTTAGCTGTTGTTACAGGGAGCTACCCTGATGTTTAATCATGATACCCAATACTGGACACAGGCAGGATGAAATCAAGACTGCAGGTTGTTGAGCAGGAGTGCCTGGAGAAGCGGGGCCCACACAAATCACTGAGGCGTCATTCCTGTTCAGGTGTGGAACAGAGGGCTGATCCCCAGGCAGGTCTCTTGTCGATGGCTTTCTCTGTGCAGTGGGCAGTAGGGCTGGGCCACTGTGGCAAGGCCCAGACCCAATGGAGATGATTTTGGATTCAGTCTGTGGGGCTGGATGCAGCTTTCAACAAGCAGAATACAGCTCAAACCACAGTGGGGAAGCAAATTGTGACCCACTAGCAGCACACAGCACATTTTCACATAAGGAAATTCTAATGCAGCTTCCAGCAAGCAGAACACAATTTAAACCACAGTGGGGAACCAAATCATGACCCAGTATAAGCACACAACACATTCACATGTAAGGAAATTTCACTGTACCAGACAAAAGGCTCGCCGGTCGCAATTACAAAGTCTCTGCACAATCCGGGAGTTCAGAGGTGGCTGGAGGTCCAGACAGGCTGATTGCATTCAACAAATCTTTGGTCTTCTTCAGGTAGGAGCCTGGTCACAATTCAGTGGCTGGAGGGAAGCTGCAGCAAGTCCATTTGGGGAAGGGGGAATGATGATCTGGAACCCCTAGCATCCCCTGGTAATGCTTTGGTTATGGAGGTGGAATGTGTCAAAATAGCACTGGTTGGCAAGCATGAGCCAGGAGATATTAGAAATCAACACCTTGCAGAGTGCCTCCTGTGGGAGTCCTGCAACCTTCTGATTGACTGCCCAGGGAAAAAACATTATTTATTTATTTAGTTTTTGTTAAGTTAAGTTCATATGTCCATAGCTGGAGGAGGATGTGCTAGGGAATCACAGCAAAGCATGTTCAGAGAGGGATGCTATGAAACCCCTTGCGTCCCCTGGAGAAGTTTTGGCTGTGGTGGTGGAAAGCATGAAAATGGGTGCTTTTCTTTTGCTTGTAATCTGGCCATTTTTGGCCATTTGAGGCCCATATTTTCCCAACACCACCCTCCATGGCCACCTAAGTGACACCTGGTAAATCCAACCTGAAATGTGTTTTGTGGGTCAAGTCGACCCTCAAAACCATATTTTGAGTTGGATCTACAATGTGCAACTTATGTGATCATGAGGTCAAGTCAGGAAAGAGGGAGGTCACAAGCAGGGTGCCACAAGGGTCAGCCTTAGAGACCAGTCCTTTTTAATATGATTTCAAGGGTATGGAGCGGATCCTTAGGGGCCACTTGGAATGGATCAGACCAGGCATGGACACTGAGAGGAGGTGGGAAATAATTAAGAAGGGGCTCATGGAAGCTACCAAGGCCTGCATGAAGGAGCGACGCAAGTATGGTAGGGCCAGGAAGCCAAGCTGGTGGACAAGGGAGGTCCAGGATGCGGTAAGGGGGAAAAAAGGCTGCTTACAGCCTATACAGGTGATCACGTGGGGTTATAGACAAGGGGGAGTATGATACAATAGCCAGAAAGGTCACCAGGGTGGTGAGGTCGGCCAAGGCAAGGATGGAGCAGAAGTTAGCTCAAGGAATTAGGAGAGGTGATAAAGGGATCTTCAGATACAGCAGGGAAAGGAGAAAAGGGAAGGGGCAGATAAGTAGACTGAGGTCGAGGAGTGAGTGGGCCAAGGAGGCAGGGGTGTAGGCGGAGGTACTAAATGATTACTTTGCCTCAGTCTTCACTAGGGAGAATGGTGGGGCAGCACCGCATGGGGAAGGGAAGGTTCAACCTGCAGATGGGTGAGGGGTGACATATGTTGAAATCCCTATTGGTAGGGTGTGGGAAGCCCTCAAAGCCCTAAGTGTGGAGAAGACACCGGGCCCGGATGGCCTTCACCCCAGGGTGCTAAAGGAATTGGCAGATGTCCTGGCTGCACCTCTGGTGGACCTCTTTAATTCCTCCCTTCAGTTGGGATGGGTGCCTCAGGACTGACAGATGGCCCACATTGTACCTATCCACAAGGGTGGCTCACATGAGGTGCTGGGTAATTACATGCCTGTAAGGTAAGCAAAGTGATGGTGGTCATCTTAAAAGAAAGGCTGGGGTGCTTCTGGAGGCATAGAGCCACCTGGATGATCACCAGCATGGCTTTGTTCAGGGCAGATCATGTCAGATCAACCTTGTAGAGTGCCAGCCAGCCTGGTGATGCTGAGGGTTGAGGTGCTGGAAGCCACACCTCGTACCACACTGGTGACCCAGGTTTGGGAGCAGACTCGGGTCGACAGGGGTCGGCCGGGAGGGAGAAGGATTGAGCGCCCAATGGCTACTCTCCTTCTCTGGGGAGGGGGGATCGCACTCTCCGCTGCAATACCGCCACCTGTTGGGGGAACCTCAGGGTGGTTGGTGCAGCTGGGGAGATGGTCTACGCAAGGGCAGATGTTGGCAGAGGACTGGCTTCGATGTGCATCTCTGCGCACGCCGGCAGCCTTGTCCTCATTGCACGCCAACGTAGGGGGATCCACCAGAACACCGGAAAATGCCCTGCCCTGATCTAGGCAACAAGCCTCAGTGTTGGTTCCAAGGCAGCACCCGAGAAGCAGACTCCGCTGTGTGCACTCCCAACAATGCTCAAGGGAGATGTGGGGGATCTCCGCTGCCCTGCCCGGAGGGTAATCCGAGGTCCTGAAGGTACGAGGGTAGCGTTAGCACTCTAAGGGCAGAGTCCTTGGGGCTGCAGATTGGGATCTATGAGGGGAGCTCTGAGAGAGGGATCAGTGGCTGCAGTAGGAGGGAGAAAAAAAACAACCTTGTAGAGATCTATGACTGGGTGACGAAGGCGCTGGACCAAGGCAGGCCAGTGGATGTCCTCTTTCTAGACTTCAGTAAGGTATTTAACTTGGTGCCACACCCCGGACTGCTGGAGAAGCTGAAGGAAATGGGAGTGGGGGTACGATTGGTCAGGTGGATAGGGAAGGGAACTGGCTGTTGGTGTTTTCAGAAGGTGGTAGTCGGAGGGGGGGGAGGTTTCATCACCTAGGAGAGTCATTAGTGAGGTCTCCCAGGGATCGGTGCTAGGCCCACTCCTGTTTAATGCTTATATCTTGGACATCAGGAGTGGTATCAGGAGCAAAATGAGCCTATTTGCTGACAACTCGAAGCTGGGGGTGGTGGTGGATGATGAGAAACATAGAAATGTAGAGTTTGACGGCAGATAAGGACCACTTGGCCGACCCAGTCTGCCCATTTCCCTACTCATTGGATAAGCTGTAGATTCTAGTTAACCAACAGCCTACTTCCTGCAACCCCCCACTATAATTGCCTTATGTCTGTCCCATGCATGTTTGAATTCCCCCCACTGTTTTAGACCCCACAACTTCTCCAGGAAGGCGGTTCTGTGCATCCACCACTCTCTCCGTGAAAAAGAATTTCCTCACATTACCCCTGAGCCGTCCCCCCTCTAACTTTAAATTGTGCCCCCTTGTTCTTACACATCTCTTTTTCTGAAAGATGCTACCCTCCTGGACTTTGTTGATTCCCTTGAGGTACTTAAAAGTTTCTATCATGTCCCCCCTGTCCCTCCTTTCATCAAGGGTATACATATTAAGCTCTCTCAGTCTCTCTTCATATGGTTTCTGATGTAGACCCTGCACCATTTTAGTTGCCCTCCTCTGGACTGCTTCCATCCTGTCTATGTCCTTGCATAGATGAGGTCTCCAAAACTGCACACAGTACTCCAGATGGGGTCTCACCAACTGTCTGTACAGAGGGATAACCACTTCCCTTTTTCTACTTGTGATGCCCCTCCCTATGCATCCCAGTATCCCCCTGGCTCTCCTTACTGACTTCTCACATTGCTTACCCACCTTTAGGTCATCTGATATGACTACACCCAGATCCCTTTCCATTATTGTTGTCATTAGTACCTCCCCTGCTATTGTGTATACTCTTCTCCTGGATTTTTATTTCCCAGGTGCATTACTTTGCACTTCTTTGCATTGAATCTAAGTTGCCATATGTCTGACCATTCCTCCAACCTTGCCAAGTCCCTTCTCATCCTTTCTACCCTGCCTTGTGTATCAACTCTGTTACAGATCTTTGTGTCATCTGCAAAGAGGCATACCTTTCCTTCCAGACCCTCTGCAATGTCACCTATGAAGACGTTAAAGAGGACTGGACCCAGTACTGAGCCCTGAGGTACTCCACTAGTAACCCCCTTTCTTCAGAATGTGTTCCATTCACTATTACCTTCTGTGTCCTGTTGTGCAGCCAGTTCGCTACCCAGGCTACCACCCTGGGACCCAATCCCAGGCTGGCTAACTTGATTATTAATCTTTGTGGGGACTGTGTCAAATGCCTTGCTAAAGTCTAGGTAGGCCATATCCACAGCCCCTCCTTGGTCTATTACTTTGGTCACCCAGTCAAAGAAATCGATTAGATTCGTCTGACATGACCTTCTGGCTGTGAATCCATGCTGCTTTGGGTCCTGTGCCCCGCTGGCCTCTAGGTACTGAACAATTCTTTCTTTCAGAAGTGATTCCATCATTTTCCCCACCACTCAGGTCAAACTAACAGGTCTATAGTTTCCTGCTTCTGCCTTGCTCCCACTTTTGTGAAGGGGAATCACATCTGCCCTCCTCCAGTCCTCAGGTACCACCCCATCTTCCCATGATTTGTTAAAAAGTGTGGTTAGTGGTGTCAATAGGTCCTCCCTTAGCTCTTTTAGGATTCTAGTGTGAATCCCGTCAGGCCCCATTGCTTTGTCCACCTTGAGTTTTAGGAGTTCTTTCAGGACTCTTTCTTCTGTAAATGGACTGGCATCAACCCCACTTCCCAGAGTGCTTCTACTGTTTGGTTTAGGTAACTCCTCCTCTTCTTCTTTTGTGAATACTGAGCAAAAGTATTCATTCAGTATCTCTGCCTTTTCACTGTCTCCCTCTGCCCACCTCCCTCTCCTTTATTAATCTTCACTATCCTCCTTAACCTTTCTATGCTCCTAATGTACCTATAAAGGTTTTATCCCTTCTTAACTGAGTTGGCTATCTTTCCTCAGTTTGGGCCTTTGCTTTTCTGACTGCCTTCCACACTTCTTTCTGCTTTAACTGATACAGTTCCTGTCGTGCTCCGTCTGTGATTCCTTATACTTTTGAATGCAGCCTTTTCTCCTTAACCTTCCCTGACACCTCTTTTGAGAACCATAGTGTTTTTTTATTCCGCTTTGTTTTCTTTATTTGTTTCACACAAAGGCTTGTTGCCTCCATGATGGCAGTTTAGATTTTTCTCCATTGTTCTTCCACCCCTACTTTCTGGCCATTTTCTAATGCATTCCTCAGGTATTCACCCATTATACCAAAGTCAGTCATTCTAAAGTCCAGTATCCTTGTCTTTGTATGGCTTGTCTCCATGGTTGTGTTTATTGTGAAGCACACTGTGCAGTGGTCGCTTGTTCCCAGATGTCTACTGACTTCTAAATTTGTGATCCTCTCTCCATTTGAGAGTACCAGGTCTAATATTGCTCCCTCCCAAGTGGGTTCCACCACTAGCTGTCTAAGGCATGCCCCCTGTAGGGCATGCCTTAGACGGTAGGTAATCTAGCCCTACAGGGGGACCTGGATACTCTGGATAGGTAGTCACACAACTAGAAACTGAGGTTTAATACTGGGAAGTGCAGGGTTCTCCACCTGGGGGATAGGAACACAGCTCATGTGTACACCTTGGGAGAGGAGACACTGCAGGCTTCAAGTGGGAAGAAAGCCCTAGGGTTGGTTGTGGATGCCAAGATGAACAATTCAGAGCAGTGTAGAAGGGCTGTGGCCAAAGCAAACAAAATGCTGGGGTGCATAGCCAGGGGGATAACCTTGAGAAGCCGGGAGGTACTCCTTCCACTGTATAATTGCCTGGTTAGGCCGCACCTTGAATACTGCGTGCAGTTTTGGCAACCACACTTAAAAGGGGACATTGCACTCCTGGAGGGGTTACAGAGGAGGGTGACCAAGATGATTCAGGGTCTGGGGGAGAAATCCAATGAGGAGAGACTTGGGGAGCTCAACCTCTGCTCCCTGGAGGAGAGGAAGGACAGAGGGGCTATGATTGAAGTCTTCAAATACCTTAAGGGGGTAAATACAGTAAGCCTGGACAGGGTTTTCCAGCTGAGGGAGGAAGGGGTCACCAAGGAGCACCATATGAGGCTGGTTGGCAGGAGACTTAGAGGGGAGACAAGGAAATGCTACTTCACTGAGAGCATGGTGGAACCTTGGAATGCACTACCTGCGGAGCTGGTGGCTGTGGATACTGTGGAGGGGTTCAAGAGAGGCTGGAATAGGTATAGGGGAAGGGAGTCTGAGAGGGCCAACCGGATGGGAATGCCAGTTGAGGGATGGGGTTGGGGGGTTCGGGGGAGGGGGGAGGAGGTCAGAATGGGGCCTGGAACGGGCACTGATCCTCGAGCAGACTCGATAGACCATAGGGCCTAATCTGCTGGCTTTTTAGTATGTTAGTATATGTTTAACAGCAACATAGGAGGAGGAATAGAAACATAGAAACATACAACTTAGAAACATAGAAGTTGACAGCAGATAAGGACCGCAAGGCCCATCCAGTCTGCCCATTTCTTTTTCTACCTTATGTATGTGCCATAGGCCTTTGCTCTGTCAATGGCCTATCTATTCATACTCATCTGTGCTGCTCCCTTATGCCTATCCCATGCCTGTTTGAAGCCCTGTACTGTATTCATATCCACCACTTCCTGAGGTAGGCCATTCCATGCATCTACCACCCTTTCTGTGAAAAAGAACTTCCTCACATTGCCCCTTAATCGGCCTCCCTCTAATCTCATGATGTGTCCTCTTGTCCTGCTATTTTTGTATATTGAAACATGTTAGACTCTTTCACCTTGTTAATGCCCTTAAGGTGTTTGAATGTTTTAATCATATCACCTCTCCCTTCCTTTGCTCTAGGGTATACATATTGAGTTCAGTTAATCTGTCCTCATATGTTTTCTGATGCAGTCCCTGCACCCATTTGGTTGCCCTTCTCTGGAATGCCCTCAATTTGGTTAATGTCCTTGTGAAGGTGTGGCCTCCAGTACTGCACACAGTACTCCAGATGGGGCCTAACCAGTGTCTTGTAAAGAGGGATTATTACCTTCCTCTTCTGACTTGTGATACCCCTACTAATACACCCCAACATCCCTCTAGCCTTACCTACTGCTTTAGAGGTCTACTTGGATGATTTCAGGTCATCGGTGATGATGATGATGCCCAAGTCTCTCTCTTCCCTTGTGACTGCCAGCAATGCTCCTCTAAGCCCATAGGTGGCTTCAGGGTTTCTCTTCCCTATGTGCATGATCTTGCACTTCTTTGCATTAAACCCCAGTGCCACTCTTCCGACCATTTTGCTAGTTTATCCGGATCTCTTCTTATTCTGTCCACACCATCTGGATCATCCACTCTGTTGCAGATCTTGGTGTCATCTGCAAACAGACAAACCTTACCCTCTAGTCCATCTGCAATGTCACTGATGAAGATATTGAAGAGGACTGGCCCCAAGACTGATCCCTGAGGTACCCCACTTGTGACTTGCATCTCTTCTGACTGTATACCATTTACCACCACTCTCTGTTTTCTGCCCATCGACCAGTTTGGCACCCAGTTGACCAACGTCTGACCCACCCCGAGCCTACCCAGCTTATTAATAAATCTTCTATGTGGAACAGTATTGAAATCTTTGCTGAAGTCAAGGTAGGCAACATCAACATCAACTGCTCCCCCTTGGTCCACCACTCTGGGAAGGAATACAGGGCAGGATGTGTCTCTTCTCAGATGACACTAAACTTTGTTGCAGGAGGAGGTAAGGGAGATGCAGAAGGACTTGCAAAATGTTTGAAAGGTGGTCCAAATTCCAGCAGTTAAAATTCAGTGCCAAAAAATACAAGGTGACGCACACAGGGAACAAGAACCCCAGGAAAAATTAATGGACGAAAGGGGTTAGGTTAAACACTTCCTCTGAGGAAAAAGACCTGGGAGTTATCATAAGCAACTCCCTGAAACATTCAGCCAATGTAACAAGGCCTGCACAAGGCAACCAGAATGTCAGGGTGTATTGGGAAGAGTTTCAATAGCAAGAGGAAAAAGTTATTACTACCTCTCTATAGAACACTACTGAGGCCGCATCTGGAATACTACACACAGTTTTGGAGTCTTCGCCTAAGTAAAGACAAGGGCAGGCTGGAGACAGTGCAGTTTAGGGTAACCAAAAATGATTCAGGGCTGACAGGACAGATTTCTTGAGGAACCGCTTCCAGCACTGAATATGTGCTCACCAAAAGGGAGAGGGAAAACATGATAGAGGTCATCTAAGTCCTAAAAGAAATGAATACCATATTTCATCAAATAGAAGCTATCCTCGAATAGAAGCCACCATCAAATACAAGCTGCAGGCCATAATGAATACTTTTAATAAACGCCACCCTCAAATGGAAGACATGGCTTCTAAGCAAGGTTGAAGACATGTCAGATAAAGAACTGTAGGAGGGACTCTCTGTGATTTTTATCTCTGTAAATATGATCATCATCGTTTTTTTTTTTTTTACAATTTTTATCTTAGTTCATGTTTGTGGTACTTATTTTGCAATAATGTCGACTTGATCATATTCAGAATGTGCAATATTTTGTTTTTCACATTGAAGGAATAAGAATGGTCTGCCTTATTCACAGTTTCTTAGACTTTGCAGGTTATGCAGTGAAGAGGATGATTTTGCTGAGCAGGCCCAAATAATGTATAGTTTTTTCACTAGTGATATGGAGGCCATATTTGGTGGCTATTTTGGATATTCTAAGTTATTCCATCCAACTTGGCACAGCAATAAATGTAGAAAATGACACCTTGGAATTGTAAATCAGGCATTCCTAGGCCGAGCAATGGGGCCCGGAGGGCCCACAACATCCAAAATCAGAAACAGCCCCCCCCCCCGAGGGGCCATCCTCCAATTTTCTCAGGGGTAACAAGTAAATTCTGAAAGGTGAGTTCTATCTACACAGGAATCTGCAGAGATACTAACCTCTGCACTGTAAATTGAAAGATTAGGCCGGTACACCTGTCTACAGGAACCACAGTGCCAATGACCTTTCTGTTTGTGTCCTTCAGCAGGGCTTCTGACCATAGAAAAAAACATGGAAACCAAGCTGATCATCTGCCTTGGCTCCCAGCAGCCCTCTGGTTTAAATGATAGACTTATTTTCTACTAACATATTTCAGCCACTCCTTGTTTTCGTTAAAGTCTGTTTGTATCTGTACACATTTATTTTCATTTTCACCATATGTCTCCATCTCTGTCTCCTTCCTCCACATTTGCCACCTTTCAGCCTTCTTACTAGGCGCCGTTAATTAGTCCTCACCTGGGGACTTCTCTAGCTCATTTACTCCTATGCCTTGTCTTTCCCATCGTCAGCTTTTTGTTTCACAGATTCTCTCTTAATCTTGCCTTTTATCACTTCTTCTCCCTGAGCCTTCCCCTTTTTTCTTTCCCCATGTATATATCCCTTATTTTTCCTCCCCTCTACACTAACTTTGTTTTTTTCCCTTTTAGATATTTCCGGAAGAAGACCTAAGGTTGAAACGTAGATTTTTAACTCTATTTTCTATTTTCAGTGTACATTTAATATAACCATTTTGTTTTGCTTTCAGACCGTAAGCTGATGCAACACCGTGTTTTTGGTTTTACATTTTGAATAATAATATACACAAATAACACCAAAAACAACTTTTACAATACATGCAAATGTATAAATAGGAATACAAATTCCACATCATTATAAAAACAGTTCCTAAAAACAATCACACTTAGATAAATATCTGAGATGTACTTTGAGTGTCTTTGAAAACAACTTATGATTTGCTATACTTCTGATTTGTACAGGAATATTATTCCGTACTGTTGGTGCAGCGAATGCAAAAGAACGCTGACCACTTGATGTACACTTAAAAGCAATTCTCAACAGGGTTTGATCCCCAGAGGATCTTGTGTGGAGTTCTGTGTTAGATGCCACAAGTTGTTTTTTTAAACTAAGGGTATTTTGGTCTGTCGTGTTTTGTATATAAATTTGGCCATAACAAGCTTATGATATTGTTTGACTGGTAACCACCCAAGGCTTTCAACTATGTTACAGTGGTGAACATTATTAGGTGCTAAAAGTGCAAATCTACCTATTTTATTTAATAACACAGATTTGCACCTCACAATACCAACAGATGCGCTGTCCACCACAATGGAAGCGTAGTGCAACATGGGCAACATACACTGATTTGCAATTGCCAAATGTGTATCATCAGTGAGAAAGCTACATATCCTATATAATAAGACAATTTTCAGATGTATTTTGGCTGTAATTGCCTGTATGTGTGAGGCATAATTTAGTGTAGGATCTAAAACAACCCCCAGATATTTGATATTATTGACATTTTCATAAACAGTGCCATCCAATGACCCAATTTGCAGACTGTTACCAATTTCTTTCAGCTTAGCTGAAGTGCCAAATAACATGGTTTTGGTTTTTTGGTTGTTCAACACCAGATTATTATGTATCAACATTCTTGCATGGAAATGCATTCCTTTTTCAGTGATATATTAAGCCGAAACAATGATGCCCCCTGACAATAAACAGCATTATCTAAATACATAATAAGGTGTGCATTATTAATAGCTGTTGTGACAGAATCAAAAAATATCAAAACTAAAATTGGTCCCAGTATGGAGCCCTGTGGGACTCCACACTTGACTGGTGCTTTTTCAGATATACAACCTCCAATCTTTACCATTTGAAACCCCTTTGAAAGACAATTGGTTACCCATCCCAATACTGGAGTCCCCATCCCAATTGACTCTAATTTCTCTATTAGAAAGGAATGATCTACTAAGTTGAATGCCTTGGTCAAGTCCATGAACGAGGCTCTGGTCAGGCAACCACTCTCCATGCCCTCGTGGACTGCACTCATGAACTCAACCAAGGTACTCTCTGTCCCCCTTCCCTTTCTAAATCCATGTTGACATTGTGATAACAAGCCATATGTCTCCATACACTCAAATAACTGACCAAACACAATTTTGTCTTGTATTTTAGACAGAGCTGATAAAATTGAAATTGGTCTATAATTAGTAAATTCACAAGTTGGACCTGTTTTATGAATAGGTATCACAAATGAATGCTTCCATATATCAGGAACCTCCCCAAACAAAAAGACAGATTAAAAATTAGGCTAACTGGATATGCTATTTCTGCTGAGGCCAACTTCAGCAATTTGGGAGATAAAGCTTCAAATCCACAGGATTTGTCAGTTGTAAGTTCTTTTAAAAGGTTATCCACCTCTTGATATGTTACTGCCTTGATGTAAAATTTGGGTCTGCTCATGCATTCTTTCAAATTGGTTTTAGTCAGGTTTATTCCAGGATCAGCCTTATAACCATCCAAAGTAGTAAACAGTCTATTAAACTCATTAGCAGTTAGCAGCAGATCACTTAACTTTTTGTCACCCTTGTTCATGGTAACCTCTGAACTGTCCTGGGATCAATCATACTGTTAACTGTTTTCCAAAATTTAGCACTGTTAGTCAATCCCTATGTCTGTTGTTACCTTAAGTTTTGGGCCTTAGGCTTTTTAACCTCAGCCTCACATTTGTTTCTCAAACACCTGTCATTTTGAAGATCCACAGGTGTTTGACTTTTCCTGTATAACTTCCAGATCTTGTCCCTTTCTTTCATTAATTTAAACGGAGACGTTGTTAACCATTTAGACGCAGTACCTCTGATTCATCTTTTAATAAGAGGAGCAGAAGAATCCAAAACCTTTGTGAACTTTGATATAAAATAATCCACTGCACAATTTATGTCTGGAATTATTTCAAGATAAAACCAGTCAATATTTTGTAAACTGTTTCTGAATTTACAAGCATCAAACCCAGAGATATTTCTAAATTCTGAAACCCTCGGTTTAGATGTTGTTCTTTATGAGTGTTTCCAGAGACAAAATATTGCATGGTGATCATTAAGTGAGTCTGAAATCGGGCCACATTTTAAAATATGGTTTACTTTGTGAGGAACCAGTCGAGTACAGTATGCCTCTTTGTTTTTACATTTAATCTTGTGGGCATATTAATAAGCTGCTAGGAATTTTGTTACCAGATCAGTTTGAGTTGAAGTCCCCCCAGCACAATGGTTTCACGCACAGCACTAAGGGACAACTCTGAAAACTCCTGTAAGCCTTCTGTACTATATACATTGTAGATATGTAAATAATAAGCCATGACTGGGTGTGCATTATAGGATTTTAATACACTCCCCAGGGATGTAGTAAAGCACGAGGCCGGGATTTGATCATTTTGTTCTACTGGGCTCATGGGGTGGGGTCATAAGAAGGCTATGCTGAAAATTTGGTGTCAAAATCTGTTAACATGACCAAGTTGTAAGTGACTTTTGAAATATTTCAATGTTTACTCATAACTTTGCTAGTTTTTAACATTTTTCCACCAAACTTTCAACATGGCCTTTTTCGGACCCCCCCTCATGAACAAGAACAGTAATAATTTTTAAATCTGTCTGAAAGGGGATTTCGCAGTCATTCCATGAAATCATGTTGGGGTGGGATGTGAACATTTTTGCCGACTGGGTTCATGAGGTGAAGTCATAAGAGAATTATGTTGCAAATGTGTTGTAAAACTATGGTAAAATTACCAAGTTATGAGTGAATATTGACATATTTCAATGTTCACTCATAACTTCACTAGTTTTCAGTATTTTAACTTCAAACTTTCAACATAGTTATTTTTTACATCACCCCATAAAGTGACAGGTACCACTTTTGAAATCCTGGATGAGATGTGTTTTTGCAAATATGGTGCCAAATTACATTTTGGCCAGTATCTACAAATGCCACGTGTCATGTTTTTAAGGGGGAGGGGGATTATACAAACATACAAAATTTGCCAGCAGATAAAGGCCTAGAGGTCTATCAAGTCTGCTCGAATGTGCAGCTAGCACCCCTTATTCTGCAGCTGCCCCTTCCTTCCACCCTTCCCCTTCATTAACCCTCCCCCTTGTCCTGTCCCATCCTCATTTGAAGCAGTCCACTGTTCTACTGCATACCACTTCAGCAGATAACGCATTCCACCCAGCCACCACCCTCTCTGTAAAACAGTGTCTCCTCATCTCCCTCCTGAACCTTCCTCGCTCCAGTCTCATATCATGGCCCCTGGTGGCCTCCCATCCTACTTTGAACAGCCCTCTGTACCGTCTTGTTTATTCCTTTCATGTATTTAAAGGTTTCAATTATGTCACCCCTGTCTCCTCTCCTCTCCTCCGGTGAGTACATGTTCAACTCCTTCAACCTCCTCTCGTGTGATAAGTCCCCAGCCCCTTGATCATCTTTGTCACTCTGTGCTGCACCCTCCAGTAACTTAATGTCCCTCTTCAGATACAGACGCCAGTACTGCACGCAGTACTCCAGGTGTGGTCTAACCAATGACCTATACAGTGGCAGAATCACTCCTCCCTCCTCGAGGATATACCTTGTAATACAACCCAGCATTTTGTTGGCCTTTGCAGCTGCCTTCCTACATTGTGCCGAGTTGTTTATTGACCCTGTAATGAGCACACCCAGATCCTTCTCCTCCTCTGTCTGGGCTAGCTGCACTCCCCAGCTGGTAACTCCTCATTGGGTTCTTCATCCCAAAATGCAGCACCTTACACTTTTGGCATTAAAGCCCAGTTGCCAGGTGTCTGACCAGGTTTCAAGCTTGCCAGATCATCCTGCAACCCCTGCCATCCCCCTTGGTCATCCACCACCGCGCCTACCTTGGTATCATCAGCAAACAGACTGATCTTGCTCTTGATGTCCCATGATATGTCTGCAATGAATATCCCAAACAACACTGGTCGCAACACTGAGCCCTGTGGAACATTGCTTGTCACTGCCCTTGGGTGTGAGAGCTCCCCACCCACCACCACCCTCTGTTGCCTTCCCTGCAGCCAGTTTCCTACCCATCTCACCAGCTTTGCACCTGCCCCTGTGCCTACTAACTTCCTTCCCAGCCTTCCATGTGGCACTGAGTTGAATGCCTTACTGAAGTCCAGATACAGGACATCCACTGCATGGCCCCTGTCCAGTTGCCTGGTTACCCAGTCATAGAACTCGACCAGGTTTGTTTTGGCAGGATCTGCCACGTATGAAGCCATGCTGTCTGCTGTCCTGTAGTCCTTTAGCCTCTAGGAGGGCCAACAGCCTCTCCTTCAGGATAGTCTCCATTAGCTTACCCATGATGGATGTGAGGCTCACTGGTCTGTAGTTTCCCGGTTCATCCTTGGGGCCACTCTTGTGGAGGGGCACCACATGAGCCATCCTCCAGTCCTGAGGTACACACCCAGAATGTAGTGAGGCATTAAATAGGTCTGCCAAAGGTCCTGCAAGGACCTCTGCCAGCTCCTTCAGTACCCTGGGGTGGATGCCATCTGGGCCTGGTGCCTTGTCCACCTTCAGTGCCTTCAAACCCTCTCGAACTCTGCTGTCCATGATTTCCCCATCTGTCACCACTTCCCCCCTGCTTCTACCATTTCTCCCACCTTGGGTGTCACCCCCCTCTTCTCTTTAGTAAATACTGAGCAGAAGTACTCATTTAGTGCTTCCGCCTTATCGCACCCTGATCCACCCAACCCCCCTCCTTCCTAATCCTTACTATGTGGTCCTTACAGCTCCTTTTCTCCCTGATGTACTTAAAGAAGTCCTCCTTCCCCTTCTTAATGCCTCGTGCCAGCCTGAGTTCCATAGATGCTTTGGCTCCCCTTACTGCCCTTGTCACCTCCTTCGATTCTGTCAAGTACTCCTCCCTGTCCTCCCCCCTCCCTGTTTTCTTGTACTTCCTAAAGGCAGCTCTTTCCTCCTTACCTTTTCCATGACCTCCTTGCTCAACCAGATCAGTTTCTTAGCCCTAGCCTTCTTGCTCTGGGCTTTGCAGCAGGTTTTGGTTGCCTCCACTATCCCCAGCTTTATGAGCTCCATCTCTGGTTAGTGTCCATACTAGATTGAATTCTGGCCAGGTACCCTTTTACCACTTCCCCCATCCTCCCAAAGTCGGCTCTCTGAAGTCCAGCACTATTGTGCCAGATTCCCTCCTTCCTTGCCCATATCCAATGTGAGGCCATACTGAGCGGTGGTCACTCCCTGACAGCAGTTCCTCCACTGTAAGTTCTCTCACAAAGTCCCCATTTGCCAGCACAAGGTCAAGGGTGTTTCCTAACCTGGTTGGTTCACTGACCATTTGCAGCAGGAAGCTGTCCTGGAAGGCATCCAGCAGTACCTGCTCCCTTCTGTTCCTGGTTGTTGGGTGCTCCAGTCCACTCCTGGCATGTTGAAGTCCCCACAATCACCACACTACACCTTCTCATAGGTCCTCCTGATCTGTCCCACTAGTTCCCTGTCTAACTCCTCCATCTGGGATGGTGGCTGTACACCACTCCCATTCTAAGACCTATTCTTGGAATCCTGGATTTGCATCCAAAGTGACTCCATACTACCCTCCTCCCTTCCTCCCTTACACACTTCAGTCCTTCCTTCACATATAGTGCCACCCCTTTCCCAATCACTCTGTCCCTACGAAATAATCTGTACCCTGGTACAGACAGGTCCCAGTCATTGTATTGGGTGGCCCATGTTTCTGTGATGACTGCAATGTCCACCTCTCCCTCTGCCATGAGAACCTGTAACTCTGCAGTTTTCCTCCCAAGGCTCCTAGCATTAAGGGTAACCACCTTCCACCCTTTCCCCCCCCATCCTGCCCTCCTTTACTAGCATCACCAATAGTACTTGCCATTTATCCTTTGTCACTGTTATGGGGGGTAAGCTCATATGGTTTCCCAACCTGTGCTCTCTGCATATCTCTTCCCCAACTGCCACCCCCCACTCCTAGTTTAAATTCCCAACTTCCTCTATGTACTCCTCCATCCTCTGTTTCAACACTTTCTTCCCCTCCTCACTCAAGTGTAGTCTGTCCTTGGCATAGAGACTACTGTCCTCCCAGGTCCCTTCCCACTCCCCCAACAGCCCATACCCTTTACCACAACACCAGGTTCTTAGCCATCCGTTAAATTCCTCTATTCTCAGCTTTCTTGTTGTGCTTGCCTTTGGCACAGGAAGTATCTCTGAAAAAGTTACTGATCTTCCTGCCCCCTCACATAATTGTGCTAGTTCCTCAAACCTCCTCTGGACTGTATGTATTGTCTTGTCAGCCAGGTCGTTTGTCCCAAGATGTATAATTAAATGAGGCTTGTCCCTACCCCTTCTAGCATATTTCAGAACAGACTGTCCCACCCTTTCCGCTTGTCATTCCTGGCATGGCCTCCCCCCAAATCATTATGCCTCTCCCCTTGCTACCCCACCTAACTCCTCTTAGTATTGAGTCGCCCAGCACTAAGATTCCACCCCTCTTACTCCCTGCTTGCTTCCATTCATCTCCCTCTCTCATTTCTAGCTCCTCTTCTTCCTCCTGCACATTACTTCCCCCTTTTACCCCTGTTGCAATTCTCCCAGCAGAACTCCCCCCCCAGTTTGGTCCAGGCATTTATCAATTACTCCTCTAATTTCATCATTTCCCTCCTCCACCTTCTTCCTCTCTAGCAGTGCAAAACTATATTCTGAAGTCCCTTCACAAATGCCCACTTCCTCTCTCTTCATAGTAACCTGTTCTCTCCTTTCCACTCCATGACTTTTGCCACTTCTTAAAATAACTATCTTGAAAATTTGGGGTTAGAATTAAAAAGAATAATTATTAAGAAACATTGTGTGTAGTACCAGCCTACATAGCAGTGAAACCCAACTCCATATCATCTAATGAGCCTTCCCAGAGGCAGCATGTACACTGCAAACAACGTGGTTGATAGGACCGAGCACAGGGGTATCCCAAAAGGCAGGGCCATCAGGCGCAAGGAAACATTTCCCAGCATTATCCTTTGTGTCCTGCCAGTGAAGTAGGACTCAAACCAACAAAGGACGTTTCCAGTGAGTCCTACGTACTTCCTGAGCCAATCTAATAACAACCTATGGGCTACGGTATCAAATGCTGAAGAGAGACTGAGGAGAATGAGAACTAACCGCTCTACCTTATCTCTAACCCTAAGAAAGTTATTGTGCATCCTGACGGTATCCAGTGAACACGGCGACTGCATATGAGTGCCTACAAAAACAGTGACTCAATTACGGCGCCTGTGCTCAGGGCTACCTGGCATAGTAGCGACCGGATACCTGGGTAGGCGAGGTAGGGCGACGGGAAGCTACGTGCGTATATGTGCACACCCGCGTGGGGGGGAGAGGAAGGGGGAGGGTCTGGTGCAGTTTGCTTTTTGCCAGCAGGCAACTCTTTATTTTGTAAGTATTTCACTCCCCCCAACTTGCACCCCCCTGGAGTTGAGAATCCTTCAGTAGGGGAGTGCATACATCTCGGGCACCCTCTTGCTGTTTGCCAGGAGTGTGCATCACTGAAATTCATTTTTGGTGATGTACACTCACCCAAATGGAATCACTAGTCTGCGATCGCCATCATCACATAGAACCCATTCTGACCAGCACAGTCTCTGTGCTGTGCCTAGACCTATAAAGACTGGAGAGGCTCATAGATATCAAAGGCAGTGAGGTGTGCCTTGAGCTGCAGCACAACCACCTTAACCTTCCCAAAAAGGACAGGTTAGAGACAGGTTGGTAAATTGGCAGGATATCTAGGTCCAGTAATGGCTTCTTTGGAAAGGGCTGCACCAGTGCACCTTTCAGTGCAACTGGAAAAATCCCCTCTGACAGGGAGCACTGAATAATCTCAGCAAACACCAGACCCAGCTGCCCAACACAGCTCACCAACACCTGAACTGGGCCTAGTTCCAGTTCCCAAAATGTTGGACACAGTTCCAAAATCTCCTCACTCCACCCACCCTCATCCACTGTCACTGGTCTAAACTCTCCCCACAACTATTGAGTGCTATTGTGTACCATTGTCCCAACCCTGTTGGACTGTAACGGTCAAGTTGGTGAGATCCCAGCCCTAATAGAGGACACCCTGTCTGAAAAGAACCAAGCAAATTCCTCACATTTCACAGATCAAATAGCTTTCACAGGCTCCAGACAGGCTGGATAAAGAAGCACTTCTACAGTCTGGAAAAGATGAACTGGTCAGTTCCTTCTAGCAAGCAATCTCCCTGGACCGGAACCCTGCCTTCTTACAGATGATTGCTCTTCGATAGTCACCATAGTGAGTAATCAAAGCCAGCCTGTCTTTCTGGCCTCTGGACCTCCGCTAACAACACTCCTACCTAGACTTTAGCAAGGCATTTGACACAGTCCCACACAAAGGATTAGTAGTCAAATTAACCAGCCTGGGAGTGGATCCCAGGGTGGTAGCCTGGGTAAAACATTGGCTGAACAACAGGACACAGAAGGTAATTGTAAATGGAGTCCATTCTGAAGAAAGGGGGGTTAATAGTGGGGTACCACAGGGTTCAGTACTGGGACCTGTCCTTTTAATGTCTTTATAAGTGACATTGCAGAGGGACTGGAAGGAAAAGTATGCCTCTTTGCAGATGACACAAAGATCTACAACAGGGTTGATACACAATGAGGCATGGAAAGGATGAGAAGGGACTTGGCAAGGTTGGAGGAATGGTCAGAAGTATGGCAGCTTGATTCAATGCAAAGAAGTGCAAGTAATGCACCTGGAAACAAAACCAGGGAAGATTACACAATGGGGGAGGTAGTAACAACAACAAAAATGGAAAGGGACCTGGGGTAATCATAACAGATGACCTTAAGGTTGGCAAGCAATGTGAGAAGGCGGTAGGGAGGGCTGGGGGGATACTGGGATATATAGGGAGAGGTATCACCAGCAGGAAACAGGAAGTTATTATCCCCCTGTACAGAAAGTTGGTGAGACCCCATCTGGAGTACTGTGTCCAGTTCTGGAGACCCCATCTCCGCAAGGATATAGACAGGATGGAGGCAGATCAGAGGAGGGCAACTAAAATGGTGCAGGGTCTGGAAGAGAAGCCATACGAGGAAAGACTAAAGGAGCTTAATATGTATATTCTTGAGGAAAGGAGGGAGAGAGGGACATGATAGAAATGTTTAAGTACCTCAGTGGAATCAACAAAGTCCAAGAGGGTAGCATCTTTCAGAAAAAGAGATGTGCAAGAACAAGGGGACACAATCTGAAGATAGAGGGTGATGGCTCAGGGAGCAATGTGAGGTATTTTTCACAGAGAGGATGGTGGGCCATGGAACAACCTTCCTGAGCAGGTTGTGGGGTCTAAAACTGTGGGAGAATTCAAGAATGCATGGGACAGACATAAGCCAATTTTTGTGGGGGGCAGAAAGAAATAGGCTGTTGGTTAAATAGGATCTGCAGCTTATCCTCTAGGTAGGAAAATGGGCAGACTAGGTGGGCCAAGCGGTCCTTATCTGCCGTCAAAGTCTATGTTTCTATGTTTCTATGTTTCACCCCTTTGTTTTCACCTCCCTCAGCTTGCTGTCAAACCACAGCAAGACAAGGCATGAAACCAGCAGATGCACATGAGCTGGCACCACAAGGTCAAAGCCCAATCTGACAGCTCTAGTATAAGCTGCCACAGCTTTCTCAGAACCTGTGGTACACACCGCCAACATGTCTGAGGTGTTGGGTACTGCCAAGAGTCCCTCCAGCTGAAGCCCTCACAAAGGGTGGAATTGGACAACTTCCACAGGGGGTGGACTACAGAGAGGGACCCTGAAAGTGAACCTGATTGTGCAATGATCCAACCAACTGTCTGGATCAGTCCTGTGGATTTCCACCTCAAGCCCCAGAGAAAATACCAAGTCCAAGTCAAGGCCATGTTGGTGGGTCATAGAGGCAACCACTTGTGTGAGGCCCAGGGATTCCATTCTCTGGTGGAAATCTTGCCCAAAATGTGAGAGTTTGTCATCGACTTAGGCATCAAAATCACCCAGAATCAACCATCTTGGTGACTTCAACACCCTGTTGGTGATGAAGTCCATGATCCCCCCCCACAACCTAGAGGCCGGTAGACAGGGAGCATGGCCGGTAAAAATGGAGCATTCTGCAACCTGCACCTGGACCCCCACGCACAGCCACACATTTAAATGATGAGATACTACCTTCAGATGCACCACCAGATTTGACTCAGATCTAAAAAAGATGGCCCCCCATGATCCTTCCTTGGGCAGTGCACCATGGAGAACCTGGCTGAGATGGCTGCCTCCAGTACCAAACCAGCATCATCACCAAGAAGGTCTTCATGAAGCAAGCCAGACTGACAAGGGAATAAGATATAAAGTCCAGTATATTAGCAATCTTATTCCCCTATCTGCAAGCATCTCTCTGGACTGTGGGATGAGGTAGCCAGACTCAAAGCGGCAGTAAACTGGGTCAGAAGTACCTTTGCCCCTATCCAGAGACCACCCAGTCCAACGCCGCTGCCTCAAAGGATACCAAGAATGAGGAGCACTTGGATGATGGTGGACTCAGGGAGGGTTAGGGTGGTCAGGCACAGGCACATACCAAATCCTATTCCACTCCAGAACTCATATGCCACACTGGCAAATGGGGACAACCAAACAAAGGTATCGAGAAGTGTAAGGGAAGGATGTGGAGGCCAACAGAGGAGGTGACCTCAGTGGGGAGAGTAGTGGACCCCAGAGGAGGAGGAGGAAATGAATCCTGGTGGGGAACTCTATCGTAAGAGGGATCCAACTAGGAACACATGAGGGGGAGGACAGGAAGTTGAGGTGTCTACCAGGTACCATGGCATGGAGGGATGGGAGGAAGATCCTGGGGGATCGCCGGGAAGACAAAACAGGTGGGTGAGCTGGATGTCATTATCCACCTAGGTACTAATGACCTGAAAAACAGGGAGCCTAAGGAAGTTCAGGAAGAGTTTATGAAATTGGGGAGGGGTCTCAAGCAAGTAGCTACATCTGTCACCTGTTCGGAAGTACTACCTGTGAAAGGCATGGAAGAGTGTAGGGGTGAACGCACCAGGAACTTTAACACATGGTTGAAGAACTGGTGCAGCAAGGAAGGGTTTGGCTTCATTGGTGACTGGGGACCCACCTGGAGGGATGAGGGCTTGTTCAAGCCTAACGATCTTCATCCATCCTGAAGGGGAATCCAAGCACACAATAATATGTTTAAATGCTACATGGACAATCATTTAAACTTGCCAAGGGGGGTGGCAGGACAGCAAAGTGGGTACCTAATTGCCCACCCCCATAGCTAGTAATGGAACCAGTGAACAGGAGGAGAGGATATCTCTACAAAGCAGTGTGCAAAAGATGGAGATAGGCACCCAAGGGGTGGATAGGCAGAAAGGGGACAAATTCAACAGAAGGGCAGACAGCAGGGAGAACCAGGGATAAAGGACAACCAGGAAGGGGGCTTGAGTAGAACAGCTTAACAGTCCAGGGAGTCCACATCATGGAAAGCCATGTGTGCCAATGCCAGGAGCCTTAGCAACAAGATGGATGATCTGGAGGCTGCCACAGTGCAGTCATACTTGTACATTGTGGCCATCACAGAGACCTGGTGTAATGATAACCACAACTGGGAGATGGCCATACCTGGCTACAACATGTTCAGAAGAGACAGGGCAGGCAGGAAGGGAGGAGGAGTGGCACTTTATGTGAAAGATGGCAAAAAGGCTACAAAGATCCAGGAGGAACAAAATGGGGGAGAGAGATACTGTGGGTTAAGCTGGAAAGGAAAATGGGGTCAGCCATCTGCACAGGGATGGTTTACAGACCACCAGCCCAGGAGGAAAAGACAGACAAGGAGTTAATGCTAGCTATCCAAAGGATGGCAGACAAGGGGGAGGTGGTGCTGGTCAGAGACTTCAATATTCCAGATGTGGACTGGAGCCTCCCAGCAGCAGCATCAACTAGGAGCAGATTCATCCTGGACTCACTTCAAGGTGCCTTTCTTAAGCAACTGGTCTTGGAATCAACTTGGCAGAAGGCAATACTGGACCTCATGCTCACAACTGGGAACAGTGTGATAGGGGTAACAGTGGGGAAGCACCTGAGGACTGTGGTTTGAAATCACAGAAGGAGTCGAACCAAACCACGCACAAACACATATCCTGGATTTTAGGAGGGCAGACTTTGGGAAAATGGGGACATACTTGAAAGAGGCACTAATGGGAATGGAGAGGGAATCAAGGGTGGAGGAACAGTGGGCAATATTTAAAACAGAGATTACAACAGCAACAGAATTATGCATTAAGCAGGTTAGCAAGGGGAAAAGGAAGAGGAGGATATTATGGTTTTCCATGGAGGTAGCGGAGAAAGTGAAAGCCAAAAAGATCGTATTCAGGCAATACAAAAAGTCATAGAATGAGATAGGGAGAAGTACCAGGAGAAGCAAAGGGAGGCAGGGAAGTCAATAAGGAAAGCCAAAGCTCAGACAGAAAAGTGCATTGCAAAATCAGTGGGTTAAGGGGACAAAACTTTTTACAGGTACATAAGTGAAAAAAGAAAGGTAAAGGGAGGGATAGTGAGACTGAAGAAGGAGGACGGGGGCCACGTGGAGGATGACAACAGCAAAGCTGACATACTGAACAGTTATTTCTGCTCAGTGTTTACTGAGGAAGAGGAGGGTAATGGGCCTGAAGGGTGTACAAGGGGTGGGAATGGTGCAGAAATGGACACAAGTCCCTTTACACAGAAAGGGTCCTAAAGGAACTGGAAGGAATAAGAGTCGATAAAGCAATGGGGCCAGATGGGGGTGCACCCCAGGATCCTAAAGGAACTAAGAGAGGTGGTGGCTGAACCCTCTGGCAATCCTGTTTAGCCAATTACTAGAAACAGGGTAGGTACCCAAAGACTGGAGGACAGCAGATGTAGCCCCCTTATACAAAAGCGATAACAAAGAGGAAGCAGGGAACTACAGAGTAGTCAGCCTGACCTCAATAGTAGGGAAGATCATGGAAGCATTACTGAAGGAGAGACTGGTGGAACATCTGGTTGTCAACGGACTACAGGACCCAAGGCAGCATGGTTTCACCAGGGGGAGGTCATGCCAGACCAACCTCATTGAATTTTCCCACTGGGTGACAAGGGAGGTGGATCAGGGGAGGGCAGTGGACTTTTGGACTTCAGCAAGGCCTTTGACACTGTGCCACATAGAAGGCTATTAAACAAACTGGGGAATATGGGAGTGGGCAGGACAGTAGTGTGGTGGGTGGGTAATTGGCTGGGCGGCATGACACAGAAGGTGGTGGTAAATGGATGTCACTCCACAGAGGGAAGAGTGACCAGTGGGGTACCACAGGGATCAGCGCTGGGACCAGTCCTATTCAACCTCTTCATCAGTGACATTGCACAGGACCTAGAATGCAGAATTTCCCTGTTTGCTGATGACATGAAGCTCTGTAACAGAGTGGACATGCCAGAGGGTGTAGACAGAATGAGGAGGGACCTGCAGAAGCTTAAAGAATGGTCAAGGTTTGGCAGTTGAAATTCAACACAAAGAAGTGCAAGATAATGCATATGGGGCACAAAAACCCTGGAACAACATATCAGTTTGGGGGGTGAGGATACAGCATGCACCAAGCAGGAAAGGGACCTTGGGGTTATCATCTCTGATGACTTCAAAGTAGGGAAACAGTGCGACAAGGCAGCAGGTAAAGCAAATACGATGCTGGGATGCATAGGCAGGGGTATCACCAGCAGGAAAAGGGAGGTCATAATTCCACTATACAAGACACTAGTGAGGCCCCACCTGGAGTACAGTGTGCAATTCTGGAGACCTTACCTACATAAGGACATAGACAGAGTAGAGAAGGTTCAGAGGAGGGCAACAAAGATGGTACAGGGATTGCATCACAAGTCCTATGAGGACAGGCTGAAGGACTTGAATATGTACTCCCTGGAGGAGAGGAGGGAGGGAGAGAGAGGATATGATAGAGACATACAAGTTCCTTACAGGGAGAAACAGGGTGCAGGAATACACTATTTTCCAGTGAAAAAGATGTTCCAGGACTAGAGGGCGTGGGATGAAGTTGGAGGGAGGGCGATTCAGAGGAAACATGAAGAAGAATTTTTTTACAGAATGGGTGGTGGATAATTGGAACACCCTGCCAGAGGAAGTGGTGGGAGCTGAAACAATCACAGGATTTAAGAATGCATGGGATAGACATAAGGGAATTCTGGAGGTCAGGGGTAAGAGGCAACAGACTTCTAGAAGAACATAAAGGGAACTTACAAGCTCAAATGGGCAGACTGGGAGGGTCGTAGGCACTTATCTGCTGACAGTGTCTATCTATCTATGTATCAATCTGGCATTGCACAGCACTGTCTGAAAAGGATGCTCAGTGTCGGCTGGCCCAGCAGATATCTGCCCACTTGGTCTGGAGGGCTCACTGGCTATGAGGATTAAACATGTTTGGCCTCTCCCTAATCACCATTTCAGCCCAGCACATCTCCTGGTCCTCACAATCCTAATAACATCCCTTGGTCAGCTCCACCCACATCACTATCCCCCCCTTCCTCCATGCCTCTTGCTGATCCCCACCTCCCTACAGCATCAATAGGCTGCACTAGGCAAGGGGGTGGTCACAGAAGGGGTGCAGATCCCAGATCAGTTACTGGGAGTAGCTGAGCATGGGGTCAGCAGAGAATGACACATCTTCAGAACTACTGACACACTAAACTAAAATAACCCTTCCCCGAAATTAATCCACCCAAAACACCCCCTTGCCCCACACTCCCCCTTTACTCCAAATAGCATTCTTCATAACCTACGTGCAAATCACACACACCCTCACACCTCCTCACTCCTTATATAATTGAAACCTAATCCCATACACACCTCAACACACTCCAAAATAATAAACAATAACAATTTTAATAACACAAATACAGTCATAAAAATAAAATATGAATGTGGTGTAGAGCAGGTACAGCTATTTGTTGTTAATGTCCACCAACGTACCCGCCCAGAGCAAGCTCTGGACCAAAGTCCAAACAGATAAATTTGAGAAAATAATAGGGGGCTAGCCCAGGTATTACCCGAGAATGGCTCCCCCATTCTTTCAGTCACAGAAGGATTTCAAATATGCATATTGGAGCAATGTTTATCCTTAACTCCTTTCCCACACCTAGGAGGAACGTTCCCAATTTCCCTCCTCTCCACCCACTGCCAGTGCCACTGAACTGAGTAGGATGAAAGACACAGCAATGAAGCTTGCAAATCACCAACACAACAAACTGGCCCTTGGAGCAGCTGCCTAAACAGGCATGGCAGAGCCCACCAATTAAATAAAGTTAAACTCGGATCAAGTCCCATACCTTTCACACTGCTCCCTACAGGTAGAAAGCGGCCTCTTCTCTGGCATCGCTGTACTCTTCCACAGGCCTTTCTCACTGGCCTCCAATCAGTTCAAACATCTTTTAGTCAATACGGTGTCCTAACTCCAGTGGATAGTACTGCCCTGCAGTGAAACTCAGGACTGGATGCCTCTGCCACTGGCATCCACACAAAGCACAAGGATGTCCCTTAATAAACCCCAGTGCTTCCTTTTGTGTCCGGACCCGGTCTCTAAACCCCGTAGCGTGCTCCGAACCCACGGAAATCTCCCAGGTACTTCTAGCAATGAAAAGATGGGGAGACAGCGGCTGCACACAAGATAATCCGCAGTCACTTATTTCTAGTCTCAATAGTGCAAATATGCACCCATTTGTAATAGTGGAAGCCACAGACCTACAGACTCTGTAAAGTATTACTTGATTGATGTTTGCAATAAAAGCAACAAATGTTTGCAGCAAGAAATCTGCCACTATAATACCCCTGCTTACGCCATGCTGTATATTTGTCCTCTTTCAAAACAAAAACTAACAACTCCTGCCTCTATCTCACTAAAACACTATCAATTCTAAGAAACCCTACCACTACACTAACTAAAATAGCATAACATGCAATAAAAATTGAGAAACACACTCACATACGCATACTCTAGGAGTGTTTAGGTCCAATATTTAGGAGTTCTACAAACAGAGCTCATAAAGGCTAGCCCAGTGGCTATCATCATGAGGAGGACAAGGACAGACCCTGGTATATCCAGGGTCCACCTATAATATAAGGTCACTGACACAGGAAATGTAGGGGCAATGACACTGAACATGTAAGATCCCCGACATTCAAAATGTAGTGTTACGGATTCTGTAGACGTAGGGTCTCTAATACTCAAAATGTAGGCTCTCCAACAGAAAACATATAGGGTCACCAACACTCAAAATGTAGGGTCTCTGACACTCAAACTGTAGTGTTACTGACACTCAGGATGTACAGTAGGGTCGCTGACTCAAAAGGTAGGGTTACTAAAAGGAGAGGTGTAGCCAGGAATTTTAAACTTGTACTCAGAACTGATGCACTGTTGCCCTCCCCCGGTTTGTAAACCAAAATATGCGCTCATTGCACTGCCATGCCACACTAACAATAACCCCCCATTTGCCATATCTGAATTCAAGTAATCAGATTTTTCCTGTATTTCTCCTTCCTTTGTTTTTCTGCCTTCCTGGTAAGTTGTTCTTGTTTGTATATTTAGTTGGTGGCATCAGTGCCCCATAGCGAACAACAAAGGCAAAAGGGCTTAGCATGACACAGACACAATGTGACTCACAATGTCCTTGCTTTCCTCTTTCTGTTGCCCTTACCTGATTTGTTGCTCCTGCCTGATTTTTTTACTGTACTCTGCTGAGTACAGTGCGTATGCCTGCCGACACCCCTGACTGAAAGTCAAATTGTAGGAGCACAGATGCTAGAAATGTAGAGCTGCTGACACTCAATATGTGGGGTCATCAACATTCAAAATGTAGGGTCACTGACACTCAAAATATAGGGTCACTGTCACTCAGAATGTTGGGTCAAAGACAGAAAATATAAGGAATATCAATCATGGTGATATAAGCTGAAAACACTGGGAACCAGTTAAGTTAACTTGAATATAGCTTCATACACTATGTGGCACAGTTCCTTTTCCTTGTCAGATCGAGCTCTTCTGAGTGGCAAAGTGTGGGGCATCCCTTATAATGTCAGGTGTGGGTGGCATGGGGAATGATGAAGGTTGTAGAGGAGGAGGTTGTGTTATCCCACTTTTCTTAAGAGCAGAGCCGTGAACCTAGAGACACACGTTTGAATCCCATAACAGACACTTACTGTGTGACCCCAAGCAAGTCAGTTAACCTCTCTGTGCACTTAACTACAGCATCAATTCACTCCCCCTACCTCTCATGGAATGAAAATGCTTGGAATACAGTTTGCATGAAAAACAAAATACTACTATATGTGAAACAAAATCCTTTTCTTTTATCAGTAACTGATGGAGTGGAAGGGATATGTATGGGTCTCAGCATCAGGGTCACACATTCAGGTTCAAATCTAAGAACCAAGAACACCCCTATTACCCCAGGGCTATGAGCAGGTGTCCATTTGAAAACAAAAAGGCTATGGTCCCATTTAGAAAGATGTCCCAGATACATGCCTAAGGCATGTGTGTGAGCACAGACTGCCGGCGCCCGCAGATGTCCGCATTAGTGACAGCATGTACAGCTGCACAAGCCCCCTCAATACACACGCTGGAAAGGAGCCCATCGAGGGACAGCAAGGCTGAATGATTGACATCAAACTGGATGCCAGCCTGGCACTAGAGTTGATCCTCTACTAAGTGTTGGGCAGGGGATTGTAGGATCATCAGTACTCCAAGGACTGCCGTATCCCTCAAATGGCAACATATAGTTTGTAAAATAATAAAAAACACAAGGATATGGCCCCCAACCCTGCATGCAAGCTTGAAGTATGGGAAGAAACTTCCATGGAAAACATGCAAGCATTACTGCTGCCCCCTTTGACTGTGTAATGCTACAACCTTCTGCACCCCTCCCTCACCAGTGTATAGTTAGTTTTAGAAACAGACAGATGCATATCCCCACACTCATGCCAACCTTGACCCAGCCGCACATATAGTGGTATGAATCTGGTTGGGGCAGGCCACCACTGAGAGCTGCTTTCAGCAGGCAGTAAACAGAAGTGAGCACAGCAGCATTAATGTGGGCCTGCGAGGGCTGCTATGCCGATGCCACCATTCCAGTGCTTCTGCTACACTCCATGCAGACTCAGATGAATGGCTTATTTTTACCCCTATTTGAGCACGGCTTAATGGGATCTCAGTGCGCGTGTGTGCACAAACTGGTTGTTGCGACTACTGTGCACCAGAATTCCCAACTCAGTATATGGTCCACAGGTTTTTCTTAATGCATGTGATCTGAGTGACAGGAATTTAGTGGATAATATTTATGCAGGATAACCAGACAACTGGTTGAGCTGGTCATGACTGTTACTCATTACTCTGCCAATTGTGCTGTCTGAGCTGGATGTAGGCTTTCTTCAGTAGGTAGTGGTAACTGGTTCTGCAGACAAAACTGTATCTGAAGACAAGCAAACCCCAGCCTGGGCTCCAGGACTCAGATTCCTCAACCAGAGAAGCAGCCTCTGAATTTGTGAGACCTTTATGGAATGAAATGTCCCCTTCCCTCCACCCCAGACAGTGGAATTACAAACAAAGGCTTCAAAACACTTGTGAACATCTCCAGCTTAAAATGTAGGCATAGTGGATCAGTGGTTAACAAAGAACCAAAGGATACTTGTTTAAAGTGAGATAAGTCACATTGGTTTGCTGAGTGGCCTTAAGTAAATGATTGAACCTTTGTACTTCAGTCATCCCAGCTGTAATATATAGCATATGCCATGGACTGACTAAAAACATTGCATTTATTTTTATCTCAAGGTTTTGACCTCTATTGACCTCATGAGTGGCAGAGCCACGAGTGAATTCTAAAGAGGTCACGCTCTGCAGATAAAAATAAATGTGATATTTTTAGTTGCAGCCCACGGCATATGTCATTTACACAATGACAGTACCTCTCTGACAAGAACAGTTCTCTTAATGAAGATTTAACTGTTTCTATTTGATGTCACTGCTCTGTTTTCAATTGCAATTGAGGGCATTCTGATGCCATCAGGCACTGTGCAAGTCATTTTCCCATTTAGCTAAGAGCTCATTTGTGACAAGCGTAACATGGGAATAAATACTGATGACCTACCTAACACTGAAATAAATAATTTATTTTCACCAAAGGACTGTCAGACATGAAAGTAAATACATTTATTTGCAATATTTTATTCTCACAGTCATTGTATAAATGTTTGTATGTACAGTTCCAGCATCTCTCATGGTTATGAGAGGCTTTCGTGAGTTCTTTGGGAGATAGAACTGCAAAGCTGAGTTGTTCTGGCACACAAAGGACTTGAGAGGGCACTCACAACTACAACAGAAACATAAAATCATAGAAATTTGCCGGCAGAATAGGACCCTTTGGCCCATCTTATCTGCCAAGTACCCCCTTCCTGTCTGGTCTATCTTAGTCCCTTTATTTCATACCATTTTTACTTTTATTTAGCCCCATGTAGTTGTCCCAGGCCCTCTTGAATTGGTTCACCGAAGCTACCCCATCACCCATTCTGGCAGCCTATTACAAGGACCCACCACCCCCTCAGTGAAAAACTGCTCCCTCATTTTTGCCCTAAATCTGCCTCCCTCCAGTTTGGATGTGTGTCCCCTAGTTGATTTTTTTCACTCATCCTGAATAAGTTTAATAGATGCAAAAACTATACATACAAACATATTATAACTCGTGATTGAGGTAGGAGCACCAAACAATAGCAGGCTGAGAACATTAATATTTTTAAAAAGTGATCCCTTATAACTTGTTATTACTGAAATGTTTTTCTATGTACTCATTGGATGGTTTTCTACCTAATAGTATTGGGTGTGCTGTGAAAAGCAGTGCTTTACCTGGAAGCAGACATATCTAGTTCTATTGTACCCACTACATCATCAGCATGTGACCTCATTCATTGTTAACATAGAAACACAGAAACTGTTGGCAAAAAAAGTACTTCCTGGCCCACCTAGTCTGCCCTAAGTCCCTTCCTATTTTGCTACTGTAGACCCTAATTGATCTCCAGCCTTATCCCCCCAGCCCCGTTACTAAGATCCCCTTGTGTCTATCACATGCATGTTTGAAACCTGTTACCATTCCAGTATCTTCCACCTCTGCTAGAAGGCTGTTCCAGATGTCCACCACCTTTTCTGTAAAGAAGTATTTCCTCACATCCCTTCTAAGTCTCCCCCTTCCAGCTTCATATCATCTCCCCTTGCCCTTGAGCATCTATTTCTGTGCAAAATGCTATCCTCCTGTACCTTATTAATACCTTTGAGGTATTTGAATGTTTCTATCATGTCTCCCCTTTCTCGCCTTTCCTCCAGAAAATACATACTTAATTCCCTGAATCTTCCCTTGTAGGGCTTCTGATGCAGGCCATGCACCATTTTGGTTGCCCTTTTCTGTACTGCTTCCACCGATCTCTTTCCTGACATGGAACCTCCAGGACTGGACACAGTACTCCAGGTGGGGCCTCACCATCAATCTGTACAGGGGTGACACTACCTTCCGCTTTCTGCTGGTGCTACCCCTCCCTATGCATCCGAGTATTCTCTTAGCCTTTTTCACTTCCTTATCACACTGCTTTGCTACTTCACGTCATCAGATATGATTACACTAGATCCCCTTTCCTGTTTTATGGTTGTCAAAACCTCCCCTCGTGACAGGGTTGAATAAGGCCTTGACCCATTTGTTATGCAGAAAGAGTTAAATGCAAGAATCTGTTTTATCCTCTTCTTTTCTGTCTCTTCTCTGTCTGGTTGTGCAACCAAATTTTCTTGTGAGACCTAGGAACTGATCACTCTGACGGTCTTGCGATTCTCTGCCTCTCGCTATCTCTCTACTTTCCACTACTGTTCTGTCTTTTCTTCCCCCTTGCATATCTGCAGTTATAAAAAAAATGTATGTGAATCTTTATGTGGAAATGTCACTGATACTGAGATTCCTTTGCTTAAAACTGTATATTGTTATGCTGTTGAAATGATTGCAAAGCTATCTGGAACTCAAGGGATTAACCTGAGATGCAGTTTTTAAGCCTTTTGCAGAGCTCAGTTCTGGGTCGCTATGTTCTGTTTGTTGCACCTGCAAGGAAACTGACAAGAACATTCTGTAAACTGACAAGAACATTCTGTGAGAAGCAGAACATCTCTTAACAAGGTTCCCAGGCAAAGACTTATTTTTATTTATTTATTGTAAAATCGGAATTACAACATTTGAGCTAAAAGCTCATTTACAAAGGATCCTCATCAAACAGAGGGTGGGGGAACATCAAGTACATGGACAGTGGAGAAAACAGAAGCAGCTAGAAGGCATTGTCAGTTACACATCATTAAAAAGGCTAAACAGCATTACAAATAGAAAGATGGGGAATTGCAAATGCCATCACTTAATTACATAATACAGAGGAAAATAGTCCCATAACAGATTAGGTGAATGAAGTGCAGATTCCAGCTATGTACAAAGTATGAGAATTCCCAGAATGCAGCTATAGAGCTTAGATAGGTTCCCAGAGGGAACAATTAATGTGACCAACAACAAGTAAGGGAGAGTAGGCTACAGGCTAGACGGGTGAGGGGGACAGCACAATGATGGGTGATAGCTTAAGGGTCAGAGGGGCTAAGCAGGTTTGGAGGTAGGGGGTATGGAGGATCAGGAGGCTAAGTGGGTGAGGGGGTTGGGGGAATGGGGGACCAAGGGGTGGGTTGGTGGGGATTAGCAGAAGATTCTTAGGAGCCACTTATAAAAAGAGAAGCAATACTTCTGTTAGAGAGACAAGGAGGGTAAGAGACTGAAAGACTGAAACTTGGAATTAAGAGGTACCCTCAGAAGAAAGACTTAGTTTTCTCTGTTTGTACTGCCTTTGTAAATACTTATACTGAATAATTTTTATTTTTTATTTTGCTGTTATTGAGAAAAATAAATGCTATTGCGAATTTTGAAACTGCTCCTGGTTTTCCAGAAATCGCTGAGACTTTGCTCCCCTGTTAGTCTTGCTATGTTCAAGACCCTGTATGCCAAAACATTTGTGGAGCTCTGTAATTCAAACTAAGTGTTCCCTTACCAAGATTACTCCCCCCCCAGTCCATTCTAGTCCCACCGGTACTACCGGTTCACCTCAGTCCATTCCAGTCCCACCGGTACTACGTACTCACTGCAACACCCCCCCCATCGCCCACTCTTATGCCCTAATACCACCTGCTTAGTATCCCAGAATCTTTCTGCCAGTGTCCCTGCCTCCTACACATGCACTTTTCCATATTCCAGGGACTCCTTTACAGGCTATGAACATGTTATTGATGGATAGGATTATAAAGGCATCTCTGTATATATTATTTACCTTTATTTCTACACTGTATATATTTTGTTGTATACGTCTTGCTACTGTTGTTTTATGTATATTTTACTTGTACTGTATTCTGTACATTCGTCCTTGCAAACTGCAGGTCCACCTTGTAAATGAGCTCACTCAATGGTGATCACCTGGGTAAAAAAAGATTTTGATTGATTGATTTCCTATGCTTTCTGACCTGTGCCTCGGTGACAGATGGTGTCAACCTAAGTGGGATTTATGCTGTGCGTACTCTAAGCCGGGAGTTTTGTGCATGGGTACTAGACCTAGTACCAGGGAAGCATAGCAGAAAGGTACATATTCTCCAGCAGCAAGCCCAGGAGTCATTACCAGAAGAATGGCAGCCAAACTAGAAGCAGAAACAAAATTCCAAATTGAGACTGTTCGGCCAACACCAGAGATGGAAAAAGAACAGGCAGTGACAGAACCTAAAAGCCTGACTGCCTTTTTCCGGTAGTGAGCAATACAACAAAAAGACACACAGAAACAGAGAAGAGAAGAGATGCAGTGACAGGAGCAGCAGAGAAAAGAAGAGATGCAGTGATACGAGCAACAAAGAAGAGAAGAGATGCAGCAATTGGAGCAGCGATGGCTGGATGCCTTGCTAGCTATCAAAGCTGGAGGTTCTGGTACAGGTCCAGCAAACCAACAAAACACAAACAACTTAAACGACCTCAAACGTGCAAGGCTGTGTCCCTCAGATGATATCGAAACATACCTGACAACTTTTGAAAGAGTTGCCACAGCCTGCCAATGGCCAAAGCAGCAATGGGCAATCAGACTGGTACCCCACCTGACAGGGAGAGCCAGACTTGCCTACAGCAATATGGACACTGCACAGTCAAAAAACTATGACCTGGTGAAAACAGAAATCCTAAAAAGATATGACATCTCAGGAGAGACCTACGGGCAGAGATTTCGGTCTCCGAAGGACAACTCAGTCGACAATCCTCAAGAAGCCTTCACCTGACTCCGAGAACTCCTTATAAAATGGCTCCAACCAGAGGACAAAACAGTCCCACAGATCATTGACACACTTGCAATGGAGAAGTTCATCAACATTCTACCCACAGACATATAGCTTCGGGTAAAAGAACACCAACCAGAAAGTAGGGAAATGGCTATTTCTTTGGCTGAAGACTACCAAATGGCCAGACAGATGCCACAGCAGCAAGGTAACAGCCAAGCACTGGTAAGACACTCTTTTTCCAATTTAAACTCCAAGTCTGATAACTGTGGTGGGGGTAACAAATCTGCACCCAAAGATTTTATTTGCTATAACTGTAATAAGCCAGGTTATATTGCAGCACATTGCTGTAGTAAAATAAGTGGCACTGGAGCAGATTTATCCTTAGCAAATTGGGGCAAGTATCTTTTTTTTTTGGTCTTGTTTCTCCCCTCGCCCCTGGGTTGGCAATTCTTTTTTTTTTTCCAGGCAACCTTGTCTCTGGCTGCCATTCACCCCTGCACCTCCACATTATGGACTGTTGCCGCTTACCACCACAGCTTACCCCGCCACCCCCCCATGGTGGGGTGGCAGGAAGACTCTCATCTTCCCTCCCAGGTCCAGATCCAGTACTGTGGCTATGTCCTCAGAGGTGCACATTTGACAAACGGCCATCAAGCTGCACAACCAAGGCCTTTTTCCCTATTTCTTCCCTTGTGGAAAGGAGGCGTGCAGGACGCCAGCGGAGGGAGCGCGCACACATCCGCATGTGCTCCTCCAGGTGTCTTCCCCCTCTCTGCCCCCTTATCACAGTATCAGCTCACCAGCCACCGCCAGGGGCCAGTACTGTACCCATTACTGGAAACCCCCCTTCCCGGAGAAGGAGAGCAGTCCCACGGATGCTCGATCCTTCTCCTTCCCTGCTGACCCCCGGCAATCTATGCTCATCCCTGAACATGGGTCATCAGCGTGGCACAAGGTAAGGTGTCCAGCATCTCAGCCTTCATCACCACTGAGCCACCTCTTTGGAGAAAGTACTTAACAGACGTCAAGGTGAGAAATAAGACTGAAAGGACTTATTGATTCAGGAAACAGATAGACCCTAGTGCATATTGAAGTGCTGGGAAAACAATGTCCAAAAGGAACAGGTACTGGTGTCATCTGCACTCATGGGGACACTCAATACTATCTCACCACCCATGTGACTCTGAATATTAAGGGTGTGTCACACCAAATAAAAGTCGGGGTAGTGCTGGCCCATCAGCACAGTGGTTGGATTTCCATCTGTGACACCGGTGACCTGGGTTCAGGAACGGACTCAGGCATCAGAGGGCCAGCCGGCGGGAGAAAGGGGGTCTGTGGTCTGGTACTTGCTGACTCCTGCAGAAGTCTGGGGAATGGCAATGCAGCGGGCACCGCTGCATAGGGAGCGTGGCGGAGACAGCATACACCTTGACGTCAGTGGCATGCCGTGCTCCCTCAGGGAGAAAATGGGAAAATGGGTACCCTGGCCAACCAGATTATGGCCACCAGATCCTCACCACCACAGCACCCCAGACAGCCCAGACTGACCCCAGAGACTCCAGAGACAACTGGCTATGCCTACCGGCACTTCCTTCCCCAAAGGAGAGGACCCACCCCCCCCAATGAAGAGATGCATCGGGTTACCTGGGGGAAGACTGCAGATATTGGGGTGGCAGATGGTGGCGAGGGTGGTGGGCACCGAAGAGGTCATTGGTGGCCTGAAGAAGTGACCGACTGGGGTGCAGGAAGGAAGCAAAGAAAAAAAAAGAAAGTGGGGGTAGTACCTAAGTTACTTATACCTGTGATTATTGGAAATGACTTTCCAGGATTTACTGAGTTAATCAAAGAGGGAGTAAATCCTAATGTTTCAGCAGCTGTGATGACAAGAGCCCAGGCAAATAAAATCTCAAAAAGTGGAGACACTTTTCCGTTCACTGATTTTGATTCGGACTTATTTGAGCACAGGTCCAAGATCCAGAAGTTCAGGAAAGAAAGACGATGCCTGAATAAACAGTGGCAACAAAAGACTGATGGACATAAGGGGTTAACATACAGTATGAAAATGCTGAAACTAAACTGATCACTGATTGTGACTTTCTTTGAGAACAAGCTAACAATATTTCTCTCCAGAGTTATTTTAAGCAGCTGGGGGTGAAACCAAAACAAGGTGAACCTATGTTTAACAAGCGTTTGTCAATGCCGAATGTTTGCTTGCTGGCATTAGCAGTGGAAGTGCAGGAGTTAGACAGATGCAGTATAGGAATGGCACTGAAGTATTGAACTGATGCCAACTCCACCCTCACCCTGCAGAGATGGACAGCCATTGGGGTGTGCCTTTGGGTTGTCGCCCATGATGGTCACAACATTTCACCTCACCCTACGCTTCAGACACTGACAAGTGTCGAGGTGTGCTTTGGGGTGTTTGGGCTTTACATTCACCTCATTCCATAAGGAAATATGTCGAAATTGGTGCAATATAAGAGAATGGGGTGAATGCGGGGCCAAAGGGTCCAAAGCGCACCTCGATGCCTGTCACTGGCTGCAGGGTGGGGGAGGGGGTGGAATGCCGTAAGCATTACTGTCGACAATCCCAAGTCACACCCTGATGCCTGTCAGTCCCTACAGGGTAGGGCGTTATGGTCGAAAAACCCTAACACCCTGGGCGTTTCTTGGTATTTTTACTCCAAGTTTTCAACCTGGGCTTTTTGTGACCCCACCACATGAACAGTGACACTATTAGTTCATTAGGCGAAAGGTGATTTTGCGCAGCGACTTGGCCATTTGGCACCACAGGTGTGAAAACACATTTCGAACACGATGTGAAAAACGACAGCTGTACTGTTCAAGAGGCGGTGTAAAAAATGGCATTGTTGAAAATCTGGAGTGAAAATATAAAAAAACTGGCTGGAAGTCAATAGCGCAGTGTGTAGAAACTGTTAACGACACCCATAATGTAATTAGTCGGGGATTTTTACAGCAGATTTTCAAAAAGCATTTTGGGACCTCCGCTCATGAACAGTGTCATTGTGATTTTCTTCATCTGTCCCGAACACTGATTTCCCACAGTGACCGTGCTATTCTGCGCTGGAAGTGCGAAAACAGATTTTGGCCAGAGTGTGAAAAATGACAGCTATACTGTTCATAAGAAGGTGTGGAAAAATGTCAATGTTGAAAATCTGGACTGAAAATATTACAAATTCGTGAACTTACGAGGGTGCGTGGAAATTGCGCAATGCACACTCGTAATACAGTCATTTTATGGCCTTTTGTCACCAAATTTTCAACATAGTCATGAACAGTGTCACTGTGATTTTCTTAATCTGTCCCGAACATTGATTTCACACACCGACCATGCCATTGTGCGCTACATGTGCGAAAACACATTTTGGGAGAGATGTGAAAAATTACAGCTGTATTGTTAATAAGGAGGTGTGGTAAAATGGCAATGTTGGGAATCTGGAGTGAAAATGTTACAAATTCTCAAAGTTACAAGCGTGTGTAGGAACTGCACAACGCACGTTCGTAAAACAGTCATCTTGAGGAATTTTTTCACCAAATTTTCAACATAGAGTTTTTGGGGGCCTACCTCATGAACTGTGACACTGTCATTTTGTTAATCAGTCCCGACAGGTGGTTCCGCGCAGTGACTGTAAAATCACCCTTTGGGACCGAATAACAAAATGACAGTGACTGAGTTCTTGAGGTGGGGTTCCAAGATCCCCATGTTGAAAATTTGGTGAACAAATTCCCAAAAATGGCCGAGATATGCACCAAAGTTGAAAAAAAAACATTTATGCCAATATACAGCTGACCGGTATTTCTTCAGTTCGTGGCTGGCTTTGAAGAGTGCAGACGTGTTCCTGGTCCACCAAAGATCGTCACGCCGGCCTCCAGAGGTAAGTTTGGGGTGAGGCGGGGGTGTGGGGAGGTGGGGTACACAGAAGATGGGCGCGAGTTGGGGGAGGGGGGCAAGAGAGTCAATGAGGGACCATTTTGGGGGGAGCAGTGGTGCCGACGGGAGACTGGGCACCCCCGCTGGCCATATGCACTTTTGCCACACTGGGGTTGGCTGCCAGCATGGATCCTGGAAGTCTGTTTGGGGGGGCAGTGGAGCTGATGGGGAAGTGGGCACCCTCCGTTGGCCATATAGTGTATGGGGCAGTGCATGAGCACACTGGGGTGGGCTCCCAGCTTGGCACCTGGAAGACTGTTTGGGGGGGCAGTGGAGCCGACAAGGGATTGGGCACCCCCCATCGGCCATATGTACTTTTGACACGCTGGGGTGGGCTCCCAGTGTGGCACCTGGAAGTCTGTTTGGGGGGGCAGTGGAGTCAACGGGCAATTGGGCACCCTCCGTCGGCCATACAGTGTGTGGAGCAGTGCATGAGCACACTGGGGTGGGCTCCCAGCGTGCTACTTGGGTGTTTGTTGGGGGGGGGCACTGGAGCCGACCGGGATCGCAATAAAAAAATGGAGCTGTCTATGACGTGTAGGCAGTTTGCATACTGCCTGCTGATGGCTGATTGTAGCAGTCTTTTACTTTGAACTGTACGCCACTGCATCTGAACTGCTGTCATAGACAGCTCAGACATTTATTGGTGCAGTGGGTCCGTGCCTGCAAAAAGAAGCATGGCAATGGAAGTGGGGGTGGCACACCTACGAAAACTCGAATGGCGGCACTATGTTTATTGCACATGCGTGCAAGCAGACATAAAAAATTTAATGGGCTACTATACAGAGTTTGGGTTAAACTTCAGACACAGAACCAGATCAATTGGTCATACCACAAAAGTATAGATGTGAGTTGTTACAGATAGCACATGATGGTCCTAAGGCTGGTCACTGGAGGAGTGATTACACCCTTGCCAGATTGCTGTACAGATTTTACTGGCCTGGAATTCATGAAGATGTTGCTACCTATTACAGTTCTTGTGCTAAGTGTCAGAACATAGTCCCAGTGACTAAAAACGACAAGGTGTCCCTGGTGCCCCTACCCTTGATAGATGTGCCTTTTGAGAGAATTGCAATGGATATGGTTGACCCCTTAGACAAAAGCAAAAAGGGTAATCAATTCATTTTGGTAGTATGTGACTATACTACTCGATATCCAGATGCTGTTCCTATGCATACTGTCACAGCCCCAAAAGATGAAGCAGAGCTTGCCAAAGTTTTCAGAAGGGTAGGCATACCTAAAGAGATTATTACTGATCAAGAAAGTAATTTTGGTGCTACATTACTGAAGGAGCTGTACCGACTACTAAATATCACTGCTATAAGAACCTCCCCTTATAACCCTCAGTTAGACGATCTTGTTGAGCGTTTTAATCAAACTCTAAAACGCATATTAAAAAGGTTTATAAAAGAGGAAGGAAGACTGGGTCCCATACTTACCTTACCTGTTTTTTTGCTTACAGAGAAGTGCCACAGGCATCAACTGGTTTTTCACCGTTTGAAATGCTGTATGATAGACAACCTAGAGGGCCAGTAGATGTAATAAAAGAAATGTGGGAAGATAACCCCCATCAGAAACAATGTATTACGTCTTATATGTGTGCCCTGAGAAAGAAGCTGGCAAGCAAAATATGTTGAAATTGCCCATAGTAATTAGGAAGAGGCCCAACACCAGCAGAAGGTGTATTATGACCATGGGGTAAAAGAAAACATTTTGAGCCAGGTGAAAAGGTCTTGCTACTGTTACCCACTACAGAAAATAAACTGTTAATATAGTTGCAAGGGCCTTATAAAGTGCTTAGATGTACTGGCACAGTTAACTATAAGACTGAGACCCCTGACAGGAAAAATCCTACTAAGACAATATGAGAGGCCTTTTGGCACCATGCATTTTTGCTTAAAGTTGAACCAGCATAATATTCTGTGGTGATTTGCATATACAGCCCATAATGTTTTGCATTATGGGAGTATGTGTGATTTTTTATTTCTTTGAAACTTGGCTTCCTGGCCAATGCCCTTTGGGGTAACCATTGCCTCAGTGCTTGCGCACTGAGGTTCTTTGTCTTTAAACTTGTTTTTTGTTTTTATTGGGTTCACCACAACATAACCCAGACAGACCTTCTTAGGGTAGCTGGTTCATTCCACTGGGGTGTCTCACAGATGAGGCACATTGATGAGTCCTGGTAGGATGAAACACATGTATGTGTCTTCTGTTGGCACCCTTTGCAGACTATATGAGAGGCCTTTCAGCACCATGTATTTTTGCTTAAAGTTGAACCAGCATAATATTCTGTGGTGATTTGCATATACAGCCCATGATGCTTTGCATTATGGGGGTATGTGTGATTTTGATTTTCTTTGAAACTTAGCTTCCTCGCCAATGCCCTTTGAGGACAAAAACTGCCCCAGTGCTTGCGCACTGAGGTTCTTTGTCTTTAAACTTGTTTTTTGGTTTTATTGGGTTCACCACAACATAACCCAGATAGACCATCTTAGGGTAGCTGGTTCATTCCACTGGGGTATCTCATAGATGAAGCACACTGATGAGTCCTGGTAGGACAAAACACATGTATGTGTCTTCTGTTGGCACCCTTTGCAGACTGTATGAGAGGCTTTTCGGCACCATGCATTTTTGCTTAAAGTTGAACCAGCATAATATTCTGTGGTGATTTGCATATGCAGCCCATGATGCATTGCATTCTGGGGGTATGTGTAATTTTGTATTTCTGAGATATACCATGCTAACCTTCTCAAGAAATGGGTTAAAAAAACACCAACAGCTGTTTTGCTTGTTTTACCAGAAACTGATGAAGATATTGATGTAACTTATGATAGACTGGAACGAACTATAACTGCTGATGCTGTAAAGGTGAATGTTTCCTTAACCTCTGAACAAACTGCAGAAATCTGTAACTTGCTAAAGTCATTTAACAGTACTTTTACCATAGTAACAGGCAGAGCAAAAGGGGTTGAGTGCATAATAGTGACAAGGAATGCTCGCCCTATTAGATAAAAGACACAAAGGTTATCAGAGCAGTTAAGAGATGATGTGGTTAAGGAAATACAAAAAATGAAAGAACTGGGTATCATAGAAGCATCAAGAAGTGCTTGGTCATCACCAATGGTGACTGTAAACAAAAAACAAAAGGGGGTGTAAGAATCTGCCTTGATTTTAGGAAAGATTTTTTTTTTCAGTTAATAATTTTTATTGAATGTTCTTGTACAAACATACATCATAAACAGATATAAAAGGCATACATCATTAGCAGAGAAGGATCTTTACAGCAATATATCCATAAACTTACAGCATACAGCCTACATGTAGGAAACGTGATAAAAGGACTAAAGAAGGAGAAGAAGGGGGGACCTCCCCAACCTTTCTGCTCTGTAGTGATGCAAAATCCAAAAACAAGACCAGGTAACTGTATGATGCTACCATATTATTACTAATGCATTATAAGATTGTGTAAGTTACTTCACATTGTATGATTTTAGGAAACTTAAGTGTCAGAGTTTGACAGTTATCCTATGCCCAGAATAGGTGATTTGGTGGACAGATTTTGGGGAGTGCTAAGTATATCAGTACCCTCGATCTTGAAGGGTTACTGGCAAATCCCCCTAGCTAAAGAATCCAGAGACAAAACTGCATTCGCCACTTCTATCAGTTCACCACCATGCCATTTGGTTTACATGGTGCAGCTGCTCCATTCCAGCGGTACACGGATGTAATTTTATCCCCTCACACTGGTTATTGTGTTGCGTACCTGGATGATGTTGTGTTGTACAGTCCAGACTGGAAAAGCCACCTGGAACACCTATGAGCAGTTATCCCATCGATCAAAAAGGCAGGTCTGACAATTAATCCTACCAAGTGTGCATTGAGCATGCAGGAAACCAGATATTTGGGCTATGTTTTGGGAAATGGAGAAGTCAAGCCAGAGATTTCTAAAATAGAAGCTGCATTTAACAGCCCTGTCCCCAAAACTAAGAAACATGTCAGGTCATTTTTAGAGCTGGCTGGTTATTATCAGAGATTTATTCCCAGCTTTGCCGAGTTAGCTACTCCCCTCACTGAACTCATGAAAAAAACGGTTCCCGAATAATGTGAAATGGACCCCAGGGTGTGACAAAGCTTTTCGAGCCATTAAGGTTGCATTATGTTCAGCCCCTGTTTTAAGAAGCCCAGACTTTAAGAAACTATTTTTGCTACATACAGATACATCAGAGGTAGGCCTTAGGTGCAGTCCTGAGTTAAAATACAGATGGGACAGAACATCCCATTTTATATATATATATATATATATATATATATATATATATATATATATATGTGTGTGTGTGTGTGTGTAGGAAATTGCAGGACAGAGAGAAAAGATACTCCACCATTGAAAAGGAATGTCTTGTGGCAAAGTGGACCATGGAGTCCCATAAGTTTTATTTAGTAGGAGCTGACTTTGCACTTGTAACAGATTACAATCCTCTCTGTTGGCTTAACCAAGTGTAAGCCCCCCTTAAAAGAGGAGCTTGTATTCTCATCTTAGGCATCCCTTTCCCACTCCTACTCCCCCTGAGCTAGGGAATGTGTTAGTGCTCTGGGGGATATTGCTGCTGGATGCCTCAAGATGGCAGCAGAGAGTAGGTTTAGGGAATATATAAGGGAGCAGACAGGAAGTGTTGGGGCCTTTTCCAGCCCGGGCATTAGGCCTGGGGCTAGAGGGGGAGGCTAGAAGCACAGAGTTAGGAGCAGATGAGGTGGGCAAGTAAGGGAGCTTAGTAGTCCAGGAGGGCCAGTGGGGAACCCCCCTAAAACAGTACAATCAGGACAGCTTTTTTCATGCGCCATGGTTGATGAGGAGTGGGGGAATGGAACTCCATGGGGCATATATAGCCAGGTCCTACGTTGTTGGGGGCAGGGACAGTAGGTGGCTTTTTAGGTCAGGAAAGTGTAGGAGCCCTTAGAGACTCCTAGCGGGTATACCCCAGGTCACCAGAGCTGGGAGAGCAGTGGCAGAGCCCTCCCAGGAGGGGCATCAGTGGCAGTGGCTTCCCTCGCACTCAGCATGGCAGGGCAGCCTGGGGGGGCTAGAGGGAGCTGGGGGGGGCCTTCCATCCATTCATGGGGCCTGCTTGGAGGGGCAGGTCTTGGGGCACTGGTACATTGAGGGCTGGGTGGACCACAGGCCATAATGGCAGGCCTTGGAGGTTAGCCCCATGCTGGAGCTTAATTCAAGCCCAGACAGTGTAAATGGGGATGTGGGCCTGGTTGGGACCCCTGAGGAAGATGACCAGCAGAGTCCAGAGGGTTGTGGGCCAACAGCGAGAAGCCAGGTGCTAAGGCAGAGCTGAGGGGAGGTGGTAGGTGTTAAATTAGCACCAGATATAATGCCAACCATTTGAGAGAGGGTCAGGGGCCTGAGTCATCAGTAAAATTCCTGGAAACCCAGTGGCTTGGGCCAGCACTCAGGGGTTCAGGTGGAGAACGCAGCTCGCTTTCCCATGCCAGAGTTTTGGGGGGGGGGTGAGCAGTGCCAGTAAAACAGTGAGCGACCCAGGTGAAGAAGTAAAGTGTTGGCTTACCAGATCCAAAGATGCCAGGAGAGTGCAAGGATCTGAGTTTGAGTAGGTCTTTGGTAAATCATCCAAAAGAGAGAGACAGAGAGGGAAAATCCTTGCTTGTGACTGCCCTGTATCCATCATTTCTGCTGCCTTAGACTGTTCCAGTCAGTGTTTGTAAAAAAGCTAGTTAGCCCCATGGAGCTGCTTTATTTATTTAAAATAAAGTATGGGACCCCTGTATTGCTCGAAATCATTCGCATTGCAGGTGCAGAATAAAAGCCAGTTTGGGGAGGAAATAGTGGTAATGTGTCTTATTTAAACTGAGAGGGGAGAGAAATGAAATGAAATCCTTCTTTTCCCATTTATGTTCAGTTTGATAAATTCTTCATGAGTTACATTCCAGTTGCCTTTTTCCTCCAGCCTGGGTGGGACCGTAGTGGCTCCTGAGACAGCAGAGGTGCCACGCGTGGAGGTCCTGGTCCGGTGTGTAGTCTTTGGGGAAGGAAAATCAAGTACTGAGGGAGAAGGTAAAATGCACAAGTATTGAAGATGGCTCAGAGGCAGAATATTATTTCCCTGTCTTATTTTGGAAGTGCATTTGCCTCAATGTTAGTGCTTGAGGGTGTCCCTCCCCTATTGCCCTGGTACATCTGCGAAAGAAAGTTTATGCCCCTAGATGGGGCATGAAGGGGGGTTACACTATAGGGGCTCATCCGGGATGGTCTCTGAACCCTACAAGTCTGCTGCACTGCCAGGCTTCCTGGCCTGGTTGGGCCCTGTTGCGCAGTAAAAAATGTTGTGGGAGTAGGCCTGGTGCAGACATAGGCCTCGGCCTGCTGGTGTGGATGTGCGCGCATGACTCACTGGTAACGTGACCCTCAGGCAGGGTACCGATTGGAGGATGGCTGACAACGAGCTACAGCAGCTGTAAACAGAGGTGCCATCTTAGGGAGATTGGAGTGAGTGGAGCTGAGGGAGTGGAGACCAGCAGCAGCAGGAGAAATAATGCTAGTGAAAGGAAAGTAAAAAAGATTATTTTTCCTGAGCACATCTTCAGTGCAGGCAAGTGAACTAGGCTGCCCATTTTTTGAAGCAAACGAACATTGAGCCATATGTGGGTGTGAGAACTGGGAGGGGAAAGACTGAGTTAGGCATCCACCATGGACTGGCAGCAAGTTGTGGCAGAGGGAAGTACAGTGACCCCAGGAGGAACCCTTGGCTATGGTTCCTACCTCACTGCTCTCCTGACTCTGGAAAGCTGGGGGAAAAGGCAAAGAACATGAACGTTGTGTGAGGTGTGGGTTCCTGGGGGAGGCAGTTACCAGGTTGTCTATATGCCCATATTGTATAGGTAGGCCGCCAGTTCTGAATTTGGGGAAGTGTGCTCCCAGTTCCACTGCCAGCTCATTTATACTGTGGTCACCAGCCAGTGGAGATTCCGTGGTGTTTGAGAGACTGTCCCTGGGAGAAAGCACCCATGCCCAGGTGGAGGAGACTGGACGCAAATCCCCAGATGTAATAGTGGAGGCTGTACAGAAGGAGGGTGCGGGTGTACAAAGAAGGAGAAGGGTGACCAGGAGCACAGCCATCTGCCCCACTCCCCACCGCCATCTACCGGCTATCCCAGTGGCAGAGGGAAGGCAGGGGCCTCAGATAACTGGCTGGAGAGCCACCAGGGCCCAAGGGATCTTCACCATGGCCCTTGTCCGGCGGCAGCCCATCGGCCCTGTCAAGCAAATCTGAGCCTGTATCAGCAGCCAAGTTAGAATTAAACCTATTGCAAGTGGGACTGAGCCTGTGCCTGCACCAGTAGCAGCCAGAGGGAGTGTTGTTGGTAAAAAAGAGTTAAAAGAGCTGGATGAAGAAATATATGTTGGCAGCCAGATCCAGTTTTAGGACCATATGGTGGTAAGGGCCATCCCTAGGCCTTACCATCGCCCAGTTATCACCTTTTGAGATAACACCCCACAGCTCCCAGTCCGGGTTAAGACCCTCTGGACTCAGATGGATGGGTTGAATCCAAATGACCCACTAAACTTGAAATATCAACGAGGGATCTGGCTACCAATGGGACAAGCCAGGAGGACCAGTGTGAGGGACCTGCCCGAATGGAGCCAGGCCGAAAGGTGGGTCCGCAGGAGATTACGGGTAGAATATCCTAACTTGAACTATCCTTACATGCCAGAATGGATTTGGGACATTATTGAGCAGATGGTTAATAGGTATTCCAGAATGTTTTCTTTCAGTAGTGTTTCCATGACCTTGCCCACCACCGAAGTCAGGCTTACAGGTCAGTAGATTCCTGCCTCCTCCCTATTCCCACTTTTGTGTAGTGGGAGCACATCAGCCCTTCTCCAGTCCCCTGGAATTTGCCCCATATCCAGTGATAGATTGAACAGGGCCATTATAGGCGCAGACAGTTCCTCCTTTAGTTCCTTCAGTATTCTAGGGTGAACCCCCGTCTGGCCCCATTGCTTTGTCTACTTTTAGCTTTGCTAGTTCCCTGAGGACTCTCTCCTCCGTAAAAGGGTTAGTGTCCACTTTCTTCTCTTAATGCCCTTCTTCCCTATCTCTAGCCCATCACCTACCCCTTCCTTTGTGAATACTGAACAAAAGTGCTTGTTCACTATGTCTGCTTTCTTCTGGTCTTCTTCCACACTGCCCCGCTTCCCCTTTTAGTCTTAATATCCCTGCCTTGCTTTTCTTCCTTCTGCTTTCCACAGCCACCACTTGCATACAGTTGCATATTGGTACAACATGAGAGGTATAGCATAGTGGGTGTAAAACAAAGTGTTGACAGCCTTTTATCCAAGTATAGTTTTAAAGCTTAGAGTAGAAAAGTTTAAAGTAAAAAAGTGGGAGGCAGTATATCATAATGGTTAAGAGTACTATGCTGCAAATCTAGAGAACTGAGGTTGAATCACACAGCCACCACTTGCATATTGTGTGACCATGTGCATGTAATTTAACTACCCTTTACTCTCAGGATTGGTGTATCTTTCCTGGCCAGAAATTATAAAATATAAATAAAAAAATCAAGAGATTGGTAACTTGTCACAATTTACAAATCAAGCAGCAGGAGATTGGCTCTTCCTGTTTACTAGTGATATCATGGTCAGTGAGGTCACAGTGCTGGTGATGAGGAGGGAGGAACAGAAACAGAAAAAAAATATGTCAGCCTCCACATACAGTACTGTTCCATACATCACAGCTAGGTCAGATAGAAAGTTTTCTAATTATCAAAAATGAAAAGAATAACATACTTCAGATATAAGTGTCTCAATGTTTGGGGAACAGCAATGAGGAGAGATGGGGTATATAGTGTTTGGGTAACTTGTAGTACTTTTTGTGGCTTAACTCTATTCCCACCTTTGAGTAGTAGGTATGTAGGTAGTAATTTGTAGGTAACAGAAGGCCCAAAGGCAAGGGTGAGAAGAGCACTGGAGAAGGAGGAGGGGATGGTGGTGGATGAAAACACTCCCTAAGCAAGGGAGGTGTTGATAACGTAGGGTTTAAGTAGAGGCTGTGGGAGGAGCTATTCCCCACATTGAACCACGGGCACAGCCCTCCCATTCAATGTTTGGGGAATAGCAAAGAGGAGAGATGGGGTATATAGTGCTTGTGTAACGTGTGGTACTTTTGGGGGCTTAACTCTATTCCCACCCTTGATTAGTAGGTATGTAGGTAGTAATTGTAGGGAATAGAAGGCCCAAAAAGATACCTCCTCCAACTCCCTGAGCTTCTAGACCTGCTTAATAGAGAACAGTTTCCAGGATTGGTTTTGGGTGGGGATTTGAATAGTACACTGGACCCAGTATTGGACCACTCGGAGAGTAAAGAGAGGATGACGGAAGCATTAAGCCAGTGGCGGGTGGGCATGACAGATCTGGATTTGGTCGATGGCTGGAGAATGGTGAACCCCGGGGGGCTAGGGAGTATACATTTTTTTTTTGAATCCCCATGGGACATGGATGAGAATTGATTACATCCTTGTGCCACGGGAGTGGAATGATAGGGTGATGGATGTGGTGTATAGCTCCATCCATATATCAGATCATGCCATGGTGATAGGACGAATTCGGATACAGGCAGTGAGGGACATACCTCCCCAGTGGAAATTTCCCTCATATATGCTTTCAAATAAGGAGTTTAAGGAATATCTGTCAAATCAGTGGCAATTTTATAAAGAAACTAATGAAGGGTCGGAGGTTTCTAGGGCTAGATTCTGGGATGCAGGAAAAGCTTTTCTGAGAGGCTCTATAATAGCATATATGGCTAAGATCAAGAGGGAGAAGCAGGAGAAAAGACAGGGGCTGGAGAAACAACTTAAGGAACTGGAGAAGCGGGCGGCCCAGGAGGAGCAAGGGGAGATGGGACAGCTCCTAATGGCCACAATAGAGGCCCTGAATGCCTTGGTTCAAGGGGAAGCCAGAACATCTTGATTTTACTGTAAACACCAGATGTTTGAATGATCGAATAAGCCGGGCCCACTTTTGGTAAGACTTATGAATGACGGCAAGTGCCTACTAAAGTAACAGGGATTAACGACAAGGGGGGCACAGTACATAGAGAATCCAAGGAATTGAGGGCTTGCTTCCGGGAGTTTTATTATCAGTTGTACAAGGCAGAATGCAAAGGCAAGGGGCATCAGATACAGGAATTCCTTTATAAGGTAGAACTCCCTAGCCTTACAACAGCTCAAAGAGAGCGGTTAAATCAACCCATCACAAAAGAAGTTTTAAAAGCCATAGGAAGGTTGCAGCAGGGAAAGGCGAGTGGCCCTGATGGATTCCCTGTGGAATTTTATAAAGCTCTAGCAGATCAGATGGCGGAAGTGTTGAGCGAAGTGTTTCAGGTAGAGAGGGGAGAGGAGCGCTCACATTTGCCTGATACTTATTATGATGCTGTGATCTGTCTAATCCCTAAACCGGGTAAAGATGTGATGGAATGTGCATCGTGTAGACCAATTTCTCTGCTGAACTGTGATCTTAAAATCCTGGCCAAAGTTCTGGCCATGAGGTTGGAGGATCAGCCAATGCAGCCAGAGGAAAGGGGAAACTGTTTAACCAGGAAAGGCACACAATGCCAGAGCTTGTTTTCAGGTGCGACCTGGGAGCACAAGGAAGTGAAGCGACTTGCTCAGGGTCACACAGTGTGCAAGCAGGGGCTGATGGGATTCAAACCCAGGTCTCCAAGTTTGCAGCTCAGTGCCCTTAACCAGTATGCAATACTGGGATTCCTCTGACCTAATGTTTGTTGCTCTCATACTATAAGAAATCCTTGTACCAATTTCAAAGAACTTGAACTTATCACTAAGGTTGACACAGTTTCCTTTACTATGGAAACTGGCACTTATAACCCCTGTTCACAAGAGTGGAGATAGAGCACTGCACACAAACTACAGGCCTATCTACATCCTCCCTCCTTTGTCCAAAGCATTGGAGTGCATAGTGTCAGACCAGTTAGTAGAATATCTGGAAAAATACGAAATCCAATGCCCACAACAGCATGGATTTAGAAAAGGGCACAGCACTACCACTGCCCTCTTGGCATTCGCTGGTTTCATCCACAATTCACTTGATCAGGGAAACTATGTGGGTGCAGCTTTCATTGACCTAACCAAAGCCTTTGATACTGTTAACCACCTACTCCTACTCAAACTGTTGTCCTCAACTGGGCTTTCCAATGATGTATTACTCTGGCTCAAAAGTTATCTGGAGGACTGGTCTCAGCAAGTTAGGATTGCCGATGTCATCTCGGAGCGAAAACCAGTCCACTGTGGCATACCTCAGGGCTCCATTCTGGGACCTCTCCTTTTTGTCTTTTCTTAAACAACCTCCCTCACACCTGCCACCAGAAAATACTACTCTATGCAGATGACGCTGTAATTTACACCAGTCCCCATGACACTAAACTCATTGAACACCACCTGCAGCTTGACTTTGAGCGAGTTGAAGAGTGGTTCAGCACCCACAAGCTGGTCTTGAACTACAACGAAACTAAAGTTATGTTATTCAGCAGTGCACGCAGCAAGCACAAATCTCAGTCCCTCACCATCAGGAATTGTTCTATTGTCCTGCTTGAACAGGTCTCGCAGTTTAAATATCTAGGTATCACTGTGGACAGATTCCTTTCCTATGCACAGCATATTGACAATGTTGCAAAGGCTGTTAATATTAGGATCAGTTTACTACACAGACATAAACACAGAATGACACCTGATGCCCTTAGACTGGCAATTCACAGCTCTGTCACCTCTATCATCGACTAAGGACTGGTCATCTATGGCTCTGTTTCCCCTACTGCCTTACACAGGATATCTGTGGCTCTCAACAAAGCATGTAGACCCCTCACTGGCACTGCCCATCAAACAGACACCTGTGACCTCTGTGTGCAATCTGGATGGCTTCCGCTCCTCAGCAGGATTCAATATCAGACCTGCTTGCAAGGCGAAAAGGTGCTCCTTCATAGTTTCATAGTTTTTTATACAAATTCAGGAGGCATAGCCTATTTAAGAACTTGCCATCCGAGGATGGTTTTAATTTTCTATAAAATCAAATTTTTTATCACCCATGAATTTGTCTAGTGTACTCTTAAATACTTCCATGGTTTTGCTTTCTACAATTGAAACTGGTAATGTGTTCCAAAAGTTAACAATTCTCTGTGTATACCATTGATGTCTTTTTTTGGTTTTACAGTGTACACCTTTTAACTTCATGGTATGAGATCGAGTATGCAAGGTACCTAATTTTCTTACAATACCAAGATTCTCTAAAAGTCTCTCTGTAATAAAAGCCTTATAGAGTAAGCAAAGATCCCCCCTAAGTTGCCTATATTGTATAGAGTATAGACCAAGTGACCTAAGTCTATCACCATATGACGACTTAGTCATACCCTGAATTTTTTTAGTCATTCTCCTCTGTACTCCCTCCAATTGTTTCCTACTTCAAATTGTTAAGGGTGCACAAAAAGGGGCACAATACTCCAGATGAGATCTCACTAAACTAGTATACAAAGGCAGAATAACCTGAGGTAATCTACTTTTAATATTCCTCCAAATACAACCCATGACTCTCTGACATTTCTTTACTTTAAAGATAGTATTATTTTCAAACTTTAACTTATTATCTATATTAATACCCAAATCTTTTTCATTTTCTGTCACTTGTATTTGTTCTTTGTTTAATATATACACATTTTTTTGGTTATTATAACCCAGGTGCATAACTTTACATTTCTGTTCATTAAATTTCATTTTATAATTAGTAGCCCAAATTTCCAAATTACTCAGTTCTGCTTGCAATAGGTTGATATTATCAGTAGTGTTAACAACACAACCTATTTTGTAATCGTCCGCATATTTAGAGATCCAGATATTATCAGATGCTTGCAACGATGATGTCAGAATGTTAAATAGAACAGGCCCCAAAACAGAGCCCTGGGGGACACCACTTGTAACACTCGCCCATGATGACATGGCACCTTTAACAGTTGTTTTTTGTCTGCGGTTATATAACCATGAATCTATCCAATTAATTATTTTATATGTAAATTTTAATGTGATTAAATGTTCAATCAAAATTTTATGAGAGACACGATCGAAAGCCTTAGCTAAGTCCAGATAGACTATGTCCACTGGTAGACCTTTGTCTAATGCTTCACTTACATTTTCAAAGAAGCTAAGTTGGTTCGTAAGGCATGATCTACCTTTTGTAAAACCATGCTGTGTCTTATCTTGTAAATTGTTATAGGAAATATAATCTTCCATTCTACGTAGGATTAATCTTTCAAATATTTTTCCAATGACAGATGTTAAGCTTATAGGCCGATAGTTAGACACCTCAGATTTTAAACCTGTTTTATAAATAGGGACTACTACAGCTTCTTTCCATACAGAAACGCATTCTCCAGTTTCAAGGGATAAATTAAACAATTTTCTAAGTGGTCCTAATATTTGTAAGGCAATTTGTTTTAAAAAAGTGGAATGTATTCCAGCTGGTCCTGCTGATGACGTGGTTTTTAAGTTTTGTATTTCAGTTAAAATTTATTTTTCTGTAATAAGTTCTACATTAGCCAGATTTGTATTAGCTGTATCCTTATTTAAGTATTCCTTGTGAGTGAATATATTATGAAAGTATTTATTAAATTCTTCCGCCATTTCAGATTCTTTTGTTAGGATTCCAGAATCTGTTTGTAATGGTCCAATAATTGCTTTAGAGCCTTTTAAGGAACCAATATAATTATAAAACTTCTTTTTATTGTCTAATGTATCAGTAGCCAATTTGAGGTCCATATTTTTTTTTGCTTTCCTTATTTCTAATTTGACTTGATTTGTACATTTTTTATAATGATACCATTTATCTTGAGATGGATGAATTTTATATTTCTTATATTTTCGACGTTTTTGAGTAATCAAACTCTTAATTTTATTATTCCACCAAAGGGGATATCTGTATCCCTTTTTGTATTTTGTTCTATTTGGTACCCATTTGTCCAAACAATATGTAAACTTAGATGAAATACAATTCCAAATTTGATGTACATTAAAATTCTCACATTCCTGATTCCAATCCCAAGAGTTCAGATATTCTTTAATTTGTGTATAATTAGCACCTGTATAGTCCTTAGTTATAGTTATTCCCTTAGTCTCTATAACCCTCGTCTGTATAGAGAATTGGATCATGTTATGATCACTATTACCCAAGGGTTCTAATATTCTAACATCATGAACTAGAGTTCCCATATTAGTCAGCACAATATCAATGATGTTATCATTTCTTGTACCATGTTGAATTATTTGTTCTAAATTTTGATTAATCATTATGTCAAGAAAATCCTTTTCAGTGTTGCCCTTCCACGTGTGCTTACTCCAATCTATATTGGGAAAATTAAAGTCTCCCATAAGTATATAATTTGATTTAGGGTCCAAATCATTAATAGATTTTATAAAGCTAATATTCTGTTCCTTATTTAAATTAGGTGATCTGTAAGCCAAGCAAATACACAACTTACATGATGGTAAAAGGATTTCTGTCCATATTATTTCACTATCAATATTTATCTGGTTATTGGAATTATTACAATGAAATGTGTATTCTTCGGAAATATATAATACAATCCCTCCTCCGAGTTTATCTTTCCGGTTTTTAATTATTTTGTTAAACCCTGGTATATCAATGTTCCAACTATCATCCTGAAACCAAGTTTCAGTAACCCCACAAATAGAAATATTCTCTTTGTGCATTATATATTTTAATTCTTCGATTTTATGTGTCAAGCTTCTAGCATTAAGTAGTAATATTTTTATATCACTAATATTGGAAAGTGAGGATTGGTTATTATTGGCTAGAACACTGGTATTCAGAGGAACAGGGGTAATGTTTCTATGCGTTGATTGGTTGTTATTACTAAATAACTTGCCCCCCCGATACTAGTTTAAATATATATCTAGATAGCAAGTAAGATGCGTCCCTAGTGTATCATTTCCTTTATTACTTAGATGTAATCCATCATAACAATATAAATCATGTTGAAGATAAAAATCTTCCCAATGAGGTATGCAGTGAATCTCCTGTTTTAGTGTCCAGGATCTCAACCAACTATTAAATTTATGTATTTTTTGATTAATTCGTAGATTAGCTTTTGGAATGGGCAATACTTCTGAGATAATAACATCACATCCCAAATTGATCACTGTATTGACTAAAGCAACCATGTCTTTTTCAATCTCCAGAAGAGAATCTTTGTACATATTATTAGTACCCACATGTGTTAGTATGAGGGGATTAGGGCCCAGATCTCGGACCATTGTTTTGCTCATGCGTGTCAAATCTGCAATTTTTGCCCCGCTAAAAGCAGATAAAGTTTGATGTGTTTTATCTGGATTACAAATAGTCCTGTCTAGTTTTTTGATCATGGAATCCCCTATTACCAGTAAATTTCTATGGTGTAGCTGTGTGTTGTTAACAGATTCCATGTTAACGAGAAGTCCACTATTACAGTGTTTGATATCGTGCTTTGTGGTGGAATCTTTACTACCAGTATCTATGTCTAATAGAGTAAATGCCTCTGAGATATCATTTCCTACTAACTGATGTGTGGAAATAGTTTCTAAATCCGTGTCTAATGCTGATAGCATAGAAAATCTATTTGTAAGAGGAATGTCGAATGTTGTGGCATACCTACCTTTTTTAGCTGGTTTTGTACATTGTATATTGTACCACTCTTCATCTCTATCGTAAGGTACATCTTCCTCTCTAATTCTTTTATTTTTATTTATTTTTTTGTTAGGTTCGGATTCGATAGGGTTAAATGTATCTGGGACATGGCATTGAGGGTTAGATGAAATACCAACATGATTGTGTAAGGGTGCAGTCATAGAGAGTGGAGTAGAAGACTCATTATTCCATGTATTCAACTTAGTTCCCAGTCTATCAGCCATATTTCTTTGGCTATTTTCCAAATGTAATAGCCTTTCCATAAAGGAATTTAATTCATTTATTAACTCAACATTATGAATGCATTTGTTACATTCGAAGTGATCTATTGGATTTTCCTGGGTGATTAAATACATCAAGCAATTCCTACATCTAGCAAGGAATTCACCCTCATGTAATGAAATATGATTTGCCATAATTTTATCGTTATGTGCTTTAACTCAAATACAGTCTTATATGTTATTCCTAAGTGCTGCTAACAACACACATCAGTTTTAAGTACAAATATATAACAATGGATGATAGTCCATCAACCAAAGATACATAGGCAGGAAATTACCTTGTTATGAAGACCCAAGGGCCAAGTTAATATCTACAAGGAATCTTTCGTCTCCCCACACTCCCCAAACACGCCTAAACATGCGCTGACGCGCGAGTCTTACATTGACGCTCACACAGACGCTCCGCTTGCTTGCCGTGCAGGGCGCTGTATTTATCTGATCTAAAACCCAGAAGTGCTCTGAGGGTCGTGCTTTGTTCCTAACTCAAAGAGTTCAATTAAAGTTGTAAATTGTGGTCAAAATGTACAGAATCTTATAACAGGGCTTTAGTTTGTCCCAGAGAGTGCTGAATTTAATGTATACTGCAAAATTAGAAATAAGCTGTACACGAAGAACAGCTCCTCTACCAGTTGCTATGGCAACAGGGCTCAAGATGCTACGGAGACGTTACAACTCGTAATAGCGAGTAGGACAGTTTAAAACATAAATTCCAACACAAAATACATATGACATCAAAGTATATCTGAGCAATAAAAGAATAAAATGTCTCAGTAGTATCTCACAGCAGTTATGGGCTAGTGCTCGCCGCAGGGTGCTGTATTTATCTGATCTAAAAACCCCGAAGTGCTCTGAGGGTCGCGCTTCGTTCCTAACTCAAAGAGTTCAATTAAAGTTGTAAATTGCGGTCAAAATGTACAGAATCTTATAACAGGGCTTTAGTTTGTCCCAGAGAATGCTGAATTTAATGTATACTGCAAAATTAGAAATGAGCTGTACATGAAGAACAGCTCCTCTACCAATTGCTGTGGCAACAGGGCTCAAGACGCTACGGAGACGTTACAACTCGCAATAGCGAGTAGGACAGTTTAAAACATAAATTCCAACACAAAATACATATGACATCAAGGTATATCTGAGCAATAAAAGAATAAAATGTTTCAGTAGTATCTCACAGCAGTTATGGGCTAGTGCTCACGCAGGGCGCTGTATTTATCTGATCTAAAGACCCGGAAGTGCTCTGAGGGTCGCGCTTCGTTCCTAACTCAAAGAGTTCAATTAAAGTTGTTAATTGCGGTCAAAATGTACAGAATCTTATAACAGGGCTTTAGTTTGTCCCAGAGAATGCTGAATTTAATGTATACTGCAAAATTAGAAATGAGCTGTACACGAAGAACAGCTCCTCTACCAGTTGCTATGGCAACAGGGCTCAAGACGCTATGGAGACGTTACAACTCGCAATAGCAAGTAGGACAGTTTAAAACATAAATTCCAACACAAAATACATATGACATCAAGGTATATCTGAGAAATAAAAGAATAAAATGTCTCAGTAGTATCTCACAGCAGTTATGGGCTAGTGCTCGCCGCAGGGCGCTGTATTTATCTGATCTAATACCCCGGAAGTGCTCTGAGGGTCGCGCTTCGTTCCTAACTCAAAGAGTTCAATTAAAGTTGTAAATTGCGGTCAAAATGTACAGAATCTTATAACAGGGCTTTAGTTTGTCCCAGAGAATGCTGAATTTAATGTATACTGCAAAATTAAAAATGAGCTGTACATGAAGAACAGCTCCTCTACCAGTTGCTATGGCAACAGGGCTCAAGACGCTACGGAGATGTTACAACTTGCAATAGCGAGTAGGACAGTTTAAAACATAAATTCCAACACAAAATACATATGACATCAAGGTATATCTGAGAAATAAAAGAATAAAATGTCTCAGCAGTATCTCACAGCAGTTAACAAGCAGTTAGTAAGGGGAGTTCGGTGGCTGGGCGGGGCGATGGGGTGATCATGCCAGTTGAAGCTTTTTTTTTCTGGACACTTGTGCTTTAGTGGTGCTTAGTGTCAATCGGGGACTTGAGTGCATAGGAGATGGGGCTGGGTGGGGGGCTCATTGGGTCGAAATGTCTTGTTGTAGGGGGACATGGAAGGGGTATCCTGAATTCTAGAATAGTTCGATATCTGCAGGAGATGGGAGTTACTTGGGGGGTGAGTTATAAGGGGGTGGAGGGAGGGCAAGGGGTAGTTCAAGTTACTAGTTTTGTTGCTATTGTTAACTTGTTTCTAGATGCAATCGATGATGCAAATGTTATTTGTGTAGTACACTATAATAAGGATCACAGGGGCTGGATTAAGGGTACTCTGGAGATGGGGAAAGATAGCAGGCTACAGGGTGCTGAATGGAATGGGAAACCTTCATGTGAAAATCATGGCTAATTTGTCAGGTGTCAATGTCATTTCGTGAAATGTCAAAGGAATAACAAGCCCAGTAAAGAGAACATCACTTTTGACTGCTCTAAAGAGGACAGGCGCGCAGGTAGCCTTATTGCAAGAAACCCACCTGACGGACATAGAACACACTAAGCTTGTTCGGGATTGGGTGGGGAAGTGCTATGCGGCTTCCTTCTCCTCCCATAAACATGGGATAGATAAACTGTTGCATAAAAACTTTCCCTTTGAAGTTTGGAGGGTGGTGCATGACCCAGAGAGAGGCAGGTACATATTTCTCACCGGACTGTTAAGGGGAGAAATGGTTACGTTTAGGTGTATCTATGCCCCGGTGGTGTAAGAACCGCAGTTTTTCACCTCTTTGCTTGACTTGCTAATAAAAGAACAATTCCCTGGGCTGATTTATGGGGGGGGGGGTTAATTTATTTATTCATTACAAATTGGGTTTACAACCTTTGAGACAGAGACTCATTTACAAAGGCACCCCGTTGTGGGGGGGGAGCAGATATCAAGACAGTTATCAAAGTGCAGATTAAAACAGAGGATAACACTACAAGTGCAGTAAAAGGAACATTTAACATAGATACACTTAGGTTACATAATGTAGTAGTTTGCATGTTACTTAGGTTACATAATGTTACAAAACTGTGAGTTACACTCATGGATATAGTAGGTTCTCAGAGAAGACAGTGGGTTACATCCCTGTTTGGACCTAGTGGGGAAGGGGTAGGTCTGGGGGAGGGAGAGGCTGTCCAGTGGACGTTGTTTGAGCCAGGGGGCAATTAGACCATGGACGCCCACATGGACCACTCGGAAGGAAAGGGAATAGCGTCAGGAATCATGGCCCAGAGGCAGCTAGGGATGGCAGACCTAGACTTGGTGGATGGGTGGCGTACAACCAATCCAGGAGCTAGGGAGTACACATTCTACTCCAACACACATAAAACCTGGTCTCGTATAGACTATATCTATTTGCCCAGGAGTTGGATAGGAAGGGTACAGGATATATCCCACAGCCCTATTCATATTTCTCATCATGCCATGGTAATTTTGAAACTGACCTGTAAAGAGATGTGGGAGGCACCCCTACAATGGAGTCTTCCCACGTATACAGTATGTCTAAAAATCAGGCCTTTAGGGAGGCAGAGAAGGCCTTCATGAAGGGGTGCTATCATAGCCTACATGGCAAGATTGAGGTGGCAGAAAAGGGACAAATGGCTGGAGTTAGAAAGTCAATTAAAAGATTTAGAGAAAGGAGTGGCAACGGGGGAGCAAGGAGAGGCACCTAAGTTGTTGATGGTAGCAAGGGATGCTCTAAATACACTGCTGCAGGAAGAAGCCAGTAGGACCTGGTTCTATTGTCAGAGGCATGTTTTTGAATGGGGAAATAAGCTTGGGCCATTATTAGTAAGGTTAATGAAGGGGGTAAGGGCATAACATGTGTTTTAGGAATTAAGGACAGAGAGACGAGACTCTGCACGGATCCTGGAGGTAAAGGAGAACATTTTCAGACCTTTTATGAAGGCCTGTACAGAGCAGAACATAAGGGGAAAGAAAACCAAATACAAAGGTTCCTAGCAGGCCTTCAGCTGCCTGTAACCTCTATAACTCAGACAGAACAACTAGGTCAGCCTATTACAAGGTCTGAAATCCTAGGGGCCATACAGAAGCTGCAACAGGGGAAAGCTAGCGGTCCAGATGGCTTCCCAACAGAGTACTATAAGATTCTAGGGAGCCAGGTGGCAGAGGCACTGAGTAGGCTTTTTGAGACAGAAGAGGAAGGGGATGCCCCAGAACTACCAGATACCTGTTATGACGCTACCATCTGTCTGATACCCAAGCCCAGTAAGGATGGCATGAATTGTGTGGCATACAGACCTGTCTCCCTGCTTAATTCTAATTTAAAGATCTTGGCCACAGTGCTGGCTATCAGGTTGGAAAATATATTGCCAGAACTGATTCACCCAGACCAGACCGGGTTCATCAAAGGCCGCCAATCATATTATAATATGTGCAGGTTACTTAATATAATATGTTGGGCGAGTACAAAGCAAAAGAAAGTGGGTATTGTCTCAATGGATGCAGAAAAAGCATTCAACAGAGTGGAGTGGGAATACCTCTTTGAGGTGATGGCCTGGTTTGGTCTGGTTGAATCTTATGTGGGTGTGGTGAAGGCCATGTATAAAAAAACGAGGGCTCGAGTCTTGGTTAATGGGGGTCTTTCTAGATGGTTTGATCTAGAGAGGGGAACTAGGCAGGGTTGCCCCCTATCACCACCTCTTGTTTGCTGTGGTATTGGAGCCTCTTGCACTGGCAGTGCGGCAAAAGGAACAAGTGAGAGGGTTTGCTGAGGCTCGGGGTTCTGTGCATAAGATCGCATTATATGCCGACGACATGCTATTATTTGTTAGGGACCCACAGAGGTCCATGGTGCCGCTGCTGTCCCCTATCAAAGAATTCACCAACTTCTCTGGCTATAGGATGAACTTGGAGAGGTCGGAAACGATGTGTTTCCCAGATGAGGACAGGACACTAGGGGGGGCTGGGGCTCAAGGTTGTGCAGAATGGTTTCAGATATCTGGGGATGTGGATAGGATGGAAACTGGGGGTGCTATATCATCTAAACTTCCCCTACTTGATTAAAATGGTGCTTGGGAATCTCAGGAGGTAGGCACAACTTCCAATCTCATGGCTGGGAAGGATTAATGTGATTAAAATGAACATCCTTCCCTGGATTCTATACCCCATGCAAATGTTGCATCTGGGATTAACAAAGGGGGATGTCAAGCGAATGGAAGCAGGATTTTCAGAGTTTATATGGCGTGGGAAAAAGCCACGAATCAGCCTTAAGAGACTTAAGGTAGAAAAGAGTAGGGGAGGCCTTAACTTTCCAGACCTGGGTAATTACTTTCTGGCTATACAGCAGACAGGGATTGTGGATTGGGTGCATAGATCACCGGTTGCTAGCTGGGTGGAGCTGGAGCAGTGGGGGGGTCCCAGGGAGGCTCACAGCTTACTTGCATAGTAAAGGGCTCAGGGCTTATAGAGCATTGAGAAACGGTAACCCACTGGTTCGGGCAGCACTTGAGGCCTATGAAATGCTCGGGAGGCAAAAGATGTGTGCGCAGGGAGAAACCTTACTGCTGCCAGTGGCTAAAAATCCCTTCTTCTTGCCAGGAATGGAGGACAATGATTTCAGTGAATGGGAGATACGAGGAGTGAAAACTGTGGGCAATTTAGTAGTGAAAGGGGAATTCTGCACCTTTGAGGCCATTAAGCAGTGGTTGCATCTAGAAGGACCCCATCTATATAGATTTCTGCAGGTCTGGAATTTTGTAGGAAGACTAGGCAGAGAGGCTCGGAAGGGCTTGAAACCAGACCCGGTAGAGCAGCTGGTGTATCATGTTGGGAAGAATCTTAAGGGAATACTAGGTAAGGCTGCTAATCAGGGCAAACAGGGCCTGCCGGATTTGACTAAGAACACAAGGGTGCTGTGGGAAAGAGATCTGGAACAGAACATTTCGGAAGAAAATTGGAGGGTGGTGCTGGAGATGCCAGGAGGAATAATGGTCTGTAACAAGTTCAAAGAGGCTTTTTTCAAATTCCTGCATAGATTGTATTACCCCCCCCCCAGCAACTGTTCATAAAGCTCACCCATCAGTTTCCCCTATATGTGGTAGGTGTGGAAGGGAAACAGGTACATATATTCATTGTTTCTGGACCTGTTCAACTTTGGTACAGTACTGGGAGGATGTGATTACAGAGGTAGCCCAGATAGCTGGTCTGCCACTGAAAAGGGACCCCTTGACCTGTTTATTTGGAGTTGAAGTGGTAGAGGGACGGGAATGGCTTCCGCTTCACAGATGGATGAGAGTCTTGTTTCTTTTGGCTCGTCCTTGCATCCAGAACACTTGGGTTTCAAGTGCCAGGCCCACAGTTTCTCTCTGGCGCCAGGCAACGGTGTGCGCCTTAGCACTGGAGAGACTGATGTATGCTGTCCAGGATAGGGAAGAGGCCTTCCTGGGTGAGTGGTCCCCCTTCCTTTCTTCACTAAGCATGGCCGAGAATATGGTACTGAGGTCAGGAATGAGCACCTGAGTCATGGAGGGGTATAGCCTCATGGAGGCTTTTGACTAACAGAAGGCCCCTGATGGCCCCAAGTGGGAGGGGGATGGTATGTGTATGCAAGGCCTATTTAAAGGAGAAGATTGTAATGTAATGAGGAAATGTGACCCTTTTTTATCTTTTGTAGATAAGCTCTATTTGCACATCTGATTGCATCTATTTGTTTGTTTGTTTGTGTATTGTGCGTCTCTGTTCACAAAGAAACTTAATAAAGAGATTATTCAAAAAAAGTTGCTCTTGAGTTATGTGCTGCTGTTAAATAGAAAATCTGCATCTGATTTGCTAGATCCAATATTTGAGAACTGCAAAAAGTACAAGTACACTACTTTTGTTTAAGGTTGCCCAATGATCTGACACAATTCCAAGTATAAATGTGTCATAGTCTAAATATTGAAAGGGGAGACATATCCAATTAGTCTTCACAATTTTCCAGAAATCTATTATGTAAGGGAATTCAAAAAATAGGTGTGAAATTGTCTCTGGAGTTGTAGTACAACTTGGCGTTGGACAATATATTTCAGCAGTTTGTTTGTGCTTTAAATTGTTCTTCACGTTTATTTTTCCTTGTGCTCCTAGCCATACAATATCCCATGTCTTATTCTGGATTCTAGCTTCTGTAAGCATCTGGCAGATCTTCCTTTTTTCTGTTTTATTCTTTCCTTCAAAGGGTTCTGCTATAAAATGATGTTCTACAATCTGTGTATATACATATATTCTAGTTCAAGTGTTTAAATATACGTTTTCCCCACCCCACTGTTTTAATTTATCTATACTGTATTTTAAATGTTTAGGTAAACCAAAAGTTTTGAGATTTTTGGATAACATAGTGTTCTCACCCCAGTTATTTAGGATATGTTGTATTTTTTCTGTTTTCCAAATCACCCAGGGTGGGTTTTCATTTCTTAGAATGGGGATCAAATATGTGAAAAAAAATACTATGATAAAACACAATAGGGGTAATCATACCAAGCCCTCCCTTGTTTTTATCTAAATAAGTGATGCCTCTCTTAATATTTATTTATTTATTGAAAATGTTTCACCAGGAAAGGCACGCTGAGCAACAAGATGCTCGTCTCACGGTGCGACCGGGGGGGGGGGGTACAGAGGAGGCAGGTAAACATACAGTAGTTGAGTTTAGCAGTAATGCAATACAGACAATGTACATGGATTGAAGGTATTACATATGAACTTGTTACATAAGGAGTGCAGTACAGAACAATGATCATCAATGACAGGGTATACATAACATAGGTATAAGGCAAGATAAGAGCAATACAGAACTTGCACATCAGGGAGAGGGTGAACATACCATGGTTACTCTATGAGGGAATACATTAGTTACGTAAGTGCCAGTAGCACGCTAGTGTGCCAGGACAGAACTTGAGTGCCAGTAGCAGACTTGAGCTGCAGTGGGATGCACAGTTGCCTGAAGGAGTTGGACAGCAAGATGGGGGGTAGTGGAGGAGAGAACTAGTATGCATTAGGAGCGTAGGGGGTAGGTTTAGGCAAGGTGAGAGGGAGGGAGAATGGTATTGATTGCTGAGGGTAGGGCAGAGGAGGGTATGTTAGATAGGGAGGGAGGGAGATAGGGGAGATGTAGGGTGAGAAAGGGTAAGCTTGAGTGTAAGTCGTGAGGCAGTATAAGCCAGTCAATTAGGCGATTGCCAGGCCACTGGTCAGGCTCTGGGGGCAACTTGGGGGAGAGAGGTACCAAGTGGAGGGGCTCAGGGGCAGTTGCAATTTGTTGCGAGGAAGTTAGAGAGGCAGAGGATAAGAGTATTTGGACGATGAATGGCGGATCTGGGCTGGTGAAGCCATTCCAGAGTTTAGGGAAGAGATAGAGGCCGATTGGCGTGGTGGTCGCCGATTGGGGATGGATAATAGCCTTGTATCAGTGGACCTGAGGCGTGGGTAGGGGGAGTGGGAAGATAGGGAGGATGCTAGGTAGGTGGGAGGAGCTGAGCCAGAAGTTGGAAGCGAATTTTACAGTGTGGATTAGGTGCCGGTTGCTCAGGGCTGGCAGGGCCAGTGAATGGCAGAGCTCGCAGTGATGTGAGCGGGAGGGGGCATTGAGGGCAAAGCGGCAGAACGCATTAAAGAGGGGGTCCAGTCTGGCTAGGGTGGTCTTTGAGGCAGAGCTGTAGACTACGTCACAGTAGTTGAAGGTGGGTAGAATCATTTTCATGACTAAATCACGCGAGAGGCAGGAGCGGTTCCTGTAGAGGGCCCCAAGATTTGGGCACAGTTTTGAAGTGATGGCATCTACGTGTGTGGTAAAGGACAGGTGGCGATTGAGGCAGACCCCTAGATACCTAAAGGAGGGCACGTCTTCAAGGATGGTGTTGTTTAGGGTATGGAAGATCAGAGGGTGGGTGAGTTTGGATAGACGCTGTCTTGTACTGAAAGTCATAGAGATGGTTTTCTTGGCATTTAGGGAGAGTTGGTTGGTATTGAACCAGTGTTGGATTTTGTTGAAATCTGTTTGTAGTTTGGAAGTGAGTTCTTCGTAGGTCCGGCCAGAGGTAAAGAGGACCGTGTTGTCCACATACATGTGGATCGCGGAGGAGGAGCATGAATTTGGCAGATCATTTAGAAGGATGGAGAATAGGATGGGACCAAGAACTGAGCCTTGGGGAACACCGGTGGTGATAGGGAGAGGGGGGGAGATGTGGTCAGCTATTTTAGTGGATTGGGTTCTATTTAGTAGGTAGGCACTGAACCAGTTTGTGGCAGACTCTGCTAACCCAGCCCCTGATAGGGGGGATAGTAGGATAGAGTGGGATACCGTGTCGAAAGCTTTAGCTAGGTCAATGAAAATAGCGGCTGTGATTAGCCCTTTATCCATCCCAGTGAGGATGGAGTCTGTGAGTCTTAGTAGGAAGGAGGTAGTAGAGTGGTGTTTTCTGAAGCCGGACTGAAATGGCATGATGAAGTTCGTTTCTGAGAGAAAGTGGGAGAGCTGGGATAGAACTAGGTGTTCTTGGAGTTTGGCGAGGGCGGGGAGGAAGGAGATGGGATGGTAGTTAGTAGTGGAGGAAGGATCACCACCTTTTGGAAGGGGTAGGACAGTGGCATGCTTCCATACAGAGGGGAGTGACTCGGTGGTGAAAGATAGATTTAATAGGGCGGCTAGGGGAGTAGCAATGGCTGGGGCAGAAAGGAAGAGGAGTTTGTTATCGAGACCATCGGGGGATTTGCCTTTGGAGGGTTCAGGAGTGTAGGACATCTAAGGTTTCTGTGGGGAGATGGGTCTGAAGGAAAAGGGTTCCTACCAGTTGGCAGGGGGATAGATGACTTGGGGGGCAGATGTGGTTATAGATGTGTGGGGGGTGGGCGAGGTTGCTGGAGGTAGGGAATCGAGGAGGGTTTGGGCACAAGTAGTGAAATAGGAATTAAACTCGGAGGCTACCTTCAGGGGGTCGGTGAGGAAAGTCCCTTGGATGAGGATAAGAGGTGGAGGGTTTGCTGTTTGAGGGGTGAAAAGAGAGTTAATGACTTTCCAGAATTTAGAAGGTTTCCCAAGATTTGCGTTTAGGGTGTTGTTGAAATATTTGGCCTTAGCTAAGTGGATGGCCTTTGTGCATTTGTTGCGGAGCATGCGGTAGGTGACCAGGTTGCTTGGGAGGGGCGTAGATTTGTAATTATGCCAGGCCTTGTCACGGGCTTGTTGGCAAGCTATCAACTCAGGGGATCTCCAGGGTAGATGAGACCCATGGACTCTTGCCCGGCACAGGGGGGCGTGTTTGTCCCAGGCAGTGTGAAAGGTGTCCTGAAAATGCATAAAGGCCGACTCCATGTTAGAGCAGTCTGTGCTTGGGACCCAGTTTGAATGAGAGAGATCTTCCAGGAGGGGAGAGAGGTTAAGAGATTTGTATGAGCATTGGAAAATAAATTTGGGAGGGGATTTAACTCTGTGGATTTTGCGGACCAAGTAGATTAGGTAGTGGTCACTAATGGAATTGGGAAGGAGGCCCGAGCTGATGACGTGATGTGGATGGGATGTAAGCGCCCAGTCTAGTAGTGAGTGATTACCGGAATTATAGTTAGAGCGGGTGGGTTCCATAATGGTTTGGGTAAGGTTGGGAGCGGTTATCTCTGTTTAGGTTTTGTTAAAAGTGGGAGCTAACCAGTTGTGGTTAAAGTCTCCCATGACGTATAGTTCACCCAACTGGGCATGGGAGGAGAGTTGGCACAGTAGGTCTGTGACTATTGTGGTTGGAGTGCCTGGGCAACAATAAATGCCAGCCACGAAGATGGGTAAGGAGGAGGGAGGGGACAGCTTTACCATGAGAAGCTCATAAGCTTTGGGTTCAGCTTTTGTGAGAGAGTCAGTGAAATGAAGGGCTGATCTGATGTAGATAGCCACCCCTCCTCCTCTGGTGGGCCGGTCTTGCCTTATGGTAGTAAAACCAGGAATGGCAATGGTGTTATCAGGTAGGCTGGCATTTAGCCAGGTCTCAGATAGGATAATTATGTCAGGGGCATGTTGGGCGGCTAGAACCTGAAGCTGATCGAGCTTAGGGGCTAGGCTATGAATATTTAGGTGGAGAAGGCGTAGGCCTCTGGGGAGGTAGCCTGGTCGAGTGTCGGAGGTGGCTTTGGCTGAGGGGTTAGGTAAGGGGTGGTCTGGGCCTGGGGTTAGGGTAGGGCCGGGGTTAGGGTGAATATCCCCTGCAGCCAGAAGGAGTAGGGCAATGGTTAGGTGGCAGCATAGGACCCAGAGAGACTGGGATTCACTGTACACTGGCCGGGGGCATCAGTATGGGGTGCAGTGTGGAGGGAGAGGGAACTGGAGTGGGTGAGAGAGGCCAGAAGGCAGCCGAAGGAAAAGACTGAGGAGGAGAGTGGTGAGGGGAAATGGGACCAGGAGATAGCTGGGAGAGATGAAGAGGATTTAAAGGGGATATATGTAGAATGGGTCAGGGTTACCGGTGGGGGGGGGGTGCTGGGAAACAGCTTAGTGGGGGAATTAGGATGGGAAGGGACAGTAAAATGGGGGAGAGCATAAGTACAAGGGTTGTTGGTGGGGCCATTTTACCAGATTTGGGGAAGAGGAGCCCTAGCATAGTGCCTTAGTAGTAGGTGGGTGAGGGGTTTTAGATATCCTGGTTGCCCCTCAGAAAGTGTAGATACCACTTTGGAGTAGTGGTACTGTCACGGACTCTGGTGGACAGGGTTCAAGGCCCTGGCAGGGCAGTTGGGATAGGACTTGGCTGAAAGCAGGGATCTGGGTACTTGCTGGCTTAAAAGCAGTCTGGTTTGGGCCTGAAAACAGGGTTGAAATAGCGACTCCTAGTGGTCATAAGGGGTTAGTAATAGAGTGGGTGTGGTCAGGCGATATGGCATGTGCAGGGTGAGGTGTGGGCAGAGGCTAGGGGTGGGAGTAGGGAGAGAAGTAGGCAAGCTGGTAGACAGGCTACAGGAGGTAGGAGGGGATTCTAGTGGGGAGTCTGAGGTGGAAAGGACAGAGGGTCCCTCTAATGGCTAGCAGATATAACCTGCAAATGGGAAAGTGGGGACTTAAAATAATGAAAGGGAGGAAGTGATGTCATAGAGCAGTGCCTATATAGGTAATGATGTAATGAAAGGGAGGAAGTGATGTCATAGAGCAGTGCCTATATAGGTAATGACGACCCAGGGTGGGTGGGTGGAGGGAGCACTGTAGGCTTCAGGGCTGGTTGCTGTGGGGCTTAGACGGCTTGCCCATACACAAGAGAAAAAACAGCCTAATATTTTTAATTCCAGCTGTTTAGGCATAGGAAAGATATGGCTGATGTATGGGGACATTGGTATTAAATATGTTTTAATAACATGAATTCTTTTTAGTTTCCCCATGTTCCATTTTTGCCATAGTGCTGTCCAAGGTAGTGCTGTGTCAAGTTTGTTTTTCCAGTTTAATTCCGACATATAACTGGGTCCAAAATGTCCTTGAAATGTTTTTCCTGTCTATCATCTGTGCCTGTTATTAAACAAAAACTTCTGGAATAATTAAGTTCTGCCCTTGTAACTTGAGAGAATGTCTGTAAAACCTGTAGAGTGTTTTCTCTTGAAATAGTATCTCTCACTGTCAATACTAAATTGTCAGCATATGCACATATTTTGACAGAGTTTGAATTTGAAAGCTATACTCCAGTTATGTCTGTGGAGGTGTTCAAAATCCTGATTACTGGGTCCAAGGTGATAATGCAGAGAATAGGGCTCACGGGGGCAGCCGTGTCTCTCCCCCGTTTACTGCTCTCTTTTGTCCTAACCATCCTTGCAGTGGTGGTATTAGAGTTGCATTAATATATTTCTGAAGCCATGGAATGAGTTTTATGGGTACTCCATATTTGTTTAAACACAGCCATACAAAATCATAAGACACTGTCAAATGCATGGGATTGATCTAGGCTTAGAATATACGGTTTAGTATGTGTTTCTTGACTATATTCTACTATTTCTCATAAGAGAATTCACTTGTCAGTTATTTTCCGTTTAGGAACTGTACACATCTGAGATTTATGAATCATATGGGGCAGTGTATTTATCACTCTATTGCTTAATATTTTAGCCAGTATTTTGAGGTCTACATTAAGAAGTGTAATAGGCCTCCAGTTTTTAAGTAACGTTTTGTCCCCTTTTTATGTTTGCTTGCACGCATGTGCAAGAAACATAGTGCCTTCATCGGAGATTTCGGAGGTGTGTCACCTCCTCCTCCAATTCAGGCACTGTGCTGGCAGGCGCGGCCCCTGTAAGCCAATGCATTTTGGAGCTGTCTATGACACGCTCCAAAATGCAGTAACACTCTGAGTTGAAAGGGGAGCTACGGCGAGTGAGCAGTGACAGAAGCTGCTCACGCGCAGCTCCCCCGCAGCTGCCACAGGCGCAAGCGCGCCCCGCACGCAGCAGCATATAGCCGACGGGTGCCCAATCCCCATCGGGCTCAGCTGCATCGCCTCGACCCCCAACGAAGTTGATGCCACGCTGGGAGCCCACCCCAGCATGGCAATCCGCCATGTTGCCGGCATGGGGTGCCCAACTCCTACCGGCTGAACGCACTTTTCCCCAAAGTCCTGTGCCACGCCTGAGCCCATCTCAGCATGGCAAACGTCCCGCTTGTTTTTTTTTTTTTTTTGCCGACGGGGTGCCCAACTCCCGCCGGCTGAACTCCCCCAGTCCTGGTGCATGCTGGGAGCCCACCCAGCATGGCAAGCGGTCCTAATAACGCTTTTTTTGTTTTGCCCTGTAAAACAAAGCGGTCTCCATGACGTCTCCGAACCCTCCCACAACCCGCACCCACCCACTGTGCACCCAGCCTCCCACCCCCTCACCCCATACTTACCTCCAGACGCGCGACGATCTTCGGTGGACCGGGAACACGTCTGCACTCTTCAAAGCCGACCGCGAACTGAGGAAATGCCGGTAAGCTGTATAATGGGCTAGATAGGAGGGGTTCAACTTTATTGCATATCTCAGGCATTTTTGGGAATTTTTGCACCAAATTTTCAACATGGGGTTTTGGGACCCCTTCTCATGAATGATGTCACTGTCATGGCGTTATTCGGGCTGAAGGGTGATTTCGCGCAGTGACTGTGCAGTGACTGCGAAATCACCTCGGGACCAATACCACCATGACAGTTACATCATTCATGAGAAGGGGGCCCAAACCCCATGTTGAAAATTTGGTGCCAAAATTAAAAAAAGTGACTGTTTAACGAGCGTGCGTTGCGCAGTTCCTACACAGGCTCGTAAGTTCGCGAAATTTAAATATTTTCACTCCAGATTTTCAACATTGCCATTTCACCACACTGTCTTATGAGTAGTACAGCTGTCATTTTTCACATCTCACCCAAAATGTGTTTCCTCCCTTGTAGCGCCAGAATGGCGCTGATCGGTGTCTTGAAATCAATATGCGGGACAAATTAAGATAATCACAGTGACACTTTTCATGAGCAGAGGTCTTGAAATGGCTATGTTGAAAATTTGGTGAAAAAATTCCTAAAATGACTGTTTCTGGCGTCGTTAGCAGTTCCTCACGCGCTCATAGGTTTGCAAATTTTCAATATTTCCACTCCAGATTTTCAACATTGCCATTTTCCACACCTTCTTATGAGTAGTACAGCTGTCATTTTCATCTCACCCAAAGCGTGTTTCCACCCATGTAGCGCACAATGGCGCAGTCGCTAGCGAACTCAGTGTATAGGACACATTAAGAAAATCACAGTGTCACTGTTCATGAGCAGAGATCTTAAAATGGCAATGTTGAAAATTTGGTGACAGAATTCCTAAAATGACTGTTTCTTAGTGTATGCGTTGCACAGTTCCCACGCCTTCGTGAGGTTTGCGAATTTTCAATATTTCCACTCCAGATTTCCAACATTGCCATTTTCCCACCTCCTTATGAGCAGTACAGCTGTCATTTTCACATCCTGCCCAAAGCGTGTTTCCCACATGTAGCGCATTAATGAGTCGGTGTGCAAACTCAATGTATGGGACACATTAACAAAACCACAGTGACACTGGTCACGAGCAGAGGTCTTAAAATGGCTATGTTGAAAACTTGGTTGAAAAATGCCTAAAATGACTTTTCTGACGTCGTTGCACAGTTCCTATGCATGCTAATAAGTTTGCAAATTTAATATTTTCCTCTAGATTTTCAACATGTCCATTTTATTAAACTTCCTTATGAACAGTCCAGCTGCAATTTTTCATATGTCTCCCAAAATGTGTTATTGCATGTGGCGCACAATGGTGCTGTTGGTGTCTTGAAAGCAATGTTTAGGACAGATTAAAAAACTCACAGTTACACTGTTCATGAGCAGAGGTCTTAAAATGGCTATGTTGAAAATTTGGTGACTAAAGTCCATAAAATGACTGTATTCACAGTGAGCATTGTGCAGTTTCCACGCATCCTCATTAGTTCATGACTTTGTAATATTTTCAGTCCAGATTTTCACTAGTGGCATTTTTCACACTTCCTTATGAACAGTACAGCTGCCATTTTCACAACATGGCGAGAGTGCGTTTCACACTTTCAGTGCAGAGATGCGTGGTCGCTGTGGGAAATCATTGTTCGGCACAGATAAAGAAAATCACAGTGACACTGTTCATGATCGGAGCACCAAAATGCCTGAGTTGACAATCTGCTATAAAACATCCCCAAACCTACTTATATACAGTGTCGTTGCAGTTTTCTATCTTGCTCGTGACTTCACCTTTTTTTAAATATTTTTACTACACATTTGCAACATAGCCATTTTACACCTCCCCATGAAAAGTACAGCTGTCATTTTTACAGCCTGTTCGGAATATTTTTGCACCTGTGTTGCTAAATCCCGTAGTCACTGTGCATAAGCAGCTGGCTACCAAACTGATATTCCCCCTGTTCATGAGGGGTGGGGTCACAAACCAAACATGTTGAAAATTTGGAGTTAAATACCAACTAATGCCTGAGGTATTAGGCTTTTCAACTAAATCGCCCAACCCTATAGAGAATGACAGGAATCAGGGGTGTGACTTGGGATTCTTGCCTGTGATGCTCGTGCCATTCCACCCTGCAGTCACTGAGAGGCATCGAGGTATGCCTTGGGCTCTTGACTAAACTTCACCCCATTCTCCTATATCGCACCCATCTCACTGTATTTCCTAATGAAATTGGGTGCGCGTATGAGACCAAAGACCCCAAGGAACACGTCACACTTGTCAGTCTCTGCAGAGTGGGGTGTGGTGAAATGACGTGGCCGTTATGCCTGACGACCCAAATGCACACCCCAATGCCTGTCACTCTCTGCAGGGTGGTGGTGGGGTTGGCTTCAGTTCAATAATTCACTGCCATTCCTATTACGCAGCTCTGTAACTTCTACACTACCACTGCCAATGCCAGTAAGCAAACATTCGGCATTGACAAATGCTTGTTTAAATAGCAGGGATAAAATCCTTACATTCATTTCTGTAGGAATTTCATCTTTCTGTGGCACAGAATTATATACCTGAACTAATTCTTCTGGACAATGTTCCCATAGTCATTTAAAGAACCCTGAAGATAAACCATCTATACCAGGGGCTGTGTTTATTTTTAAAGTTTTAATAACCCTTTCTACTTCCTGTCTAGAGATTGCTGCTATTAGCATCTCTATTTGTTCTTGGGATATTTAAGGTAGGTCTATACTATTTATCCATTCTTGTACTAAGTCATTTTTAGGGAATTCTGTCCCAAACAATTGTTTAATAAACTTGTCAATTTATTGTAGGCTGCCTATTTTATGAGTAACCATTTGTCTAGTGTCCATCTGTAATTGTGAAATATTTTTATTTTGAACCCTATTTTTACAGTTTTCATAAGGATTAATGATACAAGACTTACCCTGAGTACCACATTTTTGTTCTTCTTCTAGAGTTAAGAATCTATTGTATTGTAATGTTTTTAATTCTTCTTTTATAATATTAATTTGATGTGTAGTATTCTAATACTTTTACATCTTTCTTGTAGAAACTGTAACTGGGTCCTTAATTCTCTGTATCTTTTTTGTTTAGTATCATTCTGTTTTCTAGATATGCTTTTGAGGTAATTTGTAAAGTTTTAGTTCGTTTTTTTTTTGTTTTTTTTTTGTTAACCGGGTAAGTGCAGTAGACAAATCCTGCCTATTTTCACGCACGACCCGGGGGAGGGGGATACAGATGAATGCCAACTGACCGTGAACCAGATTAAGTTGTTTGTGGTATTTTTAGTGAACGAGGGAAATTTGGCCAGGACACCAGGGAAATTCCCCTACTCTTCGGCTGCTTGCGGCCAGTAGAGGGCTCCGCTGCAGAATGGCAGACGGAGGACGGACATGCGAAGTACAGGACGTGTCTCTGGAAGCTCCTGCTACTGCAGGTGCAGATTTTGTGGAGACGATCAGGGAAACTGTCCCGGCGAGTGGGACCTTGGCTGCTGACATGTCGGGAGTACTTGAAAAAGAAACTAGCGGTGGGCTAGTTCGGGAGAATGCATCGGACAGTATCATTCTTGTGGACGACCGGGTTGCTTCACAACAGACGCCTTCACAAGCTGGGACTTTTTCTGGCCTGGGTCTTGTTGTTTCTCCGGACCCTGTAATGCGGATGGAACTTCCAGGTATGGTGTCGGGCCTTCCTGAGCAGTCAGCTGTGCTACAGATGCCGGCTAATGTTGCTACCACTTCTCAAGTTTTACGCAAACAATTTGGGCTTTCTTCAGACTCTACAGATTTTTTGATGGACTGGTCAGCAGATGACACCCTTGCTAAATCGGGATGGATGCGATCGACTTTGGGGATTTGGATTCCTGACCCGAACTGGGGGGACAGTGGGCCTACAACCTCTTCTCCACAGCATGCCAACAAACTGAGCTCAGGTATTTCTTCAGGACTTGATTCTTCCAGTGCTACTTTTAGTAACGGTGCGCACCATATGCAGGGGGAGTCTGAGGCCAGTTCTGGCCCTAGTACGTCCTCGGGGGGGGGAAGGGAGGTCTCTCTCAGAATACTACTGATTTGGGGAGCTCTAAACATCTTTATATGGCAGATTTGTTTAAAAACAAATTAGAGCAGGCCCCCCGGAGAAACGCAGTACGTTTAAGGTACAAGGGTGGGCTTTCTACTCACCTGGATAGGTATTATATTGTTAACCATTTGCTTAGGGGATCTATGCATTTTCTTCCCTCAGATTTGTATGCTCTAATCCATGTTTCAGGGGAAGACTCCTTCGATATTAGTTTTAGGCTCAATAACAATTTAGAGAAATTTGGGAAAAATATTCTGCCCTTAAAAACACTCTTTATGGACACCCTTTTTTGCTATCCCCTTAACTAGGCCACAAATCAGGTACATGACGATTATGTTCCGTAATGAAGGGGTAAATGTCAGTGACATTTACCACTGACTACAAAAGAGATGTGATATTCTGGGACCCCCTGAAGCCCTAGTGGATTTAGAGGGTGGTTGGACTGGGGGGTGGAAATTTAAGGTAAAGTTGTTCCAGGTAAATTCTGATATCATCCACTTGCCTAATAGTTTTTTTTTAGGTAAAGACAGGAGGGTTTGTTTTTACAGTGGCCAACCCAGGGCTTGCTATAAATGTAGCTCACGCACGCATATTAGCAGCTCCTGTGACTTGCTCAAATGTTCTCTTTGTGGTGGCTATGGTCATTCGGTAGATTTATGTGAGAACATTTTTCAGTACAACCTCTGTGATGCAAAAAGCCATGCCTTTCACCAATGCCCATGGGCTAAACAAAATAGGCAAGAGGGTTGGGATCATGATGACCTGGTTTCTAAGGCACAGGGAAAAAATCAGGGTCCTCTTCCTTCTGGCCCTCATTCTGAGAATACCCCTGTCACTAACCCTCCTACGGTAGCCCCTTTTACTGTATCTGAGCCTTTAGACCAACCTCCCCTGGCAATTGCACGGGACTCTGTACCTACCCACTATACACACTGATGCTGATGGGGGATTATCTGTATTTTCGAATGATAATACTATGCCCCTCCTTTTGAAACTGTTAAAGGCCGTAGATTTACCAGGTCCTCTCTTAAAGTTCCCTCTCTGTGTCCTCTTCCTACAGAGAATTCTTTTTCTTCTCTTCAGGATGAGTTAGGGGATTCTGACTTAGAGTCAGATACTTCACACAAGTCTAAGCTGGCCACTGAGGATGAGGAGAGTAAATCCACTGAGCTATCCAAAGACAGGAAGGGGAAAAAGGGAAAAAAGAGAAAAGCTAGCTCTTGTTTGAAGGGAGGGCCCTGAATGTGACTGTTGTACGTATGGCTACCCTGAAATTGGCATATTTTAATGCCTGTAGCTTGAAAACATATAAGAAACAGATTTCACTGTTTTCCTTTTTTGACACCCTTGATGTAGACGTTTTCTTTGTTCAAGAAACACATCTCTCCTCTCTGGTTGAGGAGGAACAGATTAAGAATCGTTGGCATTGGGGCCCTTCCTTCTGGACCTTTGGTTTGGAAGCGGCGGATGGGATTGGGATCCTGTTTAAATCTACCCATTTCATGTCACCAGGCTTACTGATGTTAAACCGGGGAGGGCTTTAGTACTTGACTGTTCCCTTGGGGATTTTTCTTTTAGATTTCTCAATATCTATGCACCCCAACTCAAATCGGCCAGAATTGAGCTGTTTGAGGACCTTAAGCCTTTTTTATATACTAGGAAGCAGGTTATTTGGGGAGGCGACTTTAATTGTTCCTTGGACATTAAATTTAGAAATAACACACAGAAAAAGGTTTACTGTGACGCTAATGCCTTAACTCAAATTATCTCAGGTGCTAATTTACATGATGCCTTCCGCAGCCTGCATGCTGCAGGCATAGGTGCTACATATCACAGACACATACACGCTACCGGCATTGATATGTTTTTTGTTTCCAAATACTTGGTTCCATTCTTTTGTATTTCCCAGCCTTCGGAATTTTCCGATCATAATCTTTTGTTTTGTTCTTTAAGTTTATCCACTGTACCCCCAAAGATTTTTTCTTCCCATACTCGTTGGCGATTCAACCTGTCTCTTTTAGATTCTTCTTCCCTGTGTTCTCGTATTGAGTTTTTTTTTGCATGTCGAGACTCTGTCATGTGCTCTCATGATTCACTGTTACATTGGTGGTTGGATACTAAAGTAGAGCTTAAACACCTTATGCTGTCTTTTGGTAGACATAAAGCTAATTCTGATTATCTACGTTATCTTCTTTTTCGGAATCAATTGTACCAATTAATGTCCTATCCTCCACATGATAAGCATGTCTTTGCCTCACAGATTTTTGAAATTAAAAACAAATGAAATTCTATCAGTATGATAGGGCTAAATCGCTAGAAATGGAATTTAGATTCAATACAAAAAAAACACTGGCATCGGATCCCTATGCAGCCTGTAAGCAACGGCTTGATAACACTCTCATGACTCATCTGGTTACATCACAGGGTAATATTGTTACATCAGATTTAGAAATACTGAAGATGGTCCAGCAGTATGTAGATGCCACATTCCACCATGTATCAGACACCTCTTCTTTCTTATTGTCTGGCTTTACTGCTCCATTACCCTAGGTACCTGCTACTATGGAACAATCCCTAATACGACCCATACTTTCACAAGAAGTTGAAGATGCTATAACCCAATTGAATACTGGTACTTCTCCTGGCCTAGATGGGATTCCTAATGATTTTTATAAATGTTTTTTATCCCATATGGTTCATTTCCTTACCTTGGTCTTTAATTTTATGTTAACTTTCTCCTCTTCCTGTTTTGGTTTTAATACCTCTCTAATTTTTTTTTGTATAAATCAGGGAATAAAACCCTTTTGACTAATTGGAGACCTCTTAACCTTCTAAATAGTGACTACAAAATTTTAGCGAAGATTTTTCATAATAGAATATTGGGGGTGGCTAATCTTCTTATTCATCCAGCTCAGACTTGTGCTGTACCCGACAGACGCATACAGCATAATTTATATCTTTTGCGAGATTTATTTGAAGCAGCTAGCAAGCATTCTCTTTCTGGATTTGTGGTAACTTTGGACCAGGCTAAAGCCTTTGACAAAGTTCGTCATGATCATCTGTTTCCCCTTTTATTAAAATATGGCTTTCCAAAACCTTTTGTGTACTGGTTGCACCTTCTTTACACTGATGCAACTATTATTCCTATGGTTAATGGTCTGTTTGGCACAGATGTTCCTTTAACCGTTGGAGTTAGACAAGGTTGCCCCTTGAGTCCTATTTTATATTCTTTTGTTTTGGACCCTATAATTCGACAAATTATTTGAGACTCCAGTATTATAGGTTTAGCTCCCTCCCCCCTTCTACCACATGAGAAGATTTCCGCTTATGCGGATGATGTTACTTTATTAGTTCAAGATGTTTTCTCTTTAAGGTCAGCCCTGCAGATTTTTTCTGACTTTGGATCTTTTTCTGGAGCTGTCCTTAACATGGATAAAAGTTTTATTTTTTTCTCCACATACTCCTTTCCCTGCCTCTTCTGATATTTTAGGAATTCAGGTAGTTTCTGCCCCTCATAAGATTTAGGGTATTTGGTTTGGACCTGGTGATATGGCTTCTTATAATTGGGAACGACAGCTGCATGTGGGAGAAAATAAGGTACATAGATGGAGAGGGTGGAAATTTGGGAAACGGAAAAGAGTTCAGATTATTAAACAGTTTCTTTTACCTGTTTTTTTATATTTATGTTATGTTTTCCCGGCCCCATTGCATCTTGAGACCAGACTTCTTAGCCTTTTTTTCCAGATGCTTTGGGGTAATACATTGAACCCTGTGAAACGAGATGTTACTTATTTACCCATCCACAAAGGTGGATTGGCTATGATTAACCCCCTTGTTTTTTATCACTCTATATATTTTTGGGGGACATTTAATTATTTATGGACTTCTGCTACCCTTTCATGGCAATTGTGGACACAATTTCTTTGGTCTAAATATTTTCTTAAGTGGACAGGGTTACCCCCTAAACTTTTACTCTCAGATCTTTTACCAACTTATGGCACTTCAACTCTTAAGAAGTTGTTTCAATGGAAAGTATCTTTACCTATGTTATTGACTATGCAAAGGAAACCCTTTTATGCCTTTATAGTTTATGAAGTACAGAAGATTATTTGGGTATTCCCTGAGTGTGTACCCATGAAAATGAGTCTAGCTATTCACAAATTACTAGATTCAAGGATTCTTCCTCATGTTTGGGATGTTGTATAGTTGTCCATCCAAGGTAAATTAGGGGTTCAGGGTAATTTGAAATATAAACCCATGACTGAGAGATTCTGCCTTAGGCCTACTTGCATTAATAGTGAAGAAACTATGTTGCATTTTTTTGTTACTTGCCCCATAGCCAATCTTTTTGGCAGGACGCTGCTACTCATTGGCATTTACCTTTTTTGAATCATATTTCATATCATTCTGTTGTTTTAGGGGATTATTCTGGGATCTGGAGGCATCATAATAAAAGTACATTGAATGTGTTTTTTTTCCCTTATACAGTATTTTTTATGGTTAGCTCATTGCCAATTTGTTTTACATCAACAATGTATACTGAATAGCACTATTTTTTCTCGGATTGACACTGGTTTACTAACTGTTAAAGAAAATGATACTCGACGGTTCACCAAAGCTAAGGTTGATATTTCATGGAGACATTTTTTTTTTTTGATGAATGTTCTAATGTGCCAATGTTATTCTCTGATCTAAGTTCTTTCTTTTTGTTTTTGTATTTGATGTATCATTGATTGTTTTGTGATGTTATGATTTTTTTGTCAATAAACTTCCCCTACTCTTTTCAATAAGTGCCATGGGATCTTTAATATCCACCTGAACTACCACCAATCCAGACAGATGGGACCTCGGTTTAACATCTAATCTGAAATACAGCACCTCAGAAGTGCAGCACCCCTCTCATGCTGCACTACAGTGTCAGTACTGGGATAGTAACCCAAGTCCCAGATGTGGGAACTGAACCCACAGCCCTCTGATCTCCCTGCCTCAGAGGCAAGTGTGCTACCTACTGAGCCACTGACACTGACAAAGTCTTTTTAGAATCCAACCACTAGAGAATAAGATCTTTGTATAGACATAATACTGATTTCCTGGCCTCGATTCATTCTAGCAGAGTTTCCCTATTTTCATCCTGTTATAAAAGTTTGCTGTTCATCCACCATACTCCTTTCCCATAGGAAACTTCTGAAATGTTTGTTAAAGAAATGCTAATAAGACAATGATCTGATGTAGCTACTGCCTGAATTTTTGAGTGCTTTGCTGGTACTTTTTCTGAAAGAAAAAAATAATCAATTCTTGAGGATAATTTTTCTTTGTAAAAAGTGTGTGCTGGTCGATTTTTACAGGACCCTTGAGTATCTTTTAATTTTGTGTGTATAAGTAAAGTTTTAAGGAAGTTGACATCACAAAAAACTTTATCAGTATGAATACCCCTGTCCGATCTTAATAAGCCACAATTAAAATCTCCTCAGATTAGTATTGTCTTTGCTGTGAACATGTATGGCTGTATTTCTTTCCATAGGACTATACATACAGATTTGGTTTGGGAGGGCATAGCAGTTTATGAGGCGAAAAACATGTTCTTTAACCCAGATGTCCGGTAGAAAAGCTCTACCCTGATGGATTTCTGCCATTTTTTATATTTTAACCCCCAAATCTTGAAAACAGATACCTAAACCACTACAGGGTTCTGTTCCTAGTCACCAGAAACTGGGTCCCCATTTACAATCAGCTGCCGCTCTGACTGCTTCAGATTGCAAATGCAATCTTGTGTACTGGAAGAAAATCACATCGTATTTATTAGTTTCAAAAAATGAAAAGGTTGTATTTCTTTTCTTTTCATTTTTAACCCTTGGGCTCCTGAAATAATTAGAATGTATAGGAATTCTGGACTGATATATCAGTCCACGGCACAGCAAGTGTTAATACTATTTGTATTTAAAAAGGCAGCCGACAAATCAGACATTCAGGTGTGTTTTAGACCTTGACTTTGGCTAGGTAGTGGGAATGGTTTTTGCTTTAGATCTAGTACCCCAGCATTTTTTCTTTACCTTTGGCATGATTTTGGAAGGGTCCTCATTACCTGAGGATTGCTCAACAATGAAAGAGGTGTCTGAAAAATCTTTCATCTTAGTGTCTCCCCATTGTAAAACTTCGTATTTATTTTGTAGCTGTACTGTACTAGAAGTTGCTTTCTCTGGTTTCACTTTTCCTTTACTTTGTGTTACCCACTGGAAGGGATTAGGATCTGGGGAAAGCATATCTGGGAAAGATCCTGTCTCTGTAGTTTGTTCCACTGGGGAGGGGGGAGGTTCTATGTTAGTGTTTGCTATCTCAGGTCCTCTGGCTGGTTCAGAAGGTCTGTCAGTTCTCTTCCTGTTCAGAGGTTCTCATTCTTGTTCCTGACTGAGCTTGCGTTTGTATTGCAGTATTTTGGGCCCTGGTTTGGGGGGGGGTTAGAAGTTTGACCTCTTGTGTAATTACTTTTGTGGATTGCCATGTTTACATACAAATTATGTTCAGCAAAGTCTGTATCCATGGTGTTGTGGGATTCCCAGGGGCAATTGGTAAAAGTATGTCCTTCCTTATCACATGAGCTACATTTAGGGGTAAATGTACAATGAACTTCTAGATGCCCTAACATACCACACATTGAACACCTTATTTTTTCACAACTGGTGCTCACATGCCTTAGGGAGCCACATTCATAACATGTTTGTGGTTGCCCTGGGTAAAATAAAATTCATCGGTCTCTCCCAAGAAAAAAACTATATGGGAGGTGTTGTATCCCTGAGTCTGTGAGTCTAAGCTGGATCTTAAATTTCCACCACCCCCCCATCCAAAAACCCTCACTATCAATAATTGTGTCAGGTAATCCCTGGACCTCACACCTTTGTTCAAGCCAGTAAAGAATATCCTTAACATTTACCCCTGCATTTAGTAATAAAATATTAATCACTTTAGTAGTGGGTTTAGATGAGGGTATGGCAAAAAAAAGGCCCCCAAATTGAGTTGTTTTTCACTTGCTGATATTGTTGCCAAAACCTGTTTAGCAAGAAACATAGAAACATAGAATTTGACAGCAGATAAGGACCGCTTGGCCCACCCAGTCTGCCCATTTCCCTACCTAATGGATAAGGTACTCGGCATCCAATTTGATCGCGAACATCAACCTCTCACTCTCAAATGACTTTCAGGTCCTTCAGCAATGGCTTCTGAACAACTATCAACATCTTAACCTGGACAAAATGTGAGCCATGCTGTTCAGCTCTACAAAAAAACTATCCCTCATGGCCCCAATGCTTCTGGTTCAGTGCCAGGACGGCTCTTCGGTCACCAACACGTCCTTCTTTAAATACCTGGGGGTCACTCTTGATCCCTCCCTTGACTTTGCTACTCACATCAACACAGTCTGTCGCGCTGTTAATGCAAAAATCGGTGGTGCCTACCGGGTGCGACACTCCCTCACCCCTTCTGCTAGACTATCAGTAGCGAGGGGGGTGCTTCTCCCGCAGCTCCAATATGGTCTTCCTCTTCTATACTCTGCTAGCTCCAGTGTGCTCAGCAGATGGGACACTTCTTATAATAAAATCTGCAGATTTGCCTTATCCGCGCCACGCCTCACTCATCACTGCCTCCTTTACTCCGGGTTAAACTGACTGTCACCCAAGGAGCTCCGGGATTTCTCTCTGGGCTGCTTTATTGACTCCCTAACTAGACCCCCAAGACCGGACTCCCTGGCTCTCCTGCTGACCTCCGCGTCTCAAATTCGCTCACTCAGATCCTCCTCCTCCTCACCCCTGCTCTCATGTAGACCTTGTGCCACAAAAAATGGGCGAACAGGCTTTCTCGTACTTTGCTCCTAGGTTCTGGAACTCTCTCCCCCTTCAGGTCAAATATGCCACCTCCCACCGGGTTTTTAAAAACTCGTTGTTCTCTCACCTTATCACACTTGGTCACTGCCGATGCTCATAACACAACCGCTGACCATCGGCCTGTTGCCCGGACCCCCTCCCAGTTGTTGCAACATTAAAGCTCTGCTATGAGTATCCTGGAGTACTAAATTGTTGTCCTTCCACTATGTATACCTGTTACATTTCTGCTTGCAATCTATTGTTTTCTTTGATGTCATTAAGTCATGATGTATCTCTGTAATTTGTGGCACCTTTGTCTTGTACTCTACCGGGTTGTGCCTGAAAATGTTATATTTTTGCTTGCAATCTATCTTTTTTTTTCTCTGTAATGTTATCATGTCTTGATGTATCACTGTAATTTATGGCTCCTATGTCTTGTACTCTCCCGGGTCATGCCTGAAAATAGGCAGGATTGTTTGCCTAGCGCACTTACCCGGTTACCAAAAGCTAACAAATAAATAAATAAGCTGCAGATCCTAGCTGACCAGCAGCCTACTTCTTTCTAACCCCACCCCCTAGAATTGCCTTATGGTTGTCCCATGCATGCTTGAATTCAATCACTGTTTTTGACTCCACAACCTCTTCTGGAAGGCCGTTCCATGCATCCACAACACTCTCTGTGAAAAAATACTTCCTTACATTACCTCTGAGCCGCCCCCATCTTCAAATTGTGCCCCCTTGTTCTTGCACACCTCTTTTTTTGAAAGATGCTACCCTCTTGGACTTTGTTGATTCCCTTGAGGTACTTGAACGTTTCTATCATGTCCCCCCTTTCCTCGAGGCTATACATATTAAGCTCCTTTAGTCTCTCTTCATATGTCTTCCAGTGCAGACCCTGCACCATTTTAGTGCCCTCCTCTGGACAGCTTCCATCTTGTCTATGTCCTTGCGGAGACTGGGTCTCAGAACTGCACAGATACTCAGATGGGGTCTCACCAGCTGTCTGTACAGAGGATAACAACTTCCTGTTTCCTACTGGTGATGCCTCTCCCTATGCATCCCAGTATCCCCCCAGCCCTCCTTACTGCCCTCTCACATTGCTTGCCCACCTTTAAGTCATCTGATATGACTACCCCAGGTCCTTTTCCATTTTGTTGTTGTTAGTATCTCACCCCCCATTGTGTACCCTTCCCCTGGGTTTTGTTTCCCAGGTGCTTTACCTTGCACTTCTTAGCATTAAATCTAAGCTGCCATACATTTGACCATTCCTCTAACCTTGCCAAATCCTTCTCATCCTTTCCACCCCACCTTGTGCATCAACTCTGTTGCAGATCTTTGTGTCATCTGCAAAGAGACATACTTTTCCTTCCAGTCCCTCTGCAATGTCGCTTACAAAGACATTGAAGAGGACCGGTCCTAATACTGAACCCTGCGGCACCCCAATAGTAACCACCCTTTCTTCAGAGTGGACTCCATTTACTATTACCCTCTCTGTCCTATTCTCCAGCCAATTCTTTACCCAGGCTATCATCCTGGGACCCTCTCCCAGGCTGGCTAACTTGTATATTAATCTTTTGTGTGGGACTGAGTCAAATGCCCTTCTAAAGTCTAGGTAGGCCATGTCCACAGCCCCTCCCTGATCTACTACTTTGGTCACTCAGTCAAAGAAATCTATTAGATTCGTCTGGCATGACCTTCCTGCTGTGAATCCATGCTGCCTTGGGTCCTGTGCCCCTCTGGCCTCTAGGTACTCGACAATTCTTTCCTTCAGAAGTGATTCCATCATTTTCCCTATCACTGAGGTTAAACTAACTGGTCTGTAGACTCCCACTTCTGCCCTGCTCCCACTTTTGTGAAGGGGAATCACATCAGCCCTCCTGCAGTCCTCAGGTACCACCCCATCTTCCCAAGGAAGAAGACCTGAAGCTAATGTCAAAACTTTGCTCTCCTGGAGCATGTATAAATGCAAAAACCTCTGATGGGGAAAATTGCAAAGAGTTTTTAATGAGGTATTTCCCCCACATAACTCCTGTCAGGTGGGTCTTCAAGGCTTCCTTTGTATCAGATCCTGACAGTGTGTCTTCATTTAGTATTTTCCGGTGGTTGATGAAATAGACTAGCAAAACTTGATTTTTGCTTTGTCTCAGAAGTGTCATTTGCATTTTCTGATTCTAAATATACTGCCTATAACATTTGGCTCTCCATAATATCAGACTGTGGCTCCTCAGTTATTTCAGCATTAGCAGCTATAGTCAGTACCTGCAAATTCATTTTGGTGGTCTGATTCAGTGTCCCTCTTCTTGAAGTTTGACCAATCTGGGTCTTTTGTGAGGTGGCCATTTTGTTCTTCAGGTCGGTCTGGAATTAATGCTGGATCCTCCGTGTTTGTGTTTCTCCCTGGTAACGACATATTGGGGTCCAGAATCCAGATACCTGCATCTGATAAGACCCATCCTATGTTCTGCAGAGCTTCCCCTGGTGTCCAATTTGCTTCCGTCTTGGTGCAAGTAGCCTCTGGTCCCGGACATTCGTTAGGATGTGGCACACCAAAATGAAAAACCGAGGTTGGGAGTTTTTTACCAGCTGTTACTTCAGGATTAGCAGCAAGTCTTTTTCTTTTTTTTCTTTCTCAATTTTGCGTTTGTTTTCTAAGTATTGACATTCAGCAGTGGAAAGCATTTCTGCCAATCATTTTTCTCTGCAGCTAGATTGTCCGGTAAATTTTTTTCCGCTTCGTCCACATCCATAGCAATATTTCCATTAGGGTCGGTATTCTCTATATTTTCCATTTCAACTGAGTTGATCTCCTTTGCTGGACCGGACCTGCAGGGACAGAGATCAGTTCCCCTGCAGGTACACCAGCCAACACCTCACTCTGACTGCTGTCCACCATTGCTGACAAGGGTTCCCCCTACTAGCAGAGTAAGGAAACTTTTTATTTATGAAAAACAAATTAAAAGTATTGCAACGTAAAAACAACATATTTCATAAATGAAACAAAATAAACATTTAAAGCATGTTACTATCATATCAATGACATAATTAACAGGAAAATTTATTGAACAAACCTACAAAGAAAATAAATTATAAAGAGGTGATATTTTTAAACCAAACAAAATGCTTCCATAAATCCCTTGCATGAAATGTACTTGCAGAATGTTCTGCTTCACACATTATTCTCAGGTTTTGTACCACTTGAAACAGTATCTGGGCTATCCCATATTCTTGCTGCTAAAGTATGAGGGCACATCTTGCCTGCCACAAATAATATTTACATAGTGAAAAGAATAACCTGAGTGTACTAAAGTGATATTTTCAGAAAAGTGGGGGGAATAAACCTAATACTAGAACTTCCTGCATGATACTGAGAATCTGTTTTTCACCCCAGGATTTGCAAAGTAAATCCCAAAATTGCTGAGCAAAGGGTCAAAATAAATAAAAGTGTTCTTGTGATTCTACTACCCCTGGCCATGTGGACCAGGGATACTTTCTTTCTTCTAGAACCTGTGTTTATGCATGCTTCTGATCCCCAGTTTACCACTGCATGATAGCCATACTACGTCCCAAATGTTTTGAGGAATTATTTTCTCATTTAACTGGGTGAAGATAGTGGGAAGTTGATTATCATATTGCGCCAAAACCTGGGGTACTTCATAGAGTTTTGTATTCAAAATGAAAGTATAAAATTATTTTCTAGAGCTACTCAACAGAATCTGGGGAATGACCTGTCATGATTTCAGTTTGGTGCATGCTGCAGATAGGTATGAAGGGATCTGAAACTGTTTAAGCTTTCATGAAAGGGAAGAGGGGTTAGCTAACCATGCCTGCATAAATCTTTGTACTAAAAACTGGATATCTCAATATTCACTTGGGATGGGGTTTGACAGTAAGGGTAAAACATTTTGGTACAAGAAAATACTGTAAAAAAATAGGACAGGATGGACCATACATACCCCACCTAACCTATAATCATGATAGGTGTGCATTCTCTTTATGGGTTAAGTCTGCTACCCAAAAGCCCATGGAAAAAAGATTCATTACACTGGTTTCCAGTGAAAGAGGTAGGGAAAACACATGAGCTACATGGAGAAATAAAGCAATGACTAGTGCATAAAGTAAAGAGACTCTCTTTTTCTTTGAAATAGTTTTGTGTTCTCAAGAAAACACTGTTTATTCTGCCTTTTGTATTGCCTGAGACCAGTTTAGGGTTGCATCATCCAGACCCCCAAAGTGTAAACACAGAATTTTCAAGGAATGAAATGATGTTTTTATCCCTATGAAGGACTCTGGGACCTCTGCATCTGGTGAAACTGGAAGAATTAAAGCCTGACTCTTTTCATAGTCCAGTTTTGAGCCAGAAATCTGCTCAAATTCTGAAATGTTCTGAGAGAAAGCATCTGCCTTCATGTCTGTAGGAGTATAAACACACAGATCATCAGCATAGACACTCATTTTGGGTGCAGGAGTTTTGTCTGGTAAAATTATATTCAGGATACCAGGGTCTTGTGATAGTTTCCTGAGCAAAGGATCTGTCTGAAAGGCATGTAACAAGGGGATTGAGTGCCGCACTCCCTCTTTCCCTGAAAAAGGAGTTCCTGGGGAGCCATTAACGTAAGGGATAATAGATGCCGAAGCATATAATAAAGAAATCCATCTTATACATTTTTTAGGAACATTATAAGCCTGTAATACTTGAAAAAAATAGTTATGGCCTACTCAATCAGAGCCTTCTCCTGGTCTAAGGCCAGGATCAGGTGACTCGAACTGAAGTCTTGTGAATATGACATAATATCTCCCAAAAAAAGTACGTTTTTGAAAATTGACCTTTTTGGAACAGCACATGTCTGCATAGTGCTGATTACTGTTTCTGCCATTACAGAAAGACGTGATAGGAGTAGTGATGCCAAGATTTTGTAGTCTACATTTAGAAGGCTTATAGGCCTCCAATTCTTCAAATCCCTCCTGTCCCCCTTTTTTGTACAGTAAAATTACTAATGCGTGAGACATGACTTCTGGAAACTGTTCAAGAGTGAGTATATGGGAAAAAACATCAGCCAAAACTGGACAGAAATATGCTGAAAATTTGGTATATAACTCCACCGTTAAACCATCCAGTTCAGGTGTGGCATTCTTCCTCAGTTTGCTCAGAGTGGCAAAAATCTCTGCAGGGGTTATGGGGGAGGTCAGTGTGGAGAGGATCCCAGGGTCAATGGGAGGAACATTTAAATCCTTTAAATAGTTCAGATTCCCCTCAGTGGTAGACGGGGTGCCAAATAATTCTGGTAAATATGTTTTGGCTATGTTTTGGATTTGATCAGGATCCGAATGGGGGACCTGGGTATAGGGGTCCAGGACATTGTCTAGTGCTGTATGCTGCACCCTCTTCAGAAAACTTTTATAGATGTCCAAAAGCGGTTTTGACTCCTGAGTTCCAAACTGAGCTTCTAGTTTTAATGTTTCTGCTCTATTATACTGAATACGAAACATTTCTGTCTTAATTTGTTTAATTTCTTTTCCTAAATCAAGCTTGAATTCAAATGTCCTTGATATTGTGTAAGCTAATTTGTCTCTATGTTTCAATTACTGTAATTAAGAGGAGTTTGAATTTTGTACTGCCAGTTTCATAAAAAAGATTGTATCTCTTTCTTAGTGTCTATCCGCCAGTCAGTAAGTGAGTCAAAAGCTTCAAGAACAGAATATCTAGCCAATAATAGGTCAGATAATTTCTTTTCTATACCCGATTGTGAAAGGAGGGAGTTGTTTAATTTCTGTCTGGAACCCTGCTGTTGGAAGGGAGAACTTGTTTGACGTATGACACATGATAAAGAGATTGCTTGGTGATCAGAAGTTTCACATGATAAAACATGGGCTTGTAAAATCTGGATGTGTTTTGAGATAAATAATCGATTCTGGTTGCTAATGGACCCTTTGAAAATGTTTTTTTCCCGATGACACTGCCCTTATTGTGTCTGGTTCCAGTACCCAAGAATTACAACACAAACTGCAGACTGATTCTAGTAATATGAGGGAGTGGTTCACCAAGTCGGGCCTGATTATGAATACAAAGAAAACCAAGATAATGCATTTTGCATCCAAAAGTAAAGGAATAATTAAAATAAAAACAGATAGTAATGAAACATTAGAACAGGTAGATCAATACTGTTATTTGGGAATTGTTTTTGATACTCAAATGTCTTTTGATGCTCATGTGAATACATTAGTAGATAGGGTAAACAGAAGAATAGGAGCTCTACACAGAATAATAAAATGTTTAGGAAAAAATGCTCAAAAAGCTGTGGCAGAGCAATTAATTATGCCTGCGTTAACTTATGGTGATCTTGTATATCGCACAGCAAATAAACAATTAATTAATAAACTAGATAGGGTACAGTATAAACTGGCTAGATATGTATTACAGGGTAATTTCAAAACCCGTCATTGTGTACTTTCTCCCAGCTGCAATGGCAGTCTTTGGATATTAACAGTAGTAGATCATGGCAGAAATTAATATACAAATATCATGTGCTTTTCCTGAACCATTATATAAATATAATATTATTTGATAAGCAAAGGAAGATTGATAAGATTAAGAGGACAGTCCATGTAGAGAAAATGTATAACCTTAAAATTCAGAATAGACGTGGAGTATGAACATTGAATTACCAGGTGTCAAAATATTGGAATAATTTGCCATATATGATTTGCACCTCACCTTCATTAGGAATATTCATCCAAGGAATAAATGAAATAAATCAATTTAGATGTACATGTAGGTAGATGGTAGCACTTTAATACCTGTATGGAATATATAAAATTTGTGGATTGACTTTTTGATTTTGTCTTATGTACAGTATATTTGGCAATTCTTAGTGATGTGTATTACTAATCTTTGGGGATATATGGTTGTTTTATTGCGCTTATAAGTGTGTTACTTGTATGTAATTTTCTTTTTGTTAACAATAACAGAACTGTCTTGTAAACTGGGTTTTTACCTAAATGACATTACCCTGTATAAAAATAAAAGTTTTACTACTCTTACTGTGTGATATACTAAGGTGTAACCATCTACTAAACCTGCCATTGAAATGATATTCTTTAAGCAGCTTGTGTCTCCAAAAAGTTTTGTAGTACGTCCACCTCTGTCTGACAGGGACAGTGGACAATTAAAATCTCCACCCATGATAATGTGTCTCCTGGTGTGTAAGTATGGTTTAATTGACTGTAAAAGTTCTGAATGTGCTGCTATGCTTTGAGAAGCATATACAAACACAAGTCTAAAGGATTCATTCCTAGTGCAAATGTCCAGTATCCGAACTCTTTCAGGGCAAACGTCCACTAATCAGTGTACCATCACCGCAGTGACTCCCCGATGGCGAAGACCACCGCAGCGACAGGAACTGGGCAAAATCCGCCAGTCGCTGTGGTGGTCTGTGTGCCAATTAGGACTCCCTCGCTGGGTGATTGCCCCCCCCCGGTCCAACTCCGACTTGGAGTTAGAATCCTAGAGACTGGGGGGGTGTGGGGGCACAGCCCCTCCCTGATTGTGAATGCCGACATCCCTGTGGCTAATGCCGACAGTCAGCATTGTAGCTGCTGTTAGATTGGCGCGTAGCTTGTCAACACTACAGGTAAACCACACTAATCGGCTATAGTGGAGAACACCGGACCTACCCTGGACCTATAACGTAAATGTGGTTTGAGAATAAAAGATTACAATGAAAAATTCGTAACTAGACTTGCTTATGTCACGTAAGATGTCACACCACAGTCAGTCTAACAGGAATAAATCTGATCAGCATCAGTGAAGTTTAGTAACAGGAATAAATACGGGGCGGGCTTGTGCTCGTAAAATTCTGTATTAGTTTATTTGAGTTGGGGGGCTTCGCGCCCACACCCACCTTTAAAAAAAGAAAAGAAGGGGGCATGGGGGTAAAGTCCCCCCAACTTAAATAAACTAATACAAAAAAATAACCAAAATGTAGTTCCGAGAGAGTAGTGTAACTTGAAATCTACGCTAATAGCATAGGTCCAGGGTAGGTCCGGTATTCTCCACTATCGCCCACTAATCTCGAAAAGGAATAATGAAACCCTTTTAACAGTATACCCACCCTGTTACACATATCCATGCCCTGAGATCAATATGAAGAACCTAATGTCCATAAGTTTTTTGCATGAGTAACCTCATGCGTGGTTTTAATCCTGGTGTCCTGAATGAAAATAATCTCATTGGGTAAATCCTTTGAAGGGTAGTCAGACTCTTTCTGTGTAACTTGATACTAGAGACATTCAAGGTTAGTGGAGAAAGCCTCTGAGTACCCCTCATAAGCATTTAAGTGTTTAAATGGTCATGGTACTTTCTGATTTGATTTTTCATTTTTCCTTTTAACTGGATCAGACTATGAGTCAGAAGACAGATCTATTCTAGAGGAGACTGAAGAAGAGTCAGAGTCCTCGCCTTCACCCTCAGTGTCCCCCTACTGGCTCCTCTTAGCCAAAGCCTGGTACCTGTTTCTGATCACTACATAGTATTTTTAAGGGGAGTTTGATCAGCGTTTCTTTTCCCTTTTTTTATGTTGGTGCACTTGCGCAGCCAGCATCTTGTGAGTAGTGCAGATTTGGAGGCGCGGTCACTATTGCATGAATGCAGGGCACACACCAGTAGGTACGTCCCGCATTCCCCAATCAGCCAGCAGCAGGGGCTGACACCCTGCCTAGCTAATCAGGTGAAGACATCACAGAAAAGGTCTGCTGCAATGAGAGCGAAGCTCTCATTGCAGCATGACCACAACATGCCTCTCTCTACGTGCAGGCAACATGGCAGCAATGACTGCCACTGTTGCCTGTCAACCCCCTTTCTTTATTGTGTGCTGGTGGGGGTGCCCAATCCCCATTGGCATCATGTAACCCCTTTCTTTGATTGCCGAGGGTGCCCAATCCTCTTGGCATCATGCCCCAACAGTTTTTCTTTACTGACAGGGGCCCAATCCTGGTGGCATGTATCCTCCCTCCCTCCTCCTTGAATTTTGCCAATGGGGAGCCTACTCCCCATTGGCATAATGTGTCCTTCCTTTTTTTTGCTTGCCGAGGGAGTGCCCGATCCCCCTCAGCTCCTGCTTCCACCTTTACTTGTTTGCTGACGGGGGTGCCCAATCCTCATCGGCTAAAGCACCCACCCACACATACACACAGGTGACATGCTGGGAGCCCACCCTAGCATGCCAAAGCACCTATTAAAGTGAAAACAGTCCCCCGATGTCTTTTATTTTTATTTTTACCTATAAAGCAAAAACAGTCCCTCGTAGTCTCCAACCACCTCCCACAACCCGCAGCCACCAACTGCGCACCTGAGATATAAGCAATTTAGTATTCCAAGTCCTCATTTTCTGCTCCGGGAAACATTATTATGCATACATTCTTTGTACTCATTGTCTTTCTTTATGCAGGTTTTGGGGAAAACCAGCCTGTGTGCTTACATTACTGTTACCATGACCGTTTTCACTTGCGGTTCTGTTCCCGTTTCACTTACCGTTCACGTCTACTCCACCATGTGCGTTACCCTTTGCATTTTCATTTGCGCTTGCTTTTGCATTGTTTTTAACATTTCTGTCTACACTACTGTTTCTCTTTCTGTTTTGCTTTGCATCACCATGCGCATTACTATTTGAGTTTGTGGGCATAATGTTACTACGTGACAAGACATCATGTGGCAGGAGGGCCCCGTGATCCCACCACCACATTACGTTCATTATTTCTCGTTATCATTCTCAAAAAGAAGGGAAATTAGAGGCAAAAAAATCCATTTAATGCATTAGTTAGGGTTGTTCCACACCAACAAAAGCGAGGAAATTTGGTGTTAGGGTTGAAAGCCTCCCCTTGGCCCCCGCTCACACCCCCAACCGGCATCAGGGTGTGCATTAGGGTTGTCGGTCCTAACTCTCACCCCATTCTCCTACACCTCTGCTTCTTTACACTTGTGACGGGGTGAGAGTTATGGCCGACAACCTAATCTTGCCTGTTGATTGAAAATAATGGGCAGGGGCTAAGGGGCTTTTCAACCCAACACCAAATTTCGCTTTGTCAGTGTGGAACAACTCCCACTAATGCATTAAACGGAGTTTTTGCTCTAATATATATATATATATATATGTATATTTCTTTCCTAGAGAAATCTAAAATCTGGTGTTTCTTGATTGTCCACTGTTTTATTTTCCCAGAAATGTATTGCATAAAAGAAGGCAAACCTTGCAAAGGCTTTTGTTTAGGGATGACAGATCCCAATTTCCAAGACCCCAACCAGGGCCCCAACCAGGCCCCTTGGTCAAACACCCACGGCCTCCATACTTTATCCCCATTAAGCAGTACTGGTTTCAAGTTACCATATAGGAACATAGCAAAATAGAAAACCAGGGGATGTATCATGTTTAATCCTCCATCTTTAGAGATCTATATGTGACTCCTCTTTTAATGGGGTAAAGCCGACTACCCCAAATATACTGAAACAAAATACTATAAATGGTAATCTCCAGTTGTTTTGTGGGGGGAAATACCACGCATAAATGTAAAAAAACATTGTTAATAAGAAAGTCTTGATCATATATACTCTTTTTTATTTTGCCATATGCCATGTATTCCATTGTTTAATCTTTCCTTTACTTTCTTCTGTCAATATAGTCCAATTAAATTTGTTCATATTCCCAGAAACTTCCCAAACTTTTTGTGGTTGAGTTTGTATTTGGGTGTCCAAACATACTGGGCTGGATGTGACTTGTTGACCAATAGGGAGATAAAGACTTTTTATTCGTATTAATTTCTGTGCCAGTAAGTCTGGAGAAAGACAAAATTTCTAATGTTGCCTCTCCACCTGATACTGGGGGCCAGATATTCAAAACTTTGCCCTGGTGCTAAATTAGCACTGCCCAGTGGGCAAACTTAGCCCGGAGCACAAAGCAAGCTATATTCAAAAGGAATAACCTGGGGCAAACAACTTCTGAATAGAGCATGGAAATGAGGCCGGGCAAACTGGGCTGTGAGTGCAGGGCAAACTTAACCCTGGAATAAGATAGCTCTGAATATAGCAACCAGGAAGTGCAAACCATAACAGCAACACAGTGCACAGTGACATGAAGGTAGGTAGAGGTGAACTATGTGGCCAATGTGTGTGCCAGCAAATGTGTGGACCCAGTATAGCTGCAGGCAGCAGTGCATGTGAAAGTACAGTGTTCAGAACTGTGTAATATTCCCCGAACTGTTTGCGCAGCGCTAACGTTTGCGTGGGTTTAGCACAGGGCTAAACCATTAGCCCGATGCAAACACCTTTGCCCGGCACTAAACTTTGCCATATTCAAACATGACATGCAAATGAGTCTACTTAGGTAGTCTCTGGGCAAACATCCAGATTAGCATCTCATTATGCCCTGATTTGCATGCAGTTTGCACTGGGCTAACGGTTTAGCCCGGCGCTAAACCTGCACAAACATGTTAGCACCGCACAAACAGTTCAGGGAATATTATACAGTTTTGAACACTGTACTTTCACATGTGCTGCTCCCTGCAGCTGTACTGGGACAACACAGCATAGGCACAGATGGTGGTGGTGGTGCTGCATGCAACTGTCACACTGTAGGTCATGCTACAGTACGCAGCAGACACTACAGTAGCAAGGGGGCCAGTAGTGTGTGGACACAGCACTGCCTATGGTGTGTAGGGCAGTGCTGATGACTGCACTATGCACAGTGACAGGCCCAACATGCAGGCGTTTACTGACAGTGGACATTACTGTTACGCTGTTGTGTGACCCACAGATGCTGCACCTCTGGCATGGGATGCCCACAGTGACATACAGTATACATGTCTGGCTTTGTGTACTGTGGCAGTTGTACAGCTGTGCGGTATGTAACTTGGAAGCATATATTATCAGAAAGGCACACTGGTGTTGGGGTGTTCCCAATACTGGCCCATGTGCACTGCATGATGTGTTCCAGCCTTGTGGCCATACCTGGTCTGTGGCACAGCCTGGCCACCCATACACTCTCCCCTCAACATCCTCCATGCCCACAGTTTTGCATGTGTATGCTGGCATCTGTTGGTGTCCACTGAAGAGTGGTCCACAGGTATGTGCTGTATGGCCACACTGCCATGCTGTCCACTGGCGGCAGGGTCACCACTTACTGCATGGAATGGCTGGGACTGGTGGCAGATGATGGCATCATTGTGATGCCATCAGTGAGTAGCATGTTTCCTCTATGTCTGGCTTTGTCTATGTCTCATATTTATTTGTTAGGGTCACGCAAAGCCACGTAAAAGCTGCGCAAACACCGGGCAAAGCCATAATGTCACACAAAGCTGATTGCCCACGGTTAAGACTTCCTTTTCCTGGGCGGTAATGTGCACTGCGCTAAGTGTCGTACTAAGTTGCACAAAACCACTTTGTGCAGCGCTAGTTGTTGAATATAGCATTGCGCCTGTATTCATGCACACACCCACTCAGTTTGGCCCTTGCATACATTATGATTTTGCCCGGCGCTAATGCAGTTTGCACGCGCTATTTGGCCTTTTGAATATAGTAAACCCACGGTAATCCGGCGCTAAACCTGTGCAAACAGTTTTTGCCCAGTGCAAAGTTTTGAATATCTGGCCCTTTGTCTCCTAATACCAGGCACACATCATCTGCATAATTAATGCTTTTTATTTCCTGGTCTTCACTATCCACCACCCCTTATGGTATCATTCATTTCTATTTTAAACAAAAGTGGGTTTATTTTTTTCTTGTTACTCCTAATGTTCTGCTACATTCCTGTATGCTACCATGACTGTATGTTGCTTGCATTGCAAGTAACTAGTGCTGACTGTCTCATACTGTTTATTTATCAATGCTATGTAATCCTGGGTTGCCCCTATAAAAGGGACCTCTGGTGCTCAGTGGGCTTACCCGGTCACCAAAATTTAATAAATAAATAATATCAAAATATATAGGGCAGGAATCAGTGGGTAACCTTGTCTCACCCCTCGACAAACTAGATAGTCCTGACCCACCCAACCATTAACATAAGGTTTTACATATGTTTTCTGGTAATATAGTTCAATCCAGTCCACAAAACTGTGTGGAAAGCCATAAACTTGTAACTAGCCATAAATATTAGTGACTAACTTTATCAAAGGCTTTGGCCTGATTTAGTCCTACTATATAACCACTTAATTCTCCACTGTTGCCTTTCTCCATAATTTCCCTCAGTAAAATGAGTGCGTCCCCTATTTTTCTACTTGGAACTGCACAAAACTGTGTTGGGTGTATTATAGTATCTAATATGAGTGGTAAACGGTTGTTTAAAAGTTTTACTAGGATCTTACTGTCAGTATTCAACAACATAATAGGCCTCCAGTTATGTAAAAATGCCATGTTACCCCCTTTTTTGTTTTATTTATTTATTTAAAATTTTGGTGACCGGGTAGGCCCACTGAGACCATAACGGTCCCTTTTTCAGGGGCGACCAGGGGTTAATTACAGTCAACAGTACAATAAAAAGTAGGAACAATTCAAGGGAAAGTGTGCAAATACAGACATTACAATCAGAACATATTGTACAATCACAGGCAGGTTAGGTAACGTTGAGAAAAACATGAGGGGTAACACTAGTTTCACAAGAATGACAGTTACATAAAGTTCATTTATCAGGTCAATTTTACAAGTTACAATTTCAAGTGTTTCAAAAGTGATAAGGTTCAACTGAATAGGATAACAGCATGCTAGACGGCAGGCTTTAGTATCAGAGGTGGTGAACTATAACGGTCCTCAGCGGTGGTATGCACAGAGGCTTAGCTCTAGTAGGTGCATCTTTAGGCCTTTTTTAAAGCCCCCAAGGGAGTTGCAGTCTTGAAGATTGCTAGGCAGGCCATTCCATAGGGACGGGATGTAAGTTGCAAACGACCGAAGATCTTGGCATGTTCGGACTTTTGGGACATGGAGGAGTCAACGACACAAGGATCTTAATGTTCTTTTAGGCTGCTTGAGTAATAAGGTATGACTCAGACTGGGGGGAACATTCGTTTGTAGAAGCTTGAAGGCCAAGAATAGGGAAGGGCCAATTTAGTGAGTGGAGTATTTTACAATGGTGTTCTAGGGGTTGGGCACCCTTTAAAAAGAAAAACAATAAGGCTCTCATACATACTGTTTGGCAGGAACTTATTCTCCAAAAAATAATTGAACATAGCAACTAATTCAGTTTTTGCTATAGGCTAGCGGCGTCTGTTGGCGTCCGTAGGCGGAAGAAGGTGGAAGGTGACTTTGTGTTTTCCAAACAATCAATACTATTCCTATACTCTATTGTAGCTTGTTTTAAGCTTTACTGTATTTTGTTCAACAGACAGCTTGAGAAGTCAAATACCTTCATAAACTGTAATATACCATCTTGGAGTTAAACTTACTATGTAAAAATATGGAAGATATTATCCAAATAAACAAAGAGTGTTTTGGTTGCAGATGTCAATCCTGTAATATGTACGTAATATCTGAGATAAACAACTTCACCTTGCCCTTTACCTGTGTTAAATGTAAAGTTAACCATGATTTAACTGCCGAATTGGAATTGTTTAACAATAGGTTAAGCTTTTTAGAGACCAGCCAACAGGAAATGTCTAGTAGATTTAAAATCAAATTAGTGATATTTCCCAACCCACCAAAGTACATGTGGTAGGCAAAAAGCCCAACGTCAGGAAAATAACTTAGACCATTATCAAAATGCCAGAAGGCAAACAAAATTATCACCACTTGTAAAGAACCTATTGAAATACCCCCTGCACGAAAAGAAAAGAAAAAAGTTAGTGTTAGGAGAACAAGGGAAGGAGATCCATCTGATAATGCAGATGAAGATTGGTACACTTTACAAATTCAAAAAAATCCAAAAAAGGGCAGAAGAGCAGACCCATTTACGGTTTCTACTTTCAATTCCTTTGATCCCTTAACATATATCTCGGATACAGGCCATGATCCAGAAACAATAAGTGTCCCCAGTTCTGAAAATTTTGAAAATACAGAAAACCCAATATTTACTATAACAAATATGAATCTTTCAAATGCAGAGTTTAATTCTTCACCTCTTTTTCCCAGCAATCTACAAAATGTTACTGACACCAGAGAGGCCAAAAAACATGACCAAGTTGATGTAAATCCTTTGATTTCACTAGAAAATTGTGACAACTTGGACCTAAATCAAGATGATGTTTGCAAAAAAAGACAGGTTATAGTGCTAGGAGACTCTATCATCAAACATATTGATAGAATCATTTGCAACCCTGACAACACAAATAGAACTCTTTCAAGCTTCAGGGGTGCTGGCATTACTGACATCACAGAGATGTCCAGCAACATCTTACAAAACTCAGGTTTTAAACCTTTGGTAATAGTTCACATAGGAGCCAACAATGTTCTAAAGGATTCTTCTCAAAAACTAAAAGAAGATTATGTTGCATTAACAAACAAATTATTGCATTTAGGATGTGAGGTAGTCCTGTCTGAAATCTTGCCTATTCCAAGAGCAAATCTTTCCCAACAATGTAAAATGAGAGAAATAAATAATTGGATGAGATGTTGGTGTCTTAAACAAGATATACAATGTATAACTCACTGGGAGGACTTTTATGGTAAATCAAACCTCTATTGTTGGGACGGATTCCATCTCAGCAGGAGGGGTAGTAGGCTATTGGGTGAAAGCATAGTGCATTCTATCAATAGTTGTTTAAACTTCCAGCAAGGGGGGAGTTGTATGTTCTAGATACAACTCTTGAACCTCAATTTTTCAACTATTCTTCAAACCCTGCATCCATAATCAACCATAAATTCCCCCAAACGAACACTACTGGTGTCATTTCTAAACCAAATATAAATATTATATTAACTAATGCCAGAAGTCTACGCAACAAAAAAGAAGAACTTACTTACATCCTTCAAGCACAAAAAATATCAATTTGTGGAGTTACTGAAACTTGGTATAAGGATGAAGACTGGAACACTGACATAAAGGGATATAATAAGTTTTACAAAAACCGAAATGAAAATAAAAAGGGAGGAGGTGTTGTATTATACATTGATGAACACTTGAAAGCAAACACAATTAAAACTAAAACAAGTAATAATGAGAGCTTATGGGTCAAAATTTTTCTCCCCCCATAGTCCACTAGTAATTGGGCTAATATATAGATCTCCTAGTTTAACTAATGATGAAAATCAAAGTTTAATAGAAGAAATATCTGAGGTACACATTGATACTCCCTATATACTGATGGGTGATTTCAGTCTTCCAACTGTCAACTGGGACAAGTATACATCAGCTTCAAATACTGAAAAGATGTTTATGGATACTTTTCTTGTATCTAACCTAGAACAAATAGTTAATAAACCTACCCGTGGTAACAAGACACTAGTGAGGCCCCACCTGGAGTACAGTGTACAGTTCTGGAGACCATACCTACGTAAGGACATAGACAGGGTAGAGAAGGTTCAGGGGAGGGCAACAAAGATGGTGCATGGGTTGCATCACAAGTCCTATGAAGACAGGTTGAAGGAACTGAACATGTACTCCCTGGAGGAGAGGAGGGAGAGAGGGGATATGATAGAGACATACAAGTATCTTACAGGGAGGAACAGGGTGCAGGAAAACACTATTTTTAAGCGAAAAAGATGTTTCAGGACTAGAGGGCATGGGATGAAGTTGGAGGGAGGATGATTCAGAGGAAACATGAGAAAGAATTTCTTCACAGAACGGGTGGTGGACAAGTGGAACACCCTGCCAGAGGAAGTGGTGGGGGCTGAAACAATCACGGGATTTAAGAATGCATGGGATAGACATAAAGGAATTCTAGAGGTCAGGGGTAAGGGGAAATAGACTTCTAGGAAAACAAACTGAACTTACAAGCTCAAATGGGCAGACTAGGTGGGCCATAGGCCCTTATCTGCCGACACTGTCTATGTATCTATGTATCTATGTATCTATGTATCTATGTAACAATATCCTTGACATTGTACTCACCAATGTTAATGAGAAAATTGATAACATCAAAATACTTCCTCCTCTGGGTGATAGTGATCATTGCATGGTCAATTATGAATACATAGCAGACTTTCCAAGCACAAATGGCATTACTAAAATCAAAAACTTTAATAAAGCAAACTATAAAAAAAATAAATGATTTTTTATCTAAAAGGAATTGGGAGACAGAACTAAATAACCTAAATTTATTACAAATTTGGGATTTAATTAATAACAAAATCAATATTTGTCTCTCAAATTGGGTTCCTTATAGAATGAGTACTGCAACAATAAACGTGTCCCTCTTTGGTGGTCCTCAAAAATTAAGAAACAATTACAAAAAAAAGAAAACTATATAGAAATATAAAAAGTTAATTCAACAGTCTCCTGGAAAAATACAAAATTGCAGCCAAAAATTAAAACACATGATTAAATCATCTAAATCTAAAATTGAATTCAACTTAGTTACTAAAGTTAAAGACAACAAAAAACAATTTTATAATTATATTGGTTCCATGAAAGAAAGAAATCATATAATTGGACCCTTTAACATCAATGATATACCTATTTTAGATGAAACAACTACTGCTACAATTCTAAATGAGAAATTTCTAAAAGTTTTCAAAACTAAGGAAGCTGCAAATACGCCTCTTCTAGTAAACAATTCTAGTTTTCCTGTTTTTACAAAAATCGAGGTTGCAAAACAAATTAAATCTTTAAAATCAAACAGCTCTCCTGGTCCTGATGGTATTCCACCCAGATTTTTACAAAAAATTAGTCATTCAATTTCTGGTCCTCTAGCCATGTTATTTAATTCATCAATCAGAGAAGGTAAAGTTGTTCAGGCTTGGAGGGAGGCTATAGTTATACCCATATATAAGGGTGGATCCAGACATGACCCTAACAATTATCGGCCCATAAGCCTGACTTCCATCATAGGCAAAATTATGGAAAGATTGCTTAAAGCCCATATTATAGATCATTTAGAAAGAAATAAAATAGTAGATATCTTTCAACATGGTTTTGTGACTGAAAGATCAGTTTTGACCAAACTACTACATTTTTTTGAACCAGTAAGTGCTGCCTTGGACTTGGGTATTCCGGTAGATGTAATATTTTTGGATTTTTCCAAAGCTTTTGATAAAGTATCACATAAAGTCTTACTACAAGAATTGGTCAAAATTAAGTTGCAACCTAATATTATAAACTGGATACAGTCATGGTTGGAAAACAGAACTCAACAGGTATCAGTCAAGGGTCACCTGTCTGCGACGGGTGTGGTGACTAGTGGTGTTTCCCAGGGCTCCGTCCTGGATCTGATACTGTTTAATATTATGGTCTCTACACTGCCTACTACTGATAAGATATGGGTCACAAAATATGCTGATGACTGTAAAATGGGTAGTTTGGTAAGCACCTTTCATGATAAATGCTCCATACAAAATCATTTAAACAACCTATCAAACTGGGCAAAGGCTTATGGTATGTTTTTTAATGTTGACAAATGTAAAGTCTTACATTTGGGCAAAAATAACATCCCCTTCAATTATTCCTTAAACAATGTTTATCTAAAAAGTATTTTGGAAGAAAAGGATTTGGGTGTCATAATCTCAAATAATTTAACTTTTGAAAAAAATAATATAATTAAAGTTAAAAAATGTAATAAAATAATTGGCTCTATTTTAAGAAATATCAAAAGTAGAGACTCCAAGGTTATTATGCCACTCTACACCAGTCTGGTACATCCCCACTTGGAATACTGCTCTCAATTTTGTGCACTAACTTCTATAAGGGGTTTAAAACTCGCTGAGGGTGTTCAGCGTAAATTCACTAAAAAAGTATCATCTTTACATAGTAATAGTTACGAAGATAGATTAAAAAAACTTAACCTATTTTCTGTAAAATACAGACAAATAAGGGGTGACTTAATATTGGTATATCAAACCTTAAAAAATGATTATTTAAGAACCACAATTGGACTTACTACTGCCTCCAACGTCAAATCAACTAGGAGTCATGGTTATAAACTCATTGGAGAAAAATGTATATCCACTAGAAGGAGTCTATTTTTCACACAGAGAGTTGTGGGTTTGTGGAATAACTTACCTGTAAGTGTCATTAATAGTGATAATTTAAATACCTTTAAGCAAAGATTGGATAAACATAAGGGAAACAAAAAATTTGATTTCCACCCATAGGACATATGGGTGGCGAGCATACAATGGGCATCCTTACATATGCCTTCATTGCTCATACACTTCTATGAACCTATGAATCAACATTTTATAGAACTCATTTGAGAGTCTATCTGGCCCTGGGGCTACCCCATCTTTTAGTCCTGATATCACTGTGTGGCTAATTCCAACTCTGTGAATGGAACTGTAAGGATCCTCCCTAGGTAGCCAGGGATTTGTGGTAGCTCACAGGAGGTCAGCCAGTCTTTGACCTTTTCCTTCGGAATATCAACTTCTGTAAACTTCTCCTTGACATAGGTTTCTACAACACTCAGAATGTCTTTTTTCCTCCAAAATCTCAGTCCCCTCATGTGTTTTTAGATGTGAAATTATTTTTTATGGCTTTGTGCTGTACAAGAGTCAAAGGGGTTAATGTTACCTTGTTTCCCAGTACATCCTAGCTTTTGCTCAATTTCTAAAGATTTCATTCTGTCATACTGTATAGTTGTTAAACAATTTTTAATAAAGACAATCTGTTCTGTATATGACTCATTGGATTCGTTTTGCATTTGATAAAGAAAAGAAAGTTCTTTTTGTAACCTCAAGTGATCTTCCCTTTTCTTCATACCATTTAGTTTGCCCATTAACTGGAAATATTTCTGAAAATAATCTTTACAATCAGCCCACCAGTCCTCTAAAGAATCGTAAAGGAAAAATACCAACAATCTAGCTTCTAGTAGAGAAGAAGCCAGAAGGTGAAGGAAGGAAACATATTCAATTCAGTGCTTCAGAGTAACTGGTAACTGGTATTTTTCTTTTAAACTTAGATTGTAGGCTTGTAGTGACACTATACTTTCTTTCTGTGTTGTCTTTACTTATAATTGTTTTTGGGCTGTTGAAAATTTAAAAAATAGTGGTGGTGTAATTCTGTGCTGTCTTTAATTGTTGCAAATTTCCCCCTTCCCCCAACTCTTAATTATATGCCCTGATAAATCTGATTGACAGGAGCTAAACACAGGGTATAGTAAGAGGTGTGAAGTAGGAGGGGCATAAGGGGGAAGAAGACCACCCTCAGCACAACAAGTGTTTTGACTCATTTATTTATTTATTGGTTTCTTTTCCTTAAAAATATATATCTGAGGATCAGTTACAGGATTTTAGTACTGTAAATAAATAAAAAGAGAACTAAGAGAGCTTCAGTAGCAGATAAGTAGTGGAATTGCAGTATAATGTGGGGAGTGGTGCAATGCAGTGGCTGTGGGGCAGCCATATTCAGGCAGACCTTCTGGACACTGAGGTGCTGCCCTATCTGCATGCATCTCTCGGGACTGCGGGATGAGGTAGCCAGACTCAGAGCGGAAGTAAACTGGGTCAGGAGTACCATCACCCCTGTCCAGGAACCACCCAGTCCAATGCAGCTGCCTCAAAGGATGCCGAGAACAAGGCACTTGGATGACAGTGGGCTCAGGAGGTTAGAGCAGTCAGGCAGAGGCACATCCCAGATCCTATTCCTCTCAAGAACTCATATGCCACACTGGCAAATGAGGACAACCAAATAAGGTACCCAGGAAGTGGAAGGAAAGGATGTGGAGGTTAGGCAAGGAGGTGACCTCAGTGGGGAAAGCAGTGGACCCCAGAGGAGGAGGAAGCGAATCCTGGTGGGGACTCCATCATAAGAGGGATCCAGCTAGGAACACAGGAGGGGAGGACAGGAGGTGAGGTGCTACCAGGTGCCACGGCATGGAGGGATGGAAGGAAGATACTGGGGCTCACTGGGAAGGCAAGACAGGAGGGTGAGCTGGATGTCATTATCCACCTAGGTACTAATGACTTGGCAAATGGGGAGCCAAAGGAAGTTCAGGAAGAGTTTAGGAAACTGGGGAGGGGTCTCAAGCAAGTAGCTACTTCTGTCACTTTCTCAGAAGTACTACCTGTGAGAGCAAGGAGAGCATAGGAGTGCATGCACCAGGAACTTTAACTCATGGTTGAAGAACTGGTGCTGTGAGGAAGGGTTTGGATTCATTGGTGACTGGGGACCCATCTGGAGGGATGGAGGTTTATTCAAGCCTGACGGCCTGCATCCATCCTGGAGGGGAATCCAAGCACTCAATGATAAGTTTAAATGCTACATTGACAAGCATTTAAACTAAAAGAGGGGTGGCAGGCCAGCAAGGACGGTACCTACTTGCTCACCCCCACAGCTAGTAATGGAACCAGTGAACCAGAGGAGTGGCTATCTCTGCAAAGCAGTGTGCAAAAGATGGAGATTAGTGTCCAAAAGGTGGATAAGCAGAAAAGGGGCAAAATTCAGCAGAAGGGCAGACAGCAAGGAGAACCAGGATAAATGACAACCAAGGAAGGGGCTGGAGTAGAACAGTGAAGCAGTCTAGGAGGTCAAATCATGGAAAGCCATGTGTGCAAATGCCAGGAGCCTTAGCAACAAGATGGAAGATCTGGAGGCTGTCATGGTACAGTCAGACCTGGACATTGTGGCCATCACTGAAACCTGGTGTAATGATAACCATGACTGGGAGATGGCCATACCTGGCTACAACATATTCAGAAGAGACAGAGCAGGCAGGAAGGGAGGAGGAGTGGCACTGTATGTGAAAAATGACATAAGGGCCACACAGATTCAGGAGGAACAAAATGGGGGAGAGATACTGTGGGTTAAGCTGGAAAGGAAAATGGGGCCAGCCATCCGCACAGGTGTGGTCTATAGACCACCAGCCCAGGAGGAAGAAACAGATAGGGAGCTGATGCTAGCCATCCAAAGGATGGCAGACAAGGGTGAGGTAGTACTGGTTGGAGACTTCAATATACCAGACGTGGACTGGAGCATCCCAGCAGCAGCATCAACTAGGAGCAGATTTATCCTGGACTCCCTTCAGGGTGCCTTCCTCAAGCAACTGGTCATGGAACCAACTCGGCAGAAGGCAATACTGGACCTTGTGCTCACAAACAGGGACAGTGTGATGGGGTAACAGTGGGGGAGCACCTGGGTAACAGTGACCACCAGTCATTGTGGTTTGAAATCACAGAAAGAGCAGAACCAAACCACACAAAAACACGATCCTGGATTTTAGGGGGCAGACTTTGGGAAAATGGGGAGATGCTTGAAAGAGGCATTAAGGGAATGGGACAGGAATCAGGGATTGAGGAACAGTGGGCAGTATTTAAAATGGGGATTATAAGAACAACAGAATTATGCATTAAGCAGGTTAGAAGAGGAAAAGAAAGAGGAGACCATTATGGTTTTCCAAAGAGGTAGCAAAGAAAGTGAAGCCAAAAGATTGCATTCAGGCAATACAAAAAGACACAGGCAGAAGGGATAGGGAGAAGTACCAGGAGAAACAAAGGGAGGCAGGGAAGTCAGTAAGGGAAGCCAAAGCTCAGACAGAAGAACACATTGCAAAATCAGTGGTTAAAGGGGACAAAACCTTTTACAGGTACATAAGTGAAAAAAGAAGGACAAAGGGAGGGATAGTGAGACTGAAGGGGAAGGATGGGAGCCGCGTGGAGGATGACAACAGTAAAGCTGACATATTGAACAGGTATTTCTGCTCAGTCTTTACTAAGGAAGAGGGGGGTAATGGGTCTGAAGGGAGTACAAGGGGTGAGAATGGTGCAGAAATGGACACAAGTCCCTTTACACGAAAGGGTCCTGAAGGAACTGGAAGAATAAGAGCTGATAAAGCAATGGGGCCAGATGGGGTGCACCCAAGGTCCTTAAAGAACTAAGAGAGGTGGTGGCTGAACCTCTGGCTATCCTGTTCAGCCAATCACTGGAAACAGGAGGTACCCAAAGACTGGAGGACAGCAGATGTAGTCCCCTTATACAAAGTGGGAACAAAGAGAAAAGGGAACTACAGACCAGTCAGCCTCACCTCGGTAGTGGGAAAGATCATGGAAGCACTACTGAAGGAGAGATTGGTGGAACATCTGGTTGTCAATGGACTACAGGACCCAAGGCAGCATGGTTTCACCAGGGGAGGTCATGTCAGACCAACCTCATTGAATTTTTGACTGGGTGACTAGGGAGGTGGATCAGGGAGGGCAGTGGACATGGCCTATCTGGACTTCAGCAAGGCCTTTGACACTGTGCCACATAGAAGACTATTACACAAACTGGGAATATGGGTGTGGCAGGACAGTAGTGTGGTGGGTAGGTAACTGGCTGGGTGGCAGGACACAGAGGGTGGTGGTAAATGGCTGTCACTCCACAGAGGGAAGAGTGACCAGTGGGGTACCACAGGGATCAGTGCTGGGACCGGTCCTATTCAACATCTTCATCAGTGACATTGCACAGGATCTAGAAGGCAGAATTTCACTGTTCGCTGATGACACAAAGCTCTGTAACAGAGTAGACACACCAGAGGGTGTAGACAGAATGAGAAGGGACTGCAGAAACTTGAAGAATGGTCAAGGGTTTGGCAGTTGAAATTCAATGCAAAGAAGTGCAAGATAATGCATATGGGGCACAAAAACCCTGGCACAATATATCAGTTGGGGGTGAGGATATAGCATGCACCAAGCAGGAAAGGATCTTGGGGTTGTCATCTCTGATGACCTCAAGGTAGGGAAACAGTGTGACAAGGCATCAGGTAAAGCAAATAGGATGCTGGGATGTATAGGCAGGGCATCACCAGCAGGAAAAGGGAGGTCATAATTCCGCTATACAAGACACTAGTGAGGCCCCACCTGGAGTACAGTGTACAGTTCTGGAGACCATACCTACGTAAGGACATAGACAGGGTAGAGAAGGTTCAGAGGAGGGCAACAAAGATTGTGCATGGGTTGCATCACAAGTCCTATGAAGACAGGTTGAAGGAACTGAACATGTACTCCCTGGAGGAGAGGAGGGAGAGAGGGGATATGATAGAGACATACAAGTATCTTACAGGGACGAACAGGGTGCAGGAAAACACTATTTTTAAGCGAAAAGATGTTTCAGGACTAGAGGGCATGGGATGAAGTTGGAGGAGGACGATTCAGAGGAAACATGAGAAAGAATTTCTTCACAGAACGGGTGGTGGACAAGTGGAACACCCTGCCAGAGGAAGTGGTGGGAGCTGAAACAATCACGGGATTTAAGAATGCATGGGATAGACATAAAGGAATTCTAGAGGTCAGGGGTAAGGGGAAATAGACTTCTAAGAAAACAAACTGAACTTACAAGCTCAAATGGGCAGACTAGGTGGGCCATAGGCCCTTATCTGCCGACACTGTCTATGTATCTATGTATCTATGTATAGTAAATATAAAAAATCCTTCTTTAATCTCTTGATTGGTCAGGAGACTAACATTCGGTCTCCAATATCTCTTCCCACTTGATGTTTCTTTTAAATCTGAGAGAGTAACACTAAGTATGCTATGGCCTGATGTGGCCACTGGAGTGACCATTTTAGATCTAACCAATAGACTAGGTGATATGAACCAGAAATCTATTTTAGTAGATCATTTACCCTTGTGAAAAGTATGTGTGGGTGCCAAATTTGTAGAACCAAAAACATCTAAGAGGCCTGTTAATTGTAGCACTTGGTTCAAATAGGTAGAGTCACAATAAATTTTTGAGGAGTTTGGGCCCCTATCAGTAAGAAATCAACTCATGTTAAAGTCCCCCTCCAAATAATACATTTAGTGAAGTATATCGGTAGGGTAAAATTAATTTAAGCAGGTCTATACGTGCTGTTTTAACCTGGGGAGCATATATATTTACTAATCTGAAATCTATCCCTTGAAGAACTACATCTAGCAGTAACACCCTACCTGGTACTATTTCCACTTGATGAGTAACTTTAATATTATGCACATTAAAACAGATTCCCACCCCACTGCAAGTATCATTACCCCTGACCAAAAACTAGGACCTCATACCCATGAATTACTGGCAGCCTCTATTTGTGCAGACGTCTGTACTCTAGTGTCTTGAAAAAAAAAAAACAATATCCTTAGATAGGTCAGAAAACAAAGCAAAGAGTGCCAGCCCCTTCCTCTCTGATAATACACTATTTGTATTCAGGGAGGTGATGGTTATGTCATAGTGTTCCATTAGTACTAGTTAACCTGCTGTATTTCTCAGGGAACTTTCCTGGAGGTGGCTCTTACTCCCATCCACCGCCTCCTTGTTCTACCTGCCATAGTGCCTTCTGTTTCATCATTATCTGAGGGGGAATCGGCTTGTGAGAAAGCCCAGAAAACTGCATCCAAGCCCATATCTTCTTCCGAGGCCCCTCCTCCCAAAATAGAAAAGGGATTGCTTTGGGGGATGGGGTCTTGATTAGTAACAGACTTTTCTTTGTTTTTTTTTCCCTTTTGGCCCTCTTTTTGGTTTTGCTTCTTTAAAACCATCTTCCTCCAAAGCGGTTGGGGCAGGGGGAGCCATTTCTTCTCTGGGCTCTCTGTTTGTAACTTGATCTGGGTTATCAGGTAACTGTACCTGCAGTGGACCTGATAAAGCCACTGCCTCCAGAACCACTATAGTCTGCCCCACAGGTGTAGGGTCAGTGTGGGTTGGGGGAGAAAAGACCCTATACCCTAATGCCACTTTTGTTTTTTGGATGTAAAAATCCTGAATCACATAGTCTGCATCCTCTGTATTATGGGATGTCCACGGGCAACCTGAAAAGGAATGCCCGTCTTCATCACACAAATTGCACTTTGTGTGTTTTGACAGTGAAAGCTTGTATGACCCAGATCTCCACAAGATGTGCATTTAAGGACTCCACAGTTGGGACTAAAATGTCTTGCTGAGCCACACTTTAAGCAGCGGCGAAGTTAGCTAGGGTAGAATATGAAGCCCTTCCTTCTAGTTGGAGCTTGATTTTTATTCTCCAACCCCCATTCCAAAACCCTTTCCCATCCAGAATGCAGTCGAGGGTACCTTGGAGTGAGCATCTTTTATCTAACCAATATAAAATGTCTTGAATATTCACCCCTTCATTTCTGAACAAGACAGTAATCACCCTGAAAGATTGTTTAGTCAGGGGAATTATCTGAAAAGGAGTCCAAAGGGGGTTTTCAGGGTCATGTACTTGGCCCAGAACCTTTCCAATAGTTCAGGAGTCTGGAAACTAATGTCAAACGTGGAGTCCCCTGCTGCATGTATAAGGGCATAAACATCTGCTGGTGTGAACTGTAGAGACTGCTTTAGTAATATCTTGCCCACATAAAACCTGTCCGCTGGCTCTTCCATACCCCCCAGGTATCTGAAGCACATCACATTTCTCCGTTTTGCAAGTTCTGTGGGTTTCTTAAATAGACTTGCAAAGTGGGCTGTGTGTTTTTACTTGGGGATTCCAAAGTCTCTTCCCCTGGTTCCCTATTTAGTTCAATATTTGCTTGTAGTCTGGGGGGGAGGACTATTCCTGTGGTGTAATTACCAGCTCATTTACAGAGGTATCAGTAATAATCTCATGGCCTGACAAAATAAGTGAAAACTAAATGGTACCTGTGACATCCTTATTTTGTTGTGTTCCTGTTTCTGAGTAGGGGGACGCTTCCTTGTTTTTCCTCTACTGTCGCTTTTGTTTGTACCATGATCTCCTCTGTTTCTGGTAGTCAGGCTCCCGTGGGAGTCCATTTCCATCCCGCTCCCTCAAGCGCACCGTCTGGGGTCCATCCTTCTTCTGCGTCGCTCTCTTTTGTTGCATCCGATTGGTGGTGCAAATTCGTCGTTTCTGCTGGACCCTGCAACTTTGTACTTCGTACAAACACTTTCACTGCAGATCCTACATCCGCCCCTAGAGAACCATCAATGAGGAGCTTCCATTTTTTTTTTCTCTTCTCTTTTTTCCAGATCTGCTGTCAGTTGTGATTCCACAGCCATCAACTCCTGTCATAGGATCTCCCGTTTTTCCTTTAGAGAGAGGTTCAACTCATCTGTACCTTCACACAAGGAAGGATCAGGTACCTTCTTATCTTTGTTCTGTTGTTCTGTACTGTTTGTGTCCTCCCTTTGATCCACAGAATTGTCGATGTCTACAGTACCAGGAGTTGCCATCTCAGTACATCCTCTCCCCTCCTCTGAGGCTCCTGAACTGACTGTGTCCATCAGAGTAGATAAAACAGCAGGAGAGGCCTTCATCCCTGTCACAGGCACATCCATCTTCCCTGCCACATCAGCACTTCCTCCTCCATCCAGCTCCAAACTGGGCTTCTTCATTCTGCTCCCAGGAAGTCAAGCCCCCTGCTGACAGAGTAGGGGAATTTCTTGTCCTGGCCAAATTTCCCCCATTCACTGAAAAAAAAAATACCACTAACAGCTTAATCTGGTTCAATTTCAGTTGGCATTCATCTGTATCTCCCCCCTTCTCTGGGTTGAGACTAAAAATACGCAGAATTGTTTAGTCCCCCTTTCCCGGTCAACAAAAAATGACAATTACATACCTACCGTTATTCTTGATCTTTACTTATTTTATTTAGTTTTTGTTGACTGAGTAAGTGCACTAGACAAATTCTGCATATTTTCAGGCACGACCCGACAGAAGGGGATACAGATGAATGCCAACTGATTTTGAACCAGATGAAGCTGTTGGTGGTATTTTTAGTGAATTGGGAGAAATTTGGCCAGGGCACCGGGGAAATTCCCCTATTCATTGGCAGGGGGAGCTGCTATGCTGCTTTGTAGAATGGCAGATGGTTGCCAGGCTTTGGAGGAGATGGATGTTGTTGCTGTGGAGCAGTCTGAGGAACCTTTGTGAGGTGAAACGAACCCTATGGTGGCAGGAGTGCGACCCGTGTTACAGACAGATTTGTATGATGAGTCTCATGCAGCGGGATTAATGGAGAAAAGTGTCCCTATTGCCTTTTCCCCCGATGATGTGCAGAAGAATGTGTTGCAGTCTGATGTTATGCCTACACAGGAACAGGGCTCAACAGCTGTTTCGGAACTGGCAACAGACTGCATGTGTGAGGGTCTGAGTTACGGCGTTGACATGGCGCCGGATGGTATGCGGAAGCAGACTGAAGCCGACACTGATGAATGCTGGTCAAAGAAGCAAGCCTTGCTGACTGCAGGCTGGATGTGCGTGGATGGAAAGTGGCTTTCTGACTCTAACTGGGAGTCTTTTTCTCCGACACGAGTGGAACCCATGGGGGAGATCACTGCTGGACTGAATTCAGGTCAGACTTTGCTAGACTCTATTACTGTATCACAAACTACCAAGGATGGTTTTGAGGACACTCAGGGACCTGAGCCTGCTAATGACTCTTTCCCAAACATTCCACCTGCTGATTTGCCCCACCCCCTTCCCCCTGGAGGGATTCACGATGACCTGGGCCCCGTTTTTCAGATTTTTTCAAGAACAATAGTTTGGAGCAAGCCCTCAGATGTAATGCTGTCCGTCTTCAGTATCAGGGTGGTTTACCTGAACAGCCTGACAGAACTTTTGTCGCATGGAAACTCCTGAAGGATTCTATGCATTTCCCTGCCTCAGATATGTATGCTTTGATCAATGTCAGGGGGAGGACACTTTTGACATTAGTTTGAGGTCTTTTTCTGGTTTGGATAAATTTTGGCAGCTTTATGAATCTTGTAAATCTTCTCCTTTGTGGGTTCGTTTTTTTGCCATTCCCCTCACTAAGCCTTTATTTAAGACCTTACATATTATGTTTCACAACGAAGGGGTGAAAACAGTTTTTTTCTGGGTAAAGATCAGGGGTTTGTTTCTACCCTGGACAACCCAAGGCCTACTACAAGTGTGGCAGTCGCAGACACCTTAGTAGTGTCTGTGACAAGGTGAAATGTGCTTTATGTGGGGAATTTGATCACGATAGTGGGGTTTGTAGAAACATCTTTCGGTGTAATTTGTGTGACGAACAGGAACACGCCTATCATCAGTGTCCCTGGACTGGGCAAAACAGACAGGGTGGTATGAATAAGGATGATCTCATAAATAGGGCCCAAGATTCTCACAGGCCTCATCCTGCAGCGCAGGACACATCCCACTCCAGGCCTACAGCCCAAACAGATTCTGATGTTGGGTCTGAGTACTCCCCTCCTGATGCACAGCCTACGGCAGATAGCTCGACCACCACCAGTACTTCCGATCCTATAATGGCTGAGATGATGCCCCCCCCAAAAAAAATAAACTGATTATCATGCCTTACACCCCAGGAGGGTTACCACAGCATCTAGTAAATCAAATCCTCCCCCTGTTGTACTTCTCTCTCAAAACCCGTTTCAAGTTTTGCAGGACCAGGACGGTGAGTCTGAATCTGATGTTTCCTCTAAATCTGGTATGCATTCAGAAATGGAAATGGAGGATGAGGGGGGATCAGGATCTAGGGCTCCTAAGAAGAAATCTGGAAAAAAAGGAAAAAAGATAAATCTTCAATTCTGATGCCATCTTTAAACCTAGTGTCACTCAACGCCTGCAGTATGAAACATTATAAAAAGAGATGGGCTTGTTTAAATTATTGCAGGGGTTTGAGTGCTGATATCATATTTTTGTAGGAGACTAGGTTTAACACTTTACTAGACATTTCTCTGGCAAAGAAAACCTGGGTGGAGGGTTCTTCTTTCTGGTCTCATGGAAGGGATATGGCAGATGGTTTGGGGATCCTTTTTAACCACTCACAAGTCCAGGTTCTATGTTTGGTGGATTTACTGCCTGGGAGGGTTCTGCTCCTTGATTGTGTCTATAAAGGGTATTCGTTACACCTTATTAATATCCATGCTCCTCAGGTTAAAACGGCTCGTCTTGATTTATTTCACTTGGTCAAACCTTTTCTGTATACCAAACTGCATGTAATTTGGGGAGGGGACTTTAATTGCAGTTTAGATTTAAAGATTAAGGATCACATACAAAAGAAAACCTATTGTGATAACCACGCTTTACAGGATGTTATCAAGACAGCTGTACTGACCAATGCTTATCAACAGCTTTACAGGGATGAAGGGACCACCTACAGGAGAACTGTATTTTCTTCTCGTATTGATTATTTTTTCCTTTCTAAATATCGGCTGCCCACTAAATTTACATTAAGGCTTGGTGAAGTCTCAGATCATGTGGCACTAATTTGTACTATAGGTTTATCCGCTATTCCCCCACAGTTCCCATCTGTTGTTAATCGGTGGAAATTGAATTCCTCTTTGTTGGAGCTTGACGATATAAAAAATAAATGTTTATGTGTTTTGCACTCAAGACTATCGGTGTTTGATATGTATGATGTTTGGGGTTCCTGGTGGGTGGATACCAAAGCAGATATTAAACAGTTTTTTATTCACTTGGGCAGAACACAGAAACAAAATGACTATTTTAAATATTTAGGGTTTAGGAATCAATATTATAGAATAATGTATTTGCTCACTATTTCTAATGTCAAGATACGGCAACAAATAGATGATATTAAATCTAAAACGAGGCAGTATCACTATGACAGGGCAGTTTCTTTACAGGCGGAAATGCATTTTGGTTTACAGAAAACTCCTTCTGCTGATCCTTTTTCCACTTGTGAAAAGGCTATAGAGAGTAAATTGATGGATGGTTTGTTTGATACCAATGGCATTTTGAAGCACACCGATGTTGAAATGTTGAACATTACAGAGTTTTTTTACAAAAGCAGCATGGAGATCCTTTTCTTTCACATATGCTCTGGGATGAGGTTTTTCATTTTACACCTTCCGGTGTAACACAGGATCAAGTTGTTGAGCTGGAGCGTCCTATCTTGATAACAGAAATTCAACAGATGATCTCTCATTTAAAATTAGGGGTTTCTCCTGGTGAGGACGGTATCACCAATGAATTCTATAAATATTTTTCAGAAGATCTTAGCAAAAGTTTATGTGAGCTATATAACGAACTTTTATAGTCAGGACAGACCTTTCATAGGTGTAATGCTGCTATTGTTATAGGCTTACATAAAAAAGGGTCTAGACAACACAATGAGCATTGGAGGCCTATCAGTCTTTTAAATACGGACTATAAAATTGTAGCCTCTATTTTTTGCCGTTGACTTCAGAATATAGCTACTACTGTTATACATCCTGCACAAACTTGTTCTATTCCTAATAGGTCCATACAACAGAATCTTGCTTTTTTAAGGGATGTCTGTGCTTTTGGTAAACAGAAACGGCTTTCCAGATATTTAATAGCCTTGAATCAAACCAAAGCATTTGATAAGGTCTCTCATGCTTTTCTTCACCTGGTTCTACACAAATATGGGGTTCCTATAAAGTTTCGGACCCGGATACAGTTTTTGTATCAAGATGCTTTATTGTATCCAATTGTTAATGGATTATTAGGGAATGGGGTTTATAGTTATGGGGGGGGTGGTAAGGCAGGACTGCCCTTTTAGCCCATTACTGTATACTTTTATTTTAGATCCAGTTGTGCGGATGATCATATGTGATAGTGGTATCTGGAGCCTTTCCCCAGCCCTGGAATTGTTACCCCAAAAGATCTGGGCCTTTCCCCAGCCCTGGAATTGTTACCCCAAAAGACTGCAGTTTATGCTGATGATATCTGTCTCACTGTCCAGACTGAAGAATTTGTCTTAAAATGCATGACAGTTTTGAACCGCTATGCTGGTATTTTGAGGGTGGAAGTCAATTTTTCTAAAAGTTCAAGGGTGTACATAGGGGATGGGCTTTTTGTTTCTAAAATAGACCAGATCATGATTTCTGATTCTACTGTTAAATTATTGGGTTGTCATTTTGGTACTGGGGACTTGGCTGCCCTAAATTGGATTGAGAAACTTGAAATTGGAGAGAGGAAAGTACATCAGTGGAAATCCTGGTCCTTATCAAAAAAGAAGAGAGTTATGATTATTAAAACATTTTTGCTACCAATATTTCTTGATATTAGTGCTATTTTTCCTATCCCTTTGAATTTGGAAACAAGAGTTTTGAGTTGTTTTTTCCAAATGGTTTGGAGCAGCTGTATAAACTCCATTAAACGGGAATTTACGTACTTAAAATTAACACAAGGGGGTTTGGGTATGATTCACCCTGTATTATTTTGTTTTTCCTTTTACTTATATTTCAATTTTGGAAAGGGAGACATACGTCTTTGGTCTAATTGGGCATCCTTTTTGTTTACGCCCTTGTTTCAGAAGTGGGGTACGGATTTCCCTTGGTTAACTTCTACCCTTTTAATCCCTAATTTTGCCATCCCTGCTTTTAAAAAGTTCAACTCTTGGTGCATAACAAAATTTATGTTACAAACCTTGAATAGAAAATTTCTTTATAAAGCAATTATGGAGCAAAATTTTGCAGTTCAGGTTGACTTTCCGAAATGTTTGCCTACGCAATTGGGGGTCTGCAGTCTGACATCTTACTGATAAATGGATTCCAGTTGCTATGTGGGATGTGCAGTGGTTGAGTTGTCACAGGAAGCTTGGGGTAAAGTCAGTCTTAAGCATCAGCCAATTTCTGACCGGTAGTGTATCAGAATGTGGGGGTGTTGAGGAGACTATGGAGCATTGTTTTCTTCTGTGCCCTTTCACTACTGTATTTTGGCATGAGTTGCTTGATCATTGGAAATGGCAACCAGTGTTTAATTAAGAAATAAGGCATGACAAGGTGTGTGTTATTGTGTGATAACGTCACTCCTGGGGTGGGTTGAAGCATGAGGTGAAGCCGAGTGCTTCCACCACCCCAGAAGTGATGTTATTACACGATAACACACACCTTGGAGTGCCTGACTGCAATTATACAATGGCTCAATGTTATACAAAACAAAAATAAAAATAAAAATGTTTTTAGTAGATTTTTAGTGAGGCAGCATATCTTTGTTTCTGAAAAAAAAAAGGGGTCAGGCTCAGGCTCCATAAAATTAACACAGTGATGTTATTGTGTGATATCATCACTGTCTCAGGCATACACTGACCAATCAGAGTCCAGGAAATGTTCTTGCCATTGTATAATGTCACATATGAATGCCTTGTTTTAGGTGATTATTCTGATTTTTCATCTCGCTATCATCATAGTACTTTGACTGTTATATTTGCCTGTATTAAGTTTTATTTATGGCAAGCACAATGTCGCTTTTCTTTACAGCATGTAAATACACCTATGTTAGTGTTAATTTTGCAGACTGAGAATGCTGTAAGGTTACAACAAGAGAAGGAATGGGCTGTTCTAGATCCTAGCCTTTTTCAGTCATACTGGAGGAATGTTCCATGGATTTGAATGACTTTTTCTGTCCATTCCTGTCTTGAATTTTCAGTTTTTTAAGGTTTATCTGGAAAAAGTTTTTTTTCCCTGATGTATTAGTGATGTTTTTTTTTCCAGGGTTTTTTCTGTTATTTTAATTTTTCTGTTTTAATAGGGATGTTTTGTTTTTCACATGTATGTATATATATTTTTTTCATATGATGTCTATTTTGTATTTCTTTCCTCATGTTGTTGATTTCAAAATAAATAATTCCCCTACACTTTTCGAGAAGTGCCATGGGATCTTTAGCATCCACTTGAACTACCACCAGAACAGGCTGATGGGACCTCAGTTTAATGTCTCATCCAAAAGATGGCACCTCAGGAGTGCAGCACCCACCCTCATGCTGCACTGCAGTGTTAGTATTGGGATATTAACCCAAGTGTCTGGTATGGGGCTAGAACCCACTGCCTTCTGATCTCCTGGCCTCAGAGGTGAGTGCTGAGCCACTGACACCGGCTTTCTGTGTACCTTCACCATTCATCACTATTTGGACACCGGCCGGAGGCTAGGACCCTGTGGGAGATTTTCTTGGGTGGGGGGAGGTGGAGCGAACGCAGGGGCAGCGCCACCCTCGAGGTTGGCATGCTATGTGGTGCTTGCGGGTTGGCCATTACCTGGCATCGACTCCACCTTGTCTCTAGTTCTGCAAGCCAACATGAAGGATAGGAGGGATTGGGGGGGCAAGAGAACCCAAGGGATAGAAAAAGGAAAGGATATAAAATTAAAAGGAGGAATAATGACTGAGAGGACAGCAAAAGAGAGACAGAGAGAAGCCTAAGGGATTGGGAAGGAAAGGGGCCTCAATCTCTTGGTGAAAGGAAAGGGTGGAGAAGGGAGGATAGAAAGGGTAAGAAAAAGGTGGAGTAGGAGACACCACCCTTCCCCAGGCAATGATCTAGGCCTTTTGAGGGAGCAGATTGAAACACAAAGCTGTCATAATTAATCTAGAAGGATTACAGGGCATGAGCACATGACCAAGGTGCAGCATGGGTTGAAGCAGAAGCAAGCTAGGGTTGAGGAGAACCCATCACTTAGAGGTCGAGGCAGGCCACAGGATTAAGATGGGCAGCGTCTTCCCTTCCTGTCAACCAATGAGACAGTAGGAGTGAAAAAGGAGGTGTTAGAAAAACAGATCACCCCCAAAGAGAGTTGCAAAATAAACTTTAGGGAAAAACTGAAGATTCGAGAGCTCCCCTTCTCCTCCCCCACCAGCTCCTCCTGAGAGGGAGCCAGAGGTTCAACCCAAGAGGGAGAGGGAGAGGGAGAAGGAGAGAAGGGAAAACTCCAGAATCCTAGAAACACAACTGCCCCTGTCTGCCTCCCCAGAGGAAACCTCCCCCGCTCCAAGGGAGGGGGAGGAGGGGAGGTGCTGACCAACAAGGGAGACAAACAGGGAGGAGGATGGCTCAGAGATTGAGGCCCCAGGGGGAAGAAGGACAGGATTTAGTGATGAATGGTGAATATACACAGAAAGGTCAAGAATTACGGTAGGTACATAATTTTCATATCTTATCTGTGTCAATCTTCACCATTCATCACTATTTGGGTGAGTACCGAGCCCCCTGAAGGGGGCCCAACACCTCCCTAAGGGACAGTGTCCCTTAGCCTCCAGTGGGGAAGACACCAGAGGGGAGAACCCCTATAGGCCTGGCTAGGCCTGGGGCTGGTCTGGGTGAGGCAGGGATCTCCTCACAGGAGATGGACAATGCCCCTGAAGGCCCCGCCTCATCCTATGGGAGAAAAAGTGGGTTCTCCGGAAAGTGGAGGAAATCACCCTATGCTGGGTCAAGGATGACAGCCAGGCTAGATGAAGCCATACCAACTGCCTAATGCAGATTGCTGTCCCCACCAGCCTGGAAGCCACCTCACTGACATCGTATGATGCCCTTGCTTGGTGCCTTGCAAGCTCCATGCTGTGAGTGGAGAGGGCAATGGCTTGTCTGGTTTCCTCCAAATCAGGCAGGGAGGCTAGAATTTGTCCTAGCCATAATCACAAGTACCTGTTGTAGGTAGCATGGTGGGCCTGATGCGCTGCCACGCACAGCAAAATCCATGCTCAGGAGAACATCCTCCTGTCCCAGAAATCAAAGTCCAAAGAGTCTGAATCCGGGGGCAGGTCACGGCATGGGCTTCTCTGACCAGAGGGGGTATCCAAAAGTGTCACACCCGAAGGGGGGTGAGGCAGAGTTCCTGGAGACCCTGGGGGGGCGCAATATCTCTGGCAAAGGTCTCTAGAGGCTGGAACTGAGGAAAAGGGACGTCACAAGACCTGGTGCGATGCCTCCTGGAAGGGAACAGTCCAGGCAGGAACTGAGAGGTTGACCACACTGAACTCATCTAGGAAGGCTTGCACTGACCAGTCTGGATTGCACTCTCCAAGGGTGGAGATATGGAGTTCATTGAGCAACCCCAATAGGAAGCATTGATAGCTGTAAAAGATCAGTCACTGGGGAAAGGTGGATGGATGTTTCCTCTCCCTCAAAGGAGGAAGATGAGGAAGCCAATGAGTCTGGAGATTCAAGATCAGGCTGCACTGGGGAGTGGTGAAATACCTGCTCATCCATGGCTCTAAAGTAGGTAGGGAAAACTGCAGCCAAGGCCCTGAACTGCTCCCAGGTAAGGGGGCCCCGTAGGACCGGGAACACCTAGGGCAGGAGAAGGAGTTGGCAGAGGCATGGGGGCCAAGCACCTCTGAGGAGGAGCACGGCCTCTGCTCGGCAGCAGAAATGAGTGGATGATCCCAAAGGAGAGGGAGACCTGGTGGTCCCAGCAGACAAGAGCCATTCAACCAGACTGGAATGACCGGTGCTGTGCCCGATGGAAGAAATCCCCCTGTGAGGTGACCAGGACCATGTGGGTCCAAAAGGATGACCCCTGACCTCCTGTGAAGATATACCTCTCGACGAGACATCAGGGGAGATGCACGGATCCACGCTACGACTCCTCCCAGCACCCAGCTGGGTCCCCAGGAGAGACCACTGCACTGAACCCTGGCTACTTAACCCTTCAGACTCTGAAAAGACCCTCTTCCTCACCACTAGCTGAGTCAGGTGACATCCCCTGGCCAACTCCTGGGAGGCAGCCGGAGGTGCAGAACCCTTCCCTGCCTGGGACACCCCAGCCGGCCCAGAAGTTGAGCTAGACAGGACAGCCACAGAAAGGGGTATGCTCACTGGAGGAGCAGACAGGCCTCCGGCTCCAGGTTGCCTTGTGGTGTCCACCTGGACACCCGAAGGCTGGTCAGTACCAATGACCCCAGAACCAGAGGAATCTGTCCGCTCCTCAATAGGGGGCTGAGTGGGGGCTGAAGCGCTAGACCCTGAGGAATCAGAGAAATCTAGGAGCCAATCTGGGTCAGCCTCCGCATCCTCCTCCAAGGAGAAGGATGGCAAAGTCTAGACCCAGGCCACTCCCCGATCCCTGCTGGTCCCAGGACCACAAGTGGGTCTGCTCTCCCCCCCCGGCACCACGAATGGTGCTGCTGACCGGGCGGCATCACCCACGGTGCCACCCCCATCCCCAGCACCACAAACAGCACCAGAGATAGAGGTGGCACCACTCACGGAGCCTCCCCCATCCCCAGCATCGTGAGTGGCACTGGAGACAGAAGCGGCACCGCAGATGGGTCCCACACTGCCCACAGCACCACTCCCATCCCTGGCACCACAGAACAGTGCCAGAGTCAGAAACAGCACCATGGGCTGGCCCAGCACCATCCGCAGTGCTGCCCGGACCCGCGGTGCCGCAAACAACACCAGAATCAGGTGTGGCACCGACAAATGGCACCGAGGATGGTGCCAGCTTGGACCCATGGTTCCCAGAGCATGACGCTGGGGGAGTCTTCACTTCTGAGGAAGCGACTGCCAAAACGGTGCCTTCTGCCCAGCCCCTGAGGGGGTCAGACTGGGCCTCGTGCACCATGGAAGAATCCCCCACCATGGCAAGGCTAAAAGTGGCAGAGGCCCCCTCCTCCGCAGGCCATATAGGACTGGGAGGGGACTCGGAGGAAGGGTCAAGAAACCTAACTTTGATCTTCCGAGTGCGAGCCTGTCCTCCGAAAGTTGGCGACACTCATCTGACCTTAAACACGTGCATTTCCAACACTCGGCAGTCCATAGAAAAACAGGCATCATAATGATCCATATCGTGGTCGTGGCCTAAGCAGGTTAAGCCCTGGTCATTCTGGTCCATGGTGGAAAAAAGTCGGCCGCAGGGACACTGACGCATTGGGAGCCGACCCGCCCGTGAAGATTTCTTCTTGCCCACCGAATGAGACATGACCATACAATAAAACAACAAACAAAACAAGGTACTTGGCATTAATAGAAAATAAAAAGGGAAGGCCTTACTGGGTATTCCGGGAGGCAGCGCCAAGTATGGAGATGAGCAGAACTGTGAACCAACGGACTAGGCTGCAATATGCAGTAGAGAATTCAAGGCACCACATGAGGTCCTTTCTCGATGGCGGAAGAAGCAGAACTGGAGCCAAGGTGCAGTCGACACCAGGTAACTGCCAACCCAGGTGCGCCATGTAGCACATCAGCCTCTGGGGCGGTGCTGCCCCTACATCAGCTCCACTTCAAAAAAAAAATTCTCCCACAGGGTCCAAGCCTCCAGCCGGTACTCAAACAGTGATGAATAGTGAAGACTGACACAGATAAGATCTAAATAAATAAATATTTTTGTCCACTGTGCCTTCAACCCACCCTGGCAATCTCCCCCCTTGTGGCGGTTTCTGAGGCAGTCACCCATTTGTTTAAAATCCACCCTCCTAAAGACCATGGCCACCCTCCTAATGCAGTTGACCTCTGTTCCTTTCTTAATGTTAAACGACACTGTACAGTGATCAGCGATACTCAGAAAACTGCCCCTTGTGGCATCTGCAATGCTGTCCCTGTCTGTAAGTAGAATAATCATTTTATTCTGAGACTGATCTTGGCCACTCTGGGCAGTGGGATGCCCTTTAACAAGCACCCACTGGTCAGTTAATACAGGCAAACAGTGAGACACAGTTTATATCTGCACAGACAGAGCCCAGATTTTTGTTATCCAAATCAGAATTTGGCCAAGAACACTCAGCAGCTCTTGATAAGAAACAGATTAATAGAGGCAGTGACATGTTTGTTAATATTTCACATGGCAAATAAGGCACTGGGAAAATTTATGAATAGTGACAGATGCTTCTGTTAAGGCAGAGTGTGAGTTTTTTTTGTTTTAAGTTAAACGATGAACATGGCAAGGTTACCAAAGAGCAGATCACAGAGTGTATGTTTCAGCTTTTAAGTTTACTTGCAAATGAGGTTGGGTAATAATCTCTCTTGATCAGCGACAAAGATGTTTTTCTTAGAATGTGAATTTTTTTCTTGTTTAAGCAGAAAGCCTTACATCTGGAGAAGAATAAAACAAAGATAGTGTTTTCCCTTGTAGATCACATACAGCTAGCAAAGGGACCTTGCGAGAAAGTCTGTGACAGCTTGCTAACCACCACTGTGTATAATAGACAGAAAGACTACAGAAAGACAGACTAACCACAAGAGTGTAAATAAATGCTACCAAATACCCTGGATCTTGGCAACTTTGCTGCCCTTGGTAAGGTCCATGATGCAGCTAGACACCCAATAGGCCTGCCCTTGGGCTCTCTTATAGACCTTTTAAAATACAAGCAACATTGTAACATGCAGCCAAGACTAACCACTTTAAGATCAACTTCCAAACCAACTTAAACAGCTCATTGAAATTCTGGAAAGTGGTTCAAGACCCATTTGACCCTACTGTCCCATCAGCCACCCCACCCTCCATACTGAGAGTTGTTGCAACCCTCTGCTCTGCTCCCTCACAAGCCATAAAAAAGAAAGCCATTATGGGAATGATTGTGCTCTGTGAGTCCAGATAAAAGCAGAGAGAAATGTGGCCCCAGACGTCCGAACCAGATCAAAAAATCTTGTTCTTCCTTTGTTTTATTTTGATTCAACAACAAACTAACATAAGTTACCCAACAGGGAGTTAGCCAGACAAGCCCCTTGATGACTAAAAATAAATAAATAGCATGCTGATAACATAAAAATGGGAAATAAGAAAAAATTACTCACCTTAGTAATGTTGTTTCTTCTAATGGAGTCTTGCTATATTATGACAATTGCAGTTTGTCCCACCATTAGAACTGCTCCGGAGGTGAAAGAGTTAACTTCCATGCCAGGCATGGATCTTAGAGCGCGAGCTCGGTTAGAAAAGCTCTGTCTGGAATATTTCAAACTGAAACTGTCAGATCTTTACGAGCAAAACTCACTAAGGTTCTGTGTGGAAGCTGTAACCTACACTAGCCAACTGGCTACTTAAATATTAACACATTTTCCTGGTCCCAACTCCAAGACTCAAGTCAGGGGACCAGAAAAAGATAAGATAAAATAAGATAAGATAAAATAAAACACAACACCCAAACACCCCAAAAAGAAGGGTGGGAAAACATAAAAAGGGCATCAATAAGTGCCAACACTGGACTGCCCACCCCATACCCAAAGTAGAAGTTCTGAGAGGGGCAGGTGGGGGGAGGTCATAATATAGCAAGACTCCATTAGAAGAAACAACATTACTAAGGTGAGTAATTTTTTCTTCAAACAACATGAAGTCTTGCTATATTATGACAATTGCAGACTACAGAGCAGTACCTCCATGGAGGAGGGACAGAACCTACTTAGGGAATAGGCTCTGAAGCACGGCTGTGCTAAACCGAGCATCCCTCCTGGCCTGGATATCCAGGGAGTAATGCTTGGTGAAAGTGTGTACTGTTTTCCAAGTAGCTGCTTGACATATCTCTAAGATAGGGATGTCTCTGGCAGTAGCTAGAGACGCAGCTGTACCTCTGGTAGAGTGAGCCCTCAGGCCTGAAGGGGGAACCTTACCAGTTTTTGATAGCAAAATTGGATACAAGAGACAATCCACCTGGCAATGGATCTCTTAGTGGCAGGTTTCCCTTTCCCAACCTCACCATAAGTGAGAAATAGTTGGAGGAGTCAAACCTGTGACCCTTGGTATGCTCTATGTAGTAACTTAGGGCCTCTTAACATCTAAGCTGTGCAACCTCCTCTCACCAGAGGAGGAATGGTCAGTGAAGAACACTGGAAGTGAACTAGATTGATTAAGGTGGAAATCTGAAACCACCTTAGGCAAAAACTTCCTGTTAGTCCTGAGGACTACCTTATCCCTGTGAAAGGAAATAAAGTCAGTCTCCACTGACAAAGCTTGTAACTCACTTATGTGCCTGGCAGAAGTGATAGCTACTAGAAATACAGTTTTCCAAGTCAAGTACTTAAGCTGTGCCGAAGACAGAGGTTCAAAGGGGGGTTGCATCAGCTGAGCAATGCAAACATTAAGATCCCAGGCAGGGGCAGGGTCCCTGAATGGTGGATTGGTATGAAGCAATCCCCTGAAAAACTTGGAAAATACAGGGTGAGCAGAAAGAGAAGAGGGCTTCCCTGCTGAAATAAAAGCAGAGACAGCTGCCAAATGCACTTTCAGGGTAGCTGGTCTCAGTCCCAAAGAATTAAGATGGACCATATAGTCCAAAACAGTGGGCAAATCAGCAGATTCCGGGGAAATATGCTTCCCAGAACACCATATGGAAAACCTTTTCCATTTGGAGTTATAAGCAGCCCTAGTAGAAGGCTTCCAGAAGCTTTCAAGATTTGAGAACACCTTGAGAAAGGTGTAGGTCAGCAACTCTAACCTCAAGAGCCAGGCCTTGAGGTTGAGGGATTTGAGATTCGGATACCGACCTCCTGGGCACAGGTTAACAGATTGTGGTTCCTGGGAGACACAGGGAAGATGGACTGCAAGGACAGAAGGAGTGGGTACCAGGGCTGTCTGGCCCAGTCTGGAGCAATCAGGATCATCTTGCAGGGCTGAGATCTGATTTGACTAGCACCTTGAACAGGAGAGGGAAGGGGGAGGCATAGAGAAACTTCCTTCCCAATCGAGGAGAAAGGCATCCAGGGACTGAGCCCAACACTGGGGTCTGCAACAAAAAGTGGAAGTTGATGATTGTCTGGGGCTGCAAAAAGATCTATCTGAGGGTGCCCCATCTGGCAAAACTATCCCCAGTACTCGGGATCCAGTGACCATTCGTGATGGCCCTGGGAAATCCTGCTGAGAGCATCTGCCAGGACATTGTCCTTGCCTGGGAGGTGAACTGCTATGAGGGAAGTGTTCAGGAATAAGCCAGAGACCACAACTTCATCGCCTCGTGCACAAGGCCAAGACCGAGTGCCCTTGTTTGTTGATGTACCACATTGTAGTGGTGTTGTCTGTTCTGACCTGTACCACTTTGTTCTGAACAGATGCAGAAAAAACCTGAAGTGCTAGAAAAACAGCTCTGAGTTCCAACAGATTGATGTGGAGCAGAGATTCCTGAGGGGACCACAATCCCTGGGTGGAGAGGTCACCCATGTGAGCTCCCCATCCCAAAAGGGATTCATCTGTAGTAAGGGTCAAGGAGTGAGATAGAGGGATGAAGGACACCCCTTGTCTCAGATTGCTCTGATCCTGCCACCACTGAAGGGCCTGGATCAGGGTTCGAGTCACTGGGATCAACTTGGATAGGGAATCTCTTCTTTGAGACCAAAAGGCTCTCAAATGGAACTGAACGCCCTCATCTGAAATTTGCTCCTTGCACTACAGCTGTGGAAGCAGCCATGTGTCCTAGGAGCTGTAGGAAATGCCTTGCTGGTCGAGAGACCTGCAGAGTGAAGGAGGAGGCCAGGGCCACCAGGGTCCTTACCCTTTCTAGGGAAGGAAGGCTCTGGCCTGGCTTTAGTGTCCAGTTCTGCACCTATAAAGGTGAGTACCTGGACAGGTTCCAGAACTGACTTGGAAGATTGAGAAGAAAGCCCAGAGAGGCAAGCAGCTGCTGGGTAACTTGCAGGTGTGATTTGACCTGGTCTGGAGACTGACCCACAATGAGCCAGTCGCTAGGTAGGAAAGATGGCAATTTTGCCTTCTTAAGTGAGCAACTGCTACTGCCAGGCATTTTGTGAATACCCTTGGGGCAGAGGTAAGGCCAAGGGCATTGCTCTGAACTGATAATGGCCTGAGGGCAGTTCGAATCTGAGGTACTTCGTGGAGCTCTGATAAGAACATGGAAGTAGGCATCCTTGAGGTCCAGGGAAGCTAGGCAGTCCCCTGGCCTTAGGGAGGGTAAGATCATTCCCAGAGTCACCATTTTGAATTTTGGTTTTAAAAGGTGCTTGTTCAGATATCTTAGGTCCAGGATGGGCTGCCACTCTCCTGTCTTTTTTGGGGTAAGGAAGTACCTGGAGTACAGACCCTTGCCCTGGTGTAGGGGAGAAACCCTTTCTACAGCTCTGACAGCCAGGAGGGTTGAGACTTCTGTTTCCAAAGCAAGAGTCTCTAGAGGGTTTGCAGGTGGAAAAGATCTGATTCTCATGTTTGGAAATTTTTTGAAGCTGAGAACCAGACCCTAGCTTACCACTTACAGGACCCACTTGTCTGATGTTAAAGACTCCCAGTCCTGGAAGAAGTAAGCCAGCCTGCCCCTCACAGGTAATGGAGAACCGCCCTGGGCATCCCATCAGGGTGCCTGTTTGGCAGGGGCTTTAGGCTGAGGGGTGGCGAGCAGCCTGCTTGTACCCTGTCTGCCTCTCCCTCTGAAGACCCCCTCTGAACATAAGCTGAAGAGGAGGCCTGGTTTGGTAAAAGGCCTGTGGAAAGGCCTGCCTCTACCCCTGGGGGGCTGCCTCTGAGGAGTGGCTTGCCATTCCTTGGCTTGTGCACTCCTGTAAGTGGTTCTATATTCATCCATTTTCTTCATATAATTCTCTGTCTGCTCCCCAAACAGAGAATTTCCCACCACAGGAAAATCCATAGCCTTAGCCTGGGTATCCTGTGACAAACTAGTACACCTGAGCCAAGCCAATCTACAAAAAGCCACAGATGTAGCCATGACTCTAGAGGATACATCATTAGAATCCACTGCAGCATGGAATTGCACCTTAGATGCCTCAATACCATCAGCAGCTACCTGCTCCAGCTCCTTGGCAAGCTGGCCAGGGGCCTGTTTGGCTAAAGCCATGACAGTATCCCATCTAGATTTCTGGTATCTTGCAACATAAGCCATATAATTTGCTTGTCTGAGTGCCAAGGATGCTGCCATGTATTGTTTTTTAGCCATGGCATCAATCTTCCTGGAGTCCTTGTCCAGAGGATGTGAAGCCAGGGGAATATTAGCCTTATCACAGGCTGCAGCCTGAACTACCCCAACATGGCTGCATTGCTGTGAAAGAAATTCTGTATCAGGACCTGACAAAGTGTACCTCCTGTCCATCTTTTTATCCACAGGAGGCACAGAATTAGGAGCTTTTAAAATGTTTATTGTTTGTTTCCTAAAGGATTTATGTAAAGGAATAGACAATCTCCTGGACTCTGGGATATCCATCATCTCTACAAAGTCAGGCTCCTCTTGCTCATCCACAGCTTCCTCCAAAGGAAGCTGGAGGGTTTCAGCAACTTTTTTATAAAACAGAAAATGAGAAGGGGACTCAGAAAGCCTAGGGGGAGATTCTCCTAAAGGTCTGTCTGGGGAGATGTCCGGTTCAATGGGCACATCCAGACTTTCAAAGTCACATTCACACGATCATAATCATCCTCCTCCTCTGGTTCATAAAACTCTATATCATATTCTTGAACTGGTGGAACCGCCGAACCGACCTTTGCCAGATAGTGCGGTTCGGACAGAACCGGGAAAGGGATCGGACAATTGGATTGCCCTGGTTATCTCTGCAGCAGTTGGAGAAGGAATTTTGACTCCACACCTGCTGATTTTCTAGTTCTCTTTGCTGGAATTGGCTCCTCTGAGTCAGCTTTACGCTTGCCCGGGAAGTCTGGCCCTGGTCAAAGGGCACCCTCCAGGTTCGGTTGGCACTGAACCGGGCTGGCCATCCGGGTCAGCGGACTTTTCGGCCTCTCGTTCCCTGAGCCTACCAACTCTCTTATCTAGGGTAGCTGCAGGGAAATTCTTGCTAATCTGGCAGTCTGCATTGAGGTGGTCAAACCCCAGACAATAAACACATGTGGTGTGTGGGTCAGCCTTGGCAAAGGCTTCCCACAGACACTACAGTGTTGAAACCCAGTGGGCCCAGTTTTTCTTTTGGGTATCTCAGACATAATGCCAGCCTAACCAAAGCTTGCCCTTTTTTTGGCAGTGCCAGGCAAGACACCTTTATCGGTTCCCAACCGTGACATGGGTCGTGGAAAAAAACGTAATGAAATCCAGTTTTTTTAGAACCGATAAGAACCGGGAACCGCACTCTAAAAAGCTTTTAATTGCTTCAGAATAAAGTTTCAAAACAACCTGATCGGTTCAAACCGAACTGATAAACATTTACAAGTTCCACACAGAAATAAACCTGTCTATTACTTACAATACCACAGACAGAGCTTGAACCGATCGGTTTGCAGTTAAAATAATAATAATCGCGGTTGAATTTAACCGAGAAAACTTTTAAACCGAGAAATGAACCGAGCAGTAGGAGGAATCTCCGGAGCGACTGTTCAGTGAGGCAGAGTAAAGAATCTGACAGTTTCAGTTTGAAATATTCCAGACAGAGCTTTTCTAACCGAGCTCGCGCTCTAAGTTCCATGCCTGGCATGGAAGTTAACTCTTTTACCTCCGGAGCAGTTCTAATGGTGGGACAAACTGCAATTGTCATAATATAGCAAGACTTCATGTTGTTTGAATGTTATTTTTCACAGTTTGTGTGAATGTACTGTATGAATTTAGGAAAGAAAAGAAAAAAGAAAGTTCTTTCCCCATCAACTGAGTGAGACTACCCTGTCCACCTTCTCTAATTTGAGCTTGACGATGTAAGTGGTTGACACCAGCAGACCTGGAAGTCTATTCAAAGTGCACTCCCCACCACCACCACTACCACTCATTCTGTCAAACAGTTCTTCCAGATATTTCCCATGGATTTTTCTCCTTTTCCAAGGACACTGAGTGATCCCTTATACTCTTGTCTTTGTATACAGTATCCCAAAGATCTGCATTTGGCCAGGTGGTGTTATCCCTTTCCGATACTGGCAAACTGTAATCACATCACCCCTGAGTGCTCTCTTTCCCTTCAAGAACTGCCCCTGTTCTCTCAGCAGCTCCTCGTAGCCAATGTTTTCCAACCCTTCAATCACTCTGGCTGCTCTCCTCTGCACCTTCTCAGTCCTGTTGCAATCTCCTCAGATATGGGGACCAGGATTGTACAGTATACTCAGGAAGGGGTCTGACTTTTGATCTGCGCATGGGCATTACAGTGTCTCTCGATTTGCTTACAAAGTTTATCTTGATAACTGCCATGTACTGTAAAGCTGGGTGGAATGTGGGATTCCAGCAAAATGGCAATTCTGCTTATGAAATGCTCTTTTGAGTTTTTCAAAACAGGTCCAAGCAATTCTGAAAGTCATTTAATTTAAATCATGGACTAGTTGCGGTTTGTGGAAACCTAACTGCATGAGTTTTTTTCTTTTTTTTGGTGCAATTTTTTCTCTTTCAACTCCAAACTGGCCTCCTTCAGCCTGACCACTGCCCCACCCCATCATCCATCCCACTGGACTTACCTCCCCAGTGTTCCTCACTAGCTTACCCCTCCCAGTGGGGCCTTTTGGGGGTGGAGGGGCCCCATTAGACCTTTGAGCTTGGAGTATGGGGAGCACCACACAGCAATGGTATGGGACCTGCAGAGCAAGGCAGGCAGCATACTCCCCAGTCCAGCATTTTCCCTTTGTGCGTCCCGGGAGCCATGATGTGCAATGACATTAGTGGTGCTTACACCAGCATCTGCCCCATCTCCCTATCTAGGAGAATAATAATAAGAATAAATAGAAAGCGCCAGATGTCTGACCCCCCGGCTTCCACCCAGGGTCTGTTGAGAGCCAGCAGCTGACCCATCCCCCCAGAGGAGGAGAGCAGTCCTTAGGATGCTCAATCCTCCTCCCACTGGCCTGCCTCTAATCACCAGGCTCGTTTCTGAACCTGGGTCGTCGGTGTCACAAGTGGTAGCTCTACCGCTGAGCCGGCTGGCCGGCTCTAATTTGCTGTTTTTGCAAACTGCCAATTAGTAATCCATGGTTTATCTCCTTTGTTTCCATAGACGCCATATGGCATTGGAACAGTCCATTGTGCTGGATCCGACCCAAAACAGCCACCGGGAGCAAATTAGTTAAATTCTGTTTACAGAATTCCACATAGCACTGACACCATGATTGTGTTTGCTAGCTGCTGCCCTATACTGTTGCCCCCATTTCAAGTTGTTGCCAATCATATCATTACCCCAGGTCCTTTCTCTACAATTTGTGATGATCTCTGTGTTGCTTAGGTAGTATTTTGTCACCATAGTCTTCTTACCCTGATGCATCGCTGTATTTTTTGGTGTCAGAATTCATCTGCCATTTTCCGCCCACTTCCCAAGCATGTTCAGGTCCCTCTGCATCTCATTCACCTTTTGCTGAGATGCAGCTCCCCTTGCCATTTTGTTGTCATTGGCAAACTTGGCAAGGCAGCTACTGGTGCCAACCTCCTGATCACTTATAAATATATTGCTGACCCCAGTACGGAACTTTTTGGGACTCCAGTGGTCACTCGTTTCCATGTGGACTGATTATCATTTATTATATCCCTCTGTTTCATGTCCTGAAGCCAGTTTTCAATCCATTGCATTATCTGATCTATTACACCTTCTGTAGGCTCTCCACTGTGTGCACTAATCTCATGTGCAGTATTGTGCATAAGACTTTACTGAAGTCCAGATACACAACACTCAAGGGTTTCCTCTCATCAAGCTCCTTGGTGGCAGTATCTGAAAATTGTTTTTTTTTAGAGTTTATCAGTTAAGGACACAAGGCAGTCAAATGCCTATTTTTAGGTACAACCCAGGAGATTACACAGAAAATGATAAACAAGGTGATGCACATAGTTTGATACAATGCAGTACAATAAGCAGTGAGGGGAACAACAGATTGACAAAGCATTACATCATGGCAAGGAGAAAATTTAGAAACAGTATCAGGGAAGTCACAATATGTCTATTGATATAGTCAGCCCAGTGGCATAGAGTACTGAGGCATCTAATGCCTTACCTCCTGCCACGCTGGTGACCCATGTTCGGGAACGAGCACAGGTTGCCAGGGGTTGTCATGGTGGGAGAGGGCTGAGCATCCCAAGGACAGCTCTCCTCTCCTGGGGAAGGGGTGGGAGCTGTATCGGCCTTTGACTACCACCAGGTGAGGGCCTGGTGGCAGTGCAGGAAACGAGTGGCTCAAGGACAGTGCCATGGATCTACGGGATGTGCGTGCCTCCATGAATACATTCCATATGCACCCCGTGGCAGGCACACAGGAGAAATCAGAAAAAGAGATCCAATGGCAGGATGAAGCACTGTACTACTCCCTGGAACTGCACCACCACCTGGATGCCTGGAGCCCAACTGGATCTGTGTTCTGGAAGGGGAGGATGGCCCTCCCCCCTCCACCCCCCATGAGGGGGGCAATCCATGGGGGAACAAGTTCTAAGGTAAGACCAGGGGAGGTGAGTCCTGGCTGAGGATGGGGGGACAGGTGGTGAAGAGCTCGCCAACAGAGTAAAAAGCTATGTGTGAAAAAAAGGTTTATTGATACGTAGCTACACAATGAACATATACAGTAAATACCACAATAATGGACAAAACAGATTGGGTGCAAGTCAGAGTTTATCCAAATTCAGTTTGCAATGAGACTGACCTTGCATGATTTCCCCTTACAGAATTCATATCAGGCCACCAGGTCAATCTTATTTTTCTGTAAGTGGTCAACAATTTCATTTCTTATCATAGTCTCAGGCAACATACTGATGTTAAGCTGACTTCCATGCAGTGCTACGGCTCACCCCTGGAGTCTCTGATATATATATTGCTGTTTTTTTCATTAATTAAGCTATTTATTGCCTCCCTCATCACGTCCAGCACTCCAACTGCCATGGGCAACCTCCCAGCCTAAACATAGCTCGCCTGCCTCCTATATGCGCCACCAAGGTTTGCTTCTCAGTGAAGGGACCTATGAGTCAGAATACACAGTTTATATTATGCTAGCCCAAATATATTCTACAGTTACACTGCAATCCAAATATGTTGGGGGAGGAAACCTGATTTATTTTACATTAGCCAAGAAGAACAAATCTTTATTCGTAGTTTACAAGGCATCACATAAATCTCATCGTCATGAATTTTGGGAACAAAAATAGAAAAACCTGCACTGTACCACATGCAGAAACATAAAGTTCAAGTCAATTACATTTATTCAAGCAATGCTCACCATAGAGAAGTTATAAAGGCAAATTAGCTCATAATAATGCAAAAGCCTCTTTCGAATATGTTGGTAAAGTTGCCTTATTTGAACGTTCTTTTTTTGCTGACACACAGTAACTGTAATGGTACTCCTAACAGCTTACACAGCAGTGTGTGCAGTTGTAAGCTGACCTCTGCAACTGATGGATGCGGGAAAACAACTTCGCAAACACTTGATCCATACAAGAGTTTAAAATACAGGTGATGACTTTACACCATTCTTAAAGAGTCACGGGCTCCTCTGGGAACTCTGTGGGAAACCTAATGTTTAGACACAGTTCAGCTTGTGTTTCAGGCACAGTTCATAGATTTCTCCTCCTCTTTTTTTTTATTGCAAGGGTTGTTACAGGTCACCTTCCTGTTTCTAGGGGCGTGCGATGGTAGCTCAAGAGAGCATCCATGCCCTTACTCCATGAACACCTGGGGCCAGATATTCAAAGCTTTGCGCCTGGCACAAATCTGATGCACTGGGATGGCGCTGTATGTGCGCCAGGCTGCAATACTCAAAATCCCTTTTAGCCTCGGCGCTGTGTGATAGCACCAACATTAAAGTTAATGTAAGCAGGGGAGGGAGGTAGGGGAGTGGCCATGAATGCCTGCACATTAGCATATTCAAAAGATTAGCACCGCTGGCCCAGTGGAGCTAAGGGTTGAGGCGCTGAACGCCACACCTCACTCTACGCTGGTGACCCAGGTTCGGGAAAACCTCAGGTCATTGGGGTACTAGCATGGGGGGAACAGAGCAGGATTTAGCATGCTGATGGGCAATTCTCCTCTTCCAAGGGTGGCGAGGGTGGTTGGCACCACCCTCGTAGTTCCGCTCCCACCAAGTGGAGGTCAAGGGGGTTGTGTAGGTGGAGAGGGGGCAGCAAAAACAGTTATGGGAGGTGGAAGGGGCTGAGCTGGTGGCATGGGGTGTGTAGCATGCCACCACATGCTCGCACAGCCATGTGCAAGGGCCTCGGGGGGGAGTCAGGAAGAAAACCAGAAAAAATACCTATGTGTCCCCATCGCCAGTTGGTGGGAGGAGGCAATGGGGACCAAAGAGCTATACATATAAAAAAAAAAGATTAGCACCATGCCACAGATTTTTGTGCCACCTGTAGCATGGCGCTAAATACCGCCTGCAAAAAGCATGCGGTAATGCAGCGGTGTTACTCGAAGTAATTCCAAGTGTCACTTTGATACACTTCAAATTACTTCTGTGTTAATCCCTGGTAGTCTAGTGGGCCCCCCATCATGATCCCCGTACCTGTATAAAATCAGTCATTACCCTGGTAGTCTAGTGGTCCCCCATGTGACGGGGAGCTCCTGCCACTCTTGAGGACTGACCCTTTCTTGACTATGCTATAGTGTCCTCTTTAATTTTCCTTTTCCTGCTCAGGTCCTTGTACAGGGAGGTTATTGTGGTGACCTCCAAATGTATATAAAACAGGTTGTGTTTATCGTTGTTGGATTTAGTATGTAATAGCACTATGTCATAGAATACCTTGATGTATATACCTTATGTTTATGAAACCTGTAAATGCTGACAATACCATGGCACTAGTTTTTGAAAATGCTAAAAAGTACTAGGTGACTATTATAGAAATTAAGTTAGTTATGCTATTTAAAATGTATGTAAACTGATGTAAGTTGAACAAGTCTGAAATGTCATGGTGATTTACATATATCCCATAATGCTTTGCATTATGGAAGTATGTGTGATGTTGTGTTTCTTTGAAGCTTGGCTTATTGTTAATGCCCTTTGGGGTAACCAATGTTTCAGTGCTTCTGCACTGAGGTTATTTGTCTTTAGCTTGTTTTTTTTTTTATTATTTGAGCCCCCACCACTCAAGCAAACTAGGCCTGCACAGGGGTGGAGGCTGAATCTCAACTGCTAGGTAGGTAGATCAGAGAGCAGAATCAGTAGGTGTTGGCTAAGTGCAGAGAAAGGACATACATAGTCTGTTGCTTCAAACTGATGTACTGAAGAAGGGATATGCCATTGCTTAAGGTAATCTGCTGTATTTTGAATAAACATCACAAAGAGACTGTGTGTTGAACTTGAAGTTCGGTGTCTGGTCCATCTATTATCCCACAACCCCTCCACAGACTGGGTGTCAGAAGTGGGATAACTTGCTGGAAGCATCTGGACTGGCTGAAGAGGGACATTTTCTGGTTGATATTGCCCTGTTATCCCAGGTGGACCAATGCACCAGGAGTTGCTGAAGAAGAAAGTCTGTGGAATTCTGACCAGAACCATGGCTGACAGCTGGAGAGAAGCTGCTGCCTGGATCTGGGAGCTTGGAAGAAGGCCAAGCCTGAAGAAGACAAAGAGATACAGGTCACGGCAGACTGGAGGTGGAGACCCTGATGAGGATGATCCACTGGATGAGTGAGCAATGGCTGGAGGCAGGCCGACTACGCAGAGAGGCAGAACACCAATGCCAGGTGCTCGAGAGGTTCCTGCTGGAGAGTTTGGATGAAGAGTTGGAGGAGGATTTTTCATGTGCTCAGTTTGAGGAGGACCCCCTGACTGAGCAGGATATTCCTTTGATCCCTGTGTTCTCAGGATGTTACCTATTGGAGGTTGGAGAAGCAAATATGGAACCTGAATGTGAGGCCCCAGGTAAGACTGTGCCTAGTGATATTGTGCTAGGGTTGAAGACTCCAAGCAAGCAAGAAGAAACGTACGAGGCTGAAGGGACTTTTCTTGTACTGATGCAGCTAAATCTATTAACAGCATTGACTGGGGTATATGGTGGGCTAAAGATGCTAATGTTGCCAAAATGTTACCAAATGTTTAGATCAAGGAGGTGGTACATGTATTTTCTTTTTTTTAATGGAAAAGCTACAAAGGAGGAGGTGGGTGGAAAAAGGATAGGCACCTGTGTTGGGGTAACACCTACAGTGTCTACCCTCAGGTGTCTGCATCAGTAGCAAGTGAAATGAATGAATCAAGAGATACAGTGGTTTTATATAGAGGGGTTAAACCTAGGACCGGGCCCCTACTTAAAACTAACATGTCTGGTAGGGTTGGAGCAGGAACTTAGTCTCCCACAGAGAAAGTCTTTCTATGGTACTGGACTTTACAACCATCCAGATTTTCAGTCAATAAAATATTATATACTTTCACTAAAAGGAGATAGTGCAGGGACGGTACCATTAGTCTCTGTTGAGAAATGTGTTAATGCCTCAGGATAAAGAATGATGATATCCACTATGTTTATTATGGAATGTTTATCATTAATAGGGACCCTGAGACAGAGCTTTTGAAGACGGATGGGTGGAAGTTCCATCCCTTCATGGGACAGGAAGGTGGTAAGCAGTCTGCAATAACTGCTTCCCTCTTAAGGTGGGGGATATGTGACAGGGAGCTCCTGCCACTCTTGAGAACCGATCTTTTCTTAACTCTGTTGCAACAGTTCTTCTATTTCTTAGCCTAATCTACCCTTTACAATTTCTAGTCCATAAGGTTGGTCACCTATGGGCACCCCTTTCCCTTTCTTGACTATGCTATAGTGTCCTCTTTAATTTTCCTTTTCCACTCGGGTCCTCGTACAGGGAGGTTATTGTGGTGACCTCCAAGCGTATGTAAAACAGGTTGTGTTTATCGTTGTTGGATTTAGTATGTAATAGCACTATGACATAGAATACCTTGATGTATATACCTCATGTTTATGAAACCTGTAAATGTTGGGAGTGGAAGTGGGTTGGGAATGTTAGGTAACCGGAAAGGAGTTTGGGAGGATAAGGGACTGTATGCCAAGGACAGGCTTCATCTTGCCCCGTTAGAGAAGGAAGTCCTTAAACAGGGGTTGGCTGACTACATTCAAGAAAGGTGGGGTTTAAACTAGTGAGGGGGGAAGGATAAGGGAGGTGCTGACCAGAAGCCCTCTTCTCCAGATGAGGAGAGTAGCCTCAAACCCAAGGAGGGAGAGGAAACAGACTGGGGAGGAGGTTTCAGGAGGAGCAGAGGGAGAATGGAAGTATAAGTAACTTGGGTGGGGTTTGACAAAGGGGATCAGGGATAAGGGGTGGGGGGGTGGTGTTAGTAAATGCCAGGAGCTTGGGAAACAAGTTGCCAGAGTTCTAAGCCATGCTGTTTGGGGGGGTGGATGTGGCAGTGGTCACGGAAATGTGGGCCAACAAAAACCATGACTGGGGCCTAAACGGCGGGGGTACACTATGCTTAGGAAGGATAGAAAAGAGGGCAGAGGGGATGGAGTGGCTATGTTCATTATAGATGACATAGAAATTGCTAGGGTAGAAGAGGCAGAGGGAAACGTGGAGGCCTTATGGGTCACCTTACAAACCCCAGCAGGAGGTAAGGTGAAGCTGGATGTAGTATATAGGCCCCCCGGGATGGGTGATGTTCTAGAGGATGGTTTGCTTGACAACATCATTGCCCAGTGTGGAACAAAAGGGGAAGAAGTGGTGTTGATGGGGGACCTTAATATGCCAGGTACAAACTGGGGAACCTTGTCCTCTAAGGTGGCCAAGGAGCAGAGGCTGCTGGACAGCTTCCAGGATGTGTTCTTAACACAGCATGTGATGGAGCCCACGAGGGAGGGACATGTCCTGGACGTGGTTCTGGCAGATGGGGATCTGGTAAGGGACCTGGTTGTAGAGGATCCTGACTGGGAGTGACCACAATACTGTCTGGTTTCAAATAAGCATGGGGGAAGAGATCTAGGACACTGGCAGTGGACTTCAGGGGGGGAGACTACTTCAGGGGGGCAGACTTTGTGGGCATGGGAAATATTCTCACAGATCACTTGAAGGGGATTACATCAATGACAAATGTGGAAAAGAGATGGAAGGCCATAAAACCGGGACTTCATGAGGCAGTCAGGACCTTCGCTAAGGTGAAACGTAAGGGAGCAAGGTCACATAAACCATGCTGGTGGTCCAGTGAGGTTCAGGTAGCAGTCAGAGAAAAGAAGGCGGCCTACAAAAAATATAAAACAACAAGCGGGGATAGGGAAAAGGAAATGTACCATCGTGCATCTAGAAAAGTCACCCGGATGGTGAGGAGGGCAAAGTCAGTAAAGAGCAGCGGCTGGCACAGGGGATACATGGAGGGGAAAAGGGGTTCTTCCAGTATTTTGGGGGAGGCGGAGAAAAACTAAGGGCCATCTCAGCAGATTGAGATCAGAAGGAGGGTGGGTGAAACAGGTGAGGGACCAGGCAGAGGTATTAAACGAGAACTTTGCCTCTGTGTTCACTAGGGAGGGGGATGGGATATCTTCAAAGCAAGGCACGATGGGGATAGAAGCGGTAGTGAGTGGGATCAGGGAGCAACAGAAATGGAGCAAGAGGGAGGGAGAGGTACCCCAGGGGTGTTACATCAGGATAAGGATAAAAAGGCCAGTAAGGTGGAGGGGACGGATGATGCTATCGCCACCGAAAGGGTGTGGTTAGCCCTCAAGGCCCTAAAGAAACATAAATCTCCTGGACTGGATGGTATTCATTCTAGAGTACTATGGGAATTGACGGACATACTGGCTGTACCCCTGGTGGAGCTCTTCAACAGGTCACTTGAGACAGGGAGGGTACCTAGGGATTGGCGAGAGGCACATGTGGTGCCAATCCATAAAGGGGGGTCAAGGGAAGTACCAGATAACTATAGACCCATCAGTTTGACCTTGATGGTGGGAAAATTAATGGAGAGTATACTAAAGGAATGATTGGGGGTGTACTTGGAGGAGGTGGGAGGTCTGGATAGTCAGCAACATGGGTTTGTGCCAGGTAGATCTTGTCAAACCAATCTTGTGGAGTTCTACGAATGGGTAACATCAGAACTGGACAGGGGAAAGCCTGTGGATGTATTATTCTTGGACTTCAGCAAGGCATTTGACTCTGTCCCCCACAATGGTCTGGTGGAGAAACTGACGGGGTTGGGAGTAGGCCCTTTGCTGGTCAGATGGATTGAAAACTGGCTAGCTGGATGCACCCAGAGAGTAGTGGTTGGTGGAGAGCTCTTGAACCCTAGAGAGGTAGGTAGTGGGATGCCGCAGGGCTTGGTCCCGGGTCCGATCCTGTTTAATGCATACATACCGGACATCAGGGAGGGTATAGGATGTGAAATGAGTCTCTTCGCTGGTGACTCCAAGATGGGAGCAGTAGTTGAGGGGGAAGAGGGGAGGTTGGCCCTGCAAGGGGACCTGGACTCCCTGGAAAGCTAGGCTCACACATGGAAATTAAATTTCAATATCACCAAGTGCAAGGTGTTACATCTTGGGCGGGGAAACCCTAAACACAGGTACACCCTGGGAGGGGAGGCACTGGAGGCCTCAACAGGGGAAAAAGACCATGGGGTCATGGTGCATGCATGTATGAATAACTGTGAGCAGTGCAGGAGAGTGGCTAGCAAGGCAAACAGGATGTTGGGATGCATTGTAAGGGGGATCACCTCTAGGAGCAGGGAAGTGATTCTGCAGCTGTACAATGGACTGGTTAGACCACACCTTGAGTACTGTGTACAGTACTGGAGACCATACTTGAAGAAAGACATACAGCTCCTGGAGAGGGTACAGAGGAGGGCAACTAAGATGATACGAGGACTAGGGGATTTGACATATGAGGACAGACTTGAGGAGCTCTGCCTGTTTTCATTGGAGGAGAGGAGAGACAGGGGGACATGATTGAGGTCTTCAAGTACCTCAAGGGAATAAATAGGATAAACATGGAGGGGATCTTTAGACTAAAGCAGGGAGGTATCACCAGAGGGCATGGTTTGAAGTTGGAAGGTGGAAGGGTGAGGGGGGGGAGACGAGGAGGTTTTTCACTGAGAGGGTGGTGGACCCTTGGAATGCGCTGTCTGGTGAGCTGGTTCCGAGATCCACAGTGGAGGGCTTCAAGAGAGGATGGGACAGACACAGAAAGCGGATGTACCAGATGATGGCCTGGCCCAGGGGGGTGGGGATGGATGACAGGGGTTTCTGGAACACAAGGAGGAGGAGGGCCTCAGCACCCAACTAGGGATCTGAAGTTCAAGCAGACTCGATAGACCATAAGGCCTAATCTTCTGGCAATTCGTATGTTACTATGTTGAAAATACCATGGCACTAGGTGTTTTTGATAATGGTAAAAAGTACTAGGCGATTATTATAGAAATTAACTTAGTCGTGCTATTTAAAATGCGTGTAAATTGCTGTAAGTTAAACAAGTCTGAAATGTCATGGTGATTTACATATATTCCATGATGCTTTGCATTATGGAAGTACGTGTGATGTGTTTCTTTGAAACTTGGCTTATTGTCAGGGCCCTTTAGGGTAACCCACGTTTCAGTGCTTCTGCACTGAGGTTCTTTATCTTTAGCTTGTTTTTTTTTGTTTTTGTTTTTTTGAGCCTCCACCACCCAAGCAAACGAGGCCAGCATTGGGGTGGAGGATGAATCTCAACTGCTAGGTAGATCAGAGTCTAGTGTCAGTAGGTGCTAGCTAAGTGCAGAGAAAGGACATACATAGTCTGTTGCTGCAAACTGATGTACTGAAGAAGGGATATGCCACTGCTTAAGGTAATCTGCTGTATTTTGAATAAATGTCACACAGAGATTGTGTGTTGAACTTGAAGTTCAGTGTCTGGTCCATATGTTATCCCACAACCCCCTCCACACCCCACGCCCCCATCACGATCCCCAACCCCCATAGCTGTAAAAAAATAATCATTTCCCTGGTAGTCTAGTGGCCCCCTCATCATGATCCCCAACTCCCGTAGTAAGAATAGCAACTAATTTCTCTGGTAGTCCAGTGGCACCCCCCCATCACCCAATTATGCATCCATGACACATTACAAAATGACATATCCTTGCCACACGGATCTATTACCACGCAAGATGGTGGCCACGCTGGGCTAGCCGTCGGACTGTTGCTTTGTGTGCTTGTGTTTTTGTTTTGTTTATTTTGTTTTACTTCGTTTTATTTTAATTTAAATTTTTTAAGTTTTTAAGATTTTTTAGATACCTGGACTGTGGAGAGGCTGTATCGGCGTTCAGTCGTCTGGGACGTCTTCTAGCAGCGATTTTTGGTGTTTGCGGCCGGCTGGCTCCCTGGATAGTCCGGATTCGATCCGTGACTGTGGTGCAGGGCGCAGGGTCCTAGTATGTCCCAGCTCTTGGATTGTCTTTAGGGACTTTGGTGGCGTGGTGGTCGCATTTACATCTGCGTCTTTGACCTTGCGTGGTGCCTGCCTGCTTAAACGTCTCCAGCCGTGTTTTGGCTCCATCTCTGTCTCTGGCTGGGATCTACCGTGATTGGGCTTATTAAGGATTTTGGGCTCTATTCAGCATCTTTAAGGCTGTGGTGACTAACTGAATTTACGTCTGGTCCGTTTGGAGTGGCACTGTCCTGTTGGCAGAGACTACTACTATTTGGGGTTCTGGCTTTTGGAGTCTGGGTTTTTTCCCTATTTTTTGGCTCTAGCTCTGGTGACCTGCACAGGGGTTAGAGGTCGGGGCCTGTTGGAGAGCCGGCCTTTGACCCTATTCCCATAGACTCCCGGCGGAGTCGGTCGGTGGGCTGACTCGGCCTGGAATCATGGTGTCGGGTCACCATTGTAGCTTAGAAGCTGCTGCTGAAGTTGATTTAGTGGAACCTACGATCTAATGTGTGGCTTTCTTTGAAAACCGGGAGTTCCTGTTTTCCTCAATTTTACTTGGAAATTCTGGTTCTTGGATATAATAAGGACTTAATGACCTGTATCATCGATTTCTTTACTGTCCCAATTAAGTGACTGGAGAGTTCCTGTAAGGTAAGTGATTGTGGAAATACTGTTTTATTATAGTACTATTTTTAAGAAACTGTCTTCTCAGCCCAGGTGTTGATATATATGGTTTACTGTATGCGAAGTCTATTTGTTTTGAGGGATAATTGAGCAGTGAGAGTGCTTGTTTCCAGCTTATAGCCCACCCTGCTGGTTTCAGTGAGAGTGTCCTAGAGGATGGTCTTTAAATTATTCCCTCTATGTATTTTTATCTATTTTACTGTTATTAGTGTTAGTTTTGTGTTATTTTATTATCCCCTTGCCGTGAGAGGGCTTGTGGATATAAAATAAGTTTAATTTTGTATATTATTTGTTGCATTAGTTTATTAGTTTATTTATTTATTTATTTATTTTATTTTGGCAGGCTGTGGTGTTGTTTGTTCTGTTTTATTTTTGGTTTTATTTTGTTACGACAGCCTGATGTGCTGGTCAGCTTTATCTGCTGTTTGTTAGTCGGCCTCCGCTCTCCATGCCCTCCGCCCCTTTGTCTTATCCCCCTTGCCAGCCCATGTTTACCATCGGTGTCGGGCATTAGGGATAGTGCATAAGGGATGGAGGAATTAGGGGGGTGTGGAGGGTTGTGGACAGTGGAGGGAGCAGTGCTCTCCCATAGGGGTGTTTCGGCCTCAAAGACGCCCTGGGGCAAAATGGTTTCTGGAGCGTGGTAGTCCCGTTCTGGTTCCCATACCCAAGGGCACCTCTAGTATTCGAGGGCAAGTGGTTGGGACAACTCGTCAACCTCGTCTGACCCGGGCGTTGTTGTGCAATACCAGATCTGTCTGTAATAAGACGGGTCTTATTGCGGACTTTGTTGCAGAGGCAGATCTGACTTGCATTACGAGAGACCTAGTTGGATGGGAATGCGGACCCGTTTTTTGGAGGCCGCTGTTCCTACCGGGTTCTCGGTTATACATCTGCAAGATTAGATCGCGGGGTGGCAATCTGTTTCAAGACGGATTGAGCCTAACTGTTGTTCCAGTTGAGGAGGCAAGATCATTTGAGTGTACTGGTGGTGGCTGGTGTGGGTGCAGGATTGCTTCATTTACCATCCACCAGGGGATGAGAAGCTTTTCCTGCAGGAAATAGCAGACTTTGCTGCCGACATGGCTTTGGAATCACCCAGATTGATGGTACTGGGCGATTTCAATGCGTAGTCGACGACAAATCTTCATTTTTGGTCAACATTTCTCCACATGATGACATCGCTGCTTCACACAGGTTGTTTCACAGCCACCCATAAAGGTGGTCACTCTTTGATCTTGTTTTCTCCTGGGGATCGAGGCGTCCGATTTGGTGGTGGAACCAGTCGGTTGGTCTGATCATTACTCAGTTGGGTTCAATTTTGAGGCCCCCCTGGGAAGGTTGGCCCCTGTGGAGTTGGTCAAGTAGCGCCCATTGCGGGATGTTGTCCCTGAAGACCTGATGGCGGTCCTTGACTTCTCGCTGTTTGACAATTTGTGCTCTGATCCTGAGCGGCTTGTGGTGGCCTATAATGAGACCATCTCGGCTGCCCTCGATCAGATTGCACCTGCCCGTGTTCACCCCCTTCCGTGCTGTCCCATCATTCCTTGGTTTGACGAGGCATTGAGAGGGCTCCAGAGGTTGGGGCGTAGGTTGGAGCGTCATTGGAGGAAGACTGCCTCAGATGCCGACCATCTTATTTTGTTAGAGCATTATAAGCTCTATCAAACAGAAATTTCCCGTAAGAAAGCAGAATTCCTGTCCAGGGAAATTTCTGCTGCTCGGAATTGACCGGCTCAGCTCTTCAGAACTGTTAAAAGACTGTGCAACCCAGTCTGTCAGCAGATCCGTCAGTTTTTACACAGACTGACTGTGAAGAGATCGCTCGGTTCTTCGTGCATAGGTGGAAGACATCCGAGGCAGTGTCCCCACCTCACTCTAAGGTTGTTGCAGCTGACCAGTGTTTTGTTGTGGTGCCTGGAATTTCCTGGAGTACTTTTGACCTGCTGATTTCAGAGACACTATGAGGATTGCCTGCAAGATGCGCCCAATGTGCTGTAGGTTGGATCCGGGTCCTACTTCCTGATTTTGGGATGTAGTGAGGTTATCGTCGATCCTTGCTCAGATTATCCAGTGTTCCTTGAGACGGGAGTTTTCCCAGTTTCTAAGAAGGGGTGGTGACTCTCTGAAGAAACTTCCTTGGACCCGGATGCCCTAGCTAACTACCGATTCTAACCTTCCCTTTGTAGGGAAGGTTATTGAAAAGTTGTAGCGACTCAATTAGACAACCATTTGACCATCCATAGTCTATCTGAACCTCTCCAGTCTGGTTTTCATAAAAGGCATAGCACCGAGACTGCTCTGGTTCGGGTGCTCAATGATCTCCTGATGGTGAGAGATCGGAGACATCGTTCTATTCTTGTTCTCCTTGATCTGTCATCAGCCTTTGATACTGTGGATCATGGGGTTCTGCTCGAACGCCTGGGGTCCATCTGTGGACTTTCAGGTATGGTCCTCAGATGGTTTTCATCTTACCTTAAGGGGAGAACACAGAAAGTGGTCTCGGGATACATTCTTCCGGGGCTTTCTCTCTGCCCTGCGGGGTTCCACAGGGTTCGGTGCTTCCCCCCATGTTATTTGTAGTATATATGCTACCCCTCGGAGACATTGTAAGATGGTATGAGCTGAGGTTTCACTGCTATGCTGATGATACCCAGCTCTACCTGTCTTTTGCACCTGACCAGGTTAGTGCTGTCTCGGTGTTGAATAAGTGCCTTGTGAATATCCAAGACTGGATGAATTCCAGCGGTTTAAAGTTGAATCCGGGAAAGACTGAAGTTATGGTTGTGGACCCCAGCTGCAGGGTTGGGGGTTTACGGGTGGGGTCCCCCTCCAGAATAGTTCTAGGGGGCGTCCAGATCCCCATTTCTGAATGGGTGCGTAACCTGGGTGTAGAGCTTGACACAGAGTTGACCCTTCATCATCAGGTGTCCTCTGTTGTCAGGACTACATTTTTCATCTGAGAAACATCTCCAGGATTAGGCACCTGGTTCCTCCCGGTGATTTGCGGTTTTGGTCCACGCCTCTAGACATCTCGCTTGGACTACTGTAACTCCTGTACCTAGGGCTTGCTGGGGTTGATATCCACCGCTTGCAGCTAGTGCAGAAATGCAGCAGCACTGCTTGTTGTCCGGGGCTCCAAGAAGATCTCATATATTACCCTGTGTTGCGCTCTCTGCACTGGCTGCTCATACAGTGGTGGATCACCTTTTAAGTAGGTCTTTGACCTCACAAAGCCCTACATGGGTATGGTCCTGACTACTTGAAAGAGCTTTTGGTGCCTTACACCCCTTTGAGACAGCTTTGCTCGGCTGACGAGGGGTTGCTGGAGATTCCAAGGATTAATTTGAAGTCTTCTGGAACCCATGCTTTTGGCTTTGTGGCTCCATCCCTCTGGAATTCTCTACCCCGTCCGCTCCGAGAGAGTACAACAGTGGATATTTTTAAAAGGGCTTTAAAGTCCTTTTTATGGAATAGGCCTTTCCACTCATATTGTAATTGGTTTTATTTGTTGAAACTGCTGTTCTGTTTTATTGTATTTGTTGCCTGGTTTTATGAACTGTACAGCGCCTTGAAAACTTGAAAGGCACTTAATTAAATAAATTTTATTATTATTATTATTATTATCACAATCCCTGACTCCCATAGTAAAAACAGCAAACAATTTCTCTGGTAATCCAGTGCTCCCCAATCACAATCCCTGACTCCTGTAGTAAGAATAGCAACTCATTTCCATGGTAGTCAATGGCCCTCTATCCATCTGTCCTTGACTCCCATAGTAAAATAGCAACCAGTTTCCCCTGGCAGTTCAGTGGCCCCACCCAGCAGTGCTGACCCCCATGCTCCTCCCCAACCATCCAAGAATGGAGTTGGTGACTGGCTCAACCCTCCGTTCACCTCCACAGCCAGCTACCAACTATATGATGCAACAGCACATACCACACTGTGTTATGAATGGGAAGTATGCGTCGATTCATAACACAGTGTTGTACACGCTCATGCATTGCACAGTCGGCGGCTGCCTGAGGAGGTGAGCAGAGGATTGAGCCAGTTGCCGGCTCCATTCTGGGATGGTTGCGAGGGGTGGGGAGGCAGCACTGCCAGGTGTGGGGGGGCTACTGGGCTGCGAGGGAAATTGGCTGCTATTTTTACTACGTGAGTTGGGATTGTGATGGGGGCTACTGGACTGCTAGGGAAATTGGTTGTTATTTTTAGTTGGGGATCGTGAGGGGAGGGGGACTAGACTACCAGGGAAATGATAATTTTTACAGCTACAGGAGTCGGGGATCATGATTGGGGGGGCACTAGACAACCAGGGACATGAGTTGATATGTAAACTATGGCAGTCGGGGAATGTGATGGGGGGTGGGGGCCACTAGACTACCAGGGAACTGTGATGATATGTCTTACTATGGGATAATGATGTGTGAGGCTGTGTCCCACCTTCTAGGGTATACCTGTCAGCTGTCCATTATTTACAGGGACATCCCTGATATAGCCTCAGGATATTACTCTGTCACTCATCACATTTGTGTTCCTGTGACTGAACAGTGGGGATTATAAGCACCAAATAATGTCAAACAGTAAGGTTGTTCTTTGGAAAATGCATCTTACATTAATCCCCTCAGTCTTTCAATGTTCTGGGTGGATATTACTGATTTATTTTGTTTTTTTTCTACACTCTATTGCCCCCATCTGTGGAACTCTCCCAGGCCTCTTCGTGCACCAACTCGCTTTACCGCCCACCGTGCTCCCAGCCATCTTCAAGGATGTAACGAAACCTCCCCAGGTCTGAGTGGCTACAACCCAGGGAGACCAAAGGGGCAGTGGCAGGAAGCCAGCATTGGGCATGTGGTGGTGGCTCTGAAAGGGCCGTCGCCTATCCGGAATGGGAGGGGTTTACCTTATGGTCCCTCGAAAGCTCTCCTCCCATCCCACCCCCCCAGAGCGTGGTGCACCTCTGATGCTGCGGCGCATGGCAACCCTGCCTGCATCAGCCACACAGTGTATGTGCAGTCTAGCGCTTGCAGCACCCCAGTCTCCACTGGGGCTGCTGAGCGCTTGACACTTCCATACCCTCCCCTGGGAGAGGAGAGCACCCGCGGGTGCTCAATCCTCTCCTCCCCTGCCGACTCCCCCTGATGCCCTAGCTCGCCTCCTGAACTTGGGCCGCTGGTCTGGCGCGAGGTGGATATTACTGATTTTTAGGATGTGTTCCTGTGTTTGGTTCATAGTCCCTGATTCTGTTATACCTTGTCCCTGATTTATGGGCCAAGAGGTTGTGAGATAATTTCTAGGGAGCAGTGTCCCTCACTGCCCCTCAGTCAGCACATCTGTGTCCCTCATTGCAGTGCTGCATGGGTGAGTGGCATGCACCAGCTGTGCCTGCCAACCCCCATTTCCTGGAGCATCCAGCTTGTGCTTCCATTCCAACCAACAGAGGGTTGCTGTGTGCACACCTTGGCCTGCAGTTTCTAGCCTGTAGTTCCATTCTGACCAAAAGGTGGAGCTGTGTGCTCCATGCAATAACACCTGGCAAAGTAGATCAGAGTGCATGCAAAGCAGGCCATAATGACAGACAAATGTGCCTGTTTGCCCATGGATTGCCTGAGTAGGCTCATTTGCATATGATCTTTGAACACAGCAAAATGTTGCCCCGGGCTAACATGTTTGCACCTGTCAAATTTGTTAGCACTGTGCAATCAAGTTAGCCCCAGGCAAGCCTCTCAAAAGCATAGCACAGTTCTGCAGTGTGTGGCCTGCATTGTTGTTCGCAGTTGTTGTGCAGCACTTTATTGCTATCACACACATTGTCCACCAACTGCAACTCTGCCCTTACTCTATCTCTGTGTCCACTGAACTGCTGTTGTATTTTGCACTTCCCTGTTGCTATATTCAGAGCTGTCTTATTTTCTGAGCTATTTTAACACTGCACCCCCCAGCCCTGTTTGCACTGCTTCCTTTGCATGCAATATTCCGCAGGTTTAGCCCTAGGGCTATTCCTTTGAATATAGCTTGCTAATGATTCTGGGCTAATTTAGCATGCCAGGCAGTGCTATGTTAGCCACAAGGCTAAGCTTTGAATATCTGGCCCCAGATCTGCACCACAGTAAACTGCCTTACCACCCCAAGTCAGGGGTGATGGGGACCAGGGGGCACTTTAAACAATACTCTGGGGCACCAATAACATGACACCTCCCACAAACTCCAAGTTCCAAACAGGAGCTGGGATCAAGCATGTTTCTTTTTTTAACTTTATGTTTATTCATTTACATATGCAAAAAAAATGTTGTAGGTGCCGTATTGGTCCTTTTAAGAACAGATCCAGAAACAAATGATTTGATACCTTTTATTGGACCAACATGAATGTTACACAAAAGAACAAAGTGCTCTAGCTTTCAAACCAACCAGGTCCTTCTTCAGAAGCTTTATGGTAGTTATTTTGAAAATCCCATACTATTAACACCAGATAATGTTGAAAAAACAGAAATTATTCTCATTGGTTAACATATACATTTAAAACATACCAGAAGATTACATCAGAGAAGCTAACTAACACCAGTATGCTTTTAACTGAGAAGCCTCAGAAGGGCAAAGGTTATAAAGAATTATCAACAGTCAGAGAGTTCTTCTCACATAAATTTTAAAATGTCTCAGTATGCTTCAAGAAAGCATTCTAGTGATAAACCTTGGGATAGCATTCTCTCTAATACATGTAAGATGAGCTTACAACTTACATTATAAGTTTCCTTGTGTTTTAAAGAACAGACAATGAGAGACAAAATCCTGAAATTAGGTATAACTGCAAGTTAAAAACAAGCCTCAGATTAAAAATACAGACATATACATGATGCATGATAGTATCACTTGTAAGTATAAATGCCAAATAAAAATACTTGTCAAGGACCCCCAAGAAAACAAGACCATGAGCCTGATAAGTGCATATTTCAACACAGAGTCAGTGTATAACAAAAATACACAGAATCAGTCAAAGAAATCTAAATAAAAACTTCAAAGGATGAAATCCTCCAGTCCCCTCATTTTTTCCTTTTCTCCCCGGAAAGATACTGTAACTAGTAGGAATGAGATATATTGTATGTACAAGAGTCATAATACAGCATCATTCACACCAATATTAATATTTACCCAAAGGAATTACATCTTTTATGAACCCCCAAGTAAATGAGACATGCATTTTAATATGAGCAGATTTAAAAATGTCACAGTGTGTAATCCAACCACTGATAACTAGTAGAAGGAAGTAAATGTACACTATATATGAAAACTAAGTGTCCTAGTCACATAACAGTTGCCCCATGCCACACTTCCCCCACACATATGTGTGTACATACACCACACCACACACACACCCACATCCCAGCACACGCCACACAACCACAACAAACAACAAATATAACAAACACAACCCACACACACCACACCACACACACAAACAAAACACACACACACATCATACCCACAACATGCAAAAACACAACACATGCAAAACACACACAAACACACACATGCATACATACATCAATGCACACACACATACACACACACACTCACACACGCACGCACACACACACACACACACACACACTCATCACAGTGCTAAGGTGAGAAGTCAACATGTAGATAACCATAAACTTACAAAAATCAAAGGCCCGCTAAAGAACTAAAGTATTTATGTCCATCTTTTAAAGTAAAGGTCAGTGTAAGTTTAAGTGGAATAATGTGTCATATAACCAACATCAATGTTCATTCCATCCACCACCATATTGAGAAGTAAAATGTCTAATTTCAGAAGCCCGTCTCTGTTGTGTGCTGTTGAAATGTCCTTTTAAGACCATCACAGACATATCTGAGATTGAGTGGTCATCCTGGGAGAAGTGCTGGGCTACTGGTTTCTCAGTCTTCTTGTTATTAATAGAATGTCTGCGTGAATTCATTCTAGCGCGGAGTTGTTGCCTTGTCTCCCCCACATAACCTGTGCGAGGACATTTCTTGCATTGGATAAAATAGACCACATTAGTTGATGTACATGTATAATTCCCCTGTATCCTGAATAGTCTGTTTTGTGATGTAACCACACGGTCTGAAGTGGAAATTAGGTTACACGTCTTACATCTGCGTTGATGACAGGGTCGTGTACCATATGATGTCATGGTATTCTGCTCTGGTTCAAGTTGACTCCTAATAATCAGGTTGGCTAAATTAGGTGGTTGTTTAAAAGATAGTAGTGGTAGTTCTTGAAAAATACAATTAAGGGTTTCATCCTTGCTAATTATTGGATGGAGGTCCTTAATAATCTTACGTAGAAGTTCAAGGTCAGGATGATATGTGACTACTAAGGGTATTCTGTTGGTAGTCGTCCGTTCCTTATATTGCAGTATTTGTTCTCTTGGGACCTGTGTTGCATGTTCCACTGCTCTGTCAATTTCTCTGGATGAGTGTCCCTGCTCAATAAAGGTATTTTTCAACATTGTCAGATGTGTGTCTCTGTCTTCCTCATTTGAATAGAGGCGGTGATACCGAAGTGCTTGACTATATATGACAGATTTCTTTGTTTGGCTCGGGTGATTACTTTTCCCGTGTAAGTATCTCTGTCTGTCTGTTGGTTTCCTGTAAATACAGGTATGTAGGGTTCCATCCTTAATAGTGACAGTGGTATCCAGAAAATATACACTGGTGGCAGAATATTCCAGGGAAAGCTTTATAGTTGGGTGGAGGTTATTACGTTCCTGATGAAAATCCTTAAGTGTGTCGGTGCCCTCTGTCCAAATTATAAACAAATCATCACTGTAACGGAAATAAGTGAGTGGTTTCTATGTTCAGTGCCTTAGAAAATTCTCCTCCAAATTCACTATAAAAAGATTAGCATACTGTGGAGCCATCCTGGTCCCCACTGCTGTTCTCATAGTTTGAACATAATGTTTACCACTGAAGCTGAAGTTGTTATGTGTCAGAATGAATTCAGTGAGTTTACCCATGACTCCAGGGTCAATGTTGGGGTCCAGTTCTTTGTCATGCAGGTATCTGAGGCAGGCTGAAATGTCATCTGTGTGTGGAATATTAGTGTAGAGGGATGTTACATCCATCGTGGCTAAAAGAGTATCAGGTGGTAAGTCCTTAAAACCAGAAAGTTTATGCAGGAAGTGAGTAGTGCCCTTGATCTAACTATCCCTTTGTATAAGCAGCGGTTTGAAAATAGCTTCTACAAACCCTGATATCCCCTCTGTCAGGGTACCATTACCAGAGACTATGGGTCTACCAAGATTACCAGGCTCATGTATTTTAGGAAGCATGTAGAATGTCCCTGGCTTAGGTTCACTGGGGATGAGGGCCTTTAGTTTGTCTTGGACATGGTTTGGAAATGTTCCAATTAACTCCTGTAGTTCTCTTTTATATTCTGTAGTTGGGTCACTTCCCAATACTTTGTGGTAAGTAAGGTCACTTAGCTGCCTGTTGGCTTCCTTAATGTTATCTTCCCGATTCAATATCACCACTGCAGAGCCTTTATCAGCTTTTTTTGTGACAATGTTATGGTTCGATTTTAGTGTTTGTATAGCCCTCCGTTCCAATGGAGAGAGGTTGTAACGGGCCTGTTTCTGCCTATTAAGAATCTCACCAGTAACTTTCTGGCAAAAGCAGTGAATGTATTTCTCCAGTTTCTTGTTATGGCCACTTGATGGGGTAAACTCATATGGTTTCTTTTTCTTATCCATAATATTTTTACTGTTTGTGATTTCTTCACTGCCTGTGATTTCTTCTCTGCCGTGAAAAAATTCCTTGAGTCTCAATCTGCGGAAGTATTCCTCCATTTCACTACTAAACTGTATTCTGTCCAGTGGTTTAGTTGGGCAGAAACTAAGGTCCTTAGAAAGTATATTTAATTCCCCAGTAGTCAGTGTGTGTTTGGACAAATTAACAACTGAAAGGTGCCCACCTGTGTGGCTTAGTTGTTCAGTCACTCTGTTCTGTTCTTCATGGTTGTTAGGAAGTATGGTAAATTGAAGGGCGTCTAACTTCCTGTTTTTAATGAGCATGGCTTTTCTTAAGGTTCTTTGGTAGTTCATGTCAACCTCATGCAAGATGTCTGGAATAGGAGCACCAGACATCCTCTCCAGTGTGGTAGCTATTTCATCAAACTGTTTCTTCAAAAATGCTTTCTTGGCATGTGAGCTGTGGATTCTGTGATTTCTCAATTTCTCAGAGGTCCTACAACAAAGTTGTTCAGCATATGCGGAATTATCTGTGTTTCTCAGTGGATTCCAAAGAGCTAGACCTTTAGGGATAATGTTATTCCTTTTGCACTGGGATAAAAAGTAGATGCCACTGTCTAGCTGTGCTAGTGTCTTCTTAATGTTATGCGACTGCCATATCCTGCGGCGAATTCCGGTACCTTCCATGATGCAAAAAAAAATGTTGTAGGTGCCGTATTGGTTCTTTTAAGGACAGATCCAGAAACAAATGATTTGATACCTTTTATTGGACCAACATAGATGTTACGCAAAAGAACAAAGTGCTCTAGCTTTCAAACCAACCAGGTCCTTCTTCAGAAGCTTTATGGCAGTTATTTTGAAAATCCCATACTATTAACACCAGATAATGCTGAAAAAACAGAAATAATTCTCATTCTCATCAATCCTTCTGATGCTTCTCAGTTAAAAGCATAATGGTGTTAATTAGCTTCTCTGACGTAATCTTCTGTTATGTTTTAAATGTATATGTTAACCAATGAGAATTATTTCTGTTTTTTTAACATTGTCTGGTGTTAATAGTATGGGATTTTCAAAATAACTGCCATAAAGCTTCTGAAGAAGGACCTGGTTGATTCGAAAGCTAGAGCACTTTGTTCTTTTGTGTAACATCCATGTTGGTCCAATAAACGGTATCAGATTATTTGTTTCTGGATCTCTTTATTTACATATGAACATATATAGAAAATACCTGAGTCCAGGTATAGGGTACATAACAAAGATATAATATGATAGGTAGTACTGATCCTGTCATTCAATGGCACACCACTTTGGGAGTTAGAGAAATATCCAGAAGATAAGTGCTAAAATAGCCAGCAACATCATGCACAACCAAGGGAAAATGTCTTTAAACTAAAGACCAAGAGAATCCCTTCGATAACGATGGGACAGTGTCTTAATGACAGATCCCTAGAGTCCGTGACATAACTTATGCATATAATGGAGAAGAACCCCCTTTCATATACTGCATTATAGAAGCTATGGATTGACAGTGCCCAGCAAACCCTTTGATACATAATAAGAAATATTTTTAAATCAAAGACTAAACTGACCTAAAACACTTACAGAGAGTGATAATAATAATAAAGGAATAGGTCAAGTGAAGCCAGAAATATACTGCACCACAGAGTGCCATTCAGGAACTGAACAATGGAACAATAACAGTGGTAAGGGACCGCAATAGCTACATATACAGATTAAACTGTAAAAAGCATACCATTCAACTTAAACAACTAATGGAAGTCTACGGAGAAAAATATCTCCAAGGCTTATGCAATGGAAAAGTAAAAGACTGTACTGCACAGAGAATCAGGTTGTAGAAGAGCCCTCCTCCAGATCTCCTTTGTGATGTGGTACAGCAAAGGCTGTAGGGACAGCCTCTAGCTTGCGACCAGCATTTACAGGGTCATTGTACAGAAAAACTTTCCCTATTCAAACTATCCTGAGATGAGCCGGTAGCTGGAGGGCATGATTAATGCCCAATTCACTGAGTCCTGCTCAAACAGCATCGAATCCACAGTGCCTCATACGAGTTGGGTAGCTAAGGTCCGGAAAACAATGCAGGACAGTGCCGTTATGAGAGCAAGCTGAGGGAGTTGAACACGTACTCCCTGGAGGAAAGGAGAGATGGGGGGACATGACTGAAACCTTGAAGTACATGAAGGGAATAAATAAGATGGGCATGGAAGAGCTTTTCAAATTAAGGAGGGGGAGGGACACTCGTGAGCACGATCTGAGAGGGAGTGCATTTGCAATCTTTTTGATGGGTTCCTGCTGGCTCACTGTATTCTTATGCTTTTGGGGATCTTGGAAGAGGAAGGTTGAGTACTATGGGGGGGGTATAGGGGAGGGTTTCATTTGTACCTCACCAACAAAACTGCTCAATAGCTAAAAAAAGTGGGTGGACCAATTACTTCCTAGCTTACTGGCTACTAATAGATAACCATTCTTCTCCACAAGTCTCTTCCTCAGAAAGTTGAGATACTGATGGAAGATATATTGTGTATGCCCATAGTGAAGTTGTACTGGCTTTTTTCCATGACCTTAGTCTGGCCATTAACTCATATGCTTGGCTAGGTGCTAGTGCTTGGATAGTTTAAACTTAACCTTCTTGAGTTAGACATGCATGAGTCATGAGTGTACAGTAGTTGTGTCCAATGTGTTGATAAACTGCAGTCAGTATGCAGAAGACAGTTAATTTGATGGAGAAAAGATGGAGTCCCCCATACTGAACTGTGGCTCATCAAAAGGGGGAGGTGCACACGCATGCATCCAGGCTTCAATCCAACATTGTTGGAAGGGGTGTTCTCTGCTTGCTGGGCAGGGATAGGAGCAGCTTGCTCATTTATTTTTTTTGTGCCAGCATGGCAGAGGAATAGGCTGTCGATCTTGTGGCCCCAATATATCTGCAAGAGCTGAGAAGGCTGAGAATTTCTAGGAGGACTCAGTATGGAGGCTGCAAGGGTGGTTCTGGATTCTGCTGCTGCAAGGAGGCACGTCTGTGATTGCTTTTCTCCTGCTTGGTGCTGTTGCAGCTTCCATTGGTAGGTAACTTGTTTTGCCCAGTTTGTTCAGTATTTTGGCAGAGAGTCACGTGCTGAGCTGAAGAGTGGTGTGTAGAGCAGTGGGCCAGCAAAAGGTGTAGGGGTGGGGGTGTGTGTGTGTGTGTGTTTGTGTGTGTGTAGAGGGGGCTTACTTGAACTGGCAGCTTAACATAGAAACATAGAAGTTGAAGGCAGAAAAGGACCACTTGGCCCACCAGTTGCGAGGGGAGGTACACACATGATGTGTTTAATGTGTTTGAAGGTGTTGACACTGTGGCGGCTAGTAGCTTCTTTGGAACTACTAGGACAGAGGTTATTCCATATACTGTAGTACGTACTGGGAAAGTTCCCCATATAAAGGCTGGGGATCTGGGGGCCGCTAGGGCACAGCGGCCCCCAGACCACCAGCCTTCATATAAAAATCTTTCACAGCACATAATTGCAATAATATCTATGGTGTGAGTTCTTGATGGGATTGATCAGGCAGTTATCCACCCCAGTTGCAGCTGTAGGTTTTAAGGCCAGCCAGAGTCTCTCACACCCCGACTCCAGGAGAGAGAAAAAAAAAGTACTTTTTTCCTGGAATCAAGGGTAGGGAAGATGTGACAAAAGTGTGTTTTATTTTTAATAAAGCCCCAAAACTCACTACACAGCATATAAAACCCCAGAGCTTCTGGGGGCCTAGCGGACCCCAGACCCCCAGCTTGTTAAAAACATTTTTCACAACCAACCCTTATGCCCAGACCTTCCCCCCCTCCCCCACAAAACCACCACTACCTTTACAATGGCTCCAGCACTCCTGAAACAGGATTCAGGCATCATGCTGGACTGCGGGGGACACTCTGTGGAGGGGGCTAGAGTGCAACTTACAGGGCATGGGGAGAGGGTACACAGGATTGCAAATTATGCTTCAGATGACCTCCAAAATGCACCAGAATGCATCAAAAAATAAAAATTTTGGCTGGTTACTCCATTGCCGACCACGCATGCACTAGACAGTAGATTGATGTACCGACTGCCAGATTTGCGGTCAGTCAGGACGTGTGTCCGTGGTCCCGGGGCCCTCTTCATCTCAGTGGGGACCAGTGATGATGGTGAGACTGGGCAAAAGCCCCAGTAATGTTTTAAAATAAAGTTTAAATGTGGAGACACTCAGTGCTTATGAATATTAATGTGTACCTCCATGAATATTGATGAGGAGCTGTCTACCGCCTGGGGAGCCTAAGTTTTGGTGGCAGCGACAGCAGGGGTACTATGTGTATTTTATCCAGAGTGGACTCATTTAAAACAGCAGTGTTGGGGCTAACAGATGGGGGGGGTTGAAAGTGCAGGACATTCTCTTTGGCAGCACAAAGAACTGGAAAGTCTGAATCCCTATGGGATTTCTTTGAGACTGCATAAAACTGAATGGGGGCTGACATCTTGTTGACATTGGTATACCATGATATGGGGCACTAGCAAGTGGGCACCTGCTGAAACGGTGACTCACTTTTGGCTAGTGCCCCTACACCGGAGGGTGTGGGGTTGGCGACCGGATGGGGTGAGTCACGAAAAGGCGACAGGATGTCGTGCGCGTATATGCGCATGTAGGGGGGTGGGACCAAGCCCGCCAAACGTGGGGTGGGAGAGTATGTGAGGGGTGGTGCCATGGGTTTCTGGTGAGCTGGCATCGTGGCATGGTGGGCTAGGTGTTGGTTTGGGGTGGTGAGGATGCAGGGTTCGGGACCAGGCAGCAGTAGTTTTTGTTGCGCCAGGCCCAAGACAGTGTTTTTGTTTTTTTTTTGTAATGAGATGCACCACCCCACGACATGCATCCCCCTGGAGTTGAGAATCCTAATTTAGGGGAGTGCAGGGTCTCAAGTGCACAGTCCTCCGCATAAAAGAAAGTTTTTGCACCGCGCTTCCTTAACAGGATTTCACATCACTGAAATTGAATTTCTGAGATGTGGGGTTGCGATAAGGGTGTTTGGCATGCAGAATTTGCCCCTATCACACAGAACTGTTGATACTCTGACCTCACCTAGCAGCCAATCCCCTTTCTAGGTGCCCAAATCTATAACTAAGGACTTCAGGGAGAGGGAGTTTCACAAATTCAGGAGCCTAAATCATGCTCCAATAAACAAAAAGGAAATATTGATCCCTTCAGTTTTGAACAGCCAAACAGGACTCTAGCTGTTTGAGTAAAAGCCCAAGGACTTTCTGGGTTCTCTTCAGTCTGTTCCTAAGCTCTAGTCAAGTCAGAGGTCTCCTGTGAGAGTGGGTCTGAACTGGAGAGGCCTTTCTCAGGTCTCTGGTGGAGAGTGATAGTTTAGAGAAGGATCATCAGGGGAAGAGAGCGAGAGACTGAACTGACACCTTGATTCCCCAGGTATTGTGAGCAGTTTGTGCATACTGAAAAGTATAAATGCTGCAGAGATCCTGCACTGGTGGACTGAACTGTGCTGATAGGACTGTGCTGTTATATGTAAGAGTGCCACAGTAGCTTCTGAGGATTCATTTTACCTGTGTGGGACTGAAATTACACTTCTAAAGAGGCAAAGTGTCTCTGGTATCAGGGTGCTAGCCAGGTTCTATGCTTTTCTTGAGTCAACTGATTGAAGTGGCTAAGAGCTGTGTCCCAGCTACAGCTGAAGAAAAGGCTGTGAACATCCTCTGTCTGGAAAGTGTGGACTGGAGTGCAGGGGGCTGCTGTGATTGACCCCCCCCCCTTGTTGCTTTGCACCTGTGCTTTGTGTGATCTATGGCTAGCACCACTGCTAACTGGTGCTGGTTTTGGATTGAAGAACTGCTTATAATATCTGTGTTTTTTGAACCCAGTGCTGGGTCTGTAGAGAACCCCCCCCCCACTTGGGAGTTCTCACCCAGAGCCAGGGAGGGAACCAGCTAACCCCTTCCAAGTGGGACTCACCATCTCAGGAGGTCACCGGCATGTGCTGGGGTGCAAGAGCACCTGTGATCCTAGTGGGGAGCTGGGCTGTGGAGCCACTCCCGGGTCTGGGCCTTCTGGGGCTGGTGTGGTCCTGCCACAGAGCTCTGCAATGGGCCAGAAGTGACTGAAGGTGACAAGTGGCCAGGCCTCCAATCAAGGGGACAAGCTACAAGATCCACGAGCAAGATTCTATCTGCCCATTGCTGCACAGAGCTCCGCAATCCAGGACATCTGAAAGCAATTATCCCAAGTGAGGTTGAGTCCTGTAAAACTGTGAGCACCAGGGACCTAGCTCCCAGAAATCAAGCAAGGGAATGTAAAAGTGATTTGACTGTTTCTTCCAATAAGTCTTCTCCTTTATCAGGGACCCAACAGCTGGCCAAGCCACAGTAATGACCAGGCCTGCACCTAGTGGGTACCCCTATGGACTATCATGTTAGACACTAGTACCAGTGGGGATGGGCCTCCAGTAGTGGGCTTGGCCTACGGGCCCAGGTGGTTATTGTTCCTTGTTCTCACTAACCATATTTCTCTTCACAGCTATCCTTTATCCCGATATTCCTTCCTTAGCCCTTACCCTTAATAAAGCTGTGTTTTACTTTTGAAATTGGGTGTACAGGAACCTTTGAATCTGTCAGATCATTACAGTTCATGGTTTATGGTGTTACTGAACTGTTGGGCATCCAGTGTGTGGGGTGGTTGGTAGGGGAGGTGGGTAGGTGCAGCATCCCAGGGAGCTGTGCCAGCCTGTCACCTGACCCACTTCTAATTTTCTCTGGGTGGAAGCACTGCGCTATTTTTATTATCTTTGGGACAGAACCCCTGATTACCACTGTAACAGGACTCAGGCCCCTTAACCTATTAGAGGGCCAATATGCAGGGGTAGTAGCCCACTGGCACATGGCACCTGGGCTACATATATATTATAGTGGCGCGATAGTGCCAGTATAGTTAGGGTTGAGTAGGCACTTTAATGTTAAACCTCACATTTTGCACTTTAATAACTTTGCAACTGTTCAATGGATTTGCATGAAATTTTGCATGCATGGTCTTCAGGGGTTAATCTCTTGGCACACCAAGTTGCATGTCAGTTGGGATTAGCAGATTTCATGCTGGGCATAGTAATAAAATGTTAAAATGTGCCTTTTTTCGCAGTTTTTTGTCATCATGCTGTGGCCAAACAGTTTGGAATTTTGGTCTGCAATATTTAGGATAGAAAGTGTTTGCCCCATAGAGTATGTCTGTGTTGATTTGGTGAAAAAATATTAATTTGTTCCAAAGTTATTGAATTTTAACATTTTGGGTTCTGAGCACGCTCAGTTCATTCTTTTGTATAGAGGAATGGAGTGAAAAAGGATTTTTCTCTGACGAACAAGGATCCTTTTTCTTGAGGGGCCAATACTCGCTTGACAGAAAAAAATCCTTTTTAATGAGCTGCCATCTTGTTTTTTATTTTTGCCTGACAAAATGATCATAACTGTGCCCGGAGATGTCTAGGAAGCAGTATAGAGCTATAATGTATAGTAGAACGTTGTTATAGCTGCCTTTTTATAACAACGTTTTACCATCGATGCAATGACACGATGTTGTTAACCCATCGATGGTACGTCACTTCGATGGGTTAACAACGAGGAACAGTCTGGGCATGCGTGCAACTGGATCAGACGGCTTTGAAACATCCACGGCGGTGACAGCAGAGCGGTGGTGACATTAAAAAACTGCACCAAGGAACTGCTTTCTTTTTTAATAAACATAAATGGTACCATACACTATAAAATATAATGTATGGTACATCGATGGAGTACTGTTTTTTTAACCCATCTCGCTCCCGAGATTTACATGGTCGCCCTGGCAACCTCTCGATGGTTAACAAATCAGTTAACCATTGATGACCATATATTATCCTCTATGTGGTTTAGGGCTCCGAGCTGCAAACCTGGAGACCTGGGTTTGAATCACACAGCCCCCACTTGCATGCTGTGAGACCCTGAGCAAGTCACAACTTCCTTGTGTTCCCAGGTTGCACCTGGAAACAAGCTTCAACAAGCTTAGTGTGCCTTTCCTGGTTAAACAATTTCCCCTTTCTCTTTTCCCTTATAGACATCTAAGTATGTTTCTTGCTCATCAGGATTGGATGAGCTATTCTTTATGGCTTGCGGCATTTGTATGCTCCCAGAATTTTTTTAACTATTTTAATCCTTTTCCAACACTCATTAACTTCCTTTTTTGTGAATCCTTATTCTTGACGGAGAAAAAGGAAATCTGCTAGCAAAAAAGGATTTTCCCTTTTCATGACCAGATGGCCCCTTTTCACGACCAGGTGGCCACACCAGTAATCCTTTCTCACCAGCCGATTTCCTTTTTCGCCATGATGAAATAGGATAGCAAAAAAAGGAATTGCACTGGTGAACAAGGATTATTGGCATGGCCATCTGGTTGTGAAAATGGGCCATCTAGTCATAAAAATGGGAAATCCTTTTTCACCAGCCGATTTCCTTATTCGCAATGACGGAAAAGGATGGCAAAAAAGGAAATGGGATGGTGAAAAAGGATTCTTGGCACAGTCATCTGGTTATGCAAATGGTTTCAGGACCATCTGGTCTCGCAAAATACAGCCGTCTGATCGTGATCCCTATTTTCTAGCCGTCTAAATATCCCTGGTGTCTAGTGGCATCCCCACCCTCTATCCCCATATTTTTTTTTAATATACACATTGTTTTCTTTGTTTTATTGCTTTTTAAATTTTTATTATGTTTTTTTATACATTTACCTGTCAAACAGGACCCAGTTGGTGTGAGTAGGGAGTGTCCTATCTAGTCCTCTCCAAGTTCGTCAAGGTGTCCCCCAAGGTTCACTATTAGGTCCCCTACCCTACTCACTGTTTGTTAGCCCTCTACTCTTAGAACCCTGCAACAGTAAAAGAATAATATATGCAGATGACCTGATCATCTACTGTAGTGATAAGAACCTCCACAAACTTAATCTCAACCTAAATATGGATTTCACTTCCATGATCCAATGGTTCATGCAACGCAGGCTCATTGTCAATGCCAAAAAAACAAAGTGCATGCTGTTTGGCTCCAAACAATGGCTTGCTAGGTGCACTCCCACTCACACAAACCTTGAGCAGGTAAGAGTCTTCAAATATCTGGGGGTCACGCTCGACCCAGCTCTTACTTTTGAGTCCCACATAAGTGCAGCAGTAAAGAAGGTGAATCAATGCACAGGAGTGTGCTATCACCCTCAAGAACCTCATATTCTTAATAACCCATCATGGCACATAAAGGGTAAGTACACACCACCAAAAGAAAAATAAATAATTATATATGTTACATATTGTATATTATAAGGGAGAGGGACATGTGGGGAGTGGTGCAATGCACTGGCTGTGGGGCAGCAGTTTTCCGGGAGACATTCTGGAAACTGCGTTGCTGTCCTATTTGCAGGCAACTGTCAGCTCTGAGGGAGGAGATTGCCCACCTCCAGGCTGAACTGGTAAGAACTAAAGAGGCCTCCCCCACCCAAAGAGCACCACTGCCACATCCACTGCCTCAGAGATTGTCAAGTATGAAGAGCAGTTGGACCACAGTGGGTTCTGGGAGGGTATGGGTGGTGGAACAGAGGCAAAGCCCCCCTAGTTATAACTCTACACAAATCATATGCCAGTCTGGCAGAGGAAGGTTCCTCTATGATGGCACCCTCAGTGGAGACCAAGAAGAATGCTGAGGACATCCACAAGGGAGACCCACAAAAGGGTAGCAAGAGACACCACAGGGGAAGGAAATAGCTTCTGATGTGGGACTCAATTGTTAGAGGGGTAGAACTGGGGAAAGGAGAGGAGAGGGAAGTAAGCTGCCTGCCTGGTGCCATGGCTTGGAGGGACAAGAAGTGAATCCTCAGGATTGCAGAAGCAGCATCACAGGAGAGGGAACTAGATATTGTTGTCCACCTTGGGACAAATGACCTAGCTTGGCATGAAATCAGTGCAGTGCAGGATGAATTTATGGAGTTGGGGAGGGGCCTCAGACAGGTAGCAAGCACGGTTACCTTCTCAGAGGTGCTGCCAGTCCATGGCAGGGGTGAGGCTAGGGTACTGCACACCATGCAGTTTAATGAATGGTTGCAAAACTGGTGCAGAGCACAGGGCTTTGGCTTCATTGGGGACTGGGGGTACACCTGAGAGATGAAGGCCTATACTGGCATGATGGTCTGCATCTGTCCAGGAAGGAACCAAGCTCTAAGGACAGGTTTAAATGCTTCCTTGGCAAGCTTTTAAACTAGCCAAGGGTGGAGGTGCTGATAAGAGGCAGGAAATTTCAAGCCTCCCCCACAAAACATGGCAGGTAGTAAGGTAAACACTGAGGTACAGAGCTCAACAGAGGGCAGGACAGGGGTAAATGGAAAAATAGACAAGGGCAATAAGAGCAGGGATGGGGGGAAAAAAGGATAACGTCAACATTAAATGGAGGGCAATGAGTACCAATGCCCATAGTCTTGGAAACAAGCTTCCTGAGCCAGTAGCCCTGATGGAAGATGAACAATTGGATATTGTGGCAGTCACGGAAACATGGTACGTGGACAGCCATGACTGGGATGTCAACATACCGGGGTACACAGTCTACAGAAGGGACAGGGAGGGTAAAAGAGGAGGTGGAGTAGCTCTATACAAAAAGGAAGAGATCAAAGCTACAGAACTAAAAAGTAAAGGGGGAGGACAAGAGGCACTCTGGGTCACTTTAGAGACAGGGAATGGCATCACAATCCACATGGGGGTTGTATACAGGCCCCCGTCTCAAGGGGAGGAAACAGACAAGAAAATGATTGAGGACATTCTCAAAATGGCTGAAAAAGGGGAGATTCTGTTAATGGGGAACCTGAATATGCCAGATGTTAACTGGATGACATGTACTGCAGCCACATCCAAGAGCAGGGTCATTCTCGATACCCTGCAGGGGGCAGGTCTTAGACAGCTAATGTTGGAACCAACTCAGGAGGGAGCAATACTATACCTGGTACTCTCAAATGGAGAGAGGATCACAAATTTAGAAGTCAGTACACATCAGGGAACAAGTGACCACTGCACAGTGTGCTTCACAATAAGCACAACCATGGAGACAAGCCATACAAAACAAGGATACTGGACTTTAGAAGGGCTGACTTTGGCAAAATGGGTGAATACCTGAGGAATGCACTAGCAAATGGCCAAAAAGGAGGGGTGGAAGAACAATGGAGAAAAATTAAAACTGCTATCATAGAGGCAACAAGCCTTTGTGTGAAACAAATAAAGGAAACAAAATGGAGTGAAAAAACACTATGGTTCTCAAAAGAGGTGGCAGGGAAGGTTAAGGAGAAAAAGGTTGCATTCAAAAAGTACAAGGAATCACAGAAGGAGCACAACAGGGAACTGTATCAATTAAAGCAGAAAAAAGTGGGGAAGGCAGTCAGAATAGCAAAGGCCCAAACTGAGGAAAAAATAGCCAACTCAGTTAAGAAGGGGGATAAAACCTTTTATAGGTACATTAGGGAGCATAGAAAGGTTAAGTGAGGAATAGTGAAGATTAATAAAGGAGAGGCGAGGTGGGCAGAGGGAGACAGTGAAAAGGCAGAGATACTGAATGAATACTTTTGCTCAGTATTCACAAAAGAAGATGAGGAGGAGTTACGTAAACCAGACAATAGAAGCACTCTGGGTAGGGGGTTGACACCAGTCCATTTACAGAAGAAAGAGTCCTGAATGAACTCCTAAAACTCAAGGTGGACAAAGCAATGTGGCCTGACAGGATTCACCCCAGATTCCTAAAAGAACTAAGGGAGGACCTAGTGACACCACTGACCACACTTTTTAACAAATCATGGGAGGATGGGGTGGTACCTGAAGACTGGAGGAGGGCAGATGTGATTCCTCTTAACAAAAGTGGAAGCAAGGCAGAAGCAGGAAACTACAGACCTGTATGTTTGACCACAGTGGTAGGGAAAATGATGGAATCACTTCTGAAAGAAGGAATTGTTGAGTACCTAGAGGCCAGAGGGGCACAGTACCCAAAGCAGCATAGATTTACAGCAGGAAGGTCATGTCAGATGAATCTAATTGATTTTTTTTACTGGGTGACAAAAGTAATAGACCAGGGAGAGGCTGTGGATATGGCCTACCTAGACTTTAGCAAGGCATTTGATACAGTCCTGCACAAAAGACTAATAATCAAGTTAGCCAGCCTGGGAGTGGGTTCCAGGGTGGTAGCCTGGGTAGCAAACTGGCTGCACAACAGGACGCAGAAGGTAATAGTGAATGGAACACATTCTGAAGAAAGGGTTGCTAGTGGAGTACCTCAGGTCTCAGTACTGGGTCCAGTCCTCTTTAATATCTTTATAGGTGACATTGCAGAGGGTCTGGAGGAAAGGTATGCTTTTGCAGATGACACAAAGATCTGTAACAGAGTTGATACACAAGGGGGTAGAAAGGATGAGAAGGGGCTTGGCAAGGTTGGAGGAATGGTCAGACATATGGCAACCTAGATTCAATGCAAAGAAGTGCAAGTAATGCACCTGGGATAAAAACCCAGGAGAAGAGTACACAAAAGCAGGGGAGGTACTAACAACAACAAAAATGGAAAGGGACTTGGGGGTAGTCATATCAGATGACCTAAAGGTGGGTAAGCAATGTGAGAAGTCAGTAAGGAGTGCCAGGGGGATACTGGGATGCATAGGAAGGGGCACCACAAGTAGAAAAAGGAAAGTGGTTATCCCTCTGTACAGACAGTTGGTGAGACCCCATCTGGAATACTGTGTGCAGTTTTGGAGACCCCATCTACGCAAGGACATAGACAGGATGGAAGCAGTCCAGAGGAGGGCAACTAAAATGGTGCAGGGTCTGCATCAGAAACCATATGAAGAGAGACTGAGAGAGCTTAATATGTATACCCTTCACGAAAGGAGGGACGGGGGGACGTGATAGAAACTTTCAAGTACCTCAAGGGAATCAACAAAGTCCAGGAGGGTAGCATCTTTCAGAAAAAGAGTTGTGTAAGATCAAGGGGGCACAATTTAAAGACAGAAGGGGGACAGCTCAGGGGTAATGAGAGGAATTTTTTTTTTCACAGAGAGAGTGGTGGATGTATGGAACCGCCTTCCTGGGGAGGTTGTTGGGTCTAAAACAGTGGGGGAATTCAAACATGCATGGGACAGACATAAGGCAATTGTAGTGGGGGGGTTGAAGGAAGTAGACTGTTGGTTAACTAGAATCTGCAGCTTATCCAATAGGAAGGGAAATGGGCAGACTGGGTGGGCCAAATGGTCCTTATCTGCTGTCAAAGTCTATGCTTCTATGACCCCTGAAGCCAGACTTGCTATTGGGAGGGGCGTCCTCCTCCCCATCCTGAATTACTGCTGCCCAGTAATAGCCCTCGCATCCCCACCACTACTGAATGGTATGGGCACGGCTTATAACAATACCTGCAGATTCACCTCCGAAGCCCCATTTCGCACTCGCCATTGTCAACTTTATGAAACGCTGGGATGGGTCTCCCCATTCAGATTGCAGAGAGCTACTACTTGGGACATTCATCTCAAAGACTATGCAAGCTGGGGTAAAATCACCCTCACTAGGACTGCTGAGTCTTAAATGTAACAGTTGAGAATTAAGGTCCTCAAATAACAGCCTGCTTGAATGCCCCAGATGGTACACAGAAATAGATTGGAAAGCCTTCACCTATTCTGCACCCAAGTTGTGGAACTTACTCCCAGATAACCTGCAAGTACCCATCTCACCTCCCACATGTAGACAGCACTTCATGGAAGCACTATTAAATAGATTTTTATGCAGACGTTATTCTTAATGACTGTGAAAGTCAGCCAGGTTATAGAATGAAGTAACCTGGACACATGTTTTCTGTGTAAACATACTTACCATTAGTTGCACTGATTTTGAAACAGCTGCTGTGTCTGTAGTGTTAACTACATATATTGATCTACCAGGTATTGTTAACATAACTGGTTCCACTAGCTGTGGTTTTTCAATTTTGTGATCCTTTCTTGCTGTGATTGTACAACTTGCTTCTAATTGTTGTATTTATGTGTCATATGTGCCATCTAAATGGCCCCGGTTGTACCTGAAAATGGTCCCTGGGACTGGTGTACTTTACCCGGTTATCAAATAAATAAATAAAATACATTTGTGGCTTTCTGCCACTACAATCCTATCCCTGGTGTCTAGTGGTACTGCTCCCCACCCTCTGAATAGGTCAGGATTCTTTGTTGGTGGCATCCCCCCTCCCACCCCCGGTGTGCTGTGACCTGTAAATGAAAAAACATCCTTTTTTTTTTAAAATCTATAAAAAAAAAGGTCCATTACCAATTACTCCAGCACCCTCCACCCAGCCCCCCACTGTGCACCCACCTCCCAAACTCCTACAGACTGTCACTCACCTACAGGGGCCCCAGGTTCGAGATCCACTCTCCAGCGACTGCAAGATGAGAAACTAAGGTAAATGTGCTTCAGTGTATGTCAATGAGGGTTTCAACTTTTATGCATAACTCAGCCATTTTTTGAGATTTTGACCCCAAATTTTCAACATGACCTTTTGGGAACCCCATTTCATGAACAATATGACTTTTGTTAGGCAACTCCCATCAGAAAGGTGATTTTATGGTTGGTTGACAAAATCACCTTTGCAGTGGGATTTGTGTAACAAGACTCATATTGTTCATGAGGTGGGGTCATAATTTTATTTATTTATTTATTTTATTTAGTTTTTGATAACCAGGAAGGTACACTAGACAGAAACAGAAACTGTCTGTTTTCAGGTACGGCCCAGGAGAGTACAACAAATGGGAATACAATGCATGACTTCATTACAGACATAGTGTATGAATGGATACAACATATACAGGAGCAGTGAAGAAGAACAGAGTCACTTCCATCATATAAAAAGGTCCTATTTACAGAAATAAGTACATAATGCAACATCATAACATGAGATAAAGTTCAATACAATAAGTTCAGTATTTAGCATCATAGCGATCTACCTGATGGAGAAGCATTTATATGTGTTGATATTTAAGAGGTGCTTATGAAAAGATTTCTTGAAGCCCACATAAGTAGCAGTAGTACGTATGCCGGGGGTATATTATTCCACATCCTAGGGGAATGCCAGTATCCCCACATTAGTCCTTATTTTAGGCATACTAAGCAATCCAAGGTCTGGGATCAAAGAGGATATGGATTAAAGTAAGGCATAATCCACTCAGCAAGTTGTTGAGGTTGCTGATTATTGACAAATAATACTTTCTAGTGCCAATTAACACAAGGCATTGGGGGGGAGACATTCTAGGTTTGCACATAGTTCGCAGTGGTGAGCAAGCACTTTCTGAGTGCTACTTTAGATGCAGAATGTGCATATACGGCCATATTATATGTGAGATTGAGGAGTAATATGCCACGTGTGACAGACAGACATGTGTGTTGGGTTAGGTTGTGCCTAATTCTATAGGCCAGGCCGATACTAGCATTAACTGCTTTACAGGTCTTAGATATATGCAATTGAAAATCAAGAGAGGGTCAAGTGTGACTCTTAGGTAACTGAAGGAATATGCTTGCTCAAGTGGGGTGTCATCTCAAAGTGAAGTGGTGTTTGACAGTTTCTAAGCTTTGGAGGGGAGCCAAAGAGCATGGCCTGAGTTTTTGACATATTTAGTAGTAGTGTGTTATTCTGTAGCCATTGTTGTACTACTTGTACATCATGGGAGAGCATGTGATTAATTGTGCAGACATTTTTGGAGTTGGCAATAAGTACTAAGTCATCTGCACACAATATGGGTGTGCTGTATTTTAAGCATTCTTGCAGATTGTTGATGTGCAGAGAGAATAGGAGTGGACCTAACATTGAGCCTCGCGGGACTCCAGTTTCTGATGAGAAACGTTCTGAGTGAGATGTACCTAGTTTAACCAGTTGCTGTCTGTGTAAGAGATAGTTGTTAAACCAACTTAGAGCAGCTGGTGATAGCCCAATGTCTTTAAGTTTGGTGTAGAGTAGTGTAGGATCCACAAGGTCGAAGGCCTTGGTGAGGTCTATGAATACGGTGCCTGTATATGCCCCTCTATCAATTGCAGTTGAAATGTGGCTTTATTTATTTATTTAAACGTTTCACCAGGAAGGCAAATTGGTTAATGTAAGCAAGGCAGTTGTTTAGTGTAAGGATGGTAGTTGTGGTGCTATCTGCAGTTCTAAATCCATGCTGGTTGATAAGAAGACTATGCTGAAAGTCTGGGGGTCAAAATTAAAAAAAATGGCTGCATTATGACTATTCCTTGCAATTTCACTACACATGCTTGTAACTTTGGACATTGCCAATATTTTCAACATAGCCTTCTTATTAACCCACCTCATGTATGTCACAACTGTCATTTTTCAAACCCTGGCCAAAATATGTTTTCACACCTGTGGTGTAGAATGGCATTGCAGTTGCACAGAATTACATTTTGGTGGGGATTTGAAACTTTTCTATACTGGGTACATGCAGTGAGGTCATAAGAAGGCTATGTTGAAAATTTGGGGTCATAATTATTAAAACACAGTTATGACTATTTGTTGCAATTTCATTACGCATGCTCTTAACTGTGGGAATTTTAAATATTTTGAGCCCAAAGTTTCAACATAGCCTTCTTGTGACACCACTTCATGTACGTCACAGCTGTCATTTTTCAAATCCTGTCCAAAATGTGTTTTTGCACCTGTGGCCCAGATTGGCATTGCGATTGCTTTGAGTTTTGTTTTGGCAGGGATTGAAACATTTTCTCAACCCAGGTACATGAGGTGGGGTAATAACATGGCTATGGTGACAATCTGGTGAATGTTGTCCTATAACTGGAAGCACAGGGGCTGGAGGGCCCTGTGCTTCCACAGCTAGATACATATATGCATCTATGGAGAGATGGGAGTGCAGGGTTCCAGGCAAATAAGGTTACAATTATACTATCTCAAAAAGTAAGGAAATAAATTGCAAAAAACTTCATTAATGCATCAGTTAGGGTTCAACCGACAAAAGTAGGGAAATGTGGAGTTAGGGTTTCCAACCCTAACATCCCATTCCCCACCCTGCACAGACCCACAGGTGGGGCGGCTGTCTTGGGGCCATCAACCCTAACGCTCACCCCATTCTCCTATGCTGTACCCATGTCACCTTATTTTCTAATGGAATGGGGTGAGTGTTAGGGTTGACGGCCCCAAGACAGACTCCCCTGCCTGTGGGTATGTATAGGGTGGGGAATGGGGTGTTGTGGTTCTAAACCCTAATGCCACATTTCCCTACTTTTGTCAGTTTAACCCTAATGGATGTATTTCCCTACAAACGTAACTGATGCATTAACAACATTTTTTGCAATATATATTCTGTGTATATATATATATATATATATATATATATAAATAAAGAACCTCTGTGCGCAAGCACTGAGGCAATGGTTACCCTAAAGGGCATTTGGCCTGGAAGCCAAGTTTCAAAGAAATACAAATATCTCATATATATATATATATATATATATATATATATATATATATATTCACAGTAAGCTTAAAGATGAGCCAGTCCAAATTCTCTCATGGGGATTTGAATATGTTTTCCATGATGCTTTGCATTATTGGGGTATGTACAATTGTGTTTTCTGTAATATATATATATATATGTGTGTAAATATGTATGTGTGTATATATACTGCATATAATATATATATGTGTGTGTGTGTGTGTATATATATATATATATATACACACACACATACAGTATATATATATATATATATATTACAGACATAGGAAAAGAATCCCTTGAAAAGCATGTTATATGCAGGTGAAACATTAGGGTAGTAAGAGAAAAAAAATTAATAAAGCACTGAAAATTCACCTACTGAGTGGCATCAGTTTTCTGGAAACATTTGGAGTGAACCCACAAACTAGTAATCTTATAGCAGTGTATATGACCTCCAGTGGGTTTGCATGAACGAAACTTGCCGTGTCCCACAGATACTACATTTCTACCCGTAGTCCACACCCCAGGACGCACATAGAGACAAGCTGAAGCTATCACAGCTTCAGGTGAATTTCCTGGTCAAAACAACTAAAAATAAACACCACTTGTTACATTTTTTTTAATTTTATTTTAGTCTTTGATAACCGGGTAAGGTCCACTAGGCACAAGTGCCTGTTTTCAGGGGCGACCTGGGCGCACTGGGCGGTTAAATGACTTGCTCAGAGTCACAAAGTATGCAAGTGGAGGTTGTGAGAATCAAACTTAGGTCTGGTCTGCTGGATGTATCAAGCTCGTTCACACCTCGTTCCTCTAACCTCTAGTCTAGGCTATGCTGCCAGCTCATTTAAAAATAACTCCTGTTGTCTTGGCTGTTGACAGGTCTACTGTTAGAATTAACATATTTATTTTAATAGTAGACCTGTCATAACCATTGATTTCTACAGCATAACCATCACAGTGGGATACTAAAAGCTGACCAGCAATGAAAAATGAAAGCCCATGTTTCATTTATTCCCAAAATACCTATATATTTAATCTTTAGTCCAGAGTTCTACATTATAAACACTGTTTATTGCATATTATTATGCATTTTCCACATGTAATAAACCTACAGCTATAAAAAGGCATGAAACAGTATTCTGTGCTGTCACTAGTAGGTGGCTGTCTAAGATTTCTCTACCACTGTACCTACTGCTGCCAGTTTATGCTGGTAGTAATGTATCACTGCCCTCTGCTGGTAACAGATCAGAATGACGTTTTCACGGTACAGTACATGCAAAGTATAGAAACAAGCACATTAAACTGTAGAAACCTGCAAAAAAAAAATTGTTTTATTTACATTTTTATTTATTTAAATAAATCTGAGACATACTTCCAGAATTTCACTGTTCGCTGATGACACAAAGCTCTGTAACAGAGTGGACATGCCAGAGGGTGTAGACAGAATGAGGAGGGACCTGCAGAAACTTGAAGAATGGTCAGGGGTTTGGCAGCTGATATTCAATGCAAAGAAGTGCAAGAGATGGGGCACAAAAACCCTGGAACAACATATCAGTTTGGGGGTGAGGATATAACATGCACCAAGCAGGAAAGGTATCTTCGGGTTATCATCTCTGATGACTTCAAGGTAGGGAAACAGTGCGACAAGGCAGCAGGTAAAGCAAATAAGATGCTGAGATGCACAGGCAGGGGCATCACCAGCAAGAAAAGGGAGGTCATAATGCCACTATACAAGACACTAGTGAGGCCCCACCTGGAGTACAGTGTACAGTTCTGGAGACCCTACATATGTAAGGACATAGACAGGGTAGAGAAGATTCAGAGAAGGGCAACCAAGATGGTACAGGGATTGCATCACAAGTCCTATGAGGACAGGCTGAAGGACTTGAATATGTACTCCCTGGAGGAGAGAAGGGAGAGAGGGGATACGATAGAGACATACAAGTATCTTACAGGGAGGAACAGAGAGCAGGAATACAATATTTTTCAGCGAAAAAGATGTTCCAGGACTAGCAGGCATAGGATGAAGTCAGAGAGAGGGTGATTCAGAGGAAACATGAGGAAGAATTTCTTCACAGAACGGGTGGTGGATAAGTGGAACACCCTGCCACAGGAAGTAGTGGGGGCAGAAACAATCACGGGATTTAAGAATGCATGGGATAGACATAAGGGAATTCTGGAGGTCAGAGGTACAAGGCAACAGACTTCTAGGAAAACATAAAGTGAACTTACAAGCTCAAGTGGGCAGACTGGGTGGGCCGTAGGCCCTTACCTGCTGACAGTGTCTCTGTATCTATGTACCTTTGAGCATATGTGCTCATTTGCAAAGGTTCCTCGTCACAATCTAAAAGCCTTCAAAAGGCTTTGGTACATAAATACAGAAGATTACAATAGGTAACAATCACTCCAGAGGTGGTAACCAGTGGAAGCATTAACAGAGCAGCCATAATAAAACACTGGGGTAGGGCAATGCATTAGTACAGATTTAGCAGCCCTTGTATTGCATTGTCAGACATCAGGGAATCAAAGGCAGTAGGAACACAGTACCAGGGACAATGACATGGTTGGAGCTAGAGACCATTCAACCTACCTCAGTGAATTAGGTCAAGTAGGTAGGTTTGTGTGAGGTAAAAGTGGTGCGTGCGCCTGCCAAGTGATATGGGGGGGGGGTTAGATTGCCTGGGGCAGTTATAGGAGGTACCAGATGAGAAAGCCGCCAGAAGTTCCCTTTTGAATTAAGAGATAATTTTGGAATAACTTACTGTATGCTAAAAGTAACACTTTTCAGTTTCCATTGTTGGTCACATTTAAACAATGGGGAATGCAGCCTGATGACATCACAACTGGATGTGCTGTACTAAAACACATTAGCTGAAGTTCAAAACAGTTATATCTTCATGCAACAAAATTCTGTCATACTATAAATACACTAAATAAAAGGGCTGCTGTGGACAGCCATATTTATTTCCACGCATGAAGATAAAGACAGAGGACTTGTGAATGGCAAAGCAACAAATGTGTTATGAAGGTCTTATTCCACCTCTGAGGATAGTACTCTAGACAAGCTCAAGGCTTGGATAAAAGAGACTGAGTTTTTAGTGTTGTGCTGTACAACAGACATGGATCAGTTCTTTTCTGTTTTTGTTACTTGCACTGTTATGGCTATTCTTCTGGCATCCCCAAAGTGCCCAAGATGCCCTCAGGCATAGACAGCAGCGGGGTCAGACAAGTGAAACACACTTATGCTTTGTCAGACAGTGCAGTGGGAGGCAGTGCAGGCCTGGATTTAGCAGGGTCTGTCATCAGCCCAACTGGGGCCATTATCCTTGTTCCCACTCTGTCCCCTAGGACATCCTCGTACCATAGGGCCCCATGCAGGAGCTTACATGTCTGTGTGATAGATGCAAGCCTGGCCAAATGTCCTCCCTTCCACCACTATGTGTCCACCAAAGGTCACACAGGAGTAACACTGTAGCAGAAGCAGTGACTCTTCCTGTCCAGAGAAGAACATTGTCCTTTGGGATGCTCAATTCTGCTCCCCCAGCCTACCCCCGATTACCCTAGTTCATTCCCAAACCCAGGTCTCTAGTGTCAAGAGTGATAGTACCATCACTGTGCTGAGGGTCTGGCAGACATAAGCCATTTCTGCCAACGATATATGGTATCACTCCCAGTACACTGAGTGAATTAAAAAAAAAGAATCCCAAATAGTGGTGGGCAGGGCTATCCAACCTGTGGCCAAGTTTTACTCAAAGTTGGCTTCACTGATGTGGACTACAATGCAGATAATATTTTAAAACATCTAAACTATTTCCTCACTGAATAGATCTGTGAAAATAGTCTCTGCGTGGGAAAATGGCTCTAATGTAGTAAAAACTAGCAAGGTCGTGACCTGGGAAATATCATGTGCTTTGTAGCTTGCGTAAACCCTGTGGTCTCAAATGGTCTCTTATTAGACTGGCACAGAGCCATGGAAAACACCATCAGCCAGGCTTGCAATGCAATAAGTGTTTCCCCAGAGTCTTGCTAAATGAACTGAGCAATTGCAGGAGCAGTGGTGCCAAAATGTATGCATCAGAATGTAACACAGTGATTGATCCAAAATGTAACCCATAGCACACACACATATATATATATATATATATATATATGTATATCTCAATCCTAACTATGGTGGCACTACCATGCCACCATAATATATACACACACACACACACATATTATGTAATAGATAACCCACTCTGAGGTGTGTAGGTTGTGCTCTGATATACGCACACCTTGGTGTGCGTTGTTGCGGCCTTGTGCGCCAACCACCCAAGGCATGCGTATATCAGAGCATAACCACACTTCCTAGAGTGGGTTATCTATCTTATAAAATGGCAAAATTGTTTTGGGTGGGGGTAAAAGTGGAGGTGTGCGGTCACGCTCTGGTATAAGCACAGTCATGTGATGTGTTTTACACAATCAGAAGTTTGGATTTGGATTACCATTACCACCTTTTATCCATAATCTGTATATATATATATATATATATATATATATATATATATATATATATATACAGTCAAGCCCACACAAATGCATAGACCGCTTAGTTGCATGTAATTTAAAAGTCACGATTATTTTTCTGTACCAGTCATGTAAAACCCTCATAAATGCATAATGCATCCTGTTTAAATACATACCTTTTTTTGTATCTCACACAGTGTTTGTTTCTCCCTACCTGTCTGTGACTGACTGTTTATGGGTCACTGTTGCTGAAACTTGTTAGCTCTTTAGCACTCTTAATTGCTTCTAACTGTATGCGTGATTTAAGCACAGTGTGTTGATCGGCCTCTCAATGGCTGACAGTGGCCACATCAAACCACTGCCCCATTTCTCCTTGTCCCAAGAAGAAACAGCTTACCTATGCAGATAAGATAGCTGTGCTCGAGGATCTTGAGCTGCCTGGGGCTACTCAAGAGTCAAGTAGCTCAATGATGGGGGATCTCACAATCTCAAGTGAGTTGGCTCCACAAAAACAAAAAACTCCATCCGAGCCAAATTTCACAGCAACTCCAGCATGAACAGAAAATGAAGAAGGGAGGGTAAGGATTTAACAGAAGAGGATGCACTGCTGTGTTGGTTTGAAATGCTCATGGCTCTGATATGCCGGTTTCAGGACCCCTGATGCACGCAAAAGTCAAAAAGCTGACTGAGGTTTTAGGGAAACCTGAATTTGAACTCAGCAAAGGGTGGCTGTGCCAGTTTAAACAGCAGCACAACATTGTGTTTAAAAAGGCACATGGTAAAAAAAAAAAGACACCGACACTGCAGGGGCGGATAACTGGGCACAGACAGTGCTACCCAAGATTTTCACTGAATTTCCAGCCTAAGGGAGTGAAGAAAGTCCAAGGGAGGAATAGTGATGCTTAATAAAGGGGGAAGGGTGGGCAGAGGGTGACAGTGAAAAAGCAGGGATACTGAACGAATACTTCTGCTCAGTATTCACAAAAGAAGAAGAGGGGAGGTACCTAAACCAATCAATAGAAGCAGAATAGAAGGGGGGTCGATACAAGTCCCATTCACAGAAGAAAGGATCCTGAAAGAACTCCTAAAACTGAAAGTGGACAAGGCAATGGGGCCTGATGGGATTCACCCCAGAATTCTAAAAGAACTAAGGGGAGAAATAGTGACACCACTGACTCCTCTTTTTGACAAATCATGGGAATATGGGGTGGTACCTGAGGACTGGAGAAGGGCAGAAGTGATTCCCCTTCACAAAAGTGGCAGTAAGGCAGAGGCAGGAAACTACAGACCTGTTAGTTTGACCTCAGTGGTAGGGAAAATGATGGAATCACTTCTGAAAGAAAGAATTGTTGAGTAGCTAGAACCTAGCGGGGCACAGGACCAAAGGCAGCATGGATTCACAGCAGGAAAGTCATGTCAGATGAATCTCATAGATTTCTTTAACTGGGTGACCATAGCAGTAGATCAGGGAGGGGCTGTGGACATGGCCTACCTAGACTTTAGCAAGGCATTTGACACAGTCCCACACAAAAGATTAATAAACAAGTTAGCAAGCCTGGGAGTGGGTACCAGGGTGGTAGCCTGGGTAAAAAACTGGCTGGACAACAGGACACAGTGAGTAATAGTAAACTGAGTCCACTTTGAAGAAAGGGGTGTTACTAGTGTGATACCGCAGGGTTCAGTACTGGGACTGGTCCTCTTTAATGTCTTTATAAGTGACATTGGGGAGGGACTGGAAGGAAAATATGCCTCATTGCAGACAACACAAAGATCTGCAACAGGATTGAGACACAAGGAGGCATGGAAAGGATGAGAAGGGACTTGGCAAGGTTGGAGGAATGGTCAAAAGTATGGCAGCGCAGATTCAATGCAAAGAAGTAATGCACCCGGGAAACAAAAACCCAGGGGAAAGGTACACAATTGGGGGGGGTACTAACAACAACAAAAATGGAAAGGGACCTAGGAGGAGTCATATCAGATGACCTAAAGGTAGGCAAGCATTGTGAGAAGGCAGTAAGGAGGGGATGCACAGGGAGAGGCATCACCAGTAGAAAACAGGAGGTTGTTGTCCCTCTGTACAGACAGTTGGTGAGACCCCATCTGGAGTACTGTGTGCAGTTCTGGAGACCCCAACTAAAATGGTGCAGGGTCTGCACTAGAAACCATATGAAGAGAGGCTAAAGGAGCTGAATATGTATACCCTCGAGGAAAGGAGGGAGAGGGGGGACATAATAGAAACTTTCGAGCACTTCAAGGGAATCAACAAAGTCCAAGAGGGTAGCATATTTCAGAAAAAGAGATGAGCAAGAACAAGGGGGCACAATTTGAAGATAGATGTGGGATGGCTCAGGGGCAACGTGAAGAAGTATTTTTTCATGGAGAGGGTGGTAGATGCATGTAACGGCCTTCCTGAGGAGGTTGTGGGGTCAAAAACAGTGGGGAAATTCAAGAATGTATAGGACAGACATAAGGCAATTCTGGTGGGGTTAGGAAGAAGTAGGCTGTTGGTTAGCTAGGATCTGCAGCTTATCCAATAGGTAAGGAAATGGGCAGACTGGGTGGGCCAAGCAATCCTTATCTATGTTTCTATGTTTCTAAAGATGTCTACAATGCAAATGAGATGGGCATTTATTACAGGGTAACACCAGATGGGACACTAACTTTTAAAAACTATTACATTTCTGGAAGTAAAAAGGCCAAAGAGCATATCCCTGTCCTTACATGCACAAACTTGGACAGCAGTGATAAGCACAAGTTAATGGTCATTGGGAAGAGTCTGAAGCTCAGATGTTTTAATGACCTCCATGTCCATTTGCCCATAACTGACCTTGCGAATCAAAATGCATGGATAACTGCCTCCTTACAGAATGGGCGAAAGAGTTCGAGTGTGAGATGAAGTGCAAACACAGAGAAATTGTCCTCCTACTGGACAATTGTAACAGCTCCCCCCCCTTTACATCTCTGGAACATAACCATAGCTTTTTTGCCTCCTAACACAATGTCCTTGATTCAGCCCATGAACATGGGCATATTAAGAAGTCAAAAAGCCTGTACAGGTGTTGTCTAATTGATAGAATCCTGACCTCTTTCGACAGTAGGGCTACCATTTCAGTGAATGAGCTTGCCAAAAAATTAACCATACTTGATGCCATTCACGTTATGTCAGCCATGGGAGGGAGAGTAAGTGTGAGACCATACAAAACTGCTATTGGAAGGCAGGCTTCCGTAAAGAAACACCATCATCCTAGCCTGAAACTGAGATTCAGAGAACTGATGTGCCCGACATCATGACGGCCGAGGAATTTGATGCTTTCGTAGAAATTAATAATGCCATCCCATGCTTCGGCAAAATCAGCAGCTCTGAAATTGACAAACAACTCCTTCAGACAGAGGAGGAGAAGGACAATGAGGAGGAGGAGGAAGAAACAGAAGTCAATGTCCCTATAAACTTTGAGGTGCAACAATGCCTCAGAAAACTGCGGTGGTACGTTGAACTGAATGCTGTCTCCCATGACAACGTTTCAGCTTTCTACCACCTCGAGGACTCCTGTACTTCAACTGCCACAAGAAAAACTTCGCTGAGTAAAATGACAGAAATCTTCTGTGCAAAACAAAGTTGATTTTTTTTTTGTGTGTAACTGCAATAAAAAAATGTTTTAACAGAAGCACAAAGCTCCAAGCAAGCACTGTATCACAACCCGCCCTCCCACAAAACAAATGTTATCAAAAGAAATAAAATATGTTTTTTAACAGAAGCACCAAGCGCGAAGCCCCAAGCAAGCACTGTATTACAACCCACCCTCCCCAAAACAAACAAGCAACGTTATCATAAAAAAAAGGAAATGTGTTTTTAACAGAAGCACAAAGCCCAAAGCCAAAAACATCAAGCATCAATTAAAACGGTCAAGAAAGATATATCTTAATGGTATCAAGTTAGGATATAGTACTAGATGGGGGACATTGGAACTAGGTAAGTAAAGAGTACAGGGGTACCAGGGGGTTGGGCAGGCAGGCTTCCTCCATTAGGTACTGAAAAGTTTTTGATAGGGGTTGCTTTATCCGCATTAATCTACTAAATTATCTAGCCTATAGCTGCTATTATACTTAGAATAGTTTTATGTCATTGTGGATAGGATTGGTATCAGTTTTTAGGGGTAAAGCTGATACTTTACATATAAGGTTCTAAGTGGTTGCAGTTGATGGGGGAAGGCGCAGTACATACAATCACATAGTATAGTGAAGGGGGAAGAGGGCAGAGCTGGGGGATGGAGATGGGACCACCAGGGGCAAATGGGAGTAGGCAGAGATGTGGATGGCAGGACAGTGGTGGGGGTGACGAGAGGGAGGGGTGGGGCAGGCCCCAGGAGAACTGGGGCAGGTCCTAGGGGAACGGGGGCAGAAGAAGGACCAGGAGGGACAGAATAGTAATGTGCAACAGATCTGGAATGGCAGTACGGATGGGCACATTATGGCGATCTCACGACAGTGTCCCATATGCCACAGGCTAGGGACCTGTACACAGAGATCCAGAGGCTGAAGGGTGAGATAAGGTGGATGAGGCGCGAGTTGGGGGGAATGGGGTTGAGGAGGCACCCCCTCTGGGGATCAAGGCGGGGGGTAGGTGGCCACATGTGGGGAAGAGGATGCCAGGAAGTATTGTGGAACATTATCAAGGAAGCAGCAGGGGCAAGAGCTGGGGTTGGGGACAGGTTCAAGCAACAGGTATGAAGTACTGGCTGCGGAAGAGGTAGGGGATGGTGAAGTGCTCAGGAAAGGGGCAGAAGGGGGGTGCATAGGGGCCAGTACTTCGGGGGAGATGTGTACAGGTCTTTGGGAGACAAAGGTATAATTGGGGTGGGACAGCAACAGGGACAATGGAAGGAGGCTGTGGCCAAGGGGGATGACACGGTACAGAATGGGGAGGGGGAACCACAGGGGAGGATGGACTAATAAGCACGAGAAGATGGCTGGTAGGAACAGGAAGCTGGGGGAGAAGGGACCAGGTCCAAGAGAGGATGGGAAGGGTTGATGAACATAAGAAGGATGAGGATGGAAGGAGGGAGCAGCCAGTGAGGGGTGGTGGAGGAGGAGGAGGAATTATAGTGATAGGGGATTATATCCTGAATGGGATCAGGTGGGGGGGAGGGTGAAAAACGAAGTCGTACATGGGTGGAACCTGTACCCGGGCTTGCCAGCAGACAGGGAAGGGCAGACTCTGATAAAGGGAAAGGGAACATTGTTTAACCAGGAGTAGCACACTAAGCCAAAGCTTGTTTCCAGATGCGACCTGGGAGCACAAGGAAGTTAAGTGACTTGCTCAGGATCACATAGTATACACCTAGGCGGCTGTGGGATTCAAACCCAGGTCTCCAGATCTGCAGCTCAGAGCCTTAACCCACTGTGCTATACTGTCTCCATCTAAAGGGGGGGAGGAAGAAGCCTCAAGTGGTGGTACATGTAGGCACTAATGACCTGGGAACTGCACAGTGGAGTCAGTGAAGGGGAGGTTTGAGGAACTGGGGAAGGTATGTTTGTAAACTGGGAGCTCTATAGCCTTCTCGGAGGTGCTACTAGTCCCAAGGGTGAGCAAAGCAAGAAGGGAAAGGACAGTGGAGTTCAGCTCATGGCTGGGGGAGTGGTGCAACTCACAAGGGTATGGGTTGATAGGAGGGTGGGGGGATACATGGAATAACAGAGAACTGTATGCAAGGGATGGTTTATACCTGAGTGGGGTGGCAAAGGGGGTGTTAAAGAGTAAGTTGGAAGAATATATTGTTTCAAGAGGTTATTTAAACTAGATGGGGGGGAGGTGAGTGTGCAGCTAGCATGCAGGGTCACCAGAATAGGGAGCTAATCAAGCTGTCCCCCCGTGGAAATGGAATGCAAGGAGAAGGGGGCACAGAGGGAAGGCGGGCAGGCCAAGGAGCCAAGAGGGAAGGATGGATGAAAATGGGTGGAGGGTGGCCTCCCTAAACGCAAGGAGCCTGGGAAACAAAATGTAACCCCCCTACAAATGGGGGTTCCCAAACATTCTTCCTTGAGCTTGTCTAAATGCTCACTGCCAGGCTGGTGTCCTGCATTTTAGCAGTTTAAATGTGATTACCAGAGCCTGTATTGCCTCTGTGTACTGTCTCTTTAAGAGCTGCCTGATTGCAGCATAAGTAATCTGAGATGTAGCTCTGTTGAAAGATATAACTATTTGCTGAAAATCATTTAGAGTGATAATGATAATGTAGTTTGTCTAACCTGCCTTCTTTATAGCAAGGACTGTTTTGTTTGTCTCCACTATCTTGGTCATGGACTGCAAATTGGACCAATCAGTTCTGGTGGGACCTAAAATATAGCCAGACTACAGGAGCTGTCTGAAGTCAAAATCTGTAGGAATTGTAGTTTTGAACTTTTTGCACCTTTTTTGCAACTAAAGGGGAAGCTCTTGCTTTGACTGACAGCCAAATCAGCCAACCGAATCTTTTGGATCTTGGGGAAGTCCCGGGCTGCTGGCAGTTTTCAGTTAGTTCTGAGCTGAGAAGTGAAATGAGAAGAGCTCAAGTGTATTTTGGGCAACAATCCTGAGTGCATTCGCATGGGAAAACTGTGAAAGGGCTGACTTTTTGGCTTGCATGTCTGCTGCTGCTCCTGATAGGGAGAAAAGAGAATTATTTTGGACTAAATCCAAGTTTGTGTGGCTAAAGTAAGCTACTGAAGTGGGCCAGGCTCAACCTGAAGGAGACCAAAGATTTTGCTGAATGCGATCAGCCTGTCAGGAGTTCCAGCTACCCCAAGCTCCTGGTGTGTGCAGAGACTTTGCGATTGTGACCGGGGAGCGCTTTGGCTGGTACAGTAGAATTCCCATACATGTAAATGTGCTATGAGCTGCTAGTGGGTTGTAAGTTAGTTCCCCACAGTGTGAACTATGTTCTGTCTGCTGGAAGCTGTATCCAGCCTAAAATGGACTGCATCCAAATGTGTCTCCATGCGGTCGTGGCCTTGCCAGACTGGCCCAGCCAGACTACCCACTGCACAGAGAAGCCATCGACTAGAGACCTGCCTGGGGATCAGCCCCCTGCTCCACGCTTGAACAGGAACGACGCCTCTGCGATTCGCGTGGGCCCTGCTTCTCCTGGCATTCCAGATCAACCACCTGCAGTCTCGATTTTTCGTCCAGCCTGTGTCCAGTCTTGGGTATCGTGAGTAAATACCATGGTAGCTCCCTGCAACAACAGCTTAATCTGAGTGTGTCATCTGATTATCTTGTTGTTTCCTTTCCTTTATGAACTGAGCCCTCTGGCTCCGGATTACAATTATTGTGTACTGTGCATGTTGTGTTTTCCATCACAGGGCCCCAACCAGCTGCAGCCCCGGGCAACAGTCCTGGCTAGCCCATCTTTTCTCCACCTGGGTACCCAGAGGTGTGACTGTGTGGGGGGGACTCAACGCACATGCATAACTGCTTGATTGATATAACCTTTAAGCTAATTAACCTGATTGTGCCCCTCCCTTGTTCAAGTCCCCTGAATAAATCAGATCTAACTTTTGCTGCATGTAATCTGACTGTGGTTCCAGTTTGTGCTCAAAGTACTGTACTGTTGCTATTTGCTGTGCATAACCTTGTTTTACGGGGGGGCCAATGGTCGAGCCAGAGGAACCAGCCCTGGTGGTAGTGCAAACAGTGTGGGTACTTGTGTGGTGTACCAGGGGTATTGTGAAAGTGATTATTGTACAGTGTTCAGACCACTAGAGGGGAAAGAGGAGGGTTACAGTGTCCCAGAGGGCTGTGCCCAGGTTAGCTTGACCACTACCAACCCTGACCTCCGGACGGAGGCACCCGTTTCAGAACTCAGGCCCCTTAACCTTCTACTAGCCAAGCAGGCAGAGGTAGTAGCCCTTGGGATAGCGCCACCTAGAGGTTACATCTTGGTGGCTCACCAATGGGATTAGCGTCCCCTAGTGGCCAAATTTGTGAATTGCTGTTAAAAATAAATGGCTTCCCCAACAGAAGTGGCTGTACACCAGTTAGTGGGGTGGTGTACTGGGCAGGAGATCGACCCCCAAAATGCTATACTTATCCTGGATATTCCCCTGGGTACCAATAAGAACACTGTAGAGGGAGTACTTTCCAAGGTTGAATGTTTACAAAACCCTGTGGTGGTGGGTCGACAGGCTAATCTGCTTGCCCAAAGTTTCATGGCGTTAGTAGAGTGTAAGGACCCAGTAGACAGTTCCAAAGTGCCACGGACTATCACCCCTGAAGGAGCACCTCACTGCCTGGAGAGTGATAACTAAAGACAGTAAAGACCCTGGGGAGAATGAGCCCCCACTATCTGAGACTTTTGAGAAGAAATTTGCTAAGTTGTTGCTGGAGGAAGGGAAAACTGTGGAGGACTTAAAGAGACTACTCCTGCCAATTGGGGGTGTTCCTCCCCCAACTCCCCTTCCCGTTCCAGCACCCATTATTGCCCCTCCTTCTGTGCCCATGCCAATGCTGGCTCCTATGTCTGTACCTGCCATTAGTCACGACTCTTCACCAAGATTGAGAATCTCCTCCGGCACCCGCCCCCCCCCCCAAGGGGAGGATGATTGGGAGACCTGGATAGATTGTGTTGCCCCTTTGGTACCTGGATGGCAGCGTGTGGAGTCTGAGAAACAGAAAAGGATTGTAGAAAGTTTGAGGAGTCCGCCCTAGAGGCCATTAAATTTCTGAGGTCCACAAACCCTGAAGCATCTGCCCAGAAGTACCTATCTGCACTTGAAGGCAATTTAGGGAGCACTGAGTCAGGGGAGAACTTGATGTGGAAATTTCAAGGTACAAAACAATGGCCTGGGGAAAGTTTGTCTACATATGTTACTCATCTGGAAAGAGAGCTGCAAAAGGCTTACCGAAAAGGTGGGGTAGCCGCCAGTGACTTAAACCATGTGAGGCTGGGGCACATACTGCAACATGCAAAGCATTCGAAATTGCAGCTCCTTCAATTGAAACTCCCAGATATTATTGGGTAACCCACCGGACTATTGTGACTTGATAAAAGAACTCCAGGAGGTTGAAGATGAAGAGGGGGATTGTAATTCTAGGGTGAACGCAGCCCAAGTGATCACGGCATCGGAAGGCCCTTCCAAAGTGGGGACCAATGAGAGTGTGCTGCCATGGGACGAACTGCTGAGGGAGTTCAGAGAAACAAAAAACAGTCTCTTTATGAAGGCCGCTTCTGCAAGTACAGGCACCAATCCTTATCCAACTGAATCTGTTATAGGGATGGGAGTGTCCACCCAGGCATCTCCTGCTGACAGCAGCTCGAAACTCGAAGCCTTGACTATGGAAGTAAGAGAATTGATAAGATGTCTCCAAATGTTCACCACACAGCAGACAGAGATGGCACCAAGGTTTTCAGTTGATAGTACCACCGCCCCAGCTCCCAGTGTGATGCTTCGGCCACCCCAAATCCCAGAAAACATATTTGTCATAATTGTGGGAAGGTGGGCACATGAATAGAGAATGCCGGTCCACAAAAGACCTAGATAAAGTTGTATACAGGCTTCAACAAGAGCTTCGGAGAATGAATCAGTGGTCAAGGAGTGCCCAAAATGACCGCAGTGAGGGTTCAAGAAGTAGTAACTCAAATCCCAATGTGGTTAAATCATCTGTCCAGGCCGATGCTGCTGTCCCTCCAGACTGGTCCAAAACAGTGGGTCCTTCAATGGAGACTACCATGGCTGTGAATGGTATTCCTACTCAGGCTGTGCTGGACAGCGGGTTGCAAGTGACCACTGTATTTAAGGACTGGTATGACAAACACTTATCTACTGTGCCCTTACAATCCCTGGAAGGCCTATATGTGGGGGTGCTGAGCGACAAGTCTTATCCCAACCTAGGATATGTCTGCCTCTGGTTGTCATTTCCAGCAGCTGTAACTGGTGTAGAGGAGCAAGTTGAGACACTGGCCTTAGTGTGTCCCCCTATTACTTTTTTACTTGGTACGAAAGAACAGAAGAAGGCCAGAGCCCATCGAGACTGTTCCCCACACTATGTGGGACATTATTTATCTATTATCCCTCAACCAAACATCTAATTTGTTTTTAAAGACAGTGGCACTAATTGCCTCTACCAATTCTTGTGGCAAGGTGTTCCATACAATGGATACTCTTATTGGAAAAAAGTTTCCCCTTCTGCTGGTTTTATAAGTTTTTACTTCAAGCTGTTTATTATGCAGTCTTGGAATACGTCTCCTTTTGGAGAGTGTTAGACCACATTTTTCCATTTGATCTGGTGAATTTTTTAAACTAAAAACCATAAGCATATTGCCTCTTAATCTTCTAGTTTGAAGAGAGAAGAGACCAGTAGCTTTTAATTTGTTCTGATAATCCAAATTTGTTAATCTTGGAATCATTCTAGTTCTCTCCTTTGAACCTGTTCAAGAATTGCTATGTCTTTTTTTTGGTTTGGATTCCAGAAAGGGGAGCCATAGTCCAGATACGGTCTAATGTATGCCCTATACAATGGAATAAGGCATTGTTCAGTGCGATTAACAAAAGTGCGTTTTATGTGCCTCAAAAGTCTGTTGGTCATGCAAGCAGTTCTAACACCATCCCCTTTTTCTCTCACTTACACTACCTATCATACTTCCCTTACCTATCTTTCCCTTTCCATATGTTTTCTAAATGATGAAAGTGTTTAATTGGTTAATTATCTGTTCGCTCATAAATGTCTTTGATGTTAACTATTTTATGTCTCTGTCTATTTACACAATGTAACCTAAATGTGCAACCCATTGTAACCCTATCGTTTGTACCTAATTTAACGTGGAACCTTTGTAAAAGAGCCTTGGCTCAAAGGTATTAATTCCTAGAATTACAATAAACAATAAACACAGTGATAATTTGATGTAAGTTTATTATTAACATATATCCCTAAATCTTTTCCACAATTTGATGAGTGAAGTGGTAGTCCGTTTATATAATATATCGTTTTTGGATTATTTACACCAAAATGCACTATAAACATTTGTCTTGCTTAAACTGCATATGATTTTCATTGGCCCAAAGTGTTAATTGTTCCAAATCCTTCTTTATTGCAGAAATATTTTCTTGATTATTAACCTTGCCCTCCAATTTAGTATCGTCTGCAAATTTAACCATGAAGTTATTTGGCCCTGTTTGTAAATCACTGATAAAGAGAGTAAACAATGTTGGTCCCAAGACCGACCCCTGTGGTACACCACTTGTCACACTACCCGAATCAGACAAGATATCATTTATTCTGACTCTCTGAGAACGATTTGTCAACCAGTTTAAAGTACAGTTGACAATATCAGGTGACAAACCTAGATTGTGCATTTTAGTAATGAGTTTTTCATGTGAGACTTTATCGAAAGCTCTACTAAAGTCCAAAAGAATTACATCAGTAGGGATACCCACATCTAGTAGAGTACTTATATTATGGTAAAAATACATCAGATTGGTGGTGCAGAAAAACTTGGGAGTAAACCCATGCTGATTTGAATCATAAATTCCTAATTTTTTACAATCTTGATCTATTATTGACTTCATTACTCATTCCATTAATTTACCAGCCACTGAGGTCAGGCTAATTGGATGATAATTTTGCACAGAACTTCTATTGCTTTTTTTAAATATGGGAGTAACTATTGCTGAACGCCAATCATTTGGTACAATGCTTTCTTGTAAGGATTTGTTGAAGATAATTGACAAAGGTATAGAAATATTTATAGAGGTTTCGATCAGAAACCATGGATGAATACTGCCTGGGCCCGGACTAGTATTTTTTTTTTAGTTTTTTGATAGCCTGTATAATGTCAGTTGGATAGAATCTATGATAATCGAGGTGGGGAACTTTAAATGTACTAATAGGTGATTTTTGAGAGAAGACAGAACAAAAGTACTTATTAAAGAGATTCAAGGTTTCTATATCAGATAGAGAAGATCCATTGGTTATAATGGGACCAATGGTCCTTGATACACCTTTTTTACTATTTATATAGGAGAAAAGAGATTTGTGACAGTCTTTTGTGTGAGCTAGTTTAAATTCTAGCTTATTTTTTGCCAATTTAATAGAATTTTTTAAGTTTTTCACAGATAGTCTGTATTTATGTAATAGAGTAGTTTTAAATGGAACAGAACTATTCTTAAGTTTCCTAAAAAGTGTAATTTTTTTAATCTGATTTCTAATTGTCTTGTTGAACCAAGGGGGGATTTTTCCTTTATTATTACATTTCCTCTTAGATGGAATAAAGGTATTTTCCAAATAATGTTCAATGTTTTTAAAAAAGTCTCAAGCTTGTTGTGTTGTACAATTAAGAAGATTAGATTCCCAGTTTATGTTTTGTAAGTATTCATTGATTTTAGAAAAATGTGCTTTATTATAATTTTTTGTACAGTATAACTTTCTTTGTGTAGTTTTAAACTGTTGAATTTCAAAAAGAATAGATGAATGATCACTGGTCCCAAGTGGATCCCAAATTTGTAAATTGCTAATTTGTTGCTCTATGTTAGTAAATAATAGATCCAAAATATTAGGACCTCGAGTGGGTTCTGTAACAAGTTGTTGTAATCCAGTACTAACTACCACATCTATTAGTCCTTTCTCGGCATAGAACTGTCCTGAGAATGACTCCCAGTTAATATGAGGGAGGTTAAAGTCACCAAATATTACAGTATCTTGAGATTCTGAAAAATGTGTAATTTCTTTAAACATATCAGTTGCGTAATCTGAATTTGCAGATGGAGGTTGATAGATGTTACCAATAGTTATATAGGACTGCTCCTTCAATAAGATTTTAACCCATATACTTTCCAAAGGAAAGGAAGAACACACTTCAAAAGAAGGAATATCATTTCGCATGTACATACACACTCCACCACCTTGCTTATCTAATCAGTTTTTATGATATAACTTATAACCTGGAATTTCTCTGGACCAAATTGAGGATGCGTCCCACCAAGTTTCAGTTACTCCCACCACACCTATATTTAAATTTTACATTTGGCTTTGAGTTCTGCTAATTTGAGTTGGTTTAAAGATCTTGCATTCAAAGCTAGGAATTTACATTTAGTTGTAATAATATTTTGGTAAGTATTCAGAGACTTGGGAATAGACCCATTCTCCCCCATTGTTTTTAGTTGAAACAATGAATTATGATTTTAGTGATACTTTTCCCTATAAGTGTACTACCCCTATGACTGAGATGTAAACTGTCCCAGCAAAACAAGGAAGAACGATCTGAAAATTATTCCCAGTGGGTAATACAGGGTATATCCTGCTTAAAACACCACTTTCTCAGCCATTCATTTAGGGCTTTGATTTTCTGCATCATGGTAGATGTTACTCTCGGGACAGGTAGAATTTCAGATATACACACACAGCATCCCCTATCAAGTAACAGGTTACATAACGCCACATAGTCCTGTTGTAACTGATTCAATGGGGTCCTACTGGACTGTATGATGGGGTTTCCCTGTTAATTGGGGCCAACACCCATATGTTTGGGAGACTGGCACAACTCTGTCACGAGAAACAAGGGCAAAGGACTGGGAGGGCCCTAAGAATTCCCACTTTGATCAAGAGGGCCTATGATTTGCAACAGAACCCCAAGGGAGTGGACCAGGATTAACCGGTAGGGGTCATGTGGAAGAAGGATCCCAATTCAATGGTACTGGCCCCTAATGCCCAGTGTACCGTTCGAGGGGAGGTCCACCTCCGCAAAGATGTCAAGAACAAAATACTGATGTTGGACGCACCAGGCAATTGAAAATTGCTGGAAGGATTATTGGTTAAGCCCAGCATCTTGCCAACTCGTGCTCATGCCTATGCATGATGAGCAATGGTCCATATTCATAATGTGTCAGATGGGGAGATCCAGTTGAACAGAGAATGCACCCTAGCTATGGCACATTGTGCAGACACTGCAGTGTTGCCCAGCAATATGCACCCTGGCAAGACAGATAGAGTGACTCCTGACTTGTTTGATTTTGGTGACTCCCCATTGCCAGCTGAATGGAAGACTAGAATTAGCCAGAAACTTTCCCAGAGAGATCAAGTGTTTTCATTGAAAGAATGGGACATGGGATGTGTCCAGGGTGCGGAGCATCACATACGCCTGCATGATAAATGGTAATTTCGAGAGAGGTCTCGATGCCTAGCCCCTGCAGACATAGATGATGTGAGAAGACACTTGCAGGAAATGCTAGCAGTTGGTGTGATACAAGAATCCAGGAGCCCATACGCTTCTCCCATCGTGGTTGTGCATAAGAAGAATGGATCTGTGAGAATGTGTGTTGATTATCGAACTCTGAGTCGGCAAACCATCCCCAATCAATACACCATGCCCCGTATACAAGATGCTCTGGATTGTTTGAATGGGAGCAAATGGTTCTCAGTGTTGGATCTTCGCATTGGATATTACCAGATTCTGATTGCTCCGGAGGACCATGAGAAGACTGCCTTCATCTGTCCTTTGGGGTTCTACAAATTCCTGAGAATGCCACAGGGCATATAGGGCGCCCCAGCCACCTTCCAACGACTGATGGAACGGGCAGTGGGAGACATGAATTTGCTAGAATGCCTGGTGCACTTGGACAATGTCATTGTGCTCAGGAGCTCCCTAGAGGAACATGAGAGTCGACTGTTCAAAGTACGAGACCGACTGGAAGATTTCGGACTCAAGCTGTCCATCAACAAGTCCCAGTTTTTCCAAACCTCTGTGAAGTATGTGGGGCACATAGTGTCTACAGACCGGATAGAGACTGATCCTAGTAAAGTTGAAGCCTTGACTACTTGGCTCCAGCCCCACAATTTAAAAGAACTACAACATTTCCTGGGATTCTGTGGCTACTACTGCCATTTCATAAAGGACTATTCCAAAGTGATTCGCCCACTCTTGAATCTTACCCAGGGTTACTCTCCTATCAATTGGAAATACAAAAAAGGGGCCGACAAAGAACCAGACAAAGCATATTTCCACCCAGCTGAACTTTTCAGGTTCCGTTGGATGCCTGACTGTGAAGCAGCTTTCCAAGAAGTCATATACCAGCTCACCCATGCATCCATCCTCACTTATGCTGATCCCACCAAACTCCATGTGCTGCATACTGACACCAGTCTGCAGGGTCTAGAAGCTGTACTGTATCAATTCCATGAGGATGGTTTTATACCAGTGGTATTCGCCAGTAGGAGCTTGACCCCATCAGAGTGAAACTACCCTGTACACAAGTTGGAGTTCCTTGCATTAAAATGGGCCATTTTTGACCAGTTTCATGATTACCTCTATGGGGCAAAAATATTGGTGAGGACTGACAATAACCCATTGACCTATGTACAGACTTAAGCTAAGTTAGATGTCACGGGGCACTGGTGGCTTTCTGTATTGTCAACAAATGATTATGCTGTCGAATACAGACCAGGCCTGAATCATATTGATGCTGACGCCCTATCTCGGAGGCCCATTTCCAAGAGCGACTAGGTCAGGCTGTGTGAACCTGACATCCGAGCATTGTGCCAAAAGTTTGATAGAAATGACCAGATGTCTACAGACACAGTGGACTGCTTAGTAGATTGCTTGGGCCCCTCTGACACCTGCATACTGGCTGCGTATTGCCACTTCTCTGCTCTAGATATTAGTGCACTACCTCAGTTTGACAATGACAGCATTCAGTGGGCTCAATCCCGACATCCTATGATTCAGCCAGCACTTGATGCCTTTCATGCAGGAAAAGATGTGTCCAAGTTGCGTTCCTCTGATCTGCAAACCATTTTATTGTTTAAAGAAGGCCCCAGGTTGAAACTGCTTAATCAGTTGTTGTATAGAGAGACTGTAGATTGGGGTGGCCAAATAGACAAGCAACAATTGGTCCTGCCCACAGCCTTCAAAGATTTGGTACTGAGGTTCCTCCACAATCATATGGGCCACCTCGGTATCGCCAGGACCCTTGACCTAGTACAATCTTGAATCTACTGGCCCAAGATGGGGCCAATGTTGAGCACCATGTAAGGATTTGTAGTTGCTGCCTGCAGAGAAAAGCCCTGCCTCAGAGGGCTGCCCCCCTTGTCAACATTGCTACCAGCACCCCAATGGAACTAGTCTGCATAGACTTCTTAAGTTTAGAGCCTGATCAATGAAACATTGGCAATGTGTTAGTGGTTATGGACCATTTCACATGGTATGCACAAGCTTTTCCCACCAAAGATCAAAAAGCATCTACTGTGGCCAAGGTGCTAGTGGAAAATTTCTTCGTCCACTATGGTGCCCCCCAGCGAATTCACTCTGATCAGGGCCAGGACTTTGAGAGTCAGCTAATCAAAGAAATGCTCTCTCTATGGGGGGTGAAAGTCAAGAACCACCCCTTATCACCCACAGGGGGATCCTCAACCAGAATGCTTTAACCGTAACCTACTAGACATGTTAGGCACCCTCCACCCAAAAGATAAGCATAAATGGAGCCAGCAGATTAGTGCCTTGGTACATGCATACAATTGCACAAAGAATGATGCTACTGGGTTCTCTCTCTACCGCCTCATGTTTGGGAGAGAGGCCCGGTTGCCTGTTGATGTTTGTTTTGGGGTTTCTCCCGATGGGGTCCAAGACGAAGATTACCTGCAATATGTACTAAAACTGAAAGCTCAATTGAACCATGCCTATCAACTGGCCCAGACAATGGCCACCAAAAGAAATCTAGTCAACAAAGAGAGACATGATAGAAAAGTAAAGGCTCAAGAGCTTAGGCCTGGAGACCGTGTGTTGTTGCGAAATTTAGGATTGCATGGTAAACACAAAATTGATGATCTATGGCACCATCTTCCCCATGTCATAGTTCAAAAGCTAGATGATTTGCCAGTGTACAAAGTGCACCCAGAGAATAACTCCAAAGCCGTCAAGATCATGCACCATAACCATTTGCCACCTATTGATCAAGTTATAATTGACGCTGAACCTGCTGAGGTTGATTCCCCTGGACCCGTGACTCATGATGCTGCAAGAAAGAAACAGAGTTAGCCTGCCCCCGTGGTTGCCGATTTAAGATTTTCCCCACAGCAGGCCCAGAGTGACAGTGACTGACAGTCTAACTCGGATGACAGTGAGTGTGATAATGCCTATTACCCCTCATATGAACTGAGTCAGTTGTTTTGTGGAAATTCTATGTTGAATTATGGAGATGAAGCTGGGCCTTCTGGACTGCCTAACACCCCAGCATCATCCTTGGAGCCAATGTTCCCTGAAGGTGAAGTGCAAAGTATCACGTCTGAGGATGCTGATTCTTTGTGTATTGTGGAACTGTATGATTTGCCTGAAGGAGAGGCTGATGGTATGAGTTTTTCTGGTGACATGCCAGAACTTGAGGAACACTATGAGAGTGCTGACAACCCCTCTTCAGTGCCAGAGTGTCTTCAAAATGAGCCAAGTGATCCGGCCCAGTGGCGCTGAGGGTTGAGGCACTGGACGCCACACCTCGTGCTACGCCGGCGGCCCGGGTTCAGGAACGGACTTGGGTGGCCAGGGGTTGGTGGGGAGAGGGAGGATCGAGCATCCCAATGGATGCTCTCCTCCCTCAGGGGTGGGTAACCAAGGACACCCTGCGTTCTGCATCCCTTCCATAGCCGGTGGAAGCACCAGCAGTAGGAAGGGATGGAGGCAGCTTCGCTTGCCGGAGCTGGGGAGGGGGGATGTCACAGTGCATGAGGGCTGGCGTGCATCAGCACGCCACCACTTGGCATGTACGTCCCAAGCGCTGATGTCTCAGGGGGAGTGGGACTCAAGGGGAGAAAATGGAAAAACCCCTCTGGCAGCCCTAGATGAAGGCCACTCCAGTACCACCCAGGGCCACCTACAGGACAGACCCCACTGTGCGAGGAGAAGATGAGGAGGCACTCTAGGGGCAGATCCCTAAGGTAGGCAACTCGGGGGACATGAGCAGATGGAAGGAGTGGGCACCGGAGGTAGGCAGGAGGATAAAGAAGAAAAGTAAAAAAAAAAAATGAGCCAAGTGTTGTAGAAACAGAGACTACAGAGCAAGGGGCTGACAGTGCTCCCAGCTTGGACATTCTCCTCCATGCAGAGACACCCCTCACAAGTGATGAAAGCTCCAAGACCATTGCTGACAGGACAGAGACTGTGGTTGTTCACCCCAGAAAGACTGGCCGAGCTGTCAAGCCAGAGGTGTGCTTCAGTTACGATTCCCCTGGGAGGCCAGTGGATTTGCTTCTCAGTGTAGTCCACAAAGGTGTTTATGTCTCTCAGAGCTCACTGCCCAAATTGAGCTTGACGGCCCATTCCAGGTTACTTGTTTTGCCCTCTCACCATGGTACTTCTGCCCCATCTAGCCCCAAGTTAGCTGATAGGGAAGGGCCCCCTCTTGCATTGTTTAGAGTACAAGAAGTTATTACATGATTCTGTGTAGTAATGTTCAATTTACCTGTATGAAATATGCATAATGTACTGTCAGAATGGAAATGATATAGTGGAGTACACTGCAATGTATAGTAAAGTGACACGTTAACCCAATTGATGAATCAGATAGTACTTGTATAGCATACTAATGACATAAATGTCTTGTATATGTTGCATTTTCAATGTTATGATGGTACAGATGATGTGGACGTCAAGTTTTCCCAGGCAGGGAAGGGTGTAACCCCCCTACAAATGGGGGTTCCCAAAAAGTCTTCCTTGAGCTTGCCTAAATGCTTACTGCTAGGCTGGTGTCCTGCGTTTTAGCAGTTTAAATGTGATTACCAGAGCCTGTATTGCCTCTGTGTACCATCTCTTTAAGAGCTGCCTGATTGCAGCATAAGTAATCTGAAAGGTAGCTCTGTTGAAAGATGTAACTATTTGCTGAAAATCATTTAGAGTGATAATGATAATGCAGTTTGTCTAACCTGCCTTCTTTATAGCAAGGACTGTTTTGTTTGTCTCCACTATCTTGGTCATGGACTGCAAATTGGACTAATCAGTTCTGGTGGGACCTAAAATGTAGCCGGACTACAGGAGCTGTCTGAAGTCAAAATCCATAGGAATTGTAGTTTTGAACTATTTGCACCTTTTTTGTAACTGAAGGGAGAGCTCTTGCTTTGACTGACAACCAAATCAGCCAACCGAATCTTTTGAATCTTGGGGAAGTCCCAGGCTGCTAGCAGTTTTCAGTTAGTTCTGAGCTGATAAGTGAAATGAGAAGAGCTCAAGTGTATTTTGGGCAGCAATCCTGAATGCATTCGCATGGGAAAACTGTGAAAGGGCTGACATTTTGGCTTTCATGTCTGCTGCTGCTCCTTAGAGGGAGAGAAGAGAATTATTTTGGACTAAATCCAAGTTTGTGTGACTAAAGTAAGCTACTGTAGTGGGCCAGGCTCAACCTGAAGAAGACCAAAGATTTTGCTGAATGCGATCGGCCTGTCAGGAGTTCCAGCTATCCCTAAGCTCCTGGTGTGTGCCGAGACTTTGCGACTGTCACCGGGGAGCGCTTTGCCTGGTACAGTAGAATTCCCATACATGTAAATGTGCTATGAGATGCTAGTGGGTTGTGAGTTAGTTCCCCACTGTGTGAACTGTGCTCTGCTTGCTGGAAGCTGTATCCAGCCCAAAATGGACTGCATCCGAATTTGTCTCCATGCGGTCTGGACCTTGTCAGACTGGCCCAGCCACACTACCCACTGCACAGAGAAGCCATCGCCGAGAGACCTGCCTGGGGATCAGCCCCCTGCTCCACGCCCGAACAGGAATGACGCCTCTGCGACTCGTGTGGGCCCTGCTTCTCCTGGCATTCCAGATCAACCACCTGCAGTCTCGATTTTTTGTCCAGCCTGTGTCCAGTCTTGGGTATCGTGAGTAAATACCATGGTAGCTCCCTGCAACAACAGCTTAATCTGAGTGTCATCTGATTGTCTTGTTGTTTTGTTTCTTTTACAAACTGAGCCCTCTGGCTCCAGATTACAAATATCTCCGTCGCCTGCAGCTGGTGCAGAACGCTGCAGCCAGGTTGTTGACTGGGCTACCGAGAACTTGCCATATCACTCCTGTGCTGCACGAACTGCACTGGCTGCCAGTGCGGTGGAGAATCACCTTCAAGGTCGCGTTGCTGACCTATAAGACCCTACACGGTCAGAGACCAGGCTACTTGGAAGATCTCCTTCAACCTTACTGCCCTCTCTGCCCACTCCGCTCCATGGATGAGGGATTGCTAGAGATTCCCAGGGTTCGCCTTCAGTCATCGGGGGCCAGAGCTTTTTCTTTCATGGCCCCAACCCTGTGGAATTCTCTACCTTGACAGATTAGAGAGTGCCTGTCCATGGAATCATTTAAGGTGTCCCTGAAGAGTTATTTATTCGAATTAGCTTTTGGATAGGTTTATTGCTGCTTTATATTGTTTTTATGTCATTGTTTATTATGTAAGATTTTGTTCTGTATTTGTGCTTTGATATGCTGAAAAGCACATTGTAAATAAAATTTGATTGATTTGATTGAATATTGTGTACTGTGCATGTTGTGTTTTCCATCACAGGGCCCCAACCAGCTGCAACCCCGGGCAACAGTCCTGGCTAGCCCATCTTTTCTCCACCTGGGTACCCAGAGGTGTGACTGTGTGGGGGGACTCATAGCGCATGCATAACTCCTTGATTGATATAACCTTTAAGCTAATTAACCTGATTTTGCCCCTCCCTTGTTCAAGTCCCCTGAATAAATCAGATCTAACTTTTTCTGCATGTAATCTGACTGTGGTTCCAGTTTGTGCTCAAAGTACTGTACTGTTGCTATTTGCTGTGCATAACCTTGTTTTACAGGTGGTCCCCAGGGTCAAGCCAGAGGAACCAGACCTGTTGGTACGTGCAAACAGTGTGGGTACTTGTGTGGTGTACCAGGGGTATTGTGAAAGTGATTATTGTACAGTGTTCAGGCCACTAGAAGGGAAAGAGGGGGGTTACAGTGTCCCAGAGGGCTGTGCCCAGGTTAGCTTGACCACTACCGACCCTGACCTCTGGATGGAGGCACCTGTTTCAGAACTCAGGCCCCTTAACCTGCTACTAGCCAAGCAGGCAGGGGTAGTAGCCCTTGGGGTAGCGCCACCTAGGGGTTTCAAAATTAGTTGAACTTCAGGTGCTCTTAGCTGAGGGGAGGATGGATGTCACAGCTATTACTGAGACTTGGGCCTCCCAACACCAGGACTGGGATCTGGCAATCCCAGAACATAAAATTCATAGGAAGGACTGAGGGGTAGAGAGAGGGGGAGGGGTGGCACTCTATGTGAGGGATGGGATCAGATGCACGAGAGAGGAGGGGGAGGAAGGGAGAACTGAGGCACTATGGATACTGCTCCTGGACTCCAAGGGTAGAAAGCTGAGGCTGGAAGTGGTGTACATACCACCAGCCCAGTTTGAGGAGCTGGACAGGGAGTTAGCAGAGCAGATTAGGAGGGTATGTAGGAAGGGAAGTGTGGTGATTGTGGGGTACTTCAATCTGCCGAAGGTGGATTGGAGCACCCCTGCCACCTCCAGTGCCAGGGTACAGGTGCTCCTGGACGCATTCCAGGATGGTCTCCTGACACAGCTGGTCAGCGGGCCAACTCAGCTAGGTAACATGCTGGATCTGGTTCTCTCAAATGGGGAGGCAGTGAGGGATATAAGGGTGGAAGATCCACTAGCTGGAAGTGACCACCAAGCATTGTGGTTCACTCTCAAGTTGAGAAGAGAGACTGGAGGCTCAGAAACAAGGGTGGTGGACTTCAGGATGGATGACTTCAGGAGGATGAAGGGGCAACTAGAGAGGATCAGAACAGAGATGGATGCACAGCAACAGTGGGATATTATTAAACTTGGGCTAGCAGAGGTTACGGAGGCTTGTGCCAGGACCCAGAGCAAGACAAGCAGAGCAAAGAAGCCATTCTAGCTGAGCAGCAAAGTGATGGAGGGGGAGAGGCCAAAGAGGGCTACATTCCAGACGCTGAAGAGGGCAGGGAGGGAAGAGGAAAGGGAGGCATATGTATGTTGGTCCAAGGAGGTTACCAAGCAGGTGAGTAAAGCTAAAGCCTCCAGAGAGCTAAGGTTAGCTCAGGGCATTAAGGGAGGGGAGAAGGACTTTTTTAGATATGTCAGGGAAAAAAGGAAGTGTAGGGACCACATTGTTTGGATACAAAGGGATGGGGAGTGGGTGGAAAAGGGGTCTGAGCAAGCGGAAGCACTAAATGAATACTTTTGCTCCATGTTCATGTAGTAGAAGGGTGGGCCGCTACCTCTGTGGACTGGGTAGGTGGGGTTGGGGAGAGGACGGACAGAATGATCGAGGAGAGTAGGGTACTAGAGGGACTGAAGACACTAAGGGTGGACAAGGAGTCAGATCCTGATATCATTCATCCCAGAGTGCTGAGAGAGATGGCAGAGGCGTTGGCCAGGCCACTGTCGGACCTGTTCAGCACCTCCCTGGATATGGGATGTGTGCCTCAGGACTGGAGGGTGGTCCATGTGGTGCACATTCACAACAGCAGCCCACGGGACGAGCCGGGAAACTACCATTCTGTCAGTCTCACTTCCATAGTGGGGAAACTTATGGAGGCAATACTGAAAGAGAGGCTGGTGTCATTTCTCCAGGGAAATGACCTCCAGGATGAGCGGCAGCATGGGTTCATCTCAGGGAAGTCTTGTCAGACCAGTCTAGCAGAATATTATGACTGGGTAACAAGGGAACTGGATAAGGGTCATGCTGTGGACGTCCTGTATTTGGACTTCAGTAAGGCCTTCGATTCAGTGCCTCACAGGAGCTTAGGGGAGAAACTGACTTCTGTGGGGATGGGGACAAAGATGGCAAGCTGGATAGAAAACTGGCTGAGGGGGAGGCAACAACGGGTGGTGGGGGGGGAACTCTCTACACCTAGATCAGTGACAAGTGGAGTACTGCAGGGCTTGGTGCTGGGTCCCATGCTGTTTGGGCTATTCATTTCGGATATCTCACAGGGAGTTGGGAGCAGGATTACTCTGTTCACAGTTGATACTATGATGGTGGTGGTAGTGGATGAAGAAGAAGGGTGGAAACTACTACAAGGGGACCTAACCAAACTGAAGGCATGGTCAGAGTGGTAGCAGCTGAGCTTCAATAAGAAGAAGTGCAGGGTTATGCACTTCCGGGCAAAGAACCCAAAGAGAGGCTGGGTGGGGTGCAGCTGAGGGTCACGGTGGAAGAGAAGGACCTTGAGGTGTTGGTAACGGAGAGCATGAACAACTCTGCTCAGTGCAGAAAAGCTAAGGCTAAGGCTAACAAAATGCAGAGGTGTACTGTAAGGGGATTCTCATCCAGGCATAGGGAAGTGATCCTGCCCCTTTACAGGTCATTGGTCAGACCACACTTGGAGTACTGTGTGCAGTACTGGTGGCCATATCTGAAGAAAGACATTAAGCTACTGGAGGGGGTGCAGCGTAGGGCAACAAAAATGTTATAGGGGATGGAGGGCAAAGCCTACAAGGACAGGCTAAGTGAACTGAACATATACACCCTGGAGGAGAGGAGGGATGGGGGGATATGATTGAAATGTTCAAGTATTTGAAGGAGATAAACAAAGCTGGTGCGGATTGGCTGTTTAAGCTGAGGAAGGGTAGGGACACAAGGGGGCATGGGCTAACATTAGAGGGTGGTAGATTTAGGAGAGAGATGAAGAGACATTACTTCACGGAGATGGTGGTGTCTAGGTGGAATGCCCTACCAGAGGGGGTGATAGCAAGTAAGACTGTGGGATGTTTCAAAAGGGCTTGAGACAGGGAACGGGGGTGGATAATGCTGATTACATCCTGAATAGGAGAGAAGGGGAGGGGGTTGGGGCAGCTGCAATCTAGGGGTGCTAGCTACACACTCGAACAGAATTTGATAGACCATGAAGTCTGTTTCTGCTGGCAGATTTGTATGTTCATATGTTCAATGGCAGAGGCAGAGGCAGGAGTGGGGATGGGCACGGGGTTGGGGAGGATGAGCAGGACCAGTGCAGGAGGGGATGTAGGAAGGATAGTTAACTGCAATGGATGTGGGACTGCCATCTTCTTAAAGACTGCATGGAGGGCAGTGGGGTGCTTGGTGTGCAAGCAGCTTGTGCAGCTAAAGGAGTAAATTGCATGGCTGAGGAGGGAGCTCGGCAGAAGAGAGGAAAGGGGGTGGAGGGGCCAGCTGGGAATAAGGGACCATAGGAAGGCATACTCAAATGGAACAGACTACAGGCACAGAATGGAACAGGTAGGGGGAGCAAATTGGCCAGCACCACTGTACCCTCATGAGCCACTAGAGGAAGGGGCAAAGGGGTGAACAATGGTGCGAAAAAGGGTTAGACATGGACCTGGGAGGGGAGAGAATGAACTGGGATACTCAGTACAAAGGATCAGGGACAATCCAAGGAGAGGTGAGAGAGGAGAGCAACAGGTTTTATGTGCTGGCTAGTCTGAAGGAGCTGGAGGGCAGGAACTTCAAGGGGGAGGAGAAACACAACAGAGGTTATTGGCCTGGTTGATGGCAAGGTCAGGGTGTCGGGGGATACAAATAGGATAGCAGAGGCTAAGGAGGAGGCATTAGAGAACAGTGAGCAAGCAGAGGTTGAATGTAGGTGGTAATGTTGGTGAGGATGGGGGGCTGGGAGGGCAGACAAGAGGAGCAGGCAGTGGGGATGACAGTGGGCCAGCTGGTGATATGACATGGGTTGGGGTCAGGAGTGCATCAGAACTTAAGAAGGCTTCAGGGGAGAAGGAGGAATAGGTAGAGCAGTAGGAAATGGGGGTATGGGGAACAAGGACCCAAATGGAGACTGTGGCCTGCAAAGGAGAGGCCAGCCAGGTGGCAAGCATGATGGAGTGGAAAAGTTCATTGGATTTAGAGACCAGGATATAGGAGAGGGAGGGGAGCACATGGATCATGGGAGACAGAAGGGAGGGCAGAAACATTATGCCAGTAAGAGAAAAAAGTTACTCCCTGAAGAGATCACAATGGAGGAAGCAGAGAACACAATGGAGGAAGCAGAGACAACAGGGGACAATGACAGCACTGGAGGGGTGAGACAGCAGGGTAAGAGGCAGATTATGGGTGAGAAAACTGGGGGGCTGCAGGGATTAGAACAGGGTGTCATCATACTGGGCGACTCAGTAGTGAAAGGTATCAGGTGGGGGGGCCAAAGGAACCAGGAAGAGTTCTATTTGGGTGGAATGGATGCCAGGTATGACGGCAGGTACAGAAGAAGAGCATGTCATTAAATGTGTGAGAAGACAGGGGGTGAAGTCCCACATAGTGGTGCACTTAGGCACTAATGATCTGGAGGGCAGCAGAGTGGAGGAAGTGCAGGACAGTTTCAGGAAGATGGGCAGGTTGTGCAGCATCGAGGGGCAAACAGTCGCATTCTCTGAGATCCTACCAGTACCCAGGGCAAGCACAGCCAGGAAACAGAGGATCATAGAATTTAATTCATGGCTGGCAGTGTGGTGTAGAACTATGGGGTTTGGATTAGTAGGGGCTTGTGGAGCAACATGGGATAACAAGAACCTCTACTTGCCAGATAGGCTTCACCTGAGCAAGGAGGGATCCTGTGTCCTAAATCAGAAACTGGGGGAGTTTATTACAGCCAAGTATAATTTAAACTGACTGGGGGGGGAGGCTTAGCACTGGGCAGCAGCCAGAGCCAAAAGGACAGGGAGGCAATGCGCCACCCCCAGCTAGCAAGGAGGGGAAAGGGGGACAAACAAAATGCAGAGGAGGTGGAGGGGAGTATTGGGGTAAGGAGGGGATCCGGCTGGAGGATGGTGTCACTAAATGCTAGGAGCTTGCGGAACAAAATACAGTAACCCCTAGCTATAGCGAACCCCACTATAGCGAAATCTCAGTTATAACGAATGCACCTTGTGGCTCCCGATGTGGCCCCTGATAATGGAATTCCTATCTGCGCCTAACCACCCACTGTACAACTTCCACAGTGTGAGCTGCTATTGTTATTTCTTTATTACGCAGAACAACACACTGTGTATGTACTGAGCAAATAACTGAAGATTTGTAGCCAAGATCTTTGAGTCGGGTGGGCGGGTCCATTTGCAGAGTGTGTGTACCATGCGTCAGTTGGTCCCGAAACCAGAAGAAGCGGCAAAAGAGGTCTGGAATTGGGAGATGGGATATTTTTTGTTTTTAGCATTGTCTAGTACATGTGGTCTGTGTTCCGATGTGATTTTCAAGTGTGTGCATGAGTGTGTGTCGGGGGGCGGGAGTGGTTGCCGAGACTCAGGTTCCTCAGAGCTGTGCCATGGTTTCAGATGTGGGACTGCAGTTTGCAAGGGAAGGAGCAGGGGCATGTTACATTACAGTCTGTAGTGGTTGTCATATTTCAAAACAGATACTAAACAAAACCAAACAAAACTACAGGTTTCTCTCTTCACTTAACTACTGTACGGTGTAGAATAGTGTGTGGGTGACATACTGTATACTACGTGCTGGCCGACACTAATGATTTCTAGTGTCCCTCATTGTAACGAATGGGGAGCTATAATGAATGCAGGTTATGGGTCCCAAACTGTTTGTTATAGCGAGGGGTTACTGTACGTGAGTTCCAAGCATTAATGGCAGAAGGGGAGTTAGATATAGCTGCCATCACTGAGACATGGGCCAACCAGCACCATGACTGGGACATCATGTTACTGGAATACAGACTGTATCACATGGATAGGACAAAAGAGAAGGGTGGATGGGGTGGCTTTATTTGTGAGGCAAGGGACAGTGAGCAGTATGAAGGAGGGAGGCAAAGGCAGGCCGGAAGCCTTATGGGTTCAACTGCAGAACAATAAAGGTAAAAAGGTCAGACTGGGGGTGGTGTACAGACCACCCTCACAGTCAGAGGGCATCAATAGAGAACTGGCAGATCAGTAACAGAAACACTGTGGAAGGGGTGGCACTGTGGTGGTCGGGGATTTCAATCTCCCAGGGGTGGACTGGAAAACCATGTCTAGCACAAGTGCTAGGGAGCAGGTCATTCTGGAAGCCTTCCAGGATGTATTACTGTCACAAAAGGCAGAGGAACTGACAAGGGATGGGAACATCTTGGATCTTGTGCTGACTGATGGAGACTACGTGCAGGGCATATGGACTGAGGACCATCTAGCAGGTAGTGACCACTGAACAGTGGGATTCTCCCTGGATATGGGTATGGAGGGGACATCTACAAAAACCAAGACAGTGGACTTCAAAAGGGCTGACTTCTGCAGGATGGCTGACATCCTCAAGGGGCATTTGTCTAACATCACCCCTGACATGGATACCATCCAGAAATGGGCCATCCTGAAGGAAGGCCTGTTAGTGGCCACAGACGCCTGCACAAAGAAATGTAGTAAGAAGGCAGGGACCAAGAAGCCATATTGATGGTCAAAGGAGGTGCAGATAAAGGTGAGGGAGAAAAAGACGGCCTTCAGAAGGTGGACGGGGTCCAAAAGAGAGGAGGATAGGGAGGAGTACACAAGCAAAACCAGGGAGGCGAGCAGGGTGGTGAGGGCTGCCAATGCTTCAAAGGAGCAAAGGCTAGCAGAGGGGATTAAGGAGTGGGACAATGCCTTCTTCAAGTACATACGGGAGAAGAGGAACTGCAAGGAACAAATCACCAGGATAAAGAAGGATGGAGGCTGGGTAGAGAAGGGGTTGAACAGGCAGAGGTGCTTAATGAGTACTTCTGCTCAGTTTTTACCAGGAAGAGAGAGAGAGAGAGAGAGAGAGAGATGGGCCAATACCGCAGGGGCAGGGCAACACTGGCATGGAAGGAAATAGGATAATGGATGGGGAGATCACTGTGAGCAGAGTGCTTGAGGGCCTTAAGTCACTGAACACGAACAAGACTCCAGGGCCAGATGGGCTACACCCTAGAGTCCTGAGGGAGTTGATTGAGGTCCTGGTGGCACCACTGGCAGACTTGATCAATACCTCCCTGCAGACAGGGTACGTGCCTCAGGACTGGAGGATGGCACATGTGGTACCCCTGCACAAGAGCGGTCCCAAGGCCGAGCCTGGTAACTATAGACCAGTCAGTCTAACATCCACTGTGGGTAAGCTCATGGAAATGATCCTAAAGGAAAGGTTGGTGACCTTCTTGGAGGTGAACAGTCTTGTGGATGACAAACAGCATAGGTTCGTCTCTGGAAGATCATGTCAAACAAACCTAGTTGACTTTTTTGACTGGGTGACAAAGAACTAGACACCAGTCGGGCCATAGATGTCCTGTATCTGGATTTCAGCAAGGCCTTTGACTCGGTACCGCATGGCATGTTAACTAGTAAATTGAGGAACCTGGGAGCAGGGGAGAAACTGGTTAAGTGGGCTGGTAACTGGTTGGGGGACAGACATCAGAGGGTGGTTGTGGGGGGGGGACTCTCAGCTCATAGGGCAGTCACCAGTGGGGTACCACAGGGTTCAGTGCTGGGGCCAGTGATGTTCAACATTTTCATAGCCGATATAGCAGTTGGGGTTAAGAGCAGAATCAGCCTGATCACAGATGACACCAAGACAGGGGCAGTTGTGGATGGGGTACATGGAGGAAAAGGCCTCCAAGAAGATTTTGGAAGGCTTTAGCAGTGGTCAGACACTTGGCAGCTGGGTTTCAGTGCTAAGAAGTGCAAGGTCATGCACTTCAGAGTGAGGAATCCTGGGTACAATCACCATCTGGGAGGGGTTCAGCTGTCCATCTCTGAGGAGGAAAAGGATTTGGGGTTAATGGTCACAAAGAATATGAACCACTCATCTCAATGTAGGAAAGCAGTGGCAAAAACCAATAGAATGCTGGGGTGCATTGCTAAAGGAATCACCTCTAGGAGGGAGGAAGTCATTCTGCCTCTGTACAGGTCACTGGTGAGGCCGCACTTGGAATACTGTGTACAGTTCTGGAGCCCAAAGTTAAAGAAGGACATCAGGTTACTGGAGGAGGTACAGTGGAGGGCGACTAAAATAATCAGAGGTATGGAGGGGAAGCCTTACAAGGATAGGTTGAGGGATGTCAACATGTACTCATTGGAGGAGAAAAGGGAAAGGGGTGATATGATCGAAACCTTGAAGTACCTAAAGGGCATCAACAGGGTTAGTACAGAGGGCATGTTTCATTTAAATGGAGAAGGGATTACTAGGGGGCACAGCCTGAGGTTGGTGGGGGTAGAGTCAAGAGGGAGACGAGGAGGCATTGCTTCACGCAGAGGGTGGTAGGGGGATGGACCGTGCTTCCTGAGGCAGTGGTATCTCTTAAAATAGTGGAGAGCTTTAAAAGGGGATGGGATAGGGTTAAGGGCAAGCTATTCGTCAGTGGGAAGATGAAGAAGAAGAGGGGCAAGGGTGGGGGGCAGCAGGAGTCTAACCTCTCTGCTGCACAATCGAGCAGACGCGATAGACCATTTGGCCTGTATCTGCTGGCAGTTTCGTATGTTTGTATGTTCATAAGAGCAAATAAAAAGATTTTTTAGACAAACAATGTGTTTGCAACAAAGATATTCTAACCAACTGCATAAGAACACCCATATCACCACCACAATAGACATCGCCAACAATAAAACATGATCATCCTTTTATATGTGGGCCTGGATATTCAAATTGCACCAGGCAAGGGCACAAGCCCAGATGCTGCGCCATGGCTCAGCACCGTTGAATATGGCACTGTGGGCGCATGAACTGCGCACGGTGCAAGTGGCAGAACGTGAGCAGGGGGATGTGCCAACTCAAGTGTAGTTGCGCTAGGCGCATCACGTGCGATATTCAGCACTGAGCATGCAAACGAGGCCATTATGCATGCAAGGAGCAAATGGGGCCATTTGCATGTCATTATGGCCCCATTTGCATGCGGAGCGCCGATCCCCTGTGTCTTGCGCCTGGAGCCTTGCAAGGCTGCAGCCGTCATGGACCAACGCCCTGCAGTCCCATGGCGGTCCCTGCTCCCGTTCGCAGGCATCTGTTGAATGAATCCCTGGTGGTCCAGTGGACCGCTCCCCATCGCCCGATCGTGGGCATCTGTTGAATGAATCCCTAGTGGTCCAGTGGAACCCCCCCAGCGCCCGATCGTGGGCATCAGTAAAGACATGTCCCTGGTGGTCCAGTGGAAGCTTCCCCCAGTGCCCGATCGTGGGCATCAGTAAAGAAATGGCCCTGGTGATCCAGTGGAAACCCCTCCCCACCCACCCACTGCGGTCCCACCACCCCCAGTCAGTGATGGGTGGCAGCACCCACCACGCATGCCACCCGGCTGTCCGCCGACTGACTGTGGACGAGTATGGTCTGTCGCGCCTATTGGTCCACTGCATGGACCAATGGGTGTGTAGACCATACTATGTCTGAGCCAGTTAATATGTGAATGAATGCATTCATTCACATATCAGGCCTGTGTAGTGCAGTGGACCAATAGGCGACAGACCGTAGTTGTATGCAGTCAGTCGGCGGGCGGCATGCGGGTGGGCGCTGCTGCCTGCCACTGACTGGGGGTGCTGGGTGTGGGGACTGCAGTGGGTGGGTGAGGAGGGGGTTTCCACTGGACCACCAGGGACATTTCATTATGTATGCCAACGCATCAGGCACTGGGGGTTCACTGACCACCAGGGATTCATTCAAGAGATGCCCATGATCGGTGATGGGGAGTGGTCCACTGACCACCAGGGATTCATTTAGCAGATGCTCACGATCAGGCAATGGGGTGGGGGGGCACAATGCTCCCAGGGCAGGGAGCTTGTGGACAGTGTTCTGGGTGGGCGGGTGGCCACCCACGGCTGGCAACTGCCATGTTGCGCCCTGCAATATGGCACCTGGGCGCATCCAGAGTTGCGCAGCGCAACTTGCGCCTTTGAATATCGTGCCTTGGCACATTGGTGGGTTACACATGGCGTAACCCTTTTGAATATCCAGCAGTGGTCTATAAAAATAGCACACAATGCAATGTATAGAGGACCGCATAAGCACATAGCTCTCTTAAATGCATACTTTTCTTCCATTCCAAGGGTATGCGTTTAAGCAGGTTGCAATGTATAGCCTTTGCAAAAAATAAATAAATAAAAACTGCGTTAATGCACCAGTTATTGTTCAACTGAATGCCATAAAGTAGGCAAATGTGTTGTTAGGGTTTCCAACCTTAGCGCCTCCCCCAAAGCAGCTAAAGGAAAAACATTAGGTTTGGGGTTTCTGAGTCTTGGCAGATCAGTTTTGGGATCTTCCTTCGGGTTGTCTACCCTAATGCTCACCCCTTCCCCCAGCCCATGACCTCCTGTCTGAAGCACAAAGTACAGCTCCAAGTCAGTGCCTTATAGTGATACACTCTTCAAAGCTAGAGAGCATGTTGCCAACAGAATCTGTTGTAGTGGGGGTGCTGTGGAGCCCGAGCAAGATGGTGATCTTTCTGAGGAGCTTTTATATCCATTGAATAAATTAAGATAAAAGCGTATTTTCTTTGCAAAATTTCTGAACTGGACCAGGTGAAATCGGTATTTGAAGGAAAGCTGCTCACCATGGGTAACCCTCGAAAAGATCGGACCATGGGGGAAGGAGTCAGGTCTAAAACTTCATCCAGTCTTCCTGCCATGAGGTCTCAACTGGCCCAGTTGCTGAAAAACCAGAAACAGCTTCAGAGGAGTCTCTCCGGATGATTGGTATAAAACTTAACAAATTAATAGCATCCATCAGAGGGCTCTCTGATAAATTTGATGCCTTAACAAACAAGGTGGCCAGTCTCGAGGCAACAGTCGAAGCAGTACAAGGGGCATCAATAGAAGCAACTAAGCGGGATGACTCTATTATAAAATAAAACACCCACCTGAAGACCCGTCTGGAGACATTAGACAATCAGTTGAGTGAGGCGAATCTTCTTGTGTTAGGACTACCGAAGGAGTGTGAGAGAGCCCACCTTCTTCTCTTTATTAAAGATTGTCTGACTCAACAATTAGGGGACGAGGTCTCAGAATGGACCCATTGTCTGCAGAAGGCATATCGAGTGACCATTCATGGTAGATCAGTGAACCCGGAGGCTCCCAGGGCAGTAGTAGTGGTCACTGATGGTACTGGCTCAAGGGGACTTTTTCCTGGCACTCGCCCGTATCAAAAACACTCTGCTGTGTGTTGTGGAACAGGTTAATCTGTTTCCTGACATCAGGTTCGCTACTTGACAAAAAAGAAAAAAATCTGACGGAGTACGGGCATTGCTGAGGGAAGCTGTATTCATTCACTGGCTTATTTTCCCAGCTAAGCTGCGAACTGTACACCGGAGCCATGTACACTTGTTAAGCGACCCCAACGAAGCTATGAAATGGATACAGGGACAAGCGACACCCAGGTCTAGAGCACAGGAAAAGAAGTTTCTTCCTCGAAGGCTGAAGATGCACCCTGGAGATGCACTGGATTATCTGGTTGACTGATAAGATACGGGGGTACCTTAGGATTTGGATTTTGTTGTTTTAATATTCAGAACAAGGTTACCCCAAAGTGGTTTGTTGTTACAGGTGGCTTCTTAATACATCCACAGTGTCTATAATGTCTATACTGTATTTCTATAGGATGTACATACTGTCTGTAGTTGTTGCTATTACTGTCTGTAACCAAAAATTGTTGTACTTTAGTAGATGTTGCATTTACTGTCTGTAGCCATAAATTATTGTACTTCTATATACTTCTGTGTACACCTTGTACCCGGGTCACACCTGGAAATGAGCCTTGGCCCAGTGTACCTTTCCCGGTCACCAATTTTAAATAAATAAATAATTTGCTCTAGCGCCTTAATTTATGGACAAGGAAGGGTTCTGCAGTAAAAAAAAAAATTACTAGGGCACAAAGTAAGTGCCAAACACTATGATTAAGCGTGCTGGTTTTTTCCCTCACTGGTTGAGGGAGAGGACTATAGACATGTTTCTCTATAATCTAGTCTACTTTTACCATGCAGCTCATGGACTCCAGATACAGCAATTTGAAATAAATAGATATTTTGTGTTAACGTGGATTCCCCCATTGGATATATCTTGAAGCATTTGAAGAAAAATACTGTTTTGTTTAGAGGAGTGGCGCCCTCTTGGGGGAGAATTGTGTATTTCTATGCTTGAGACATAACTGTATGTTTGCTTTTGTATAATAATAAACATAAAGTTTAAAAAAAAAAGAATCTGTTGCAGCTTTCTTCATGCAGAGTGAGCCCTGTGTGAAGAAAACAGCTCACGTCTGAATTTGTTTGCTCAGGGAGGGGGTGGGCATTATTGTTGGCAGCCCCAGGGAAGACCCCACCACTGATTCACCAAGACTCCAGAGACCCAAAACCCTAATGTTTTTCCCTTTTGCTGATGGGGCAGGTGTGGGGGTTAGGGTTAGAAACCCTAATACCGCATTTCCCTACTTTTTTGGCATTAAGTTGAACTTTATCTGGTGCATTAACCCAGTTTTTTGAAAATAATTTCCTTTCCTTTTGAGAAAGTGGAATTGTTTCATCATTCGTGCAGGTTCCAAAGATGCAGACATGCAGGGCCCTCTGGGCCCTCCACAATGGGAATACTCTGTCCACCTACGGAAGTGCAGCAATGGATGTCAAGAATTCATGGGGCTCTCTGGTGGATTAAAGGGCCCTGCGCTTCCATGTAACTGCACATGCAGACACACAGTGCAATGAGCCCATCTCTCAGCCGAAGCACTGGGCCCTGTGGCACCCACGAGTGCAGAGGTTCAGGGCCCTATGCCAAGAGAAGAGCTCTCTTCACTAAATGTTACTTGGGCCCATGTGGGCAACCATGCACCTTCCCTTTCCAGGCTGAGGGGTGATGTTGCAAGGCAATATCATCCGCCAGCTTCGGCCCATCCAGCTGGGTCACTGAGTTCATCCTAGAACTTAACTCACCAGCACAGGATCTCAAAACACTACCTGCCAGAGTAAAAGCTAGTACTACACACAACGGGCCTGATTCCAGGATGCCATATGCATGGTGCAAGGCGATTTACGCCAAACCCTATTGCAAAAAATCACACCTTGCGTCATGCGATTCACAAGCTGTGATTCTGAGTCGCGGCTTGCGCCATGCCACATGCAGGTTGCACCAAAGGTGGGTTACGCCACCCACTATGCCCAAACCCACTGCGGCATGGCATAAGGGTGGATTACGGCAGCACCCGTGCTCTATTCCAAAAGGGCAGCTGTCATAACCCAGATACACCATTCCAAGTCCCAAAATGGCACTGCGGGTTAGACCAGCATGGAGGTGGTCTAAGGTGCACTCGACCTGGCAAAATGATGGATGCCCCCCACAGTGCGGTGGAATGCACATTGCCATGCCCCATGGACCCCCCCCAGTACAGCGATGCCCCCACCCCTGAATCTCAGGGTGCACCGGGTCCATTATGTGCCATGCCCCCCCTTGCGCCTGTACCACCCAGCCTACTCCCCCAATGCCCCACAGCATTGTGGGTGTGTTATGGGGTGGGGGCTCTGGGGCAGTTGCATGCGGTCTCCAACTTGCAGCATCCAGGTCCGTTGCGCCATTCCCATGGCACAAGCCTGCAGTTGCCACAAGTTGTGGGTCATAGGTGCTGGAGACTCTGCCTGTCCTGGAATACGGTGCAGGGTCCCCTGCATAGTGGCACATGGCATAACTCGCATATGCCCGCAAGTTGCGCCATGTGTTCTGGAATCAGACCCCATGTTTCTTAATTGTTATTTTTTTTTTTATTTTGACCCCACTTTTTCAAGATAGTTGTTTTATGAGCCCCCCTTATAAACATGACATGTGGCATTTATAGAATACTGATTGAAACATCATTTTGTAGAACATGTGTGAAAACATGTCTCATCCAGGATTTGAAAAACAACACCTGTCACATTTATAAGGTGGTCTGAAAAAATGGCTATGTTGAAAGTTTAGAGTCAAAATATTGAAAACTAGCAAAGTTATGAATGAATTTTGAAATATTTCAATGTTCACTCATAACTTGGTAATTGTACAGTATTTTTACACCAAATTTTCAACATAGTCTTCTTATAACCCCACCTCATGAACCAGGTAGATGAAATGTTTCAACCCCACCCAAAACATGATTTCATGGCGCAATTGTGAACTCACCTTTCAGGACGGATTTGAAAAATGTCCTCTGCCTTGTTCATGAGGTGGGGTCCCAAAAGGCCATGCTGGAAGTATAGTGGAAAAATCTGTGAAAAATTAGCAAAGCTAGCCGGCCTGGTGGTGCTGAGGGTTGAGGCGCTGCACGCCACACCTTGTGCCATGCCGGCGACCCAGGTTCATGAATGAGCCTGGGCCACTAGGGGTCAGCAAGGGAGAGAGAGGATTGAGCATCCAGAGGACTGCTCTCCTCTCTCCGGGGAAGGAGACTAGTCGTCCTGCCTGCTGACTGCCCTCTAGTGGTGGCTGGAGGGCAGTACAGGTCAGGAGGCTTAGAAGCCGATGTGCCTACATCGGCGGGGAAGGAGGAAGAAAATGGAAAAAGGCTGGGGCTCCATGGACCTGTGATGGCCCAATCGCTCTGGCAAAGTCTGTCCCATCACCAGATTTGCCATATCGGGTGGCGGGGGACTGCTGGCACCCCTCCACCTGGCCCTGCTGCAGAGGGGTAATCCGAAGAGGAAACTTGGGGGGCAGATGAGCTGGGGGTCAGGCCAGAGGATGTATCCCCTCTGAGGGAGGGGGTTATAGCCCCGTGGAGTCTGCGGAGGGCGATAAAGAATAATAAAAATAAAAATAAAACTTAGCAAAATTATGAGTAAATGGTGAAATATTCAATGTTCACTCATAACCTGGTCATTTTAGCATATTTTTACACCAAATGTTCAACATAGCCTTCTTACGACTCCACTTCGTGAACCCGGTACAAGAATATTTTCAAATCCCACCCAAAAGATAATTTCGTGCAGTGACTGCCAAATCACCTTTTGGGATGTATTTGAAAAATTCCACCTACCTTGATCATGAGGTGGATCCAAATAAGGTCATGTTGAAAATTAGGTGTACAAATAAAAAATGGCAACGTTGTGAGTAAAACTTCAAAACCCACTGAAATCATTAAACTAGACTTACTTTATTTTCTTATATTGCAGTCACCAGTTCCAGTAGCAAGTAAGTCAGTCTGTATTACTCAGCACCCAATCTCGGAGGCTCTACGTGCTTTACAAGAGGTGTAAAAAAACATAGCAAGATCACACACACAAAATATACACAAGGACAACAAAACAAACAATAATTAAAACCAATGATAAATAAATAACAATAACATTAGTGCTGCAGCCAGTTAAAAAAGGCTTCTTTAAAAAGGTGAGCCTTCAGACCCCTCTTAAAAGCCTCCACCGATGGGGTCTCCCTCAGAGATCTAGGAAACGAGATCCAGAGGGCCGGGCTGGCCACTTCAAACGCATGGTCCCCTGAGGTTTTCAGCCTGGCCCTCAGAACCACAAGGAGGCCCTCTGTGGAGGAGCAGAGGGAGCTCACCAGGCGAGCAGAGGTCAGGAGGTCACTCAGATAGCCAGGGCACGAGCTGTATAGGGCCTTGTAGGTAAGCAAGCCCACCTTGAAGATGATCCTCCATCTGACAGGAAGCCAGTGCAGATCCTGCAGGATCAGGGTCACATAACAGGACCTGGACAGGCCCGTCAGCAACCTTGCCACTGTGTTCTGCACCAGCTGCAGTCAACAGAGGTTCCCTCCACTGACCCCAAAGTAAAGAGCATTACCGTAGTCTAGCCTTGACATGACAAAGGCATGTATCAGCATGAGCAGGTCACCAGGCGGAATTAGGGGTTTAATCCGGGCGACATTCCTTAAGTGGTAAAAACCATTCTGGATGACAGAAAACACCTGAGCTTCAAGTATCAAACGATCATCAAGGATGACGGCCAGATTTCTCATCCTAGTGAATGCCACCAACGAAGCAGGGCCAAGGAACAACCTTGTTCCTGACCCGGTAGCAGCTACATCACACTGACGACCAGGCTCATCCACCAGTATCTCTGTCTTGTCAGAGTTCAGTCGCAGCCAGTTAGAGGACATCTAATCTTGGATCTTGGTTAGGCAGTTGTTTAGCACTTCCGTGGCATTACTTATCCTAGGAGCAAAATACATATACAGCTGGATATCATCGGCATAAAAATGAAAACCCAGACTGTGACACCTAATGAGCTCACCCTGGGGTAGCATATACACCGTGAACAACATCAGCGACAAAATCGAACCTTGAGGAACTCTACAGGGCAGGAGCTTCAGACAGAAGGAGAAATTCTACATCATTACCTGTTGCATTGCAAGATGCGTGTCTGATCAGAAAGTGGATCTATGTTGTGGGACATATTCAGGTGAGTGAGTGTGTCTGTGAGCAGTTACGAACATACAAATGTGCCAGCAGAAACAGACCACCCAGTCTATCTAAGTCTGCTCGAGTGTGCACCTAGCACCCTTAGTTTGTAGCTGCCCCACCCACCCTCCCTTTGTCATCCCACTGCTGCCCCACCTCCCCACCATCATTCTCTCCTGTTCCCTGTCCCATGCCCTTTTAAAGCTGTTCACAGATTTACATGATACCACCCATTCTGGCAATGCTTTCCATTTTGCTACCACCCTCTCCGTAAAATAGTGTCTCTTCATTTCCCTCCTAAATCTTCCCCCCTCTATTCTTAGCCCATGCCCCCTGGTGTCCCTCCCCCTCCTTAGCTTAAAGACCCCATCTGCCCTATCTTTATTGATTCCCCTCAGATACTTGAATGTCTCTATCATGTCCCCCTTGACACTTCTATCCTCCAGGGTGTACATATTCAGGTCTCCCAGCCTGCTGTCATAGTCTCTCCCCTCCATTCCACATATCATCTTCATTGCCCTCCTCTGCACCCCTTCAGTAGCCTGATATCATGCTTCAGGCAAGGCCTCCAAAACTACACACAATACTCCAAGTGCAGCCTTACCAGCAACCTGTAGAGGGTCAAGATCACTTCTCTTCACCTGGACGAAAAAACCCTCACTATGCACCCCAGAATTTTGTTCACTTTTGTAGCCACTCTCCTGCACTGAGCAGTGTTGTTCATGGTCCCTGCTACCATTATCCCTAGGTCCTTCTCCTCCTCCTCAGTGATCCCCAGCTTAACTGCCCCCCCGCCAGTATTCTCTCCTTGGGCTCTTCGCCCCGAAGTGCATAACCTTACACTTCTTTGCATTGAACCCCAGCTGCCACCTCTCTGATCACTCCTCTAGCTTGCTTAGGTCCCCCTGCAGCTGCTTTCATTCCTCCCTTCCATCCACCACTGCTCCCATTTTGGTGTTGTCTGTGAACAGACTTACCTTGCTCACCACCCCGTGCACAATGTCTGATATGAAGAGCCCAAATAATATTGGTCCCAGTACAGAGCCCTGAGGCACCCCATTCATCACCAGCTTCGGAGTTGAGAGCTCCCCTCCCACCACTACATGTTGCAGCCTCCCACTCAGCCAGCTTGTAATCTAGTTCATCATTTTTGCTCCTACCCTTACACCAGTTAGTTTCCCCCCCCAAGCCACCCATGAGGCACCAAATTGAAGGCCTTGCTGAAGTCCAAGTAAAGAACATCCACCGCATGACCCTTATCCAGTTGTGGGGTGGTGGATGCTGAATGGGGGGTGGGGTGGGTGAAGGTGTGAGAGTGGGTCAGATTGGCAAGAAACTGGTCTCTTTTTTGCAGGTTATTTAAAAAAAGAAAGAAAGAAAGAAATTGAGGGACTGTTCGGTTTTCTCCAGGTTTAAAATCAGTATTATACCTGACTCTGGGGATTGGGCACCCCAGTGTAGGCTTAAAGTCTATGGTTGCACTGGAGGTGGGCACCCCATGGTCATCACCTAAGGACTTAGGGTGGGTGGACAACCTAGAGGGGAGGGGAGGGGGTATGGGCAAGCGGTATCAGGGGGTAGGCACCCCAGTCTGCTTTTCTATTAAACACTATTGGGAAATCATGAGGGAGAGCTGGCTGAGATGGGGGGGATTAAAAAAATGAACAGATAGGCAGGCAGACAGATATGATAGATAGCGAGATAGACAGATAGATAGCGAGATAGATAGATAGATAGATAGATAGATAGATAGATAGATAGATAGACAGACAGACAGACAGACAGATTACCAACTCACTGCTGGCACACAAGTCGGCAGCATGTCTCCATCTGTGGCTACAGATACCAAGAAAGTCCTGCTGTTCTCATACAGATAATGCAGGTGAACGGCTCCTGTCGCTAAGCTGGGCATCCTGGATTTTGGGGTGCTCAGGAAAAGTACTTCCGCACTTTAAAAAAATGCCAGAATCTATCTAAACAGGTCACATTCAGCCAGTTCAGGTGGTTATTTTTAAAAAATAAATTATTTTTATTTATTTTCCATGTTTTTTTTTAGTTCCAAGAGAAACAAGATGGTGGCTGTCATGATCTGAAAAACAGTTTTTTGGGTTGTGAGAAGAAAGTGGTGAGAAAGCATAAAGTTCTCATAACCCCCAAATTTTTCAGGTCGCATCAGAGGGTTATCCAAAATCCCTACTGGGCATGCTCAGGGAAAAAAAAACATTTAAATCCTCTTGAACAGCTTAATATTTTTTCATTAAACCTTTGAAAGGCACTGCCTTGGCACAGGCTGCTTCTACCCTGAAAGTTCCAGAAAATAAATTTCATTCATCTAGGCTGTAGGTGAGAGTAAAACAACATTGTGTATTAGGTATAGAAAAAAATGTACACATTAATGTATGTGGATCTCAGAAACCCCACAAGATGCCATCATGAAACTTTCCATACATAGTGCACGCCACTTATAACGTACCCGGCTATTACAGACATTTGGTTAGTTCAGAAGAAATTGGCCTGCCAAAACCAAACTGTATATTATTTAATGCTAAATCTGCCATTTAGAATGGACATTGTGCTCCGTTTGGGGCGGACAGAAATTAAGACTGCGAGTGCTCTTTAAGGGCTGTTATTTCCTTGCTCATCAATGAGGTGCTAAGCAGTTAAGTGGTTATATGGCTGAGCTGTACAGTCCTGGTTAAATGCAGCTCACTGTCTCGCTGGCTCGCTTGCTCAGTCTTTACCTGCTGTGCTGTACTGTCCTTTTTCGACTGTTTACCTGCCTGAACAGTGAAATACAGTACTGTGCAAATATGGGCTAATGATGACTAAACCTACATTTTAAGCACACACAGTGCATCAACATAGAGAATAATGTATGGGTAACCCTACACAACAAGGCTGTGTTTCCACCGAGGGATTAAGATTAGGGATGGGCAAACCTCAAAAGGTTCAGAGGTTCTAAAAGGCTCAGATAAGGAAAAAAAAGGTTCAGATGTTTATCCAATCCTTATCCAAACCTTTTAGAATAATATGCAGCTTTTGTTTTTTTTGTTTTCCCACTTTTCCCTGGTGTCTAGCGGACCTCCCTCTCTATCCTTGATTGATCCCCTGTAAGTAAAAAACAAAAAATACAGTCCTAAAGCTTCCTTTTGAATCTGTGGACAAGGTCCCCCCTCCCTATTCTCGATCCCTTTTGATTAAATTAAATAACTAAGTGTCCTCAAATTTGTATTCTTCCCTGGTGTCTAGCGTACCCCCCAACCCCTCTACCTTGGCAGGTACTGCTCCCACCCCGACCCTGAGCAAGCAACCGGTGCAGCCCTCCCTCTCCACCATGGCTGGCTGCCCAGCTGACTGAGCTGACAATAAATTAGCATGTACTTGTACCTGGACAAACAAATTCATTAAGCCCCCTCCTAAAATAATCTACACCAGAGTGTTAAAGCAGGGGTACCTTGAGCTACTAAAGACACACCTAAGCCACCTGGACTGGACACCAATCGACTCTGCCATTGATGTAAACCAAGCCTTAGACCTTTTCATCAGCCACTTCACTGCGGCCTGCAATATCTTTGCACCTCTCAAAAGCTGAAGGTCAGGGCAGAGCTAACCCTTGGATAACCCCGATCTAATCACTTTTACTTAAACATAGGGATCATCTTTGGCACTGTGCCCGTGCAACATCCAAACCTGGGGATATTCAAAGTATAAAGCTGCCAGAAATGAGTGCACGTAAGGTTAGAGCGCCTAAAAGCAAATACTTAAGGAAGCTCTCCAACTCTGGGGTGATGGAAAGTTTTGAGTAATTTGAAAGACCTTACAGGCAAGGACCCTAAGTCACCACCCACCATGCTCAACATCAATGGAACACCAACATCTGACCTGTACACAATCACTGCCACCTTTAACAATGCATTCTCCAACTTGGATAGTGTTTCCTTCTAATTTCTTTGATGCCCCCTCTAGTAGTAACCCTCCTGCAACTACTCTTCCTCACACCTGCCCCACAATTCTACTTCAAGAGATCCTAGCATGAAGCCAGAACCTATATTCGAAGGCCATTCAACGCTGGCAGCTGTGACTCCTTTGATCTGAAGTTGTTAGCACTTGTCCTTGAAGAAGTCCTTGAACCCCTGACAAAGGTCCTCAATCTATCACTAAGGATGTCCCAGTTCTCATCTCGCTGGAAACAGGTGACCATCACACCGGTACACAAAAGTGGAGACAAATCACTGCACTCCAACTACAGACCTATCTCCATCCTCCCTCCATTGTCTAAGGCCCTGGAGCGCATCGCCTCAGACCAACTAGTCAAGTACCTGGAAAAATATGACATCCTGTGTCCTGAGCAACATGGTTTCCAAAAAGAGCACAGTACCACCACTGCACTATTAGAATTCACGGGCTTCATCCATACCACGCAAGATCAAGGAAACTGTGTAGGGGCAGTATTCATCGACCTTACGAAAGCCTTTGATACCATGAACCACCCACTCCTACTCAAGCAATTATCAAACATTGGGCCCTCCAATGAAGTGCTGCTCTGGTTTTCAAGCTACCTTGGGGAGAGGGTCCAGTGGGTTAGGATTGCCGGTGTCACCTCGGAAGAAAAGCCAGTCCTTTCAGGGGTCCCACAGGGGTCCATCCTGGAGCCACTACTCTTCAGCCTCTTTCTCAACGACCTTCCCAGTGTCTGCCACCAGAAATTACTGCTCTACACAGATGATGCAGTCATGTTCACCAACCACCAAAATGCAGAGCTCCTTGAGAAACAATTACAGCTTGAATTCGTGTGCATCGAAGAATGGTTCAAGTCACACAAACTGGTCATAAACTACAGCAAAACAAAGGTTATGACCTTCCTCAATGCCAGAAGCAAGTACAACTCCCGTGACCTCACCATCCTAAACCAGACAGGGACCTTACTTGAACACGTTCCTGATTTTAAATACCTAGGTGTCACATTGGACAGCTCACTCTCCTACCATCGGCGCATAGATTCTGTCGACAAAGCCACCAACATCCATATAGGCCTGCTCAGGCACAAACACTGCATGCCTCCTGACACTCTCTGGTTGGCTATCAACAGCTCTGTCACCACCATCATCGATTACGGGCTAGCAATTTATGGCTCTGCCTCCTCAGAATTACAGTTGCACTCAACAAAGCATGCAGGCTGCTAACTGGGGTTGACCGACTTACACACACTTGTGACCTGTACACTCAGGCAGGATGGCTTCCTCTCATCAGCCGGATACAGTATCAAACCTGCCTCTTAGCCAAAAAAGTCCTCCTCGGGGTCATGCCCCCGGGCATTGAAAAGCTCATATTGACCACCACAGCACCCAGCGATTGGAAGTTCACAACAACTAACCTTCCTTGTCCCAGATGCCTGACTACCATGAGCCAGAGGCCTTTGCCACAGAGCACCACAGTGGTACAATACTCTCAACAAAGAAACTCTTACTGCTGCTGCTCTTGGCCCTTTTAAGAGACAACTCCGACTTCATCTCATTTCAACTAGTCGTTGTGAATGCCTCGCCTAATCAGGGCCCACCACTCACTGCCTCCACTTCAGTCTTGACAGCTACCTCTCCCGCCTTGCCCCTCCTACCTCCTACCCCCTGCTCCCTCTCCCTCCCCCAGGCATTTCCTGACTTTTATCCTCCCTCCTCCCTTTAGAGCTCTTACCTCACCCTCTACCCTCTGACAATGGCTTTTCCTGCCTGCATACCCCCCACCTGCAGCACTTATTTCTAAGATTGCCCTTGGCTGGTATGTCATGCTACCTAACATTTGGCACATTTTGAATTACTGGAATTTCATAAGCCTCAGTCTCTTACTACTTTTTATTGTGTAACTATGTATTACTATGTTGACCTTTGTATGTATGTATACCCCCATTCCTTCGACGTGGAACCTTTGTAAATGAGCAGTTCCTGCTCAAAGGTATTTGTAATCCTAGATTTCAATAAAATAAAATAAAAAAAATAAAAAGCACACGTTCATTCACAGACAGCCAGCCAGCTCCGCTCTTTCCCTGAGGTCCTCTTGGGTGTAGCAGAGATGAGTGGAGGGCAGTTTTGGTCACAGTTGGGGGGCATAGGGGGACAGCACTGTGGACCCCCGAGTGGCCCGAAACTGCCCTCTGCTCATCTCTGCTGCACCCAAGAGGACCTCAGGGAATGAACGGAAGCTGGCAATGAATAAGCGCATGCTTGTACAAATACGCACTCATTCATTGTCAGCTCAGTTGGGCGGGCAGCCGGCCATGGCAAAGAGGGAGGGCTGTGCCAGTTGCCCACTTGGGGTTGTGTTGGGGAGCAGAGTGGTAGTACCTGCTAGGTAAATGGGGGTCTGCTAGATACCAGGAAAGAATAATAATCTGGAGACACTTAACGTTATTTAATTTAACCAAAAGGGATCAGGGATAGGGAGAGGGGTCCCGGTCCATAGATTCAAAAGGAAGCTTTAGAACTGTATTTTATTTTACTTACAGGGGATTAACTGGGGATAGGGAGAGGGGTCCACATTTGAGTGTGTGATTCTCACTCCATTTACAGGCTAGATGTGTTGGTGTGGCATCTGCCTGAAATAAAGTCCTATTCAGAATTTTGGTGTCAGTCCTGCCTTATTCTCTACAAACTGCTACTAATTTTGGCACTGCATGACACACACCTGAGCTGCTTTCTTTGCTTTCATTATCTCCTCTAGAGTCCCAGATTCGCTACTTGCCCTGCCTGAATGTCTCCTCTTCCGCCACGACAGAGGTAAATGTGGTGGTTGTGTAGACATATATATCCACCACAACATTTCTTGCTCTATCTCCCTCAAAGGGGCTTCCCCACTTCTCCCATGAGCTTTTGCTGTGCAAGCTCTCCCTTCCCTCCACCCTCCCCATTTTTGACGGTGTTCTTTATGACTCCCCAAAGATCCTTCCCTCCTCCCTCCTTAACTCCCTGTCCTCACTTGTCTCCCTCTCTGTCTCTGTCAAACTTTTTCTACTCTGTGATTTTAACCTAAATTGTCTTGCACTCCATCAAATCCTTAAACCTCTCTCAACTAATCTCCGAACCCATCAGGCTAAACCCCACTCTTTAAACCACTCCCGCCTGGAATGGGTATTATGCTCTCACCCCCAACCAAAACTTGTCTGCTAGAGTGCTTCCATATGTTTTTAGTGACCACTGCCTCACCTATTATATTTGGAAAACCCACCCTCAGAAATCCACCCCAAAATACATTTGGCACAGATCCCTTAGTTATCTTTGATTTAGGCCAGTGGGGTGGCAGAAGTGACTAAGGTGATCTTAGAGCTGAAGCATACATCCATTCAACTCCGATGCTGTGCCCAAGACACAGACGCAGCCCTATCTCACTTAAAACTCACTCGATAAATTGTCACAATTGATAATGAAGTACTCAACGTGCTCCCAATTAATGTTAGTGGGTGATTTTAATGCACCCTGGGGAAACTCGAGGGGTCAAGCACTCAAAAATAGTTTCAGACAACTAGGTTTCAAACAAATTATCACAAGTACTACGAGGAAAGCTTCAGTTATTAGTAAAGGTACTATTTTAGATTTGATTTTTGTTTCTTCAGGTGTGATAATAGATCATGTAAAAGTAAATCAACCAGTCTTGGGAGATCATAATACTGTATACGTAGTTTTCAAATTTCAGATAATAGAAATAAAAATGAAGTAAGAAAAGAAAGTAAGTTTATAAATAAATGTTGTTTTAAAATATAAAATAAGGCTTATTTTAAGTATAAGTTATCTTTGATTTAGGCCAGTGGGGGTGGCAGAAGCGATTAAGGTGATCTTAGAGCTGAAGCATACATCCTGTGAGCTGGACACAGCCCCGACACATTTCTTAATGGGATGTGTCGAGGCCGTAGGCCCAGTGTTTGCCAGGATTGCCAGGTGCTCGATGGCAGAGGGTGTTTTCCCAGTGGCTTTGAAAGAAATGCTGGTGAGGCCCCTCCTCAAAAAATCCTCCCTCAGCCCTGACGTCCTGGCGAATTATCAGACAATCTCCAACCTGCCTTTTTTCTAGCAAGGTTGTAGAGAAATTAGTAGCATAGCAGCTCGAGGATTGCCTGCTGTCCTCTGACATCTATGAGCCATTTCAGTCAGGATTTCAGGCCAGGCACAGCACAGAAACAGCTCTAGTGAAGGTGTATAAAGATCTGCTCAGGGCTAGAGATAGAGGAGACAGGTCAGTTCTTGTGCTCCTCAATCTCGCCTCAGCTTTTGACACAGTGGACCACGTTGTGCTTCTTGATCGGCTCTGTGAGTTTTGTGGTCTCACCGGTACTGTTATCAAGTGGTTTGAGTCCTACCTCTTGGACAAGGTGCAGCGGGTGGTGATGGGGAATTTCTCCTCCTCCCCAATGCCTTTCTCCTCTGGAGTACCACAGGGCTCACTCTTGTCACTCATGCTGTTTGCGGTGTACATGCTGCCCCTAGGTGAGATCATAAGATGATACAACATGGAATTTCACTGCTATGCAGATGATACCCAGCTGTATTTGTCTTTTGCCCCCAGAACATTTGGAGCTGTCAACGTGCTTAACAACTGTTTGGCTAAAATCAGTGGTTGGATGGCTTCCAGCTGGCTGAGACTAAACCCAGCCAAGACGGAGGTACTAGTGATCGAGACTGGTCGCGAACATGATGGATTGCCACCAGGAATGGAAACAGGCCTTGTCCTGGGGGAAGCTCCATTGGTGGCACTCTTGAGGGTGTGACATCTAGACATGATCCTGAATAGCAGATTGACCTTTGAAGATCAAGTGTCATCTGTTGTTAAAAGTGGTTTCTACCACTTACAGAACATTACCAGGATTCAGCTCCTCGTTCCGCCTGAGGACCTGCCGACACTAGTGCATGCCTTCGTTACCTCTAGGCTCAACTACTGCAACTCTCTGCACATCGGGGTCATGGAAGGGACCCTTTGCAGACTGCAGCTGGTGCTGAACACAGCAGCCAGGTTGCTGATGGGCCTTGCGAGGTCCTGTCATGTAACCCAGGTCCTGTGTGCTCTGCACTGGCTGCCAGTCAGGTGAAGGGTCCTTTTCAAGGTGGGTCTTCTCACCTTTAAGGCCCTATATGGACTGGGTCCTGGTTACCTGTCAGAGCTCCTGTCACTGGCGACTTCTGTTTCTACTTCCACTCCTCTTCGAGGGGCCTCCTGGACATCCCCAGGGTTTGGCTCAGGACCTTGGGAGATTGTGCTTTTAGTGTCTCTGTGTCGACCCTGTGGAACTCTCTTCCACCTGCTGTCTGGAAGGCCTCCTCGATCAAGGTGTTCAAGTGTGTGCTGAAGGCCCACCTTTTCAGTCTGGCTTTTGTAGACTGCTGTATTCTATCAGTCTTGTCCGTCTATTTATTGGCAAACTGGAATTTTTAAAGTTAAAGTTGCTGAATTTATTTTTATATCGCTTATTTACGTGGATTTCTATTCTATTTTAATGTGTTTTCTTACTGTTAAGGCATTCAGAGACCCCGGGAATGAGCGCCCTACAAATAAAATTGCCTTGCCTTTGATTCCATGGCATAGCATATTCTTGATACCCTCCCTGGATATGGCTGTACAAGAGTTCAATGATTTGCTTTTGTCTGTCTGTAATGAAGTGGCACAAATGGTTAAAATCTTACCAAAAACAAATCATGTCCCTTGGATATCAGAAAACCTAAAAAGTAAAATTAGAGCAAAAAACTGTTTGTGGAAGACTGCAAATGAGAGTTTGAGATCCGAAGAATGGGAACAATATAAACATAGTAGAAATAACATAAAGACTGAAATCAGAAGGGCTAAAACAAGTTATTACAATAAAAAAACTGAGGAGACTGTAGGCACAAAAAAATACTGGACATTGATAAAAACACTAACCAAACTGGCTACAAAAGATCTCCAATACAAATAGAAAAAAATGGGCACGGGGTCATAATGTCGCAAGACATTATGCCGCATGGCAAAATTGAGCTGCCAATACAGTGCAATTTCTGCCATGAGGCATAAGTTTTTTTTTCTGTGGTGGGCTCTGCCCCCCCACACTCTCTGCCCCCCACTAAAGATTCTTAACTCCGGGAGAGGGGGTCCAACTCTTGGAGCACACATGTCAGAAAAAAATAAAAGTTTCTGGGACTGTGAATCAAACCCAGTCCCAGATGCAGCACCTGGGTTCCTACTGCTGTGGCTCAGTCCTGTGAGCTACGGCAGCTGCTCATTGGAACCTGCTCCCAGCAGAGGTCTTATCCTCTGCCTGGGAAAGCACTACTGGTGCAATACCACGTACAGCAGTATACGCGGTATTGCACCAGTAGCGGTAACATACTACGCTGTACCGGGTTAGCCATAATGTCGTATGCTATTAAGCATGTGACATTATGACCCGATAGGAAAAAAATGGAGTACTTCAGGATACAAGATTTTCTGCAAATATTCTTAATGAATATTTTGTACATTTACCTGATGTGCCCATATCACACATGATCAGAACAGCAAAAGGAAGATCAGAAAAAAGTAGATACATGTTTCGAAGCTTCATAAATTCCAAAATTTAGATTTAAAATTCTTCGTTGTAAAGAAGTAAAGGATGCCTTAAACAAGTTAAATCGAAATAAAGCACGTGGCATAGATAGAATCAAAATATGTTTTTAGTAAAGATACAGTTGAAATAATTGCCCCAGTCCTAACAAAGTTATTTAATTGGAGTCTACAAGATAGCCTATTTCCAGAACTCTGAAAGTGGGCCAAGGTGGTTCCATTATATAAAAATGGAAGCCCCCACCTACCAACAAACTTTCAACTGATAGGCCTGCTTCTGGTAGTCTCAAAAGTTCTGGAGTGCTTGGTTTATAGCCAATTATATGACCATTTGGAAAAATATTCACTGTTGACCCGATAATAATTGGGCTTCAGGAAGACTCATTCCACAGGCACCACGCTCACCGACTTGATAGATCTTATAAGTACATCACTGGAGGATGGTAAGTCGGTAGGCACGGTGTTCGTGGATTTATCAAAAGCATTTGATATGGTAGATCATCAGATACTATTAAATGGACTGCTGGAGGCAGGGGTATCTGTCAAGGTTTGGAGGTGGTTTGGGTCTTACCTGGAGAAATGAAAACAAGTGCAAGTGGGAAATGAACTTTCAAAACAAGAGAAAATATTTAGGGGTGTTCCCAAAGACTCAATTTTGGGGCCACTACTGTTCCTGATTTATACGAATACATTACCAAATATACTGAAAAAAAAAAGACAAGTGTGAACGTACACAGATAATACTGCAATAGTTGTAACTGGTCAAAATTTGGCTCAAGTCCAGCAACATTTGCAAAAAGACTTGCTACAAATTCAGGGGTGGTTTGAAAATTCAAAACTGATGTTAAATAGCAAAAAAAATCACAGGTCATGTTTTTCAATTCAGAAGTAAAAAATGGGAAGGTTAAAGAACAAGAACTAAACAATATAACAAGAACAGGAGCATGATTAACTGAGGTGATACAATATAAAAATCTTGGATTTTGGATAGATTACAAGCTGAGATTTGATTTTCACATAACAGAACTGGTAAAGAAATTGAGTGTTAAATTAGGGGCTATGAGAAGAACAGGTTACTGTTTAAATTTGGGTGTGAGAAAGAAAATGATAAATCATCTTAGCCCCGGCCCAGACTCACCACTGTTCTGTACTCAGTACCTTAAACTGGCCAGGTTTTGTAGGCTAAACTGGACTTCCACTTGTTTGTTCCACCTTCAAACTAGTACACCTCCCCTCCCCACCAGCCTCTCTAAACTGCCGACTCGGAAACCATTTACCAGGTCCCTTCAATCATCTCACCAACCATTACTAATTATTCCTAAAACTCACTTAGCGGTTGGAACAAGGTCATTCTCATTTGCTGCTGCATATAAATGGAACAACCTTCCACCAGGACTTCTCTCCTGTACATCCCTCTCACAATTTAAAAAAACAGTACAAGGTCCTATTCTTTTCCCCGTGCACTTGCAGCTGCACATAACCCCCTGCCTAACAGGCAGGGATAATCCTATGTCTTGCTCTCCTTTTATGTACACTGTGAAATATGAGACGGAAAGTTATTGTTGTCCTAGAATGTATGATGTTACCTATCTTATATTCCAATCTCTGTAGTCTGTATAAATAAGACATGGAAAGTGGTTATATTATAGAATGTATGCTTGTTCCCTATCTTATGTTCTCCTTTGTATCATATTGTTAATATCCCTACTTGTTATTGTTACTACTGATGGTACCACTGTCGGTACATTGTTTAATGACCAATACTTGTGGACTGCTTAGGTTCCCCGGGTCGTCACTGAAAAAGGGACTGTTTTGTTTCAGCTGGGCCTACCTGGTCATCAAAATTCAAATAAATAAATAAACAAATCTGTTGCTTCTAGGCCGGCCCGGTGGCACTGAGGGTTGAGGTGTTGGATGCCACACTTCACGCCATGCCGGTGACCTGGGTTCGGAAGCAGATTCAGATCATTAGGGTTCAGCAGGGGAGGAAAGGATTGAGTGCCGGAGGACTGCTCTCCTTTCCTGGGAGGGAGGGGGTAAAGATCCCGGTGCTTGGCAACTCCTGGTGGAGACTGGGTAGAGCCAGCATCCGGATCTCTGACCAGGGGATTGACTGAGGCGGTGCTCCTGTGAGTGTGCACAGGAGCGCTTACATCTCACGCTGGTACACATTGCATGGCCGAGCCAGGGATGGGGTAGACTCAAGCAGGACAAACCCTCTGCCCGCACAAATGAAGCCTCTGAAAGAGTACCCACCCTCCACCTCCAAACAAAGCCTGACTCGAGGGGCAGGGGCTCAAGGGTGATGCGGTCTCCCTCCCATCCCCCTCCAGAAGGGCCCCTCCATGGGCAGTAAGCCATGGTCCTCCCTGCTTCAGCCGGGTCATGACAGAGGTTGGTAGGTGTAGGGGCAACGGGACTCCACGTAAAAAGGGCTGATGGGGGACCCCCCCATGCGGAAGCAGAGAGAATAAACAGAAGATACAAAAAAAAAAATAATAATTTGCTGCTTCCAATTATGGATTATGGCATACATAACAGGGCATACATGGCCCCAGGTCACACCGGGAGATGAGCATCTTTTGCTCAGTGTGCCTTTCCTGGTAAAACAATTTCAATAAATAAATAAATAAAATATGCATGGATTGCAAACTCTATAAATCTGAGAAAGGTGTTAATAATATATAACTGACTAGCATGGTTCATCTTGAGAGTAGACTTAAGAACCCATCATTGTATGTTGTATAATAAATTAGCAGGGTTTGCAACAGAAAATAGAGTATTTGCAGCTTGGGCAAATATAGCGTACGGAGTAAAAAATTCAGCTAAACTGGTGAATTTATCTGAAAGGTTGGTAGCACTGAAGACTAAATATACCTTGAGAAGCTCAAAAAAGGGTATCTTAAAAGTACCGTGCATAAAAAGTAAATTTGGTGAAAACCCTTTTCTTTTATAGCTGTTCAGATATGGAATAGAGCTGTTTCTACTTTTGGCCAAGTTACAAAAAAGCTAAAGATGCGAATACTGCTTTAAGACAAGAATTAGCAGTTTGTTGTAATTGCAATGATTAAGTTATACAGTATGTGTAAATGTGTGCATGTTTTTTATACTTTCATATGTTAAATGTTTTAGTGAATGCAAAGTTAACAGGAGCACCTTGAAACTGGGGTGTATAATCCTAATGGTGTTATTGTGCTACTTTTCCTGTATAAACATTCAAACTTTTACTACTACTGTTATTATTACTACTACTTCACCTTCATCCTCTCTCACTACTGGGACTCCATGCCCTCCCTCCCCAAAGGACTAGAGTAAAGTGCTCCCACCACCCTTGGATTACATCTGACCTCCTAGAACTATGCAAATCAAGGGACAATGCTTGGGCCTGTTTCAAGAACTCCCACTCTGACTACGATCACCGGCATCACAAATCCCTCAGAAACTCCTGCATCAAGGCTACCCATGTTGCCAAGACCCACTATTTCAACTGAAACATACAGTCCAACCTAAACTCCCCCCTCCAATTTCTGGAAAGTAATCCACTTCCTTTTCGATCTGCCACCCCAGTCGCCCCCAGTAGAAGGCTCATTGGTGTCTGACCACCTCGACATCACAACCCCGTTCAACAAACTCTTCACAACCTGTGCTGCTCCCTTTCTAACCCTGAGCAATCCCCTACCCCCATACCAACCCACCTCCTCTTCTGGGTTTCACTTCCCTCCCATCACCTCTCATGAAGTTTTACATGCTCTCAAATCTCTCAACCCCTCTAAATGCAGCCCAGATGGCCTAGACCCGGTATCCCACGAGGATGGAGCTTGAGGAAGGGCGCTGTCCGTAACGGCAACCTGCTCCCCAGCAAATGCCTCACAGCAATGAGAGGGTAGGGCGGGTGGATGAGGGGGTCAGCGAAAATAGCAACAGGATGTCGCTATGCATACACACAGGGGGTAAGCAAGCATATGGGCTGGGGAGGGACAGAGAGCTGTGAGGGTGACATTGTAGTGGGCTGCCGAGCTGCATCAGCTGGATTGGGGGTTGGTCCGCGACTTTCTGGCGGCTGTGGTACCGGTTTAGGTCCGGTGCTGGTGCAATTTCTTTTTAATGTTTTCATCCCCCGACATGCACCCCCACCCCGGGTTTAGAATCTTTTAGTAGGGGTGCGGTAAGCCCACATGGAGGTGTGTGGGGTGGCCTTCCCCACAGAAAACATTAAAAAGTAAGTCCCCGGCACCATTTTCCTGTGTGCCGGGGTGTCAGAGTGCCGAAAATGTTTTCAGCACTCTAGATTTCTTGATAACGGTGATCGCCTTTAGGCTTTCGCCGTTATCACACAGAAACCTTAGACCCCAAATGTCTCCACATATCGGCCCCCACTATTCTCCCCCCGCCCATCTTTTTCACTTCTACTTTTCTCTCTGTGCTGTCCACCTCACCTGAAAAACTGCCAAGGTACTCCACCTCCACGAAGGGAGTGACCCTTAATCTCCTGGGAACTACAGACCCATCTCCCTCCTTCTTTTCCTTGCTAAACTACAGAAATCATTAGTCCACTCCAGATTAGTCGATTTCCTTGACTCCTCTTCTTTCCTTCCTACTCCATTTCCAGTCCAGTTTCAGGAAAAACCACTCCATTACCACCTTCATTCTCCATGTCACTGACTCAGTCTTTACAGGGATGGACCAGGGTCTCATCACAGCAGCTATTTTTATAGACTTGCAAAGGTGTTCAGTTCAGTATCATACCCACTCTGTTTAAACAAGCTGTCCACAGCCAGTCTCTCCACTCCCGCAATTAAGTGATTCCACTCTTACCTGTCAAACTGCCAGCAATCTGTGCAGGTGGGTGGTGCACTACCCCCCACTCCCTCCCCATTCTCGCAGGAGTGCCACAAGGCACTATCCTGAGCCCCATTCTCTTCTCTATCTTAATAAATTACCTCCTTTCTGTCTGTGTCTCCTCCCATATTCAAATGTACGCTGATGGCACAGTCATCTATGCATCTGCCCCCTCCTCATCAGTGGTAGTATCCTCACTCCAGCCTGACTTTTATAACATTCTACGCTGCCAAGAAAATGGTGTCCATGACTTTTGGCTCCAGCCAAAAGCTAGCTAGGCTCTTGCCCCTCCCTGTTTTCTCCACCCTTGATGGCATCCAACTGAAGGTAGTCAACACTTATAAATACCTCAGTGTGTGGCTCGATAGTAACCTGGATTTCTAGCACACATCGATGCTATTCACTCAAAGCTTCACCCCAAATCAGGCATCCTTTATTGCAACAAGGACTGCCTCCCCTCTAATGTCTGGAAGGACCTGCTTGTTGAAATGATCCTCCCAATTTTTGACTAGGTGAATGTGGTCTACAGTGCAGCCTCCCCTTCTACTCTCACTAGACTGGACACCTTTTGCAACACTTTCTGCCACTTTGCTACAGACTCTCCTCCCTCACACATCACTGCTCCCTTTACTTCACTCTTTCTATTGCCCCACTACCCTCATGTCGCCTTCCCCACTGCTCCTCCCTTATTAGAAAGTACTGGTTCACCACCCTTCCCTCCTATCTATCCTCTTTCCTCTCCCCATCTGTTCCCTCCTCCTACCCCCTTCGTTCTAGAGACTCCCGCTCTTTCTCAATTCCACATCCTCACTGTAGCACTGGTATGGCTGCCTTCTCCTACCATCTCCCCTCCTTATGGAATCAACTCTGCCCTCTTCTTCATCATGCCACACCCCTCCAATCCTTAAAGCGGCTGCTAAAGCCAACCCCCCCCCACTACTTACTCCTGTGTTTCACCCCTCTAACTCACTCCCCCCCTCTCCCCTACCTCCCATTCCCATGCCGCCTTTCCCCACTTCCTATGTTCTGAGGTAAGGAGGGAGAGGGGGGACATGATAGAAACTTTCAAGTACCTCAAGGGAATCAACAAAGTCCAAGAGGGTAGCATCTTTCAGAAAAGAGGTGTGCAAGAACAAGGGGGCACAATTTGAAGATGGGGGGGCAGCTCAGAGGTAATATAAGGAAGTATTTTTCACAGAGAGGGTTGTGGATGCATGGAACCTTCCGGAGGAGGTTGTGGAGTCAAAAACAGTGGTTGAATTCAAGCGTGCATGGGACAGTCATAAGTCAATTCTAGGGGGTGGGAGTAGAAAGAAGTAGGCTGCTGGTTAACTAGGATCTGCAGCTTATCCATTAGGTAGGGAAATGGGCAGACTGGGTGGGCCAAGTGGTCCTTATCTGCCGTCAAATTCTATGTTTCTATATTCTCACTGTCCACTCTCCCCCTCCCTCCTCCCCTTAGTGCCTTGCCCTACTCAAATCCAACCCAGTCTTACCCCCTCCCTTCATACATTTGTAAATCAGCTACTGACACCAGTTCACTGTACTGCTGTCGTAATACCCTCACTGTATTCATATCACTATTGTTGCCCAGTGCCCGCTGTATTGCATTTTATACTGTTGTGCTTGCACTTCAGTTGTTTGTAACTGCTGCTTGCTTTGTTCCCCCTCCCCCCTCCCCTGAGTCACACCTGGAAACAAGCCTCGGCTCAGTGTGTCTTTCCCCATTTCCAACTTTTAAATAAAAGTAAAATAATGTATGTGAAGTGGTCACATTCTGATAAACTAGGTAAAAGGGTCACATCCAGGAGATAATACATGTGAACGGGTCCCATGCAGCTGATAATATATGTGAAGGGGGTACATATCACTTATAATATATGTAAAGAGGTCACATACCACTGATATTACTTGTGAAGTGTCACATATCCCAGATATGTTGTAGCTTACCCTCCAGTCAAAAGATTCCTCCGTAAAAGAATTTATTTTTTTGGCTGTATTTCTAAAAAAAACACTCATGAAACAGCTCTGTAGAGCTGTTATTCTAAACAGTCACATTCCCTGGCCCGGAGCTGCACCCCTATGCTTTAACGTTTCCTGATGTCAGTACAAGAACGGCACGCAGGCGCACTCTATAGACTACCATGGGGCTGATTTTTTAAAGTGTTTATACTTTTATGTGCTGAATTTGAGAAAGGAAGGTCACCGAACCCATACTGTTCCTGTACTGACGTCAGGAAACGTGAAAGTGTGGGGGCATGGCTCCGGGTGGGGGAATGCAAGCATTTAGGATAATAGCTGCACAGAGCTGTTTTATGAGTGTTTTTCTAGAAATGCAGCCAGAAAAAAACATTTCTTCTATGGAGGAATCTCTTAACCAGAGGGTAAGCTACAACATATATTGGAGGGAGGGAGAACTGTTAAGACTAAAAACCTGCTCGTTAAGAAACAGCAGTACCGGGTCTCTAACCCCCGAACTGCCAGCAGCCAAGGCAGTCCCACTTCCAGGCTACACAAACAGCCCTTTCACAGCCCAGGGAAACCTCAGAATGCAAACAGTGCTCCACTTGACCAGCTCTGCAAAGATGACACAGAGAGTATAGTACAGATCAACTCAGGGAAACCTGGCCCCAGTTCACACCAAAGGTTCTCTCATGGCCCTGTGCTCACATCCTGGCTTAGTCCTTAGAGCTACAGCAATCTTTCCAAATGCAGTGCTGAGCAAAGGTCCAGCAATCCTCCTCAACTGTCTCGACACCAAGATAATTGCCACCACAGGCTGCAGATGTTCCGGCACTTCACCCTTCTCCTGATAGTCCTCAGGGAGCGCATTTGCAAAAGCAGTCCACCGGGACTCTTCCATATGCTCAGTCCTCCAGCCACTCCCCGCTTCCAATGCCAAACTGACAGACACCCCATAGGCGGATTTAGAGGAGGGGGGCTAAGGGGGCTATAGCTCCCCCATCATGGAGTTCCTCTATTAGTAACACACTGTGCTGCATTCTTAATCGGTATGCACTAATGCCTCCATGAAAGCTGCCTGAGCCACATGGGTCTCATCTGTCCTCCAGGAGAGCTGGCCTGAGCTTGGTGCAAACTGTGCCCCTGCACCTTGGGGGCCCATGCTTTTTTCTTGAGGAAAAAAAATAATTTAAAACATTTAAAAATGCCTAAATGTTGTTAGAGATGAAAATGTTTACCAGCAAATGAAAGTGGAAGACAACTAGCTCTGTTACTGTTACAAAAGGTGGGGGCAGCTTTGATGCAGTGGAAAAGATTAAGTTAAGTACGTGCTAATGGTGTTAATGGCCATACTTTACACCTCTCAGATTGACTACTTTCACAAACAAAGGGCTATATTGATAAAAGAACTTGTTTGAAACCTGGACATGTAGGTGAAATAATGAATGATATGACAAATATGTTTCAAAGTATGTGAGCACTCAAAAGCACAGAGCAAAACCGTATTTCCTGATAGGGGGCCTGAAAACCTGATCACCAGGTAAATAAACAAGCATTTGTCAATGCCGAATGTTTGCTTGCTGGCATTGGCAGTGGTAGTGTAGAAGTTACAGAGCTGCGTAATAGGAATGGCATTGAAGTATTGAACTGAAGCCAACCCCACCACCACCCTGCAGAGAGTGACAGGCATTGGGGTGTGCCTTTGGGTCGTCAGGCATAACGGCCACGCCATTTCAGTACACCCCACCCTGCAGACAGTGGCAAGTGTCACAGTGTTCCTTGGGGTCTTTGGCCCTTGTGCGCACCTCATTCCATTAGAAAATACAGTGAAATGGGTGCGATATAGGAGAATGGGGTGAACTTTGGGGCCCGAAGAGTCCAAGACATACCTCGATGCCTCTCACTGGCTGCAGGGTGTGGAATGGTATGAGCATTACAGGCAAGAATCCCAAGTCACACCCCTGATGCCTGTCATTCTCTACAGGGTTGGGCGTTATGGTTGGAAAACCTAATACCTCAGACATTCGTTGGTATTTTCACTCCAAATGTTCAACATGGTTTTTTTGTGACCCCACCTCATGAACAGGAGGAATATCAGTTTCTTAGCCGAAAGCTGCTTATGCACAGCGACTACAGCATTTAGCACCACAGGTGCAAAAACATTCCGAATAGGATGTAAAAAATGACAGCTGTACTGTTCATGGGGAGGTGTAAAAAATGGCAATGTTGCAAATCTGCAGTAAAAATATTTAAAAAATGCTGAAGTCACATCGCAGACATAGAAACTGTGCAACGCACATCCGTAATATAATTAGGTTGGGGATTTTTTTACAGCAGATTGTCAACTCAGGCATTTTGGTGCCTCAGATCATGAACAGTGTCACTGTGATTTTCTTTATCTGTCCCGAACAATGATTTCCCACAGCGACCACGCATCTCTGCGCTGAAAGTGTAAAAACACACTTCGGCCATGTTGTGAAAAATGACTGCTGTACTGTAAATAAGGCAGTGTGGAAAAATGCCACTGGTGAAAATCTGGACTTAAAATATTACAAAGTCATGAACCTTCGAGGCTGCGTGGAAACTGCACAATGCTCACTCGTAACACAGTCATTTTATGGACCTTTGTCACCAAATTTTCAACATAGCCATGTTAAGACCTCTGCTCATGAACAGTGTAACTGTGATTTTCTTAATCTGTCCCAAACATTGCTTTCGCACACCAACAGCACCATTGTGCGCTACCTGTGCGAAAACACATTTTGGGTGACATATGAAAAATGGCAGCTGTACTGTTCATAAGGAAGTGTAATAAAATGGCAATGTTGAAAATCTGGAGTAAAATATTAAATTGAAACTTATGAGCATGCATAGAACTGCGCAACGCACGTCGTAAAAAGTCATTTTAGGAATTTTCACCAAATTTTCAACATAGCCATTTTTAAGACCTCTGCTCATAAACAGTGTCATTGTGATTTTCTTAATGTGTCCATACATTGATTTACATCGACTGCATTAATGCGCTACATAGGGAAACACATTTTGGGTGAGATGCGAAAATGACAGCTGTGCTACTCATAAGAAAGTGTGGTAAAATGGCAATGTTGAAAATCTGAAGTGAAAATATTGAAAATTCGCGAACTTACGAGCGTGCGTAGTAACTGCACAACGCATGCTCGTAAAACAGTCACTGTTAGGAATTTTTTCACCAAATTCTCAACATAGCCATTTTAAGACCTCTGCTCATGAACAGTGTCACTGTGGTTTTCTTAATTTGTCCTGTACATTGGTTTCGCACACCAACTATGCCATTGTGCGCTACATGGGCGGAAACACGTTTTGTGTGAGATGTGAAAAATGACAGCTGTACTATTCATAAGAAGGTGTGGTAAAATGGCAATGTTGAAAATCTGGAGTGAAAATATTGAAAATTCGCGAACTTAGGAGCGTGCGTAGGAACTGCGTAACGCACGCTCGTAAACCAGTTGCTTTTTGGAATTTTTCCACCAAATTTTCAAAATAGGCTTCTTGAGAGCCCACCTTATGAACACTCATAGTGTCATTTCGTTAATTGGTCCCAAAGGTGATTTCGTAGTGACTCGTAAATCACTTCCTTCGGCCCCGAATAACGCCATGACAGTGACATCATTCATGCAGAAGGGTCCCAAAACCCCATGCTGAAAATCTGGTGCAAAATTCCAAAAATGCCTGAGATATGCAACAAAGTTGAAAAACCCCATCTAGCCATTATACAGCTTACGGCATTTCCTCAGTTCATGGTCGGCTTTGAATAGTGCAGACATGTTCCGGTCCAAGGAAGATCGTCGCGCGAGGTCCGGAGGTAAGTATGGGGGTGGGGGCGAGTGCAGTGGGTGGGTGCAGGTTGTGGGAGGGGGCCAGGGAGACTACGTGGGACCGTTTTTCTTTACAGGTTTTTTTTTTTTCAATGACGACGCGGGACGTTTGCCACGCTGGGGTGGGCTCCCAGTGTAGCACAAGGACGGTTGGGGGGGTGTTCAGCCGACGGGGGATTGGGCACCCCCGTCGGCGAATGCATCTATTGCCACGCTGGGGTGGGCTCCCAGCGTGGCACCCAGTACTCCGGGGGGCATGAGGACAGTGGAGCCGATGGAGGATTGGGCACCCCGTCGGCTATATCATGAGTTGCCACGCTGGGGTGGGCACCCAGCGTGGCATTTGAAAGCTTTGGGGGGGGGGAGCAGCACAGCCGACGGGATTGGGCACCTTACGGCTATACAGTGTGTGCTAGGGGGGCACACGCCTGCGGTGCATGTGGTGTGTAGGGGAGCTGCGCATGAGCAGGCGATATCTTATCGCTGCTCACTGAAGCGTAGCTCCCCCTTTCAACTGTATGCCACTGCATTTTGGAGCTTGTCATAGACAGCTCCAGCATGCATTAGCTTACAGGGGCCATGCCTGCCAACACACTGACTGAATTGGAAGAGGGGGTGACACACCTCCGAAATCTCGGATGATGGCACTGTTTCTTGCACACGCATGCAAGCAAACATAAAAATGACAGGTGGCAACCTTAGTGGTGTTCCATGATAATCCTCTCTATTCTCTCTCACTCACACCTCCAGAAAAGTTAAGTTGTTTAACTTGTTTGCAAATCAGAGTATCTGAGGTGTGAGTGTCCAGTGATGATGCCCCTGTCCTTACAGAAATGACTACAGTAGTAGTACCGTACTTACTAAAGTTCTTGCTCCAGGCTCAGTCAGATTCATTTCCAAATGTGAAGTCAAATAATTCAATGCAGTCAATGGCACTAATTAAAAGATGATGGTTAAACTAGCAGGGGGCAGCTGCTGGGATTGGACAGGACATTAGTGTTCCGTCAAACTGGGTGTGTAATAATGTAGTACTAGTGTTATTAATTTCTAGTATGGAGAGATTAAATTCATGACATTAAAACTGTTTAATGTCACTGCTAGTTTTGTCCTATATGACAATTTGATTTTGATGTGGATTTGCAGGAGAGGGAGTTGGAGAGTAGTCCCCTTCTGTACCATGCTAGGAATGGTACAGAACTAATGCTGGGGCAGGTCTGGTCTCAGCGACAGCATGAACCAGGAGAGGCAGAAACTGGTACATGAGACCTTTGAACTGAGGTCAAAACTTCAGCATGTACTGTATGTCTAATCTGTGAAGTCTTTTCAGTCATGGTTGTACAGTGTGAATGAGCACAAGAGGGAATTAATAGACATAGGGACTTTAAAGGTGTTCTGCTGTATATTATGGCATGTGTAGGAGTTTCTGCATGCTTGGAGAGCAAAATTGCCAACAGAAGTCATAAGACCTTGTTTGGCTCATTGACACAGGTAGTTACAAAACCGGAAAAAAAAAGTGATAGAACTACATAAACGAAATATTTGATTCTATGTGTTGAATGGGGGGCAAGTTGTGATGTACCCAAGCAAGTGCTGTTGCTAATAAAAAAAATGCATTTTTATATTTGTTTAAAAACTGTTTTTCTGTTTGCTTACTGACTTCTTGGGCCTATCATAAAAATGAGATGCCTCATACCATGGGGTTACCCAGTAAAGGACATTTTAAAACAATAAAAAATATTTTATTTATTTAAAAATGTATTTTCTTAAGAATAAATTGTTCTATAGAATAAAATATGTTTTGCAAAACTAGCAAGCAGTCTTGAAATTATATTTTCAGAAACTAGATAACAAAGTGACTTTGTTCCCATATTTCTATAGTTATTGTATTTATTTTTTTCACTGAGATAAGGTTGGGGGATGCGTTAATCTGTACTGCAGGACAAACTGGAATGGGTTGGCTTTATGGTAATGTTGTAACATGCTTGAGTGAATGACATTTGTGAACTTGTTTATCTGGATTGTCATTTAATTTGTTTGCAATTTGTCTTTATCACCAAGTCTCTTTCAACTTTTGTCATTTTTATGTGTTTCAGATGTGCTGCTGCCCAACTGCAGTCTTTTGGTAATTTTGTGTTTTTTTAAGGGGATGGGAGGGTATTTTGGGCAACATACTGTCATGTGGACTGTGGGGATTCTGGAGATGGTGCTAGGGTGCAACTAACAAAGCATGGGGAGGAAGGAAATGAGTAGAAATTGCATTAGAAATACCCTCCAAAATGCACCAAAATGTAAAAAAATTTCTGAGGCCCTAGGCGGCCCACCAGACCCCCGGCCTATTATTTTTATTTTTCCTATCACTTCAGCTCCCCCATCTATAGGACTCCTGGATCTGCCCCTGTACCCTGCCACCGTTGCTCCACTGGCCAAACACTCCACAAGGCTACAGACAGGATTCAGTCACAGCAGCACCACCAGCACCTCTAGAATCTGCTCCTGCTCCCCTTGCTCAGGTAAACAGATCTACTCCTCTTGCCCTGGTAAACGAAACTCTGGAAGCCATTCCTTGCAAACTGGAGCACTAAAAACAATAAAGCTGATCTTCTACAGCTAACTCACTGCTTCTCCCTCACTAACGCTTCCCACCTATGCCTAACCCACTGGCTAAAACCACTACTAACAACAGAAAAGAAAAATAGCAAAATACTAAAATAAAATACAACAAAACAAATGAAAGGCAAAAGGTGAGAAAAATTAGTAAAATTACACAGACTCCCAATGAACAGCCCAGTGGGGCTGCCATCTTTCTTCAGTTTACACCAACTAGGCACATTGAGGAGCCAAACTATTTTACATAAGGAGGCAGCCCATGGGAACACTGGAACAGTGGTGCTAGCATTAGGAGCCACTGACTGATTGCAGCCAATGATGAGACTGGTTTGAGCACCAATAATAGCATGAAGGGGACGACATATGCAGTACATTTTTTTTGTTGTTCTTGACTTTCTTTATGCTCTCCTCTTTGATCGCTGGACTCTCTCCGGAGGGTCACCTGATCCAACCTTTTCTGCCCTACCTGAAGCCCCATCCTTACCTTACTGATGGGGGTAACTCCTCTCTGCACACTACTGGTCTCCCGGCATCCCAGATCTAAGCCCTCGAGGGTGGGACTGGCAATGCCTCCTGGCGACTGGTCGACCAGGTGGCGGAAGGAGCACTAGAGGCAGAATGCAGGACCCGGTGTTGGGCATGGTGGTTGGACACTCAACCCACCTTCGTCTACCAGTGATCAGGGCATTTTCCTTGTTTAGTCCCTCCCAGATTGGTTTGGATGTGCAATGTACCCTGTGCATGTGAGCACTCTTCTGCACATGCACGCAGGGTCGCTGCCACAGCCAATCCCCCTGAAGAGTATCCACAGGCTTGTTGTGCCCCTAGTCACCACCAAGAATCACCTGAAGCCCAGGCTCTGGACCACCCTTCCTCCCTCCCAGGACAGGAGAGCAGTCCTCCAAACGCTCAATCCTGCCCTCCCCTGCAGACCCCTGATGACCCAAGCTCATTCCTGAACCCGGGTTGCCAGCGTGGCGCGAGGTGTGGTGTCCGGTGCCTCAACCCTCAGCACCACCGGGCCAGCCTTATACAGTACATTTTAAAGACTGAGAAGACAGAAAACTAACAAAAGATAGATGCAGCCAGAAAGGGAAGAAGAGGCATGCAAATAGGAACTTGGAAAGCTTTAACGGCAAAGAATTATACAACTGCAAGAGAACAGTTGTGCTATGGGGGAAGGGGGTGCAATACCAAGGCTACTAGCCCTACATATAAATAAGGACACAAGACACCAAAATCAAATTGAGGAGGCTCAATAAATAAATAGAAACATAGAATCTGACGGTAGATAAGGACCACTTGGCCCACTTTGCCTGTGTTTCCCTGCTTACAGTATCACCGCAGATCTTACTTGATCTCTAGTCCAATCACCCACCCATCATTCCCTTTCCCTAAGATTCCCTTATGCTTATCCCATGCATTCTTGAACTCCACAACTGATTTTCCCCCACCACCTCTAAAGGAAGACTGTTTCAGGAATCCACCATTCTTGTCAAGTAGTAAAAGAAGTACTTCCTCACATCTCTCCTGAATCTACCCCCTCCAGGTTATCATGCCCTCTTGTCCTTCAGCACTTTTTATTCTGAAAAATTCTTCCTTCCTGTACATTATTTACCACTGTGAGGTATTTAAAGGTCACTATCATATCACCCCTCTCTCTTCTCTCTTCTCTCTTCCAGAGTGTACATATTCATGTTCTTAAGTCTCTCCTCATAGGGCTTCTGATGCAGGTCCTGCACCATTTTAGCTGTCCTCCTCTGGACAGCCTCCACTCTGCCTGTGTCCTTCCAGAATGTGGTCTCCAGAACTGGACACATTACTCTAGATGGGGTTTCACTAACGATCTATACAGAGGCAATACCACCTCCCACTTTTTGGTGGTGATACCCCTACCTATGCACCCCAGCATCCCACTAGCCCATCTAGCTGCTTTAACACACTGCATGGTCACCTTTAGGTCATCCAATATGATTACGCCCATGTCTCTTTCCTGCTTGACAGTTGTCAGTACCACTCCTCTCATTTTGTACTCTGCCTCTGGGTTTCTGTGCCCCAAGTACATTACTTTGCATTTTTTTTCCCACTGAAACCCAGCTTCCATACCCTTAACGATTCCTTGAGTTTACTCAGGCCTCTGCTCATCTTTTCCATGCCCCCTGGAGTGTCTACCCTACTGCAGAGTTGGCATCATCAGCAAAGAGGCAGATCTTCCCTTCCAGCTCCTCTGCAATGTCACTTATAAAGTCATTAAAGATGGCCGATCCCAGCACTGATCCCTGAGACACCCACTGGTCACCCTCCCTTCCTCTGAGTGAACTAAGTTTCCCACTACCCTCTGCTGCCTATCCCCTAACCAATTTCTTACCCAATTTACCTCCTTTGGACTAGGCTTGCCAACAGCCTTGTATTTTAAGGGACATCCTGTATTTTAATAAAAAAATGCCTATCTTGTATTGAATCCATACAGGGCGCCTTTTATCCCATATTTCATGTTGGCCAACCAACTTGCCCATATACAGTAGCGCAGAATCAGTTTTCTATGCAGTGGCTAATAAGTCGTAGCACCATTACACATGTTGAGACAATTTATTTTATTTATAAAGCAGGAATTTGACTGTCAGCATTGACTTGTTGTGGAGGAAAAGAGAGTGAGGTGACAGTGCTGAATTTTCTAATTGTGGGGGAAACTGTCACCCACCATCCCAATCTGTAGGGAACAGGGAAAGAGTGAGACCTGCAATCACAAGTTAACCCAGTCTAAGCAGCAAGTAAGTATAGTTGCTTTGGAATTTGCTGCGGCTGCAAAATTAAACTCAAGCCTGAGTACATGGCACACCCGCCTTGAAAGGGGATGAAAGCTGTGAGCAAGTTTGGGAGAGCTCGCCCGTTGCACAGTGTCAACACTTGGGGATGAAGAGGGCTGATGGGGCTGCCTGATTCCTTCCATTTCAGAGACCTTTTGGCACCGGGGAGCCTGTGCCCAGAGGTGGGAGCGAGGTGGTGGGGTGGCATTCTCAGCTACAGTCCTGTGGGGGTTGTGATGCTGCTTTACAGTAAAAGGGACAATTTTAACAACAAGCCCCAGGAGATGGGTAGGCTCACCTTCTCTGCTCAATGGGTTACAGTAAGTTCCACACACAACGGGCTTCATGTAAGCAATAACACCTTTCAAACTGCTCCTACTGTTAGCGAGCCAGGCAGTTGTAGGGTCTGTGCGTTCCTTGCTAGGGTTGTTGGTCAGTTTTTCCAGTATGAAATCAGACTCTATTTATAAAGGCACTGGAGGCTCTGGGGGGAATTTTACTGTATTTATTATTAAATGTTCTTACCAGTAAAGACCCTATGAGCAAATCTCGTTTCCCGAGCTTTCATATGGAACAGTTACACAATATGCCAGCATCTTTGCCCTTTTACTGCCCCTTCAGCTCTTGTCTCCTTTAACATCAGTATGTCCAGCTAAAGAATTAATTTGTTCCACTTTTTATGCCAGAAGAAAGTCTTGACAATGAGCTGTCAGTAATGCAAAGAGGATTACTTGTATGCTGTATTGAGAAAGAATGGGAAAAGGAGAAACTTTAAGGGAGAGAAAAAAAAACAGTTTGATCTCAAGGGATATCATGCTTTTTATTATAACATTTTCCAGATGTACGGAATAAAATGTTTACACATTGTGCAATTACATATAAGGACAAAGTGTACTGCAGTACAACTCTGGTTGCTATAACCGAAAAATAGCTATTTTTTTCTGCAATGTCAGCCTGGGAAGTGGCCGGAGGGTAAGGTCTAAGAAAACTGTCCCTTATTTTTGAAATACAATGTTGCCAACCCTACTTTGGACCCACTCCTATGCTACCCAGCTTGCTTGCTTGCTAGCCTCCTATGTGGAATGGTGTTGAAAGCCTTACTGAAATCTAGGTAGAAAAATCAAAACAAAAACACTGCACAAAATGCAAGCAAAACGTGGCGAACAGATAACCAAAAAACAAAGGACTGTATGCAAAAGTGAGTTTTAATACCTACCGGTGAGGGCCCCTGAGGAAGAATCTTTTTGAATCGAAATGCTGGGGATTTTCGCCTTTGCCTGGTATACCTGCTGGGCCTCACCTTTTAGTGTTAAAACTCACTTTTGCATACAGTCCTTTGTTTTCTGGTTATCTGTTCTCCACATTTTACTTGCATTTTGTGCTGTATTTTTATTTTTATTTTTTGTATCCATGTGTTTACCTACAGTTGCATAGTAACGTAGCCGAGCACCGGTGTGTGTGTTTTTTGAAATCTAGGTAGACCACATCCAGTGCTCCACCTTGATCTAATTCCTTGGTCACCCAAAGAAATATATCAGATTAATTTCACATGACCTCCCCTCTGTGAATCCACGCTGCCTCAGGTCTCATAACCCATTGAAGTCAAGATATTCCACAACCCTTTCCTTCAGCAGTGACTCCATTAACTTTCCCATCATGGCTGTCAGACTGACTAGCCTGTAACTGCCAGCCTCTTCCTTGCTACCACCTTTGTGGAGTGGGACTACACCTGCCCTCCTCCACTCCTCTGGAACCACTCATGTTTCCAATAAGCTGTTAAATGGGACTGTCAGAGGTGTAGCCAGTACCTCCCTGAGCTCCCTCAATACCCTTGGGTGCATCTCATCTGGCCCCATTTCTTTGTCCACTTTCAGATTAGTGAGTCCCTTCAGGACACTGTCCTCTGAAAATGGACTAGTGTCCACCTCCCCCCATCCAATGCACCTGTTACTTTTTTGTGGTCCCTCCCCATCTCCTTCCTCAGTGAACACTGAGCTAAAGTATTTGTTCAGGATACCTGCCTTTTTTCCTGGCCCCTTCTACACAGTCACCCCTTCCTTTTTAATCTTATGATCCCACCCCTGGTCCTCCTCCTTTCACTTACATACCTATGTAACCCCCAGGTGGCACTATCCTAAGGGCTACTACCCCTGCCTGAGTGGCTAGTTGCAGGTTAAGGGGCCTGGGTACTGAAACGGGTGCCTCCACCCAGAGGACAGGGTTGTTAGTAACAAGGCTAACCTGGGTACAGCCCTCCGGGACACTGTAACCCCCTATTTCCCCTCTAGTGGCCTAGACAATATGCAACAAACACTTTCACAGTAACCCCTATTCAGCATACAAATCCCCACACTGTTTGCAATTACCACCAGGGCTGGTTCCACCAGTTCGACCCTGGAGACACCCTGTAAAACAAGGTTAGGCACAGCAAATGACAACAGTACAGTGCTTTTGGTACAAACTAGAACCACAGTCAAATTAGATGCAAAAAGAGTTAGATCTGATTTATTCAGGGGACTTGAACAAGGGAGGGCTGTGATCAGGTTGATTGACTCTATAACTGATCTAGTCAGGCAATTATGTATGCACTTTTTAGTCCCTCAACATAGTCACACACACGCTGGGTACTCAGTTGGTGAGATAGGCTAGCCTGATGCGTTCCCAGGGGTAGGCCAGCGTCGCAGCTGGTTGGGGACCTGTGATGAAACGAAAAGGCATGCACAACCACACACAATTTGTAATCCAGAGCCAGAAGGCTCAGTTCATGATGATTAAACAAAAGAATTAAATCAGATGACACACTTTGAGTTAGCTATTGTTGCAGGGAGCTACCCTGGTGTTTACTCATGCTACCCAGTACAGGACACATGATGCACGAAATGGAGACTGCAGGATGACTTGCTGGTTTGCCAGGAGAAGCAGGGCAGACATGATTCACCATGGTGTCATTCCTGTTTGTGATGTTGAGCAGGTGGCTGATTCCTAGGCTGGTCTCTAGTCGATGGTCTTCTCTGTGGCATGAGTAGCTGGCTGGGCCAAAGTGTGGAGGTCCAGACCAACTGGAGAATAATGTGGATTCAGTCCGGTAGGTGCTGGATGCAGCTTCCAGCAAGCAAGGCACAATTAAACAGTGGGGTACCAAATCGCGACCTACTAGCAGGTTACAGCACATTTATAGTAAAGCAATCACCATACCACCAAACGGATAGCAGTTCCATCGCAATATCAGTGTCTCTGAGCAAAACTGGGAGTACTATGGTGAATGGATGTCCTGACAGGCCGATTGCATGCAGCAAATCTTCGGTCTTCTTCAGGTTTAAATCTGGTCACTCTTCAGTGGCCTTATCACACTCCAATTTGGATACAGACCAATTGCTAAGCCTTTCAAAGGATTCCCTCTCGAGGGACAGCAGGCTGGCAGGCCAAACTCAGCCTTTCCACCAATCTCCCGCGCAAACTACACAGGAGCTATTGACTGTCTGATATAGTAACTACCTGTGTTGATGTCTATTATTTTACGAAATGTTGTCTATTGTAAGCAATAGTGTCCTCTGTGTCCAGGACCATCTTGAAAATGAGCTTGCTCAATGATGTATCTGCCTGGTTAAATAACGTTTGATTGGATTTGATTTAGGAGCTCCTGCTCACTCGAGCTGTTTACTCTCCAAACTCTAACTCCAGACTGACACACTGCAGCAGGCAGCTTGGGAATTTCCCTCCAGTCCAAAAGGTTCTGGTTGGTTGATCCATTAGTCTGTCAAAGCAAGGGCTCCCCCCTGGTACATTTAGGCACGAAAGTCTCAAAACTACATTTCCCACAGAAATTCACTCCCACAAGATCCCTTGGGACAGGCTCCATTTTAGAGTCCCCGAAGGTACTGGTTGGCCCATTCTGGCAGTCCAGGACCAAGATGGTGGTGATAAACAGAACTGTTCATGCTGCAAAGAAGGCAGGTTAGACAAACTACAATATCATTACTATTCTAATAGATAATCCGCAAATAAGTACATTTTCTAACAGAGCTCCCTCTGCGCAAATAGCGATGGCAGAACAAAGCGATTATCAGGCAGCCCGGGCGGGACTCAAGCATAGAAACACTCAGCCCCCTCCCAGATTAAATAAGCACCACGTTATAGGCAGCTCTTAAAGAGACAGAGCACAGAGGCACCAAGGCACTCTCACACAAACGTTTTCAAACCGCTAAGACACAGGACACCAGCCTGGCAGTGGGCATTTAGGCAAGCCCAAGGAAGACTTTCGGGAACCCCCATTTGTAAGGAGGTTACACCTAAATAATGTCTTGTTTCCCTTCATCATTGCCTGGCCTATTCTCTCTTCAGTTTGCAGCTTCACGCTCCTTACTGCTCTCCCTGCCTCCCTCTGTTTCCCCTGAAACATCTCCCTATCATCCTCCTCCTCTGTGTCTCTTTATTCCTTCTGAATGCTACACTTTTAACCTTTACCTTTTCTGCCACTTCTTTCGAGAACAATTGTGGTCTCTTTTTCCTGTTGCTTTTACTCACTTGCTTGATGCAGAGGTTTACTGCCTTCCCAATGGCCTTCAGCTTCGCCCACTGTTCCTCCACCCCACCTTAGTCATCCCCCTGCATGACCATCCCTGTGGCATTAACCCATCTTTTTAAAATCTGCCATTCCGAAGTCCAGGACCTTTGCTTTTGTATGGTTCAGTTCTGCAGCCATCCTTATATTGAACTACACTGTATGGTGATCGCTGTTCCCCAGGTGGCCTCTTTCCTTGACATCTGCAACAATATCCCCATTAGTAGGTACCAGATTCACTGTTACCCCCATTATGAGTGGGTTCACTGACTGGTTACCTGAGCAAAGGCCCTCCTGCAGAGTCCAGAATGTCCCTGCTTCAAGCTAAAGATGCAGCTGGAAGGTTCTAATCTACATCCAGCAGATTGAAGTCCCCCACCAGCAACACCCCCCTTCTGCTATTTTGCTTATAGCTTCCACCAGTACCTTATCTAACTCCACCCCCTGTGCTGGAGGTATGTAGATCTGCTCAGTACCTCTGCCCCCGTATTCTCTGTATCTCCATTACTTTTATGCCTTCTCTCACATGAAGCACCACACCCCCTCCTTTCCTTCCCACCCTGTCCCTCCTGAACAGAGTATAGCCTGGTTTGGACATGTCCCAGTCATGGTTCTCAGTGCACTATGACTCAGTATTAGCCACAATAGGTCGGCCTCTGCCATGATGGCCTCTAGGTCCAGAATCTTGGTAAAGATAATGCTTTATTGATGTAAAATAGCTAGAGAAAGGGAACATTGTTTAACCAGCAGTAGCACACTAAGCTGAAGCTTGTTTCCAGATGCGACCTGGGAGCACAGGGAAGTTAAGTGATTTGCTCAGGATCACACAGTATGCACCTAGGTGGCCGAGGGATTCAAATCCGGGTCTCCAGATCTGCAGCTCAGAACCTTAACCCACTGCATTATACTGCCTCCAGTGACCCAGAAGGGTCACTGGACTCAAAACATAAAGGTGGCACTGTAACGCGCATATAAAACAGTCTCCCAAGTACCAAACTGTGCTAAATCATATAAAAACAAATAAGGTACAGGCAGTATAGCTGGACTACCAGTCATTCTGGTGCTTCAGCTTTCCACTAAGCATACCTCTTGTGTCTTCTGTAAAATCAAATCAAATCGTCTTTATTTTTATAGCGCCTTTCAGAACCAAGGTGCTGTACATAAAACCAATGAATCAAATCAACCATATTTAGGGAAGGCTAAATCAAATAAATAAGTTTTTAACTCCATTTTAAATCTATCAATGGTCAGGCATTCTCTCAACTGATGAGGTAGAGAATTCCACAGGGTTGGAGCTGAAAAAGAGAAGGCACGAGAACCAGATGTCTTCATTCGTACCCTGGGAATCTCCAGCAATCCCTCGACAACGGATCAGAGAGGACAGAGGGGGTGGTAGGGTACCAAATGATCTTGCAGGTAACCGGGTCCCTGATCATGTAGGGCTTTAAAGGTTAGCAAGTCAACCTTAAGGTAGATCCGACACTGAATGGGCAGCCAGTGCAGCTCGCGGAGCACAGGCATAACATGACTGGTCCTAGAGGTCCCAGTCAAAAGCCTGGCCACCGCGTTTTGCACCAGCTGCAAGTGGCGGACATCAACCCCTGGTAGCCCTAGGCAGAGGGAATTGCAGTAATCAAGATGGGTAGTGACAAAGGCATGGATCAATGTTGGAAGATCATCTGGGAGAACCAGGTGTTTCACCTGGGCGATATTCCTCAGATGGTAAAAAGAGGATTTGACGACAGCTGACACCTTAGACTTTAGAGTTAAACCATCATCAAAAATAATGCCCAGGTTATGCAATCGGTCTGAGGTAGTGAGCAGTATACCACCAAGTAACAAGCCTAATGGTCGTCCAGCCCCCAAACCCACCCCCAGACAACCTGGGGCCACTACCAGCACTTCAGTCTTGTCTGGATTCAGTCTCAGCCAGCTGGAGCTGATCCAGGTTCTGATCTCAGTAAGGCAATTATTTAGCACAGAGAGTGCATCATTCTGTCTGGGCAGAAAGGACATATACAGCTGAGTATCATCTGCACAGCAGTGAAAACTCAGACTGTATCGCCAGATGATATCTCCCAATGGCAGCACGGACACTGCAAACAACGTGGGGGCCAGAATGGAGACCTGCGGCACCCCACAAAGCAGGGAGTGAGCACCAGAGGAATAAATTCCAGTGGCAACTCTCTGAAACCTGCCCATGAGGCATGAATGGAACCATTTAAGGACTATACCAGACAGCCCACAAAAGAGCCGCAGGTGCTCCAACAGCACCCCATGGTCTACAGTGCCAAATGCAGCAGAGAGATCAAGAAGGACCAGAATGGTACGTGCCTTTCGATCTCTAGCCATTAGGATGTCATTCAATACCCGGACAAAAGCAGTCTCCGTGCTATGCTTCTTCCTAAAACCAGACTGGAGAGTATCATAGGCACTGTGAGTTGTGAGATGATCATCCATTTGCAACACAACCACCTTTTCAATAACCTTACCAACAAATGGCAGGTTAGAGATAGGCTGGTAGTTGGCTAGACAGTCTGGATCCAAGGAGGATTTCTTAAGGAGTGGTCGAACGAATGCCTCCTTAAGGTGGTCAGGAAAGAATCCCCTCTCCAAGGAACATCCAGACAATTTCATCAAGGATAGGGTAGATAACATCTATACATCCCACTAAAAGGGGTGTAGGGCCTAGATCCAAACTACAACTGGTTGGGCGCAATGTTTGTACGATCTTCACAATGTCCATGAATTTCAGACGGCAGAAATCTGACCAGATAGAGCAAGTGCATGTCACTTCCTGTCGACCACTGCAGTCCTTCATAGGAGAGGTCGGAACGATGCCAGACCTGATGCTGGCAACCTTATCTGCAAAGAATCGAGCGAACTCCTTGTATCTCATCTGAGAAAAAGCTTTTCTGTGCTGGAGACAGATTGGATTGCACAATCTGTCAACAGTCCAGAAATGCTGAGCTGGCCGATTCTGTGCAGCAGAAATCTTCCTGGACAGGAATTCTGGTTTCTTACGGGTGATTTCTGATTGATAGCCATCATAATGTGCCATCAACCTAAGCCTGTCAGCTTCATGGCTGGACTTCCGCCAGGCTCTCTCCATCCTTTGGCCAACTCGCCTCAACTCCTTCAAGGAGCCATGAAACCAAGGGCTCCTTGAGCAAAGGGTGAGAGGACAAATACGAACAGGAGCAATCTTGTCCAGAGCATCTCCTACAGCCTTATTATAGGCTAGTACAAGATCATCTGGACTCATGCATTCACCCAACAAGCCCGATAGGTTCAGCATCGCCGATAGGTCACTAGGGTTCACCCCCCCTTTAAAGGGTGGTACTGGACCATCTCCGTAGGGGCAGACTGATTAGGGGGGCCCTGAAGCTGAACCTTATGGTGTGATGGTCAGACCAGCTGACTGGTTCCACCCCCAGATCAGCTATCTCCATACCCAAAATAAAGATCGAATCCAGCGAATGACCCCCGATAAGGGTCGAGGAGATAACTACCTATGTAAGGCCCAGCGTCGTCATCAGCTGGAGGAGATTTTGACCAAAATGCGAGACTTCATCGTCGACCCAGGTATTGAAGTCCCCCAGAACTATCCATCTGGGGGACCTCAACACCATGTCGACGATGAAGTCTGCTATCGCCTGCAGGAATTCTCCACCTTCTCTTGGTGGACGGTAGACGAGGAGAATCCCGCAACCCACACCCTCTCCCAGGATATATTCGAAGGATCTGGTACTTCCCAATGGCACATTCACAAGGCCCAGCTCAGTCTTAAACATAATGGCCACTCCCCCGCCCCTACGATCCAACCTTGGATGATGTATCACCGAAAACCCGGCCTGCATTTTCATCCAGCCAGGTCTCAGTGATGCAAGCCAGATCAGTTGTTCCAATAAGATCAGCTATAATAGCTGTCTTGTTCTTAATAGATCTGGCATTGCATAACACCACCAAGGTAGGATGAGCTGTCGGGGGAGACCTCGGCACCTGCCCACTTACGTCGGAGACCTTGGGTATGGAGACAAGACAAGAAGGACCGCTATCTTGACTCCATTTCACCCCAGGGCATCTCCTGGACTCCACGATTCCAATTCGCCCTCCCCTTTTCTGTCCCCCACCAGGCCCAGCTCTCCCCCTTCTTTTACGCTTTCTAAGTATACCCAAAGCACAACACCTAAAATAGGTGTCGGATGACAATGGGGGACATTCAAAGGGACACGAGTCCCTGAGCCTGGTGGGAGAATAGTGCCTGACTGTCGCTAAACCTCTGCAACACATTATAATGCTATACAAAATTGGTAAAGAAAACCAAATAAGCTAAAATCAAAACCTCACCCCGAATGAAACAAATAAATCTTATCTTAATAACAGTACTCTTAAACCCTAAGCTGTAAGAGTTAATAAACAAAAAATTAACTCAATAGAACAGAAGAACAATCCCAACCCAACCCAGAATTAAACCCTAAAAACAACAATCCAAAAGACAGCCACAGCACTAGATTGTTACTTATTAATGTCCAATAAAATATATAATCAAATGTCTTTTGTCTTCAAATATCCAAATAATTCACTCCTCCACTTTCTCTCTCTCTCTCTCACGGAGTGGGGGGGTGATGGACAAAATAAAATAGAAATAACAAACATAGTGCCTATCAGCTACAAATTTGCAACAATTACTGTCCCCCCCCCCTCGATATGGTACAATGCTTCAAATATCTCGGTGTAACATTGGACAACACTCTCTCATACACCCGACATATTGATATTGTTGCTAACGTGGCTAATGCTAAGCTGGGACTGCTCTACCGTAATAAACAATGCCTCACCAATGAAGCCCTAAAAATTGCCATCTCAAGCTCTGTGCTATCAATCATTGATTATGGTCTAGTGGTTTATGGTGCTGCATCACATTTTGCACTCCAACGTATTAAGACCAAACTTAACAAAGCCTGTCGCCTTGTGTTGGATGCAGACTGTCTGACTCATACCTGTATTCTGTATGAACAGACTGGGTGGCTCAGTTTGGAGTGTAGACTACAATACCAAGTCTGCCTCCTAGCCAAAAAATGCATCTTAGGTCTTACACCCTCAGTTGTGCACAATCTAATCACAATACCCAACACAGCCAGAAGTACTAGGGGCATTAACAACCATACCCTTAAAATACGCTTACGCCATACCTCACAAGGCCAGCGTTCCTATGAGTACCAAGCACCACTCTGGCTAAATGCTCTGAGTGAAAACTTTCATAAGGAATCTAAGCTAGGACCATTTAAATCAAACCTTCGGGCACTTCTTGCATCAACCAGTGTCTGTGACTGTGGGACCTAACACCCTGACACTGCCACCCTTTCCCTAACTTGCTACCAACGTATATACTCCCCTCTGCCTCACCCAAGCCCCGCTCTTCCCAGGTCCCCTAATTACTATGACAGCCTAAGCTTCTTACTTGTCCACTCCTATTCTATGCCCCCTTACACCTTCCTCTAGTGCACCTCCTCACCTGCTCATCTCTTCTTTCCCCCTTCTAACATAACCTAGCCCTATATCCTGCATTTCCCTTCCTTCCTTTTTCCAACCCCCTTCCTCCACCACTGCTCCCTCCCCCACCACTTCTCCCCTCCTTCTACCAACTCCACTCTCTTTCTTCAGATAGAAACATAGAATTTGATGGCAGATAAAGACCGCTTGGCCCACCTAGTCTGCCCATTTCCATACCTAATGCATAGGCTGCAGACCTAGTTAACCAATAGCCTACTTCCTCCTACCCCCCCCACTAGAATTGCCTTATGTCTGTCCCATGGATTCTTGAATTCCTCCACTGTTTTTGAGTCCACCTCAGGAAGGCTGTTCCATGTATCCACAACCCTCTCAGTGAAAAAATACTTCCTCACATTACCTTTGAGCCATCCCCCCCATCTTCAAATTGTGCCCCCTTGTTCTTGCTTGATGTATTGAAAGTTTCTATCATGTCCCCTCTCCCTCCTCTCCTCGAGTGTACACATATTAAGCTTCTTTAATCTCTCTTCTGGTGCAGACCCTGCACCATTTTAGTTGCCCTCGTCTGGACAGCCTCCATCCTGTCTATGTCTTTGTGGAGACGGGGTCTCCAGAACTGGACACAGAACTCCAGATGGGGTCTCACCAACTGTCTGTACAAAGGGATAACAACTTCCTGTTTTCTACTGGTGATGCCTCTCCCTATGTATTCCAGTATCCCACCAGCTCTTCTTACTGCCTTCTCACATTACTTGCCCACCTTAAGGTCATCTGATATGACTACCCCCAGGTCCCTTTCCATTTCTGTAGTTGTTATTATCTCACCCCCCATTGTGTACTCTTCCCCTGGATTTTTGTTTCCCAGGTGCATTACTTTGCACTGAATCTAAGCTGCCATATATTTGATCATTCCTCCAACAATAGCAAGTCCCTTTGCATCCTCTCCACCCCACCTTCTGTATCAACCCTGTTGCAGATCTTTGTGTCATCTGCAAAGAGACATACTTTTCCTTCCAGTCCCTCTGCAAAGTCACTTATAAAGACATTAAAGAGGAGTACTGAACCCTGTGGTACCCCACTAGTAACCCCCCTTTCTTCAGAGTAAACTCCATTTACTGTTACCCTCTGTATCCTGTTGTCCAGCCAATTTTTAACCCAGGCTACCACCTTGGGACCCACTCTAAGACTGGCTAACTTGTATATTAATCTTTTGTGTGGGGCTGTGTCAAATGCCTTGCTAATGTCTAGGTAGGCCATGTCCACTGCCCCTCCCTGGTCTACCACATTGGTCACCCAGTCAAAGAAATCTATTAGATTCATCTGACATGACCTTCCCTCTGTGAATCCATGCTGCCTTGGGTCCTGTGCCCCACTGGCCTCTAGGAACTCAAAAGTTCTTTCCTTAGAAGTGATTCCATAATTTCCCCCACCACTGAGGTCAAACTAACAGGTCTGTAGTTTCCTGCCTCTGTCTTGCTCCCACTTTTGTGAAGGGGAATCACGTCTGCCCTCCTCCAGTCCTCCGGTACTACACCATCCTCCCATGAGTTGTTAAAAGGGAGGTCAGTGGTGCACTAATTCTACCCTTAGTTCTTTTAGAATTCTTGGGTGAATCCCGTCAGGCCCCATTGCTTTGTTCACCTTCAGTTTTAAGAGTTCTTTCAGGACCCTTTCTTCTGTGAATGGACTGGTATCGACCTCCCTATCCAGAGTGCTTCTATTCCTTGATTTAGGTACCTCCCCCTCCTCTTCTTTTGTGAATACTGAGCAGAAGTATTCATTCAGTATCCCTGCTTTTCACTGTCATCCTCTGTCCGCCCTCCCGTCCCTTTAGTAAGCCTCCACCTCGCTACCTTGCCCCACTGCTCTCTTCCCCCTCATACCTTGCTGCTCTCTTCCACCTCTCTACCGTGCTCCACTGCTCTCTTCCCCCATACTCCATAAAGAATTTGTTGCTCCCTTGTTGTATTTCTGACAAGAGATCTATTGTTAAAACATGTCTTGCTAGCTACTCCACACCTGTTAATCTACTTTGTTATTATCTATGATTTCCTCATTATGTTTTTTTTTTTTTTTAGTTGTTTAATCAGGAGTGGCACACTAAGCTGAAAGCTTTTTTACAGGAGCGACCTGGGAGCACAGGGAAGTTAAGTGACTTGCTCAGGGTCACACAGTATGTAAGTGGAAGCGGTGGGATTAAAACCCAGGTCTGGTCTGCTGGATGTCACCAGATTTGCAGCTCAGAGCCTTAAACCACTGCATTATACTGCCTCCATTATTTATTATTTATTTTACTGTAAAAAAAAGCCTTATGTATTTACCTGTTCTTGATTATTGTTATTATACTGTTCTGATTGCCTGACATGGAACCTCTGTAAATGAGCCTCTGGCTCAAAGGTATTTCCCAAATGTAATAAATAAAATAAATAAATAAGACTTGATTACACACAGGACTGTCTTGTAAACAGGGATACTTGTGATAGGGTTGAATAAGACTCTGTCTCAGTGGCTATGCAGAGAGCCATGCAAAGACTCATTATAAGAAGTGAGCAATCTTTTTTTTAGAGAGACTCAGATTTGAAATTGAAAAGAAACTATCAGATGAAGAACTTTTGTTTTCTCTGTTTGTCAATTGCCTTTGTATATAGCTGTCCTGAATAATTAGTTTTTTTTATTTTTATTCTATTGTTATTGATAATAATAAAATGCTACTTGCAAATTTTATAACTGCTCCTAGTTTTCCTATGCTCCTGACCTGTGCCTCAACGAAAATAATTTTCCCTAACAGCATGCAGCCGTTATTAAAAATAAAGTTTTATCTATCTATCTATCTGTCTATCTATCTATCTATCTATCCTATCTATCTATCTATCTATCTATATCAGTATTCTAGATGAGGCCTCACCATCTATAGATAAGCAGTGTTACATCTTTCCTCATGATATAGAAACCCCACCCAAAACATCACAACATACTCGTTACCTTGCTGTAGGCATTGATGCATTGTTTAGATTGTTTTAGGCCGGAATCGAGTCACTTATGATGACCCCTCCCACACACACACACACACACACACACACAACACAGATTCCATTCCTCAGCAGTAGTACCCAGCTTAACCCCTTCCATCCAATACCCCATCCTGGGGTTCTTGTTCTCTACATGCATCACTTTGCACTTTTTGGCATTGAATTTCAACCACCAAACCCTGGACTACCTCTCCAACCTTTGCAGATCTCACTGCAACTCCCTTGCCACCTCCTTACCCTACACAAAAGTGGTAGGGAGTAGGCTGGCAATTATAGGCCAGTCAGCCTGACATCAGTGGTGGAAACCTTAATGGAATCACTGCTGAAAGAGAAGATAGTGGAATATTTTGACTCCAGTGGGTTAGGAAGCCCAAGACAGCATGGATTCATGGGTGGTAGACTGTGTCAAAAAATCTGATAGATTTCTTTGATTGAGTGACCAAGGAATTAAATCAGAGTGGAGTGGTGGATGTGGTCTACTTAGATTTTAGTAAGGCTTTCAACACTCTTCCACACAGGACACTAGCAAACAAGCTAGGTAGCTTAGGAGTGGATCCAATGTTGGTAAACTGGGTAAGAAATTAGTCAGGGGGATAGGCAACAGAGAGTGGTTGTGAATGGAGTTCACACAGAGGAGGGGAGGGTAACCAGTGGGGTGCCTCAGGGATCCGTGCTGGGCCTGGTCCTCTTTGATGTATTTACAATTGACATTGCAGAGGAGCTAGAGGGGAAGGTCTGTCTCTTTGTGGATGACACCAAAATATGCAATGGGTAGACACCACAAGGGATTGGAAAGAATGAGCAGAGACCTGAGAAAAGTCATGGAGTGGTCAAGGGTATAGCAGGTGGGTTTCAATGTGAAAAAATGCAAAATAATGCACTTGGGGCACAGAAACCCAGGGGTAAGTATAAAATGGGGGAAGTGCTATTGACAACCACCAAGCAGGAGTGAGACTAGGGGGTAATCATCTCTGATGACCTAAAGGTGACCAGGAAGTGCGACAAGGCAGTTGGGAGGGCTAGTGGGATGTTTGGATGGATAGGGAGAAGTATTACCAGCAGAAGGAGGGAGATGGTGTTGCCTCTATATAGATCGCTGGTAAGACCTTACCTAGAATACTACTGTATGTACAGTTCTGGAGGCTTTATCTCTGGAAGGACATAGGCGGAGTGGAGGTGGTCCAGAAGAGAGGAACTAAAATGGTGCAGGGACTCTGGAAAGATGGTCTAGAAAGTGAAAGCTGAGGTTCAATGCAGGGAAATGAAAGGTACTTCACCTGGGGGCCAGAAACCCGGGCCAAGTGTACACCCTGGGGGGGGGAAATGCTACAAGTCTCGATTGCTGAGAGGGACCTGGGGGTGGTGGTGGATGTCAAAATGAACAACTCAGAGACTTGTACGAGGGCAGCAGCCAAGGCCAACAGGATGCTGGGATGCATCGCTAGGGGAATCACCTCCAGAAGGAGGAAAGTGATGCTCCCTCTGTATAACTGCTTGGTGAGGCCACACCTTGAGTACTGCGTGCAGTTTTGGAGGCCACACTTAAAGAGGGACATTAAACTCCTGGAGAGGGTCCAGAGGAGGGCAACCAAAATGATTTGGGGCTTGGGGGACAGGACCTATGAGGAGAGGCTCAAGAGCTAAATATGTACACATTGGAAGAGAGAAGGGACCGGGGGGACATGATAGAGGTCTTCAAGGACATGAAGAGGGTAAATAGGGGAGGAACAGTCAGGGTGCTTCGAAGGAAGGAGGAGGGGGCCACGAGAGGGCATGGGTGGAAGCTGGAGGGGGGAAGATTCAGGTGAGAAAGGAGGAGGTGCAACTTCACTGAGAGGGTGGTGGAGCCATGGAATGCACTGCCTAGGGGGCTGGTGGAGGCAGAGACGGTGGAGGGGTTCAAGAGCGGCTGGGACAGGTACAGGGGAAGGGTTCTGGAAGCAAAATCCAATGCAGCAAGAATATCCGGAACTGGGAAGGGAGAAGCCAGAGAAGGCGAGGGGGCAGCAAGGTCAGCACCCAGGGTGGGGCTGACCAATCAAGCAGACTCGAAAGACCGTTAGGCCTATTCTGCTGGCATTTTAGTATGTTAGTATGTCTTTATCAAAAGCTTAACAAGGAGAAACTAAAGGAACTCAGTATGTACACCCTGGAAGAGAGGAAGGAGAGTAGGGATATGATAGAGATCTTTAAATACCTCACAGGGGTTACTGAATTGAAAACAGCACTTCTGGGTTGTTGTTTTTTTCATAAAACATAAACTGCTGCTTTAAAGAATGAAATAACTGTGTTTGTGGAACAGAATATGGCTGTTTAGCGATTCTCAACAGCTGGCTGATACAGATGTACTTGAATCTTGGCAATGTCAAGTGAAGTGCAGTAAAGTAACATTTTAATAAGCCCCGTCCAGAAAGTGCAAGAGGAAAAAGTTGAGCTTTTCATGTATTTGAAGCACCATACCTCGCCATGAGACACAGTTTTATTATTTCATAACTGTGCTGGCTCTTTTATTGTATATTTCTGTTAGACTACTTGGTTTACCACCTGCCTAGAAATTCAAATTCAGAGTTTTTTTATTTATTTTTTGATTTTATTGAGTATTCAGATATACCTTTGAGTCAGAGACTCATTTACAAAGGTTCTACATCACATAGAATAACAAAAGAACAAACATTAGAAGGTAATTCAACAAGCAATACAGTCCAGCATATTTACAAAGAGCAGTGAAGGCTAACAGGTGAATAATAGGTTACTTTGTACAGGTCTTTAGCAATACACTTATAATCAGAATATGGCAGAGTCGTCAGCTCAAGTAAGGGTCCTGGGGTAAAGCAGGCTGGAGGCCGTAGTCGTCGGAGTGAAGAAAAAAAAGGGGGAGGGTAGTGCAGGATCAGTGACAGTCACAGGTATTAGAGGACTTAAGGGGCCCTGTAGCTGAAGGACCTTTGGAACTGGGAGGTTCGGCAGTGGGGAACTGAGAGGAGTTGTTTGTCAGAACTACAGATATGATTAAGCACCGGGACAGTGGACTACTGCAGTGGGAGCCTGGGGAGAGGCCATGACAGCCTTTTTGCCATGAGACAAGTGTGGTACCTGAGTCTATTGTCAAGATTTAGACAGTTTGTATTATTATAGAGTGCGCAAGTATGGGTGAGATGGTTGCATCCCAGTATGAGGTGGCAGGCTTTAATCAGGGAGAGATGGAGTCTATCAAGGGCCGAGGTGTTTGCTGCACTATAGATCAGTAGACCATAATCGAGTTCAGAGAGGACCGAGGAGGAGACAGTGAGCCTAAGGGCATCAGGGGTAAGGTAATGTTTGAAACAATACAATAACCCAAGCCTAACATTGAGGGCGGTGGACAGGAGATGGATATGTTGGTGGAAATTAAGGGCTGAGTCTAGAGTGATGCCAAGGTATTTAAAGGAGTCCACTTGCACCAAAGGAGTAAGATTGATAGTTAGTACTTTCACAGCTGGCAGAAAAAAACAGGATATCAGAGTCCAGGAGTGTATTTACCAGATGGTGATTCAACCCATCCATTGATCCAGGTATTTTCTCAGTATAAAAGCTGAAATCTATTCCTGCTCTGGCAAGGTCAGGATTCATTTTTGCTAGTCATCTTCCATAAAGACCAGTTTTTGCCTGTTCTTCTTCATAATCTCCATGGGGGAAACTGTGATTACTTTACTCAAGAAAATTAGGACTGCAGAGTAACCAAAGAAGCTAAAAGGAGGTATGAGTGAGGCCTGTTATTATAGTATAGTATGTAATTAGAAAGTTTAAAAGGAATCTAATGTATACTGTTCCCCAATCAATTGTTTCAGAAATTAAGATAGTAATTCAGTTATCTAGTATACTAATTGGGGATAACTTCAAATACTACCTCTTAAATGGTGATATGGTGATGCGCAGGGCAGGCGGAGGTTCCAAGTATTAATGTATATCTTTGGAAAACCACTGGCTGGCATGGGATACAGCCCCCCCCCCAGTCATACACATGGGATATGAGACAGGCAAGATTAGGATTTTGAGACCCAGAGCAACACCTCCTGGGCAATGTAGTTAAACCATCTGAGGACTTGAAGACTGATTTGGCTGAAGAAACACAAACTGATATGGATTTTTCTAACATCACCCAATAACTGAGGCAAGAATAGAGACAGTTGGAAGAGGTTACAGAGGGTGGACTCTCCTTCCCCACACTTCTGGACACCCTGAAACAGAAGGGGGCCATATCATTCATCTGCCCATTCTTTTTATAAGATAGGGCCACAGCAGCTATATTCCACATGGAAAAATGGCAATATGAGACATAAATGCAGCTAACACATTAAGACTGGGAGCAGATTTGGAAGGGGTCTTTCCATACATCCTCCTCCCCAAGATGGCAAAATGGAAAGATTGTCCTTTAGGGTGCAAGAGAGAGAGGGCCAGAGAGAGAGACCACATCTTCAGAAAGACATAGACAGAGTGCAGGCAGTCCAGAGGAGGGCAACTAAAACTGTACGGGGTCTGCATCACAAGACCTAAAGGAGAAACTAAAGGACCTCAGTATGTGCACCCTGCAACAGAGGAGGGAGACAGGGGGGATATGAGACCTTTAAATACCTCACAGGGGTGAATAAGGTACAGGAGGTATTTACCAGATGGTGATTCAACCCATCTATTGATCTAAGTATTTTCTCAGTATAAAAGCTGAAATCTATTCCTGCTCTGGCAAAAGGGAGAGGTATTACCAGCAGAAGGAGGGAGATGGTGTTGCCTCTGTATAGATTGGTGGTAAGACCTTACTTAGAATACTACTGTATGTACAGTTCTGGAGGCTTTATCTCTGGAAGGACATAGGCGGAGTGGAGGTGGTCCAGAAGAGAGGAACTAAAATGGTGTAGGGTCTTTATCAAAAGCTCAACAAGGAGAAACTAAAGGAACTCAGTATGTACACCCTGGAAGAGAGGAAGGAGAGTAGGGATATGATAGAGATCTTTAAATACCTCACAGGGGTTACTGAATTGAAAACAGCACTTCTGGGTTTGTTGTTTTTCATAAACATAAACTGCTGCTTTAAAGAATGAAATAACTGTGTTTGTGGAACAGAATATGGCTGTTTAGCGATTCTCAACAGCTTCAGACTGATAGTACTTGAATCTTGGCAATGTCAAGTGAAGTGCAGTAAAGTAACATTTTAATAAGCCCCATCCAGAAAGTGCAAGAGGAAAAAGTTGAGCTTTTCATGTATTTGAAGCACCATACCTTGGCATGAGACACAGTTTTATTATTTCATAACTGTGCTGGCTCTTTTATTGTATATTTTTGTTAGACTACTTGGGTTACCACCTGCCTAGAAATTCAAATTCTAAGTTTTTTTTATTTATTTTTTGATTTTATTGAGTATTCAGATATACCTTTGAGTCAGAGACTCATTTACAAAGGTTCCATGTCATACAGAATAACAAAAGAACAAACATTAGAAGGTAATTCAACAAGCAATACAGTCCAGCATATTTACAAAGAGCAGTGAAGGCTAACAGGTGACTAATAGGTTAATTTGTACAGGTCTTTAGCAATACACTTATAATCAGAATATGGCAGAGTCAGTCAGCTCAAGTAAGGGTCCTGGGGTAAAGCAGGCTGGAGGCCGTAGTCGTGGGAGTGAAGAAAAAAAAGGGGGAGGGTAGTGCAGGATCAGTGACAGTCACAGGTATTAGAGGATTTAAGGGGCCCTGTAGCTGAAGGACCTTTGGAACTGGGAGGTTCAGCAGTGGGGAACCGAGAGGAGTTGTTTGTCAGAACTATGGGTATGATTAAGCACCGGGGCAGGGTGGACTACCGCAGTGAGCCCGGGGGGGAGAGGCCAAGGACAGTCTTTTTTGCCATGAGACAAGTGTGGAACCTGATTCTATTGTCAAGATTTAGACAGTTGGTATCATTATGGAGCGAGAAAGTATGGGTGAGATGGTTGAATCCCAGTATGAGGCGGCAGGCTTTAATCAGAGAGAGACGGAGTCTATCAAGGGCGAGGTGTTTGCTGCATTATAGATCAGTAGACCATAATCGAGTACGGAGAGGACCGAGGAGGAGACAGTGAGCCTAAGGGCATCAGGGGTAAGGTAATGTTTGAAACAATACAATAACCCAAGCCTAACATTGAGGGCGGTGGACAGGAGATGGATATGTTGGTGGAAATTAAGGGCTGGGTCTAGAGTGATGCCAAGGTATTTAAAGGAGTCCATTTGCACCAAAGGAGTAAGATTGATAGTTAGTACTTTCACAGCTGGCAGAATAAAACAGGATATCAGAGTCCAGAAGTGTATTTACCGGATGGTGATTCAACCCATCCATTGATCCAAGTATTTTCTCAGTATAGAAGCTGAAATCTATTCCTGCTCTGGCAAGGTCAGGATTCATTTTTGTTAGTCATCTTCCATAAAGACAAGTTTTTGCCTGATCTGCTTCATAATCTCCATGGGGGAAACTGTGATTACTTTACTCAAGAAAATTAGTACTGCAGAGTAACCAAAGACGCTAAAAGGAGGTATGAGTGAGGCCTGTTATTATAGTATAGTATGTAATTAGAAAGTTTAAAAGGAATCTAATGTATACTGTTCCCCAATCAATTGTTTCAGAAATTAAGATAGTAATTCAGTTATCTAGTATACTAATTGGGGATAATTTCAAATACTACCTCTTAAATGGTGATATGGTGATGTGCAGGGCAGGCAGAGGTTCCAAATATTAATGTATATCTTTGGAAAACCACTGACTGGCATGGGATACAGCCCTCCCCCCAGTCAAATATACACATGAGATACGAGACAGGCAAGATTAGGATTTTGACACCCAGAGCAACACCTCCTGGGCAATGTAGTTAAACCATTTGAGGACATGAAGACTGATTTGGCTGAAGAAACACAGACTGATTTGGATTTTTCTAACATCACCCAATAACTGAGGCAAGAACAGAGGCAGTTGAAAGAGGTCACAGAGGGTGGGCTCACCTTCCCCACACTTCTTGACACACTGAAACAGAAGGGGGCCATATCATTCATCTGCCCATTCTTTTTATAAGATAGGGCCACAGCAGCTATATTCCGCATGGAAAAATGGCAATATGAGGCACAAATACAGCTAACACATTAAGACTGGGAGCAGATTTGGAAGGGTCTTTCCATACATCCTCCTCCCCAAGATGGCAAAATGGAAAGATTGTCCTTTAGGGTGCAAGAGAGAGAGAGAGAGAGAGAGACCACATCTTCAGAAGGACATAGACAGAGTGCAGGCAGTCCAGAGGAGGGCAACTAAAACTGTACAGGGTCTGCATCACAAGACCTAAAGGAGAAACTAAAGGACCTCAGTATGTGCACCCTGCAATAGAGGAGGGAGACAGGGGGGGCTATTAGACCTTTAAATACCTCACAGGGGTGAATAAGGTACAGGAGGGAAGTATTTTTTGGAAGAAAATATGTTTAAGAACAAGGAAACATGCTGTGAAGCTAGAGGAGGGTAGTTTCAGGAGGGATGTGAGGAAGTCCTTCTGCACAGAAACAGTGCTGATTCTTGGAACAGCTTTCCAGCAGAGGTGGTGAGAATTAAAACAGTGGTGGGGTTCAAGAATGCATGGGATAAGCACAAGGGTGTCATAGTGAAAAGGAAGGGGGGGGAGAAAGCTGTAGATCAGTCATGATCTGTGGTAACAGAGTAGGTAGCTTTTAAAGTGCCACTGGGGCCAGAAGGGGCCAGGTATTTGCCCTCACAGTCCCTGAAGGCCATCTTGCCCGATCAGAACTCCAAGGTATAGCTGGTGCTCTTCTCTGGCGTCTCCACCAGTTTGCCATCGTTCCTGAGGAAGTGGTTGTCAGAAGTCTGAACACTGTACCGCTGATCATGGAAGACCAAGGTGATGAGGAAATCCACCCCCCAAGGGATGTCTCAGTCCACAGCAATCTCATCCTGTTTGAAGCTCAGGTGGGTGTAGCATTTCCTGGTCAGGCTGTAGATGCTGACCAGTGGGTGCATGGCGATATGGATGCTCCATTTCCCGGCCATCAAGATGGTCTTCACAAAGCAAGAGATGCAGTGCTCGGTGCCGCTGAAGTAGCACTTATGGGGCTCCGACTGCAGAGATCAGTGCCCGTCATCATGGGTGATGATGATGAAGCAGCAGTCTGGCCTCAGGGTCTCACTGTCATGGGTCACATTGCCCTACCTCTTTAACTACAGTAATCAGCCAGGCTGATCTGAACAGCTGTTTGCTGCGTGGTGTCCTACAGATGAAAAGAAAATGCCGCCACTTGATTGGTGTGGCATTTTCTTTTCAAGTACAGACCACTTCAGGCAAAACAGTACCACGATCAGCCTGGCTGATGATTTGTGTTATACTGATGAGCCCCTTGCAGAGCAGTCTGCATTGGACAGACAGTGTAACACCCCTCAAAAGCAATTCATTTCAAGACGTTTGCTGCGCGTGTGCACACAGGGAACTTGAAAAGTCTCTACCTGCTGAGATAGTATAGGCTCTGTAGGAGCCTAGATATGTGACTGCTGTTCTTCGTACCTGGAAAACAAACTCTTGCTTGACTGGTGAAAACACAGCCTTGCCTGCCATATAATGATGGTAGACTAGGTGGGCCAAGCGGTCCTTATCTGCTGTCCAAGTCTATGTTTCTATGTAGTGGTGGTGGGGATGATGGGCAGGGCTTAGATTTAGGGCTGCAAGATGCCCCATGCTGAACACAGAAATGGTTTTGCTACCAAAACAGTGGGAGGTTCACCTGCGCACCATGCCGGGGTACTACACTCACAGGACATGAATTTAATGTTGAGTTGTTTTCTTCTACAGTGTGCTTGGAGTTTGCAATTTTTTTGTTTTAAAGATCAGAGTCGGTACTGAGCACCATTGGAGCATGCAAAAAGCTATTCAGTAATGTAGTTTAAAAAACTGCATGCATTGTAAAGGATGGCGTAACATCTGGGAAAGCATAAAGTGAACATCTATAGCATGCAGCTCCAAACTGTACCACAGTTTCAGACAAAAATATAGTCATATGTAATGTCAGTTAAAGATATAAAAACTGATTGTAAATACCACACCAGCATTTCATCTTTTAAAACAACCTAGGCAATTTAATTAAAGTGAATTTTACTTTCCTAGCTATATTTCAGCATGCTATATATTAATAAATAAATTGCAGAAGGGGTTTCAAGTCAGTCTGGATCCCAATTTTTTTTTTTCCTCTTCTTCATCACGCTGTTCAGTCTTCATTTCAGCCGAGAGAGAGAGAGAGAGAGAGGAAAGGGGAGTTGATTATACAATGGGGTCCCTAAATCTGGTAACCTGATTGGTCAGCTGCAGTCCACTCCTTACCAGTGGGTAAATCCAAGCATAATCTATGGGTAAAGTTCCAGCCATCTCAGGTGACCAGTGAACAACAGAAAAAAAATCACTACCTCTGGTTTGCCCTCAGTGTCGGCTCTGTGCCTGCAATCTCTGCAGCTCACTCCTACATGCCCCTTCGGTGTAGTACCTCTCTCCCAGTCACTGTAATCTCTCCCCCCCCCAAAAAAATAAAAGAAAGTAAGAAGAACACGTAAAGGGGAACCTCATGAACTGGTAACATTGATATGAGGCAAAAAAAAAGTGCCAAAACTGCCGCAGTTCGACCCTCATAGATTAACTCTAGCCCATTGCAAGCAACAAAGTCTGCTTACAGGCATCTTAAACAAAAAAAATCAGTTTTTTTCTTCACATCCTGACCTGTTCTCCATTACTTCCTCTGTACCACAAAAGTGACATTCATCCCAGAAGCACAAGCTGAATGTCATCGACAGACCCTCACAGCTCGCACCACGCTATCTCATGCTATAAAACAGAAACTTCTTCTTACTCCCAGGCTATATGCATAAAAGGGAAAAGGCACAACAAACTTATGACTCTCAAGCTCTCCCTTAAAAAAAACTTAACAGCATACTATTGTTGGGGGGGGCATATTAGGAACTAGGCAGCACCTCTACCACATATATTCTACCTAGCAACACAGCATTATTTTTTCTGGCACAGCAATACAGTAAATAAAAATTAAAATGCCAAACAAAAAATATTTTCGTCTTTTCTTAAAAAACAAAAATTGAATAACCACAATAAACCACTCCAGGGTGTGTGGTATGCTGGGATTTACCCACTTCTGGTGTGGATTTGGTTACTCAGTCTGCGGCCTTATGATGAAACCACACTAGGTGTGGGTAAATCCCAGCATAACCCACACGCTGTTGTGGTTTTTTGCTTAAATAGAGTAGAGCAGAGTAGAGAGAGAGATGTTTCTGCCAGATAAGGAGTAATCCAGGAGATAAATATATCTGTGGCTGCACTGTGAGGGTTTTTCACAGCTAAACTAACCAAGCTTACTTGCCCAACTGCTTAACATTTATAACTGCACTAATCTGAACAGTTATGCATGGCAAAAGAAGAGGAAGAAAAAAAACAGCTTGCTCTTTAACGATAAAGGTAGACAGTTGGTTTGTTGCAATTCCCGACTAGCGTTCCTGCAGATTGTCAAGCAATAATCGATGCTGTGCTGTTTTCAGGGGCAGTCAGTGTGGTTTGGTCAGACAAATACAGCATGCAGTGTATGAAAGCAACACACACATTTAAGTCCTCTGTCCAGGATCAACGAAAAATTAAAGGCACGGGATCCCACAGACAGTCTGTGTGGTGTTCTCCCCTTCACAAAAGTGGGAGCAAGGCAGAAGCAGGAAACTACAGACCTGTAAGTTTGACCTCAGTGGTAGGGAAAATGATGGAATCACTTCTGAAAGAAAGAATTGTTGAGTACCTAGAGGCCAGCGGGGCACAGGACTCAAAGCAGCATGGATTCACAGCAGGAAGGTCATGTCAGACGAATCTAATCGATTTCTTTGACTGGGTGACCAAAGTAATAGCCCAAGGAGGGGCTATGGATATGGCCTACCTAGACTTTAGCAAGGCATTTGACACAGTCCCACACAAAAGATTAATAATCAAGTTAGCCAGCCTGGGGTAGGTCCCGGGTGGTAGCCTAGATAGCAAACTGGCTGCAAAACAGGACACAGAAGGTAATAGTGAATGGAACACATTCCGAAGAAAGGGGGTCACTAGTGGAGTACCTCAGGGCTCAGTACTGGGTCCAGTCCTCTTTAACATCTTTATAGGTGACATTGCAGAGGGTCTGGAGGGAAAGGTATGCCTCTTTGCAGATGACACAAAGATCTGTAACAGAGTTGATACACAAGGGGGTAGAAAGGATGAGAAGGGACTTGGCAAGGTTGGAGGAATGGTCAGACATATGGCAACTTAGATTCAATGCAAAGAAGTGCAAAGTAATGCACCTGAAACAAAACCCAGGAGAAGAGTACACAATAGCAGGGGAGGTACTAACAACAACAAAATGGAAAGGGACCTAGGGTAGTCATATCAGATGATCTAAAGTTTGTAAGCAATGTGAGAAGTCAGTAAGGAGAGCCAGGGAGATACTGGGATGCATAGGAAGGTGCATCACAAGTAGAAAAAGGGAAGTGGTTATCCCTCTGTACAGACAGTTGGTGAGACCCTATCTGGAGTACTATGTGCAGTTTTGGAGACCTCATCTACGGAAGGACATAGACAGGATGGAAGCAGTCCAGAGGAGGGCAACTAAAATGGTGCAGGGTCTGCATCAGAAAACATATGAAGAGAGACTGAGAGAGCTTAATATGTATACCCTTGATGAAAGAAGGGACAGCAGGGACATGATAGAAACGTTCAAGTACCTTAAGGGAATCAACAAAGTCCAGGAGGGTAGCATCTTTCAGAAAAAGAGATGTGTAAGAACAAGGGGGCACAATTTAAAGATAGAGGGGGGACGGCTCAGGGGTAATGTCAGGACATTTTTTTTCACGGAGAGAATGGTGGATGCATGGAACTGCCTTCCTGGGGAGGTTGTTGGGTCTAAAACAGTGGGGGAATTCAAACATGCATGGGACAGACATAAGGCAATTGTAGTGGAGGGTGGCAGGAAGTAGGCTGTTGGTTAACTAGAATCTGCAGCTTATCCAGTAGGTAGGGAAATGGGCAGACTGGGTGGGCCAAGTGGTCCTTATCTGCCGTCAAAGTCTATGTTTCTGTGTTTCTCCACAGACTGTCAGTACTATGAGTCCGACCAAAGATTCACAGCTCGAGTAAGTTTTTAGTGCACCACTATGTGAGCAAATTGCTGTATAAGCAAATGGCTGTGACACATACTGTACTAAAGCAACCGCAGCTAAACAATTTTCAAGTGGAAGGAGCACTAGCAATATTCCCTTATTGGGCAATAGCCAAACTGGAATCAATGCTTGCAGGTCATTTAACTAGTATTCACTTTTATTATATCCAGTCGCTTGTGGTGTAAGACACGGACCAGAGACTGTTATTTTTTTTTCGTATTTCAGGTCCCATCTGACATTCATCAGGGAGATGCAGGTGCCAATGACCAAGGAGCCTCGGGAAGTGTCACATCTGGGGTATTTTGTATCATGTCGAACAAGAATGGAAAACACCTTCTGGTGATACTGGCTTGAACCACCACCACGTGGCACACAAAATTAACTGATCAGTAAGCCACAGTCAAATGTGTAACTTTTTTGGGGGATGGGGGGTGGAGTACTGAGACTATGCAGACTGGAGTACCCTACCATCCCAAATGCAGTGGCACAAATTTTAATTATACCAGAACAAAAAAAACAGTGACTGCAGGATGAACTCATACAATGAAAGAATAAATAAATAAATAAAATACCCCATAGTACAGTAATTGGAAGGCAACAGGTTGGCCATCATCACTTATGTTGTGGCATGCGGACAATTCCATGCACCCATATAAAATCAAAACATAGCTAAGCAGTTTCACAAATGCTAATCAAATGACAGCTTGCATGGAAAAAGACACACAACACAAATTCTAGTTACCAGTGGGCTAGACATGATGCGGTTTCCCACCCATTGCAGGAAAGACAGCCAGAGATGGTCAAAGATGCTCAGCAACAAAATGTGACTGGTTAGATTGAAGCCAGCTAATCACGCCTGCAGCATCAACACCAAAACAAAAGAACATCAATGAAGGAAGCTGGCAGGCAGAATTTCATTTTCATGAGCATGCCCCCTTCCCCAGGGTGTGTACAGAGTAGCGTGAGCACACAAGTCCAAGGTAGGTGCATGACTGGAGGAGAGGGTCCTGGAACAAATCACAAAAAATAACTTTTTTTGTAAAGTTTACTTGCTAAATCTTTTGGCCCTTGTTAAAAAAAACTTAATGATGAACTCAATGCCTCGCATGCATAGCAAAGGACAGAGGTAAGCACATTTCGATTTTTTTTCCTAAAGTGGCAATCTGGCCCCAGGCTCTCGCTGTCACTGGTCATGTTGCCCTACCTCTTTAAAGATCAATGGCAACGTGGTTTTGTGCTCTGTAATGAAAGTTAAAGATTTACTGACCTACATATCAAGATAGACCCTCTGGAGTGGCTAAAGTTGATGATTTGGTGAGATTTTACTAAATCAGGTAGTTTTCCACAGGTAAAGATTTCTATTGACAGGAACTGATGCTCTTCCTGAAATTCGCTCAGCCAAACCAGCGGTATGCACTGTTACGTCGTTTTGGACCTGCAGGAGATTTGACTTGCCCCGCTCCACTGAAGACATTCCTTTTCTGTGCAGTGGTAATAGACAGGCAGTGAGAGTCTTGCCAAAAAACATTACATTTCAAAGCAAATTATTATTTTTATTAGGGGTTCTGTCATGTATTCCTCAGACGAGTATGAGGAATCTGACAGCCTTCAGATTGTTTCATCAATAGAGCTGTATTCCTTTGAGCACCTAATGTCTACCAGTGGTGCCATGGCAGGTGCAGTGCAGGAAAGGGACAGCTCGGCATTGGACAGTGAATCTGTGGGTGCGAAGGACAAAGTTCCTGTAGACGAACGGTAATACTTATTATTTATCGTACTGTACATTTGTCTGTCAAATCCTGTGATGGTCTGTCATCAATATGTATTGATTCGGTTCATGTGGTGTGCATCTTTGTAACCATGTCTGAAATTGATGTGCCTTCATGCTGTCCCACTCCCACCCTGTGTGTTGGAACAGTTTGTTGATGGTGGACAGTGTGATGATCCATAGGATGAAGTCTCCATGTTATTTTGAAGGAATGCATGAACTAAAGAAGCACACTATCCCATCACAGAAACCACTGTGAGAATAGGTGTGTGAGTTGGTTGTTACTGTATTCCACTGTATGTACCCATTCCTATATCCATGCTAGCATCACTTGCACATGCAGTCCTGAATGCAGCTTGATAGCATAAAAATAAAGCGAATACTCTGAGGTATTAGAGTACAGAGATTTTGTTGGACTCTTTTCTGCACTGCAGCTGAACATTTGTGTACATTCATGCCCAAATATGCTGACTTGTCCTTATCCACTGTCAATGTCACACTGAAGTGCACACATGCAATCTGTTGTGTTTGACAGTTGACTAGGGTCAGACTTTCCACATGCAGTGAGGGCTATCATACCTTGGACCATATATTGACACCCTTGTGCTGTTTTTAAATACCAAATCCAGTACCAGTACCAAGCAACAACATTAGCGATCACGTACCTGTTTGTGAATGGTAACTGGCAATGTTTTGCAGAACCAGGCAGCCAACACCCTAGGAATGAATGTTCAACAGGCCGCCTGCATTGTGTCTGTCCACAACATAGCCAGGTCACTGTCATCAACGACAGGTAAATGTGTCACCTAAATGATAACTATTGTCTCTCTTTACTTTCATTGTTTGGGATAACTCCTTTTCATGTGTCCCCAATCATTTCAATGCAGTCAGGTCATAGCCTGCAAATATTTATTTCCCCCTTTGTTGAGCTCCATAGCTGGTAGAACAGAATGGACACTCCAGCACTGTGGTCAACTAACACCCCACTCGCCCAAATTACTCTGGGTGGATTTGTTTCTCCATCATTACATAACAATAAGTTGCACATCTTGCCTCTATTCCCCTCCTGTCCATTTCTTGTTCTATCTTCCTATACAACATAGCAGTACAGGAAACCATGTCACCTCTCTAGGCCACTGAGGTACTGGCTCCATCAGGTGGACTAAGTAACCCAAGATTCCCCCATCCACGCCTATAAAAATATTTGTTAGTGGTGATTTTAATATGTATCCTAGTTGAAATAGTTAAGTACTGATTGTTTGCTTACAAAAGGTATTACACATACATTCAGACATACACACACAGAAAAACTGGTATGGATTTCTTGAGAATAACAGAAGGAACAAACAACAATGAAAGTAAAGTGTGTAAAAAAAACTTTATTACTGCACTGCACACAGTGAGACATAAGGAGAGGAACACAGCAGTACACAGAACAATGCACACAGTGCTATATAAGTGATATTGTCTGCCCTATAAAGTACGTATATGGAGTTGATAATAATCAGTAAAGCCACAGCACTTCACAATGTAATGTAACATTTAAACCAGGAAAACAATTCTGGACAGCTTCTATCCTATCACAGTGAAGCAGAACAAGGTAACAAAGTACAAGAGGGTGGTATATTTCAGAAGAAGAGATGTGCAAGAACAAGGGGGACACAATCTGAAGATTTCTACAATTGGTACAATTGGTACAATTGGTAGAAGACTTGGTTTGCTGGCCAAGGCACCTAGCTTCACCTGAGCTCTTTCCTTCTAAGACTGCTTGAAAGGCAGAGTAGAGAAACTTACCCAGAGCAAGGGAGAAGGATTAAGACTTAGTTTGGCTAAGCAGATTTACTGTGTGGTGGTGTTTTGATTTTTTACTCACAGGGATTGCTACTGTTTGTGGCTAACATTTCATTGCTTTATTTTTTCTCTGATTCAAATTGTTGTTGCTGGTATACCTTCTTCTGCATTATTACAAGGTGTGCCTACAGGTGTGTGCTAACAGATTACTGCTGTAATCTTCTGATTCAAATTGTCTTTTGCAAGGTATATCTTCTGTTACTGCTTTATTTTCTCTGGAGCAAAGTGTTTCTTACAGGGTATATCTTCTCTGAAATTATTACAGGTGGTGCTTTACAGGTTTTACAGTTTTATCTAACATTAGGATAAGCTTTCAGGGTTACTGCATTTGTTGTTGACTGATTGTTTCTGCTCTTACCTCCTTGTTCTTTCGTCCGTGGTTCTTCTTTTTAGGCAGGGGAAGGGCCCAGCCACCCACCCCCATCCCCAACCACCCCACGCTACACTCCTTTTATAGGGTACCACAGTTGTGACATTTCCTGTGGCAGAGCAGGAAGGGGCGGATCAGTGGGGCCTCCACAAGGTGATCTCATTTACAGGGGCACTAGTAATTTAACTTGTTATAACAAGTTAAACAAAGCACAATTAAACCATTACTTGCATTTTTTCCTTTTTTTTCCTTCTAATTACTCTGACTAGGTTACAAACCCAGCAACTTATTTGGAATGGATTTCATTAACTGCAGGTACTGTGGAACAATTTTCAGAAGGACAGTCTTACAGGATTTAGGACTGTCCTACATGCTGAGCCTTTGAGATCTTCGGTCTCAGCTCGGGCAGCATGAGCAGAGATTGCCGCCTCAAATTTCATATTGAAGAGGAAATACATTATAAGAACCACCCGCCATTTCCCCAGCATCCAACAGAAAACCTCGACCGCAGAGGGTAGTTGGTCCAGGAGGTTGGCAGGTGGTTAGGAGGAGCAAATCAGGTGCCCCATCACTCTCTGCTCTCCAACACATTACCTCCAAAACCATATAAACGCTATAAACAGGTATCTGCCTCATCTCTGAAATCAAATAAAGAGGCAGAAGACACTGCAGAGCAGGACACTGCGTGCACAGGAGCTAGCACAACAATACTCACCCAAATCAGGAACCAAAACTAAACAAGCACAAAGGAAATCCAAAAACTTCGATCATAGGAGACTCCATGATTCGGGGAGTTGATACCCATCTCCAGCCAGGGTGATGGTCAGATGTCTCCCAGGTACATCAGCATGGAGAGACACTGATCGCATTACAAAATTGTTCACAAAGCAGGAGAAAACATTGATGTCCTAGTACACATAGGGACTAATGATCTGCCAGCCGGTCAGTTGTGGAGACCAAGGAACACCTGACTAAGCTGGGTGACAAACTATCATCTATTTCGGCTCTGCATCTCCTTCTCTGAGATCCTGCCAGTCTGGGAGAAGGGAGCAGATGGACGGAAGGTCAGAGAAGGGGAGATAGGGGAGCTAAACACGTGGCTCAAGGACTGGTGCCAGGAAAAGGACACAGATTTGTAGGAACTGGCAACAGTTCTGGGAGCGAAAGTTCTTTAAATTTGATGGACTGCATCTGACTAAAGAGGAGTCAGTGCATTGGGGCAGAAGTTTGACGTCTTTGCAGAATATTTAAACTAGCAAATGGGGAGGGGTGCAGCACCCCATGTCGAATGGGAAGAACTCCCTCCCCTCAGCTAGTGGTCAAACAGGAATTCAGCGTGTTTGCCATTCAATTGCATCACCAGGTAAGAAAAAAGGTTTGTCTCCCCATACGATGCACAGGGGTAATGCCAAACTTCACCCAACAACTAACACACCAAAATCTGGCCAATGGAAAATCATGTACACAAATGCTCACAGCCTGGGAAATAAGATCCCAGACCTGCAGGCAATAATGTCAGAGGCTAAACTGGACATAGTAGCAATTAGTGAGACGTGGTTTACCAGTAACCACACTTGGGAGACTTCAGTACCTGGCTATGTATTGTTCAGAAGAGACCGAGGTGCAAAAAGGGGGGGAGGAGTGGCCCTGTATGTCAATGAAAATATCAAAGCTACAGAAATTCAGAATACACATAAGGAGCCAGAAGAACTGTGGGTCACCCTGGAAACAGGAAATGGGACAGCCATAAGAACTGGGGTTGTCTACAGGCCCCAGACCAGAGGAGGACATAGACACATTACTGTTAGAAGATATACAAAACATGACAGCTAAAGGGAGGTTCTGATAATGGGAGACTTCAACATGCCAGATATAGATTGGTCAATACCAGCAGGAACATCTGCCAGAACTAGACTCATAGTGGATTCCCTGCAGGGGAGGGCCTCAAACAACTGGTACAGCAACCCACAAGAGACAGGGCTATCCTAGATCTAGCACTGACTAACAAAGAAGGGATCACAGATCTCCAGGTAGAAGGTCACCTGGGGCCAGTGACCATCACATGGTATGGTTCAATTTGGCTACTACATCTAAATCATCCTATTCCAAGGCAAAAATATGGGACTTCAGAGGAGCTGACTTTGATAAGATGGCCAACAGAGTTAAGCTAGCCCTGGCAAAAGAAACACAGGTGGGGAGGTACAGGCAAAGTGGGCAAGCATTAAGGATACAATACTTGAAGCAACATCCCATTGTGTTAGACAGAAAAGGAAGTGCAAAAGAAGAAGGAAACCACTTTGGTTCTCAAATACAGTAGCAGAAAAGGTCAGAGCCAAAAGGCTGGCCTTCAGGAAATATAAGGGAACACAGCGGGATGAAGATAGGGAGGCATACCAAACTGCCCTAAGGGAAGCAGGTAAGGCAGTAAGGCAGGCAAAGTCCCAAACTGAGGAAACACTAGCACGAACAGTAAAAGAAGGTGACAAGACTTTCTATAGATACATTAGTGAAAGGAGAAAGTCCAGAGGGGGTATTGCTAAGCTTAATGGAGAAAAGGGAGCATGTGAGGAGGAGGACCCTGTAAAGGCATTTATCCTAAATAGATACTTTTGCTCAGTATTTACTGAAGAGAAGGTAGGGCAGGGCCCACAGCTCAGCATCATGGACACAGGGGGAGGAGGTGAGCACTACTCCCTTCACAAAAGAAAGGGTCCTACAAGAGCTTGCTAAGCTCAGGGTGGATAAGGCAATGGGACCTGATGGCATACATCCCAGGGTACTTAAGGAGCTAAAGGAGGAACTAGCAGAGCCATTAGCAGAATTGTTTAGTGAGTCTCTGAGCACAGGAGAGGTCCCAGAAGACTGGAGAAGGGCTCATGTGATCCCGCCCACAAGAGTGGTACAGGGAGGAGGCGGGGAACTACAGACCAGTCAGTCTTACCTCAGTAGTGGGCAAGATTATGGAGGCACTCCTTAAGGAAAGGATAGTGCAACACCTGGAATCCATAGGGCACAGGATCCAAGACAGCATGGGTTTACAAAGGAAGGTCCTGTCAAACTAATCTCATAGATTTCTTTGACTGGGTAACCAGAGTGGTGGACCAAGGGGAGCAGTTGATGTCAGCCACTCGACTTCAGCAAAGCTTTGACACTGTTCCACATAGAAGATTGATAATAAGCTAGTAGGCCTGGGTGGGTCAAGTTGGTCAACTGGGTGGCAAACTGGTTGACTGGCAGAAAACAGAGAGTGGTGGTAAATGGTATACAGTCAGAAGAGATGCAAGTCACAAGTGGGTACCTCAGGGATCAGTCCTGGGGCCAGTCCTATTCAACATCTTCATTAGTGACCTCGCAGATGGACTAGAGGGTAAGGCTTGTCTGTTTGCAGATGACACCAAGATCTGCAACAGAGTAGATGATCCAGATGGGGTGGGCAGAATGAGAAAGAGATCTGGATAAACTAGCAAAATGGTCAGAAGAGTGGCAACTGGGATTTAATGCAAAGAAGTGCAAAATCATGCACATAGGGAAGAGAAACCCTGAAGCCACTTATAGGCTGGGAGGGAGTTGCTAACAGTCACAAGGAAGAAAGAGACTTGGGCATCATCATCCTGATGACCTAAAATCATCCAAGCAGACCTCTAAGCAGTAGGTAAGGCTAGGGGTGTTAGGGTGTATTAGTAGGGGTATCACAAGTCGTAAGAGGGAGGTAATAATCCTCTGTACAAGACATTGGTTGAGCCCCATCTGGAGTACTGCGTGCAGTATTGGAGGCCACACCTTCACAAGGACATTAATCCAAATTGAGGCAGTCCAGAGAAGGGCAACCAAAATGGTGCAGGGACTGCATCAGAAGACATATGAGGACAGATTAACGGAGCTCAATATGTATACCCTTGAGCAAAGGAGGAGAGAGGTGATATGATCGAGACATTTAAACACCTTAGGGGCATAAACAAGGTGAAAGAGTCTAACATGTTTAAATATAAGAAAAATAGCAGGACAAGAGGACACAGCATGAGATTAGAGGGAGGCCGATTAAGGGGGAATATGAGGAAATTCTTTTTTCACAGAAAGGGTGGTAGATGCATGGAATAGCTTACCACAAGAAGTGGTGGCTATGAATACAGTGCAGGGCTTCAAACAGGCATGGGATAGGCATAAGGGAGCAATACAAATGACTATGAATAGATAGGTCACTGACAGAGCAAAGGCCGATGGCACATTTATAAGGTAGAAAAAGAAATGGGCAGACTGGATGGGCCTTGCGGTCCTTATCTGCCGTCAACTTCTATGTTTCTATGTTTCTATGTTTCTATGTAAGATAGAAGGGGGATGGCTCAGAGGTAATGTTAGAAAGCATTTTTTCACAGAGAGGGTTGTGGATGCATGGAACAGCCTTCCTGAGGAGGTTGCGGAGACAGGAACAGTGGGAGAATTCAAAAATGCATGGGACAGGCAAAAGGCAATTCTAGTGGGGGGGTAGAAGGAAGTAAGCTGTTGATTAACTAGAATCTGCAGCTTATCCATCAGGTAGGGAAATGGGCAGACTAGGTGGGCCAAGCAGTCCTTATCTGCCATCAAATTCTATGTTTCTATGTTAAGGGTACTGTCACTTTAATTGCTCTCACTAAACAAACTTGAAGCAAGACTACTTCTTGTGATTCAGAGTGCCAACTTTTTAGAATCCACTGTCATTGAAATATGAAATTGTGAAACGGTGTCCTCACAGTCAAGGTGACAACAGTAAATATGTAGCACAATACACCTGTAATACACACAGTACAGGCACCAAAAAACAAACACATTCAAGTCTCGCTCCAAAAAAGGAATAATAAAAAGCAACATCTCTGTGCTTATTCTGTGGTAAAAGGTTGCAACCACTAATAAGTGAAAGTACTGAAAAACCATTCAGTGATTATGACAGCATTATCAGCATTGAAAGTACAGAACCTGTCATTCCACTCATGAAACGCAAGGAGGAACTGCTTAGCACAATCGGAAAATAAAAGTCATATTTTGCTTTTTTACATAGGATGCAGGGTTTCAAAAGGATGTACACAGAATGCATAAAGTAACACTGTGTTATGAGGAAACAGTGATAAGCTTAGAAACTCAGAAACAGTCCTGTCACAGTTCTCTCCTTCTGACGTACTGCCGCAAATTGGAAACTGTGCCTTTTCACACACACAGAGTACCACTGTTCACTTTATGTCAATGGAACGGAAAATACAAAACTTATATATTAACAGATAATTATTGCACACTGAACGCCATGCTACAACACAAATTACCACTCTTAGAGTAAAAAATACTGTGCACAACAACAGAGGGCAGTCATACACAAGACCGCACACAATAACTGGAAAATTACAGCTGGCAGACAGTTAATCAGAGAGAAACAATGGAGAGAAATGGAAAGAAAAAGCAAGTAGGACAAAAACAGGGACAATAATATTTGTCTCTCTTGAAGAAGTAAATTCTGGTCAGTGGGTACACTGCAATATAAACTGCAGAGTACTGCCAACCCAGATCAGGCGTGAAGCTCTCCAAAGCAGGAAAATTAGCTGTTTTCATTGACAGCTCTAAAACTGTGTCACAGTAACACAGTGCATCCACAGTACTGAATGAGAGAGTTTGCAGTTTACAGTACAAAACAGTGCTAACAACTAAAGGTCAAATCTCTAAAAATAGGTATCATATCAGATAAAAAATTACTGTAGAAACATTACACACCACACACAAGGTGTAGAATGCGTTCATTTTGAATAACATAACACACTGCCCTTGATCTTTAACTACAGTAATCAGCCAGGCTGATTGGAACAGCTGTTTGCTGCGCGCGGTGTCCTGCAGATGAAAAGAAAATGACACCTCATGATTGATGCAGCATTTTTTTTTTTCAAGTGCAGACCGCTTCAGGCAAAACAGCATCACGATCAGCCTGACTGATGATTGGTGTGATACTGTCGAGTCCCTTGCAGAGCACTCTGCATGGGACAGACAGTGTCACACCCCTCAAAAGTCACTCATAGCAAAAAGTTTGCCGTGCATGCGCGAACTTAAAAATAAATAAAATTAGCATGAGGGGGTTAGGACTGGGGGAGGAGAGACAACAAGTAAGGAACAGGGGTCTGGTAGATTTATTGATGAAGAAAGGGGGTGGAAAAAGAGAAGCACTGAAAAATACTAGAGAGGAGGGCCATAAATTCAAGCATACCACTTGTCCTTGTGTTGTTAGACAACTCTGCTTACCTTTCATGAACCAAAACCAATAAAGAAATGAATACCTCCCCATTGTTTGTTGGGTCAAAGAAATAAAAAAAAGATAAACCGTACCTGTTTTAATATTTCAGACTGCAATGATGCCTGACTTTGTTATATCGTCCTACTAATGTGCACAGTATGTATGTCTTATGATGCTTTTTAGGAAATGGTGATATGGTGGCATTCGTCTTCTAGGTAACAATGAAGTTGATGATTTCACCCATCCTAAAGAGGCTAGCAGGAACCAATTGCTCTTGTTGACAAGGATACTGCTGAACTGTCTAGCGATGGTAATGTCTTAAAGAGATTTTAGAGATTAGAAACCAGACACGAGTTGTTTAACAGAATGATCCCTTCTCACTAAATTGATTTGGAACATTGATTGATTGCATCATGCCTCTGCAAGCTGTACTGGAGCACTGTTTGCAGCCAAGAATACGCAATCTGCATTAGGGTGAATGTGAGAACCAGCTATGATTTAAAGACCAAGTCTGTGAACATCATTCTGTTGACTTACTAATGTTTCAGAAAGCAATCTCCAGCATTTCTTCATACACGACAGGAAACAATTTATTTTCTTTCTGGCAAACCAGAGAATCCAGTGTTTTCTTTACAGTTCAACAGGATCCTCCTTGTTAACAGAAACAATCTGTTTTACTAAACTCATTACTTGTTGACATACATTAGGGCTGGTAAGGCTGTGACATCATTACAGTGCCCTTCCTGTTCACAAAATGAATGCTGCCCCCACATCACAATGTTTTTTTTTTCTTTTGTTCTCAATTAATTTATTAAATCTAACTTAGTGATGCAATATCTGGATCATTAATGTTGTATCCGAAATTTGTGTAAGCCTTGGAACCTGCCCAGTGTTCCTGCACTTAGATATCAGTATACTCATTGATTTTTATTGTATTGCTGTATGAATGTGTTATGTGAGGAATAAGAAAAAGAAACAGCATTTATATAGTGATTTTCATACACATATCCCAACGCACTTTACAGGTAATCCTAGACTGGTAGTGAAGTGACTGAATGTGTAGTGGCAGCCATATCGCACATCAACACCCACACACAGCCTTGGACAATTGTATGAACCGGTTTATGGGAAGGCGAATACTAGCTAGGACACTGGGGAAATTCCCCAACTGTGCTGTAGGTGGAACTCTTGGCCATAATGTTGCAAGATGGCCAACTCCCAAGATGGCGGAGGAGGAGGAGGTGGAGGTGCTACTCCTGCTACCTATTCTGGAACTTCAGCAAAGGCTAATGTTAGAACTTCAGTTATGCATCCTAATGTTTCTCATAAGACTGCAAAAGGCTCTTTATAACTTAATACTGAATGGGATTTACCTCCTGAAAATAGTTTGCCATCTGATTCTCAAGCAACTAAGGAACCACAGGTGTGTACTGCTCAGAATGATCTTTCAGAACTGCAGCTCAAACAGGTATTCCAACAGCATAAGGACTTTTTGCTAAAACTCATACAAGATGAAGCAAACTCACAGGATTCTAACAACAGAAGCTGATTATTCTGCAAATAACATTGAAAACCAGACAGTTAATAAAAACAGCAATGTTTCTACACCCTTACCGATGTCTCAGCGGCATTTGTGACCTAGTGCTAGAACGTTTGTATAATCCGATGGTTCTTGGTCACCCAACACCGCCTTGAAAGCTGTAGGTTGGCAGAAAACCCTGGATGGTTCCGAATGGATTTCTCCTAGACCGGTTGCAGCAGTGGACATCATTTCAGCCACTAAAGGTACTTTTTCTCCTCATTTTCAGACTACACCCCAAGGTTCTACTACATCTACAGAACCCTTGAATGCTCTGAATCAACAGCAAATCATAGACTTGGATACTGGCTGGCTACCTGGAACCTCCAATCCACCTATGGGCCCCATCGAGTCGTCCTCTGCAGGGAATAATGTGTTAAACATCGATGTTGAGGACAGAAATAACCCAAATTTTAAGATGAGTGATCTGTTTAAATCTGTATTAGAGTCAGCTCAGCAGTGAAACACTGTTCGCCTTAAGATTTTAGGAGATGTAGCTTCAGCCCCTTCACACAGGACAGTCCTGCATAACATGCTGAAAGACTCCTTGGGGATTAGCCCTATGGAGCTTTTCAATTTCATCCATGTCAAAGGTGAATTAATCTATGATATAAGTTTCAAGAATGTCAGCACACTAGAAAGAGTCTGGGTACAGTATGAACTGATAAAATCTTCCCCATTATGGACTTCATTTTTATTAATTCCCCTCACTAAGCCTCTCATTAAGTTCATTACTTTACTGTTTAGAAGTGAGGGAGTTAATATAAATGATATCCAATACTGGTTGAAACAAAGGTGCGAGCTGCTAGACACTCCATGCCCCATACTAGATAAAGACCTAGTCTGGACAAGAGGGTGAGAAATTAAAGTACAGCTGAAACAGAATGAACAAGGCATTTTACACCTTCTGGGTAGCTTTCACATAGGATGAGACAGGGGCTTATGTTTTTACCCCATACAACCCATAAGTGCGGCTCTCGCACACACCTAAGTTATACCTGTGACCAGCCTAGATGTACACTCTGTCTTACTTACAGGCACGGTAGCGTAGGTTGCCCTAATCCACGGGTGTGCAATCTGTGCGATGAACATAGTCACATTTATCCTCAATGTCCCTGGGCAGAACACAATAGAGTGGATCGTGTTCCCCAGGATCATACTAAGATTTTTATTAAATCACAGGCACAAGCCCTCGCTAGATTAGAGGAGGTTTCTCTTGTCCCAGTCCCACTTGATCCCAACACAGCTGCTGCAGACATACCAGACATAGTCACTTTGGAGACTTTAGCGTCTCACTCTTCAGCAGATAATGCTCCTCCAGAGTCAGCAGGCTGTCCAGGTACCCCCTAGGCTCAAGAAGTAGCCTCTTAAGCTGGCCTGCCGGCACAGGGTAAGGCTACCCTTGTGGCGCCAGTGCCTGGGTTGGGAGCGGACTCAGGTGGCTGGAGGGACAGCTGGGGGGGAGGATCGAGCACCCAGAGGCTGCTCTCCTCCTCTGGGTGGGGTGGGATGTTGGTCCTGCTGCGATACTACCACCAGGGTGACCACGGGTGGAGGTGCAGCTAAAAAGACAGCATGTAGTAGGGAGGGAGGACATCTGACAGGAGTCAGAGCATCGGCATGTTGCGACGTGCATTGCTCCTAAGCTCTTCATGCATGTGGACATCCTGTGGGCTGGGCAAAACAGGAAAAAAGACCCCATGGTGCTCCCTGTAGACGGAGCTTCAGGCTCCAACAGATCCCTGATGAAACACAGATGCTCGGGGCGGAGGAAGGGAAGCCCCACCTCATACCCACCTGGGGGTTAAACCAAGGCAGCATGAAGGGATGACTGCACCTGAAACTGGCAGATGAGCAGGGATGTATAAAGGCCATAAGAGACTCCTGAAGGTAAGGAAGCACCGTGGAGAGAGAAGGGGGCATAAAAAATAGAATATAAAAAAAAAAAAAGTAGCCTCTTGTGCATTAATGACAGAAACAGAATAGCATCCCCCCCCCACTAGGGCCGAAAGTCCATTTATCTCAGTTCAAGCACCCAAACGAGGGAAAGGGAAAAGAAAGGCAGATTCTCACACCCCTACTAAAACTATACTAACCAGGAATAAATTCCAGGCACTGGTTAAGAGAAGACAGTGGGGGGACATGGAAGGAGAAGACACTGACTCAGACTCCTCTGCGGCTTCTTCATCTAAAATGGATATTTCGAGGGCGGGGTGCTGTGGAGCAGCAACATGGAGGCAGCTCTCTAGACCAACTCAGTATACCATTTTCTTCAAAGGCCACCAAGCGCTAATTTCATCTAAAGAAACGACGATCTGACTATAGCCAAAGTCGTCTGAAATACTTAAGACCACTATGGGGCCAAAAAAAGATGGCAAGCATGGAGCGCGTAGCCTGGATGTCTTCCTTTCCCCAGCCAGCACGTCTACAGGTCCAGGGCCAACATCATCCAGCAGCCTTGCCACGCCAGACCTTCCAGTGTCACAGATTATGGCAATCCTGACCAAAATCCAGGCAAATGGGGAAGAAACAAATAAGAGATTGGCCACAATGGAAGCAAAACTTTCAGAGAGTGATACTGCTGTTAAAGAACACTCGCAGGCAATCACTGACATCCGTGCGAATTCTACCCAACAGGAGGAATGTAACACCTGCTTTGCAAAGGATATGAATTTTCTCAGGGGGAAAATCAAGACGTTGGAAAACTCGCAGCGCCAAGCAAATGTACAGGTAGTGGGCTCCGCCTCGACTAGCAGAACATATGGACCTCACGTCTAATATGACGAAATTGATCTTTACAGACCTAAATCTTCTATCCCAGGATTCAGGGGTCACAATACAAAAATATTTGCTATCCCACAGTGACCTCGTAGAGGGAACACGAACCAAAGGCCCTTGATGGTAATCGCCATGCTGTCCTCTCCTGAAGCCAGGATCCTGATCTTACAAGCCGCACGGACCCGCGGGGACATCGTTTGGGAGAACAGCCACTTGGCTTTCTTTCCAGATTTATCAGTCCAGACACAAAGCCGAAAAAAGAACTCCAAAAAATGAAAAAGGAAATGCTGAGCAATGGTATCCAAGTGCAACTTACATTTCCTACAAGGCTGCAAATCTGACATGAAGCTAAAACATACATTTTTGTAGATCCTAAGCAAGCAGCGGACTTTGCAGATAAGTTGCTGGCGAAATTGCACCCTGTAGAAGACGTCTCCTCTGAAGATGAAGCAGGTTGAACTGACTCTGTTTCTGTTGGGACACTTATTTCCTGATAATAATTTGGTTTACTCTGTAGCGAGGTGGCTGGGGTTCCAAATTATAGATGGGACACAGTAAAATTCTTTCTTTAGGGCTGGTCTGGTGAGTTTTCAATGAAAAGTTGTATTCTCCTGTAACGGCCCTCACCCCTGCCTTTTTGCAAAACGACAGGTGGCATGCTGTTGAAGCTGACCTGGTGGGGACTGGGTTCGGGGAGGACTAGGTACTTGACACAGGGGCCCTAGGTTTGGCTACTCTGCACGGGGCACCCAAGTAAATCAGAACACAGGAAGCAATAACTGTAATGTCCAAAACCAAGAATGGGATTCTAAAGTGTGGCTTTTATTCACATCCAAACTGAACAAACAGAGCATAGACGGACCCCCACGGGGCTACATTCCTGGTAATGCAGATTAGAGACACAGAACGCTTCTTCACTATTCAAGCCCTCAGGCTCTGAACCCTGAGCACACAGCCCAGACTTGCACGAGCTTTGGTTTTAGTGCCCAGCATAACACTACTTGGGTTTTCCCATGGCCCGGCTCCCCTGCCAGCCACTTGACTGTGGTCCATATGGCAGTGAACCAGTTTTTCTGTTGGTGGCTCTCCAAACCACCTTAGAGCCTTCGACTCCTTAAGGGAAATTTTCCTTCCAATCTCATGTCTGGGTACTTCCCTCATCACTGGCTAAGTGCATGAGGCAAAGTAGAAATCCACAGAGCAAATCCGTAGAGGTGGATCTGGTTACTAAAGATGGGGGGGTCTCCCACCTCCAGCTCCCACAATCCATACCCAGCCATTTCTCTGGACATTAAACAACTCTTTGAAAGCTTGGCAATGTAGATTACAGGGTAGATGTATATCACATCTCCTCTACATGTCTTGACTTTCCTTTTGTGCTGGACTTGAACATACTTTTACTTTTGGCTAAACCTATTATTCTAGGCCTCCCACTATTTCAGTAGTCCAATCCCCACTTTAACACAGTTCAGGATGAAACAAGGGCCCTTTAGAAAGAGCAGAACTCACCCTTAGGTTGCAGGTGGCCCACAGGCGAATCTTGAAATCTTCTTGTACCCCACACACTAGGGCAAAATAAGGCAGCTTCTTCTCTAGCAGTAGCCAGGGGGTTGCCCCTGGAATAGCAGGCAAACCTTCCACCCCCATCCCCTCAGGGATGGGGCACAGAGACACGAATCAGCAGTCTCCACCACTTTAAAGAACAGCTTACTGTGTCCCTCTTTAGGCGGAAATGCACACCTTTCCCTAAAAGTAGCTCTATTTCAGAGCTGAGGCTCCAAGAGCCTGTGCACAGACAGCTGTGCCCCTCTCTTCTTCACTGCTCACACAACTCTCCCTTCAAAAACTACCAACATTCTAATCTAACTCCCATCTGCAGATTCCAATGTGGCTCATGCAGCTGCGATAGTTCTATGGTGATATCATCCCTCACTCTCAGCTGAGACTGAGAACAGAGTGAGACAGTGTGAAATCCATTTAACTGGAGTTTCACAAGCTGTCTTCCCTGCCTACCACTAGGTCTTACTGGGATTCCAGTAACCCCAGCTAACAGGGGGGTTATACTCGCCCTTGACCAGGAAAATGACTGTCCGCAGTCATTGTTTACCTGGCTTGAGCCATCTCACCCTATGTGCTACCTGCGGAGGGGGGGTGATGAGGCCCCCTCCTACCATGTGCGAGCACAGGCAGGCAACACTAAGGGTGTAGAGGCCTTTAGCTGACATTTCAGCCTCTACTCTACCCACTTACCATGGGTGTCTAGTGGCTCTGGTAGAACTGTCCAGAGCATAGCCCTAATAGATCAGCACTGCAGTCCCTAGGGCTCTTCAGGACCACAGTCTGTCTATCCCCCCTAGCCCTCTAGGGAAAATCTGTCTACCTCTAACTTAACACCCAAAAACAAAAACAACCCAGGGACCTCCCCAACCTTGGGCAGCCTGCAACCACACACCAAGAAACTAATACCATACCATTACATTACATTACTGCCTCCCTACCCCCACAACTACACCTGTGGAAGGAAAGGGTTAATACAGTAACAACAACAATAACAACCACAGTGCTTTAAATTACTACACATTAAAGTACTAGTGAGGAACTCCGATGAGCCCCTCCTCCTCCTCTTCTTGTCTTCTCTTCTATCTTCTTCAGGAACACCTGCAAGAAAAAGAAAGACAACACACACTCCTAATCTGCATACACAGTCTATCTAAACCCCTACCATCAAAACACTGGAGAATACCAAAAAGAATTTTTTTAGAAAAGGTAGAAAAACAGTATATACACTAGAAAACAGTAGAAAAACAATGACATTATTTACAATACACATTTGGGGGATGGAGTGCCCTAAAAGTCCCATCTAGTGACCACAGTGCCCGAAAGCTAGTCCATTAAAGAGTCTCTCCTGGGCCGGAGCCCGGTGAAGCACAGCCCTAGCAGGCCAAGTCCCGAAGGGGAGAGTCTTTGAGGACAGTTCACACATTCTGGAGTCTGCTAGTGTAGGGTGTGTACTGCAATGTCATAAGGATAGAAAAGTTCAGACTTACCGGCCCCTTGTAGAAAGATTAAGATACACCAACCTGCTCCTCAGCCGAAGACTCTCCCTGGCAGCATTTCTTCTTATACAGCTTGGTGGACATCTTCCAGGAACTACAGGAGGGCACATCTGGGAACTGCTGGGCTGATGTCAGCTATGGAGATGGAACCTTAGAACAGGAACAAAAAGGAAAACAGCTGGTCTGACGTCATACGATTACCAGGCGATGGATCAGGATACAGCTGGGCTGGTGTCCTCTCTGGATCTGAAGTCATCTGGTGGGCCAGTCGATGGATTCTGGAAAGGCCAGTACACTGTAGAACTGATGAATGTGGGGCACCTGAGTCCTGGATGTCCATACTGGCAGATCAACAAAGGCACTGCAAAGGCTGGTGTGGCAGTATTGACTACCACTGCTCGGCTTTCCATCTGGCAGGCACGGGCACATTTGCTGGGAGGTCCTTGCATTGAGGCCAATAGTACCAGGGGTCAGGAGCTTGAATTATTACCCCATCTGGGCACACATAATTTACACTGTAGAAGGTTTCACGTCCCTCTCCATCCACTATTCGCACAGTGTCCATAAACAGTGTCCTGCCTCTCTTAGACTGGGTATATTTCTCATGAAACAGTCTGTTCTTGACATGCTTGTTTGCACCAGGATGCACACATTTCATTGCTTCGGACCAGATCCAGGATTTCCTGCTGTTCTCAGTCTCCACCCAGACTTTCCGAGGAAAGGTAGGATAGGACATTCCATAGATTTCATTCGCCTTCGTACGAATCAGTCTCTCCTCTTTACTTTACTGGCTTTGGTCAACCTGAGACCACTGCCCTGGCTTGGTGTGTATTATGATAGAAGTTATAGATATTGGTGAGAGTAACACTGACCTACAGTTTAATCTGGTTAAATTTACTTCTACATAATGTTTAGGAAGCAGAATCTCTAAGCCTTTTATGTAATACATATATGTACAGTATATGTAATTGGATTTTGAGAGAGGCACGGAGGTCTGCGTACCTCATATTCTGTATTATTACAGTTGTAACCCCTCACCCCTGCCTTTATAGCAAAACGACAGGTGGCATGCTGTTGAAGCTGACAGCAGTACCTGGCGGGGACCTGGGTTCGGGGAGGATGAGGTTACTCGGCACAGGGGAGCCTAGGTTTGGCTACTCAAAACAGGGGCACCCAAGTAAATCCGAACACAGGAAGCAATAACTGTAATGTAGAGAACCAGGAATGGGATTCTTCAGTGTGGCTTTTATTCACAACCTAGCTGAACAAACAAAGCATAGGCGGACCCCCATGGGGCTACATTTCCTGGCAATGCAGATTAGAGACAACAGAACACTTTATCACTATTTCCAGCCCTCAGGCTCTAAACCCACCAGGCACACAGCCCGGACTTGCACACAGCTTTGGGTACACAGCCTGACTTGTACACTCTTGGGTTTTCTCCACTGGCCCGGCTCCCCTGCCAGCCACTTGATCCACAGTCCATTTGAGGAACGAACCAATTATCCTGTTGTGGCTCTCCAAACTACACTAGAGTCTTCAACTCCTAGAGAGAGAATTTTCCTTACAATCCCACGTCTGGGTACTTCCCCCATCACTGGCCAAGTTCCTGAGGCAAAGAAGAAATCCACAGAAGAAATCCATAGAGGTGAACATGGTCACTAAAGATGGGGGCCACCACCTCCAGCTCCCACAGCCCATACCTGGCCATTCTCTGGACACTGAACAATTCCTTTTCTGAACTTTCAAATGTAGATTAAGGGTAGACGTCTGTCACATCACCTCTACATATTATTTGCATCCCAACAAACTCTGGAACTTGAAACTACTTTTACTTTGCTTAGCCCATTACTCTAGGCTTCCCAATATTTAGTAGTTCAAACCCCACATTGTCACACAAGTCCCAGGGTGAAAAACATAGGCCCTTTTAGCAAGAGCAGACACTCACCCTCACATTGCAGGTGCCCCACAGGCGACTCACAAATCTTCTTTTCTCCCAAATAAATACTGGAACATACAGGCAGCTTTTCCTCCACAAGCAGGACTAGGGGGTTGCCCCAGGAATCTGCAGGGAAACCTTTTCATCCCCCCTTCCCGGAGGGAGGGGGCACTGAGACCCAAAAACAGCAGTCTCCACCACTTCATTAATCTTCTGTGTCTCTCTTTAAGGTGGAGACACACACCCTATTTACTTAAAAGTAGCCCTCTGTCAGGGCTGAGACTCCTAGAGACTTCACTGAGCTACTTTAACAGCAAGCTCTTTACTTCTCACACACTCACTGAAGAATAACTGAAGTCTCTCACTTCAAAACTCCCAACGTTCTATCTAACTCCCTTTGCTGTAGATTCCAATGTGGCTCATGCAGCTGCAAAAGTTCTATTGGTGATGTCATCCCTCAGTCTCAGCTGAGACTGAGAACAGAGTGAGACAGTGTAAAACCCTTTTAACTGGAGTTTCACAAGCTGCCTTCCCTGCCTACCACTAGGTCTTACTGGGATTCTAGTAACCCCAGGTAACAAGGGGGTTACACAGTAATCTCTGTAAACCTATAAAATCAATAAATACAAAGTTCAACAAAAAAAAAGGAAATGTCATCAGAACCTAGCAAAGGAGATAAGATCATGAGACAATTCCAAGACCCCCAATATCCTAATGGTTAGATACTGTAGGTAAACCTCTGTTTGTCTATGAAGTACTAAATATCTGTACCAACTATTGCTCTGCTAATCCTGTAACTTTAAAATTGTAACCAAGATATGACAGCATGTATTACCAATTGTTGTAACCCACAATGATGTAACTAATTGTTGTACTGCATTTGTCCTCTTTGTGACAAGGTACCTTCGAAAATGAGACTCTGGATCAAAGGTTTGTAAACTGTACAAATAAATAAAATAAATAAATAAATAATGTCCTTGCTGGGAATTAGTACAGCCATTTTTCCCATTTTTTCTCATCACAGGATGTCTAACCCTCTACAGCTATGATGCTGCACATTGAATGTGTGTAGCATCAAAACATTTAGGAAACAACTAATCACCCTAGGCTTCCTACAGTTACTGAAACACGATTTTTAATTTTTTACAAAACACAAGGATGAAAACCAGGCATGAACTAGTTCAAGTCAAGGGTAAATGGGTGTCTGGTCAATCCTTTTGATCTAGCAGGGAGGACACTGGTAAAGGGGTGGGAATTCTTTTTTTGGGGTTTAAATTAAAAATTTCTAAAGTACTTGATATATCCCCAGGGAGAGCACTGTTGGTTGATGGCACGCATGGGTCCTTAAAATTCAGGCTAATTAACGTTTACACTCCTCAAAGCATAGCTGCAAGATCATCATTATTTCTTCAGATAAAACCCTACTTATTCACTACTCGCTATATTTATTTTGGTGGGGACTTTAACTGTGGGCTTACCCCTGCAGATATGGGGAGCAATGCCCGCAAAACCTTTGAGGATACTACAACCTTAATGAAATTAATTCAGACCGCCCAGCTAGTAGACGGGTATCGAGCTACACACCCAAGTGGTGGCAAGATGTATCACAGGGGAGTATTTGCCACCTGTATAGAGTACATATTAGTTTCAAAAAATATAAAAGTTTGCCAAGCCTCTGCCATACCATGCAAAAATCTGATCATCTGGCCATTCCATTAATATGTTTCTCTGCGGGTGGACCTTTTCCTTACATTCCTGCATCTAGATGGAAGTTAAACAATTCTCTGCTCCTAGACACCATAATTTCTGAGAAATGTTTGCACTTATTACAGGCCAGAGTCTCCATCATAGATGCTTACCATTCTCCCATAGCCTGGTGGGATGACACTAAACGTGAACTTCAGGTCTTTTTTCAAGGATGGCAAATCCTAGATCACTGTCAACCTATTTTAAATACACTCTTCTACATCAGCCCCTGTTAAATTTAATATAGCTGATGCATGAAACAAGGGTAAACTATACCCAGCAAATAGAGAAACTAAAATCTGAGATGGCATCAGTTCGGTATAATAGGGCTTTCTCTTTGAAATTAGAGGCCCAGTATGGAACACAAATTACCAAATCATCTTTAGACGTTTATGAAAGCAGTTTCAATAGGGTTTCTGCTACATTCATAGAACACATAAATGACCCAGTCACTAACACAATACATTCCTCTCTTCACCAGATAAAACAGGTCTTTCAATCTTACTTAGAGGGCATGTTTAGCTCCATGGGCCCGATTCAAGAAGCTTGGCGCAAGTCACCGCCAAAGGTGACTTGCGCCAAATTCTGTTGTGACATGGACCCTGCTCCCTATTCTAGAAGGGCAGGGTCTCTGCAGATAAGTCAGCAGCTTGCCGAAATGTGTCACGGACAGGTCGCCAGCCTAGGGGTGTGCCGAGGGCATGTCTCAAGATGCAGCCCCCCAGCAAGTGTAAGTGCCCCCAAAACTCGCAGAAAAAGCCGTGTCCCCGATCCATTCCCTGACCTGATTTTGTGCTGCAAATGGTTAAAATTAACCCCCAGATCTCTGGTAGTCTAGTGCCCCCACAGCCCCACCCAGCAATGCCAGTCCCTTCCACCCATCCACAGCCAGTGACTGGTAGGCCACCTCTCACCTTCACAGCCAGCCACCAACTGAGCTCTGCATGAGCGCTTACTGTATAGAGCACTCAGAAATGAATGAATACTCATTCATTTCTGAGTGCATCTATACAGAGTGCTCATGCGGAGCCCAGTCAGCAGCTGGCCATGGAGGAGAGGTGGGCTGTGCCAGTCACTGGCTGGGAGGGCTGGGGGACTGGCACTGCTGGGTGTGGGTTGGGGCCACCTGACTACCAGGGATCTCAGGGGTTTTAATTTTTAACCATTTGCAGCAAAATATCTGGTCAGGGAATGGATCGGGGGGGCACAGTTGCCCTGCGGGGCTGACAGTGGTGTGGAGTTCAGGAGCATGATGTGTGTGGGCTGCCCTGCAGGGTCTTTAGGGTGTGGGGGTTCTGGAAGCTGGTGGTGCAAGATGCCCAGCTGGGCACTTCTGCTATGGGAGATCGGGAGCTGGGGGGTTGTGGGCTGTCCTGTGGGGCACTGACAGGGGTGTTCTGGACATGGGGGGGCACATCCTGGAGTGGGTGCAGTGGGTCTACAGAACCCCCGGAGGACATATGTACAGTTACGCTAGCTAAATGCTGGTGTAACTTACGTTGACACCCTACATGAATAGGGATCCAACTACCTGAAAAATCTCCTGACTCCCTACTCCTCCAGTCGCCCTCTCTGATCCGCCAACGAGGGATTGCTAGAGATTCCCAAGGTTTGTCTTAAAACATCAGGGGCTCATGCTTTTTCATCTGTAGCACCAACCCTGTGGAACTCTCTACCTCGTCAGTTAAGAGAATGCCTGACCGTCAGCAGTTTTAAATCTCTGCTGAAAACTTATTTATTTACTTTGGCATTCCCTCACTAATTGTTAAATTGAATGACTGTTTTAAAACTATTATGGTTTACGCTGTCATTTTATATTCTGTACAGCGCTTTGGTTATGAAAAGCACTATATAAATAAAGTTTGCTTTGCTTTGTTTCTCCAAGGGTTCTTGTAGAATCCCGACATTGGGGACTTTGTTGCTGCTCTACTAGAATAGAAGCGCAACTGCTGCCATAAACCCTAACCAGCTTATGTCATGGGGGTTTATGTGGTATAACTACTGGCGTAACTGCTCTTTGGTGTAAGTGGCCTGTGGCATGTCGCAGGCCACATTGTAGAATCCCACACGTCGCAACTGCTGGCGTAACTTGCGACTTGCGCCATTCTGTTTGGCACAAGTGCTGTTACGCCAGGCGTATCTCTTTTAGAATTGGGCCCCATAACTGAAAATTTGAATGCTACCCCATATTTAACAAGATTTGATGTCCCTACAGTTCCTGTAGATCAACTACAGACCTTAACTTCTCCTGTAACTTCAGTAGAAACAATCCAAGTGATTCAAAAACAAAAAAATGCACCTCTCCTGGAGAAGACGGACTGACTGCTGAACTACACCAAACCTTTGTATCTATTTTTAGTCCAGTCTTAACTTGTGTGTTTAACTGCATAATAAACACTTATTCTATTCCTAAACAATTCACAGATGCTATCATGATATTATTATTTAACAAAGGGGACAGGGCTAATGTTAAAAATTGGAGACTACTTAGTCTACTAAATGTGGATTACAAAATTTTCACCACAATCCTCTTAAACAGACTTCTACCTATTACATCAGACGTTATCCAGACCACTAAAGCAGTAGGTAAGGCTAGGGGGATGTTGGGGTGTATTAGTAGGGGTATCACAAGTCAGAAGAGGGAGGTAATAATCCCTCTTTACAATACACTGGTTAGGCCCCATCTGGAGTACTGCATACAGTACTGGAGGCCACACCTTCACAAAGACATTAACTAAATTGAGGCAGTCCAGAGAAGGGCAACCTAAATGATGCAGGGACTGCATCAGAAAACATATGAGGACAGATTAACGGAGCTCAATATGTATACCCTAGAGCAAAGAAGGGAGAGAGGTGATATGACCGAAACATTCAAACACCTTAAGGGCATTAACAAGGCAAAAGAGTCTACCATTTCAATATAAGACAAGCATTTGTCAATGCCGAATGTTGGCTTGCTGGCATTGGCATTGGTAGTGCAGGAGTTAGACAGATGCATCATAGGAATGGCAGTGAAGTATTGAACTGATGCCAACCCACCCCCACCCTGCAGAGAGTGACAAGCATTAGGGTGTCCCTTTGGGTGTTTGGTAGCGCAGTGCGGGAAAACATGTTGGACAGGATGTGAGAAATGACAGCTGCACAGTTCATAAGGAGGTGTAAAAAAATGGCAGTGTTGAAAATGTGGCATGTAAATATACCAAATTTGCGAAGCTACTTGGGCATGTGGAAAATATGCAATGCACGCTTGCAACACTACCATTTTATGGACGTTCGGCACCAGATTTTCAACATAGGCATTTTAGCACCTCTACTCATGTACAGTGTCACTGTTATTTCCTCAAAGTGTCCCAAGAAGTGATTTCGCACAGCGACTACGCTATTCTGTACCGGAAGTGCGAAAACACATTTTGGGCACGATATGTCAAATGACGGCTGTACTGTTCATCAAGAGGTGTGAAAAAATGGCAATGGTGAAAATCCAGACTGAAAATATCACAAATGCATGACGATACGAGCGTGCGTGCAATCTGACAATGCATGCTCGTAACACAGTTGTTTTATGGAGTATCATCACCAAATTTTCAACATAGGTATTTTAGGTCCTCTGCTCATGAACTGTGTCACTGTCATTTTCATAATCTGGCCCAAACACTGATTTTCCACAGCATTTCTAACGCTTTTATCTTGTCAGAAGTGCGAAACACATTTTAGGGGATGGATGTGAAAATGACAGCTGTACTGTTCACAAGGAGGTGTACAAAAATGACAATGCTGAAAATCCGGCAGTAAAATATTGTGAATGCGCGAAGTAACGAGCCTGCATAGCAACTGCGCAACACATGCTCGTAAAACAGGCATTTGTTGGATTTTTTCCACCAAATTTGTAACAAGCTTTTTAAGAGGGCACCTCATGAACACTGCCACTGTCATTTTGTTATTGGGCCCCGAAAGGTGATTTCACGCAGTGACTGCGAAATCACCTTTCGAGGCTGATAAACGCCATGACAGTGACAGAATTGATGTGGAGGGGCCCCAAAAACCCCATGTTGAAAATTTGGTGCAAAAATTTCAAAAAAATGCCTGAGATATGCAACAAAGTTGAAAAAACCCTATCTAGCCCATTATACAGCTTACCGGCATTTCCTCAGTTCGCGGTCGGCTTTGAAGAGTGCAGACGTGTTCCCGGTCCACGAAGATGGTCGCACAGACTCGGAGTAAGTATGGGGTGAGGGTGTGGGGAGGCAGGGTGTGTAGTGGGTAGGTGCGGGTTGTGGAGGGGCAGGGAGAAGCACGTGGGACCGTTTTAATTTGCAGGTTTAAAAAAAAGATGACATGGGATGTTTGCCACACTGGAGTGGGCTCCCAGCATGGCAGAAGGATGGCTGGGGGAGCATGTAGCCGACTGGGGATTGGGCACCCCGTCGGCCATGGCATCAGTTGCCATGCTGGGGTGGGCTCCCAGCATGGCACCCTGTACTGGGGGAGGACAGTGGAGCTGACGGGGATTGGGCACCCCGTCAGCCATGGCATCAGTTGACCAGCTGGGTGGGCTCCCAGCGTGGCACCCTGTACTAGGGGGGCGGCACGTAGTAAAGTGGACATAACTTCTAAACAAAGTGCCGCTGCATGACGAGCTTGTCTCTGATTGCAGCGGCACTTTGTTTAGAAGTTATGTCCACTTTACATAATGTTGGTGTCAGCGCTAGCATGCTGGCTTATTGGGGAATGAGGGATGCACCTACTGATGCGTGCCCTGCATTCGCCCAACAGCAGCTGCGCCCCCAAAGCTGCACACTCCCAATATGTTGACTGCCGGGCAAGCGCTGCAAGCCAACATAAAAAATAGCAGGACAAGAGGACACAGCATGAGATTAGAGGGAGGCCAATTAAGGGGTAATGTGAGGAAGTTCTTTTTCACAGATAGGGTGGTGGATGCATGGAACAGCCTACCTCAGGAAGTGGTGGATATGAACACAGTGCGGGGTTTCAAACAGGCATGGGATAGGCATAAGGGAGCAATACAGATGAGTATGAACAGATAGGCCATTGACAGAGCAAAGGCCTATGGCACATTCATAAGGTAGAAAAAGAAATGGGCAAACTGGATGGGCCTTGCAGTCCTTATCTGCTGTCAGCTTCTATGTTTCTATGTTTCTATCTCTAAAGAACAGACTTGTGCCATTCCTACTAGATCCGTGATGCATAATTTATCACTATTTAGAGATATAACAGGCTCTTGTTCCATGGATACTCCAGCGCTCGCTCTTTCTCTAGATCAAGAGAAAGGATTCGATCAGGTGTCACACAATTATTTATTTCAAGTGTTACAGTACTATCATATTCCTAATCAATTAATTTCATGGTTAGAACTATTGTATAGTACTGCTTGGATCACTCCTTACATTAATAACTCTCCTGGGGAAGCCTTTTTGGGAAGGAAAGGAGTTAAACAGGGTTGCCCCCTAAGTCATCTGCTTTATGTATTTCAAATTGACCCTTTATTGAGAAAATTATCAACACACCCTAATATCCCAAGACTAATATTAAAAGGGTTTTCTGCCCCAATCATCTCAGCTTATGCAAATGACTTATGCATTTGCTCTACCCCTGTATTGAATCCCACTGATGTCACTACTGTAATAACTGATGTTGAGAGATTTCTGGGTCGAAATTGAACTATCACAAAAGCACAATGCATATTTTCAAACTCCTTTACCCACACCCCACTGTACAACATACAGCTAATATCCAGTTACGCTCAACCAATTAAAATCTTAAGACTTTTTTATGGTAGCCCAGATGATTCTGTATTCAACTGGTCTTTTGTGTTAGATAAAGCTGACAAGGTGGCATCTTGGAAAGGACAAACTATTGCCAAAAAAAAACGGGTTCTATTATTAAGGACTTTAGTGCTCCCTAAATTTTTGCACATAGTCTCAGTGTATCCACTGCCCTTAACTTAGAAGTAAGAACTAATAAAGTCTTTTTTCAAGGTTTTTGAGGAAGCTGTTGAACCCCATAAAACGTAACTACACTTACCCAGATAATTGTTTTGGAGATGTATGGATGATTCACCCCATAGTTTTCTTTCACTGCCTATTTCTTACATTTTTAATACCATTCCTTTTACATTCTCCCCCCCCCCATATGGACCTCTCTACTAATAGTTTTGATTACCCTTGTATGTATAAAATGGATTAGAACCCCAGCTGAAATGCCAAGGAATTTTAGGAAGCATGAGCTTCCAAAATTTCTAGTTCCTGTCTTACTTAAACTAAAACAATGGAATTTGGATGGGGATAGGATACTGACTTTGTCTTGAAAACAGCTCCATTCTTATATTTAAGCACTTGTTATTCAGAGGTCCCAGTCTCATTAGACTCCCAAGGTTTAGCAGTACACAACACCATTGTATTCCAGCAGCTCACAGACACTAGACTCCCCAAAAAACTCTGGGACATCACTTGGTTATCATGCCACAGGAGGCTCGAGGTACGAGATAATAATAAACATAAATCCATAGAATATAGAATATGTTTTAGGGACTCCTGCATTGCTTAGAGGGAAACAATGTGACACGTTCTGCTAGACTGCCCATATAGTGTAGAATTCTGGACCATGTTTCTTCACAAATGGAAGGGCAAACTAATTACCCATATTTCGTATGAGACACTGGTTTATGGAATTTTTCCAGCATCCATGATGCGGTACCGTGCCAGTACATTAAGGCTCATATTCGCCTTCTGCAGATACTTCTTGTGGCAAGCAAGATGCGCCCAGCTAGTGCAGCAAAAAACATCCGTGGGGGTACAAGTGATGAACCAGAGTACACTTGACTTGATCTATCTACTTCTCTGAACAGAAAAGTATGTCTAGGACTCAGCATCATAAATATTGGCTTTTTGTGCTTGAATCCTGGAGGATTAATTATGTGTTGTGCCTCAAATTCAAAATGACAGTTTCTTACGAAACATATCAGAAGGTTGCCATTATTTATCTAGTGTTCAGGACAGTATCTTCTATCTTAATTTTGATGCCTTTCTTACATGCATTATCTTTTCTCATGATTTTCTGTACATGTGAACTAAGAGATTTCCTTTAGGGAATGGATTGTACAATTTTTTTTCACAGTATTAATTCTTTTATATTGTCTTTTTTTCTGTTAATTTTTTCTTTTGCTACATTGTTATCTTATTTGCATCCTTTGGATTATGTATTATGAATGTATAAAGTGGTATGTTTTGATTCTTTGTTTCAATAAAAAATTCCCTTACTCTTGTCAGTAGGGGGTGCTGCAATCTTCTTGTCAGCAGTAGGAGTGATGATGGCGACCCGGGTGGAGGAGGTCACTTCCCTTCCCACCCGGACTATGCAAGGAGCGGTAAGCAGAGAGACTGCAGCTAGTGAAAAAGAAAGTACAAGTTTTGTCGCAAGGTCAATCGCACGTTCAGTGAATTAATTTTCGTCGGAGGGTACTGCCTCTAATTGAACAGGAAGTTACACTGACAGGAGAGCGTACCTGAGGGCACTCCTCAAGGAGGAGGAATGACGTTGCCATGACTGTGAAGCAGTGAGCTTCAAGGATGCTCTACTATGCCGGCGTGACAAAAAAGATCATGACCGGCATTACAGCAACGGGCTCCATGTCAACAACAAGTTGAAGTCGGCATGGAGCCACACAGTTTGGCTCTATTATTTACACTGGGGGGCTTTGCCCATGAACCACCCACGTGGGGGGCTTCGCCCCAGCCCCCCAGAACTAAGGGAATCTAACTCCAGGTTGCAGTTAGTTTGGGGAGGGGGTGCAGGTTGAGAGAAGTGGTTCCCCCTTCCAGCGGCACTTCTACAGCGGCATGGTGCTGTTGTTAGATCAACACACGTCGCCGTAGAAATGTCTCTGTTATGGTTGCATACCCTTCAAGGAGATGTGTAGCTCACAGCAGGAAGAAATTTAGCCAACAGGAAGGACTGAGAGCAGCAATTCATTTCAGGAAAGTACAAACTTTATTATGTCTATGGAGAGACAGACTGCTGAAAGTATTAAGACTGTTTCTGAAGTGGCTATAATGGTAGATGCTGGGGGGGAGAAACAGGAGGGGAGAAGATCGATTCAAGCAAAGAGACGGGAATTTTGGAGTAAGATATGGTGATGGAAGTTTCAAACTTAGAAAGGGAAAGTCAAGACTTTGCTCAAACAGAAGTAAATGCTCCACAAAATAATTTGCAAGGTACCGGACAACCAGATTATGATGACAATATGTTAACTTCTGGGTTAACTATGGCTGAAGCATTACAACCAGCAGGGTGGGTTAGACACTCGTAATCACAAACTTGAATGAAAAGGTGCTGGTACCTCTACCCCCCAACGCAGCACAGTCAACAGGGGAAAAGGAAGGCCAGCCATGTCCAATCATGTTTGCTACCAATAGGCCTGAACACAGAGAAAGTGGACAAAACATGAGAACATTTGCGGCCCTTTTTGACCTCCCCCCCCGAATAGGCCAAACAAAGCAATGCAGTAAGAATAAAAAATAGGAGAGGCTTGGATATATACCCGCACCGCATTTATGTGGGAAGAACTTTACTAAAAGAAAGCATGGGGTTCTCTGCCCATAAGATTTATGCTCTTATCCACACTTCTGGGGACCCAAACTTTGATGTAAGTTTTAAAACATCAGCTGGTTTAGAACTGTTCTGGCAAAGGCATCAAGGAGTCAGGCATACCCCAAAATGGACAGTTTTCTCAGCAATCACGTCAACTAAATCTGCTTTTTGTACAATAATAATACTTTTTAAAAATGAAGAGGTGGCTATTTCGGACATTTTATACTGGTTTCGATCAAAATGCACAGTCCTAGGGCTTCCTGGCCCATTATGGATACCGAGGATATTTGGACGGGGAGTAGCATATAACAGTCTGTTTGCCCCAAACAAATGCTGGCATCCAACTCCTTCCAAGCTGTTTCTATTTAGGATGAGACAAGTGATTTCATGTTCTACACAGGGCAGCCAAAATCCTGCTTTCATTGTGGGGCATACATGCATCTCAGTAATGCATGTGACAAAGCAAAGTGTTCACTATGTGGTGGCATTAGCCATACAGCTATTAACTGTCCTACACCTGTAAGCTGCAACGTATGTGAAGACACTGTGACACCTGGACAGCTGGTTCTGATCACTGTATCATTTTTTGTAATATAAAAATGGGTTATGGACTGTCTCCCATGAGAAATGCTGAAACAGCATGTGAGATCTCACACACACACACACACACACACACACACGGGTTTTAGATACAAGGTGTTACCTAAAGGCCAGAAGCTAATTACAGACTTTTCTAAGTTAATTATAGCTTTAGCTGCTAAGAGGGAAATCAGTATCCCTTTTATGATGTTTCAAGGGGGAAATCAGGTTTAGTACACTGGTGCGAAATCATAAATGCTTTGGTGTCTATGTGAGAGGGGATACTGCTCACAGATCAAAGAAAATAATTTGAAGAAAAATGAATTGTGCTAAGGATTACAGAATTCAATACTTTGAAAAGACATCCTGTTTTTGTACAGATATATATATTTTTTATATGTATATTCTGATAGGGAGGAGCTAGGTGACCTCATGCAAAGAGGTGGGCAAAGCCAGCTTTTAGACAATATTCTGTTCTACTTCAGAGACACTTTTACCTAGACTCTGACAAAGAAACATCTGTGAGCACTTTAAGCAGGTATTTACAGAGTGAGACAAATCTAAGTACTGTAGTAGGAATTGTATTGTTAAAACCTTGTTCTTTTAATAGATTTGTATGTCTTGTGATATAATAGTTCTGTATTCTATGTTTTACATATTTTTTTTATTTATTTTAGTAAAACTCTATTTTTAGAGCCTACTTGGTCTGTCTTTGATTTCTTTCCTATACAAGTGGAGTATATATGGTTAAGCAGACACTGTACATAAGCTTGAAGGGTGATACCAAACTGGAAAAGGGTATGCGTTTTAGATCTGAGGTCTTTATTAAAGTTTTTAAGAGTTCATTTCTGTACACCTGGTTAGGTACCCATAGGCAAAGATATCTGGCCCCCTGAAGACAGAATTATCTGAGCCTGTGCATCGGGTATGCTAGCAAGAGGTTCACAGTTTGAATCCCTCCAGAACTGAGACCAAAGGTTGATCCAAACCCACAAAAACAGACAGGAGGGTTACCCTGTTTCTGTTAACTGTTCACAAGACTGCGCTCGGAGGTTGACACTTTGGGAGTAGAGGGCTGACCTGCTGAGTGGGTTTGTGACAGATTGGTTGGCAGCGGTGGCATAAATTTTGGTATCACAAGCTTTTATTGTTCAGTGGGTCAACTTGAGACTGTCAGCTCACTTGCAAAGAAAGAAAAAGGTAGCGTTTTATTTAAAAAGGAAACAGAACTGTATCACTTGGCATACAGTCAAGTTCCTACCCATTTTAATTTTATTTCTTTTCTAAAGTGCAAGTCAGAGTAGCAGTAGTGAGGAAAGATGGCTTCCAACTATAGCAGACACACTGTAGACTACTTAAGGCAGTTGTGCGGGGACAGAGGAGTTCCGTTCAAGGTGAAAGCCAGCAAGCAGAACCTCATAGATGCCCTGATGGTAGCAGATACCCAGAGCAGCAAGTCACAGACCATGACTGAAAGGGACCAAATCTCAAGTGTGGAAGGGCTAGCAGCCAGTGCAGTGTCCAGATCCGATGAGGAGGGCAACAGGGCCACTGTCAGTGAAGGGCCACAGCAGCAGGGGAAGGTCACCAGTATCCTGGATCCAGAAGTACCCAGGCTGCAAACTGAGTTGTGCAGGATGGAACTGGAGTTCCAGGAGAAGAGACAGTGAGAATGCCGAGAGGCAGAGTGAGAACAGAGAGATGCAGACCATGAGGAGCATGAGCACCAGTGAGCCGCAAAGGAGAAGAGAGAGCAAGAACACCGAGAGGCAGAGTGAGATCAGAGAGATGCTGACCATGTGGAACAGGAGTGCCAGAGGCAACACGAACTGAAGAAGCTACAACTCTGACCAGCGGCACAAGAGCAGGTAAGTGGCTTGAGTTTAACTGGGACTACAGGACTGGGTTACAAATTGAATTCCAAATTAATACCCAAATTTAAAGAGGGGGAGGATATGGATGCCTTTTTAAATTCTTTTGAAAAAGTTTGTAGTCAGGCTAAAATTCCTAGAGAGTCCTGGAGCTCCCAGCTATCCCTGCTACTTACCGGGAAAGCTCAGGATGCATTGGGTCAAATGCACAATGAGGGCAGTAATGATTACAGCAAACTAAAAGCTGCACTGTTAAAAAAGTTTGAATTAACTGCTGAATCATACAGAGTTAAATTCCGTAAGCTCAGGAGAAGCCCTGATATGAGCTACGAGGAGCTAGCCATGAAACAATGTCAGTTTTTAAAACGTTGGCGGGAAGGAATTGAAGCAAACTCTGTTTATAAAATTGAAAATGTGATTTTATTAGAACAGTTTTATTGGGTATGCCCAGCCGAGCTAAAAACCTGGCTAGAGGACCGAGATCCCAAAACAGTGCAAGAGGCTGCTGAACTCTCACACTGCTATGCCAAGAGTAGACCTGCTCTGAGAGCAAATGGGGTGGGAGTGGCAGTGCAGAAAGGGAAAAGCGGGCCTTCAGGGCAGCTAAAACCCTCACTGCCTCCACCGAAACCACTTAGCCCCAGGTTTCAGAGAAAAGATTTCTCTGACAGAAGAAATGAATGTTGGTTGTGTAAGGAACCTGGGCATACTGCCAGACAGTGTCCCAAAAAGGTGAGCAATAATGTTCAAGGTGGTGCTAGAAAAGAAGTGGGTTGTTTGTGTGTCCCTGGAAGCATGCCAGTGAACATGAGGGAACACATGTACCCAGTCATGGTGAATGGTGTACAGACACATGGGTTAAGGGACACAGGGGCATCCCTAACCTTGATAAAGGGGGAATCTGGTAGAGCCTGGTCAACTTGTACCCAATAAATATGTCACTGTACAGGACTTCACTGGTGAGGCGAAAACATTGCCCCTCACTAATGTTCTCCTAGACTGGGGTGAAACAGGGGGAACTGTGCAACAGGTGGCTGTAGCTAAAATGTTAGCCATGAATGTGATCCTGGGCAACAATCTCAAACAAGGGATGGTATGTGCAGTTACCTGTAGCCAAGCGGCAAGGGAAAATTGTAGTTCCCTGAACCCCACAGAAGCCATTGTGGAAACCACTGAGAGGCTGGTTCCCCAGCCTGTGTCTCCAGTAGGGAGACTAACGAAAAGGGGGTAGAAAATTCCCCAGTAGCAAGTAACCACATAGCTATGGAGGGTTACTCCGAAGAAGGAGGGGTGACCCATTGTCAGAGGGTTGAGACTGACAGTGATCCTGAATGCCCTGATGCTAGTGCTAGGGACCCTAGTTTTGTGACTGAAGGGGACCTGTCCCATGCCTAGGGAATGTGTGAGGGGTTTGCAGCTGCTCAGAGAAGTGACTCTAGTTTAGAGAAGCTGAGGGCTTGGGCAGACTCAGACGGCACACAGGGAGGTGATGGCAGACATAAGGTTTATTGGGAAAATGGACATATGTATACTCAGGCAGTACAGACAGAGGGAGAGATGCTAGGCAGGCAGCTTGTTGTTCCCCAGGGGTATCATGAGCAGTTTCTCAAAACTGCACATGATATTCCCTTATCTGGTCATTTGGGAATCACGCACACTACGCAGCAGTTGGCCCAGAATTTCTACTGGCCTAACTTCACCCAGCAGGTGAAGGAGTGTTGCAGGTCTTGTCACTGTGCCAAGAAATAGGGAGGCAGGCAAGAAAACCCAAGCCGCCCTGATTCCATTTCCCATAGTAGAGGAGCCATTCCAGAGGGTGAGAATGGATATTGTGGGGCCTTTAAATACCCCCAGCTCCTCAGGGAAGAGATTCATCCTGACTGTGGTGGATTATGCCACCCGGTACCCAGAGGCAGTCATCCTATCCTCACTGAGGACAGACAAAGTGGCAGATGCCTTACTTGGGATTTTCTCCCATGCTGGGTTTCCACAGGAGGTTATCACTTATCAAGGGGGTTCCTTCATGTCAGACCTGGTGAAATGTTTATGGGAGAAGTGTGGGGTGGTGCAGAGATGCACGACACCATATCATCCACAAGCCAATGGTCTTGTAGAAAGATTCAATGGTACCCTAAAGTCAATGCTCTGGGTGTTTGCAGAACAGCATGGGAGGGACTGGGAGAAATACCTTCCCCACCTGTTGTTTGCAAACAGGGAGGTGCCCCAAGAGTCAACATGATTTTCCCCCTTAGAACTCGTATATGGACGCCGGGTATGTGGGCCCCTAGACTAGATCTGGGAGGACTGAGAAGGCAAGCAGACCAACCAGGGAACTTCCATTGTGGATTACTTCCTTAGGTTTAGGGAAAGGCTGAAGGAGCTTATGGGGACAGCCCAGAGCAACCTGGCAGCTGCCCAACAGAAACAAAAAGTGTTTCCGATCGAAGAGCCAGAGCTCACTCGTACATGGTGGGTCAGGAAGTCATGGTCCTTATTCTGGTCTGGAAAGGCAAGCTGCAGGCTGAGTGGGCAGAACTGTACAAAGTGGTTAGGAAAGTAGATGACATGAACTACATCATGGAGTTACCTGACTAAGACAGACAGAAAGGATGTACTATGTCAATATGATGAAGCCATATGCGAATAGGACTGACATGGTGTTTGCAGTGTGTTGTCCTGGGGAGGGGACGGATGAAGGCGACCCCCTTCTGGACTTGTTGGAAGAAAGTAAGCAGGAGTCCTCTGTGGAGGTAGTAAAATTGTCTCTCCAGCTGGCCCCGGACCAGATCCAGAAAGTAAGGGAGGTTTTAGCAGACTTTGCCCCGTTGTTTAGCACCAAGCCTGGACTAACCTCTTTAGCGATGCACGATGTGGAGACAGGGACACAGATGCCCATACAGCGGACAGCATATTGGGTATCAGAGGCTGTCCAAAAGGACATTAGGAGGGAAGTGGAGGAGATGCTGGATTTAGGGGTTATCCAGAGATCCCACAGCCCCTGGGCCTCACCCATAGCCCTTGTGCCTAAGCCAGATGTCTCTACTCATTTCTGTGTGGACTATCATGGACTGAATGCAGTCACAAAGTCCAATGCCCACCCGATACCCCAGACGGATGAACTCCTGGACAAGTTGGGGGGGTGACCTACCTTACGATCATTGACCTGACAAAGGGGGTATTGGCAGGTAGAGCTGACAGACAGAGCTAGGGAGAGGTCAGCCTTCATCACTCCAATAGGCTTATTTGAGTTTAAAGTAATGCCTTTCGGAATGAAGAACATCCCAGCCACTTTCCAAAGGTTGGTGAACCAGGTGTTAAATGGTGCTGAGGAGTACACCATGGCATACCTGGATGACACTGCCATCTTTAGTACCAGCTGGAAGGAACACCTATCACACCTTAGGGAAGTGCTGGGCAGGATACAGAGGGCCTGGCTCACTGTAAAAGCCGGGAAGTGCCAGGTGGCCATGGGAGAAGTGGCATATCTCAGGCATGTGGTAGGCCGGGGACAACTCCACCCTAACCAAATAAAAATAGAGGAGATCCAGGTTTGGCCCAGACCAGAAACACAGAAGCAGATCAGGAGTTTTCTAGGGACAGCAGGGTACTACAGGAAATTTGTACCCAATTACAATGCCCTGGCTGCTCCCCTATCTGACCTGACAAAGAAGAGGATGTCCAAGAAATTTATCTGGGACCCAGTCTGTGAGGAAGCCTTTTCCAAACTAAAGGAGGCACTGTGCAGAGCTTCTGTTTTGACAAGTCCTGACTATAGCAAAACCTTTATAGTTGAGACTGAAGCCGCAGATGTGGGTATTGGAGTAGTACTGAGTCAGACATCCAGCCAAGGGACAGATCACCCAGTAGTGTACCTGAGTAGGAAGTTACTTCCCAGGGAGCAAGCATACTGCACGGTGGAAAAGGAGTGTCTTGCCATAGTGTGGGCCATAAAGAAATTAGAGTTATACTTATAAGGGTAGCATTTTGTGATGCAGACTGACCACAACCCCCTGGTTTGGCTGACGCAGATGGGAAAGAACAATGGTAGATTGCTAAGATGGAGTCTTGCTTTGCAAGGGTATGATATGACAATATTACATAGGGCTGGAGCCAAACATCAGAACTCAGATGGGCTGTCTAGGGTCTATGAGGAGTGAACTGATTTGGGAAGCTCATCCCATGCAGGGGATAGAGCCCCAAATTCAGTCTGGGTGGGGAGGAATTGTGACACATGGACAGCTGGTTCTGATCACTGTATCATTGTTGGTAATATAAAAATGGGTTATGGACTGTCTCCCATGAGAAATGCTGAAAAAGCATGTGAGATCACACACACACACACACACACACACACACACACACACACACACACACAGGTTTTAGATACAAGGTGTTAACTGGAAGGCCAGAAGCTAATTACAGACTTTTCTAAGTTCATTATAACTTTAGCTGCTAAGAGGGAAATCAGTATCCCTTTTATGACGTTTCGAGGGAGAACCAGGTTTAGTACACTGGTGTGAAATCATAAATGCGTTGGTGTCTGTGTAAGAGGGGATACTGCTCACAGATCAAAGAAAATCATTTGAAGAAAATGAATTGTACCGAGGATTACAGAATTTAATACTTTGAAAAGACATCCTGTTTTTGTATAGATATATTTTTGTATATATATATATATTCTGACAGGGAGGAGTTAGGTGACCTCATGCAAACAGGTGAGCAAAGCCAGCTTTTAGACAATATTCTGTTCTATTCCAGAGACACTTTTATCTAGACTCTGACAAAGAAACATCTGTGAGCACTTTAAGCAGGTATTTAGAGAAAGAGACAAATCTAAGTACTGTAGTCGGAATTGTACTGTTAAAACCTTGTTCTTTTAATAAATTTGTATGTCTTGTGATATAATAGTTCTGTATTTTATGTTTTACATTTTTTTGTATCTATTTTAGTAAAACTCTATTTTAGAGCCTACTTGGTCTGTCTTTGATTTCTTTCCTTTACAAGTGGAGTATATATGGTTAAGCAGACACTGTACATCAGCGTGAAGGATGATACCAAATAAGCATTTTAAATCTGAGGTCTTTATTAAAGTTTTTAAGAGTTAATTTCTGTACACCTGGTTAGTTGCCCATAGGCAAAGATATCTGGCCCCCCGAAGACAGAATTATCTGAGCCTGTGCATTGGATATGCTAGCAAGAGGTTCACAGTTTGAATCCCGTCAGAAAACTGAGACCAAAGATTGATCCGAACCCACAAAAACAGACAGGAGGGTTACCTTGTTTCTGTTAACTGTTCACAAGACTGCGCTCAGAGGTTGGCACTTTGGGAGTAGAGGGCAGACCTGCTGAGTGGATTTGTGACAGACACCACTCATGATTTTCAAAATTGTCCATGGGCATCACATAACAACCCAGACAATGAACATGCTGAGGAAGAAGAACAGGAAGCAACTTTTGCTAGAGGATGACAAGCAGCGGCTGCCTCTGCCCCCAGAAACAGACAAAGGCAGGCTCCTCAAGGAGAAAACAACTCTGAACACCAAACTAGAGGGAAAAAAAACAACTATGCCCCACAAAATATAAGAGCGCCCCTGCACATTCCAGCACCCCTGACTCTCAAGTCACACCAGAAGGAGACACTATGGTGGAAAATGAAGTTACCCTACAAGAAAATGCACCTTTGAAAGTTACTGACAACCTGAGGTCAGTAAGTGATAGTACGGCAGTACTCCCTACTACTTCTGCCACAGCATCTTCAGATATGCCACCCCCTATCACAGATAAATGGGAACACCAGAAGCCAAGAAGATTTACACGCAGTTCTGCTTTAAGAGAAGGAGCTTTACCAAAACAGTCAAGGGAACCTGAAATAAAAACCAAAAACAGATACACTGCATTGGTGAAAAGAAAACAAAGGGAAGCAGAAGAGGAGGACTTGGACGTCTCTTCAATAGCCTCTTCCCAGCCAGATAACATGACAGACTCAAAAGTCATGTCAGGAGATAAAAGGACTAGTAAACAGAAGAAAAAAGCCAAAAAGCAGACTTCAAAAATCCAGGCAGAAGAAGACATGAAGGAGCCAGGATAAATATGGGATATACAATGGTGAGCTGTCAGATAAATGATTTATCTACACAAGTGCTGTTTGACCTCGGGAACTTCACGAGTGGCGTAAGCCACGAGTGAGGTGTCCAAGGTCAAACAGTACAAGTGTAGATAAATCATTTATCTGACAGCTCACCATTGTATATTTCATTTATGCAATAGAGATGCTTCTTATCAGTGTGGGAACATTTGGTTTTGACTGTTTATGTTCTTTTTTAAATGGTAATTTCTGGGACTTTTGGTTAACTTTCCTGGTGTATGTCCTCCTAGCGGGTGGTTGCTATTAAATGAAACACCACTCATTTTTAGAGAACTTCTTGCTGAACAAATGTCATGTGACAGTATCATGCTACCTTTTTGTTTTAAAGTTATTCGCATTTGTTTGATGAAAAGTGAAACAAAATTTAATTTTATGCTGTTTTTGCTAATTATAAAAGAAAACTAAAAGGTGTTTATTAATGAAATCCACTCATTTTGTAGATATTTTCATGTTGAACATTTTTTGTTCTCATAGTACCATGCTATCATTTTTAGTTTTAAAGTGATTCACATTTGTTTGTCGAAAAAGTGAAAAGAAAATTGAATTTTATGCTGTTTTTTGCAAATTTTGAAAAAACTAAAAGGTATCTCTGAATGAAACACCACTCATTTTGTAGATATTTTTATGCTGAACATTTTTCGTGCTCACAGTACCATGTTATCATTTTTCATTTTAAAGTTATTTATATTTGTTTGTCTGAAAGTGAAAAGAAAATAGGATTTTTGCTGTTTTTGCTAATTATAAAAAAAACTAAAAGGTATCTATAAATGAAACACCACTCATTTTGTAGATATTTTGTCAGAACATTTTCGTGCTCACAGTACTATGCTATCATTTTCGTTTTAAAGTTATTCACATTTGTTTGTCAAAAAAGTGAACAAAAAAGCTTTGATTGACAGTTTGCATTTATCCCACATATGTGGGATAAATCTAGGGTGGTTAGATTTATTCCACATATGTGGAAATAAATGGATTTATTCAATGGCTTTTGGTCTCACACCTATTGCATAAATAAAAAATTACAAACAGGGCTTTGGATCTCACATGTGGGACGCTGAACTTGAACAGTATTAAAAATATCAAAAGAAGGCACACTACTTTTTCTGTTCTTCGAGGCCTAAACCTGCAGGTCATTTTTCTACAGGACATGAGACTGCATACTTTCTCAATACAGAGAAAAACCTCTCAAGAATGGTTCAGTGGCCCATCCTTTTGGTCTTTAGGAGAAGACACATGCTCTGGACTTGGCATATTTTTCAGCGATAATGACATTACAGTTTCTCGCTTAATTGATTTGGTATCTGGGAAGGTCCTCATACTTAATGCAAGATATTATAATCAAGATATAAGGCTTGTTAACATATGTAACTATCAGACTAAATATCAAAGAATAGAATTATTTAAAAAAGTACAGCCTTATTTGCATACCTCAAAAACCGTAATTTTCAGAAGGGATTTCAATTGTATTTTATCCCTAGCAGATAAAACAGGGCTTACTCAAAAATTATATATAACACAAATTTTCTTAACAGAATGTATAAGACTGCACATCCTAAAGATTGTATAATAGAGAAGGGACCAGTTTTGGAACACACCTTTTTTAAGGGGAGATTGTCTACTAGAATTGATTTATTTTTTGTCTCCCAATGGCTACCAGTAGAAAGTTGTAAAGTAATACCCACTGAAACCTTGGACAATAAACTGGTCAAAGTAAGGTTTGATACACCTACGAACAAGCCTTATTCCAGCTCTGTGTGAAAAATGAATGCATCTTCTCTAGAAAACAGAGACCCGGTGGGGGGGGGGATCCAGGCGGAATTGGAGGCCAGGATATATGTTTTTAAACTTTAAGATAATTCATTGCTGTGGTGGCAGGATACTGAAAATGACATTAGAACTGTGTGTACTGAAATAATGAAAAATACTGCAAATAAAAAATATATTAACTACTTATAATTTATGAATCACTTACCAAGATTAATGTCCCAAACTGTAGAAACCAGGATGGATTTGTCCTCCCAGATATAGGAGATCAAGGCTGAAATATGTACATTTCAGTACGATAGGGCACAGACATTATTTGCAGAACAGAAATTTGGAACACAGGGGAAAGTGCAACATATTAATCCCTATAATAGCTGCAATCAGAGAATTGAATCAAAATATATTTATTTTATTTATTTAGTTTTTGTTAACCTGGTAGGTGCACTAGCCATGAAATGACTATTTTCAGGCACGACCCGGGAGAGTACAACAATCAAAGACAGGTACGTAGCATGAGTACAATGAAATTACAATAGCATAGGTCAAAACAGTTAGTAATAAATACATGTAGTCAGGACAATAACAGTCAATGCAATTCACATAAATTTTTAGGCAGAGAAAACCTACACAGTCTAGGAAGAGATACCTCAACATAGCAGCAAAGAAATATTGTTCAAATTAGTCACAACAATGAAGACTGAAATGAAATGAAATTAGAATCTGGGGAAATTATGAAAGAAACCCAGGTAATGGGGCAGTTTGTAGACCGTTGTATGCAAAGCACTTTTGGGCAATCCACAGACATGCCTAATACCCTTGTAGGGTTCCTCCAAAATTTAAACATTCTGGATCTTCCTAAAGTAGAAAAAAAACTCTTAGTTAAATAAATAAAAAAGAATGAAGTACAAATGGCAATAGCTGCATTGAAAAATGGAACCTCTCTAGGGCCTGATGGGATATCAGCCGAATTCTACAAAAAAAATAGTGGATATTCTGTCTGATTATCTTTTAGTAATATATAATGAAATTCTATCAGGGTCAGCTCCCTTCCCAGCATCTTTAGCAGATAGCCTCCTGATTTTTTTATATAAAAAGTGGGACAGGGCAGAGATTAACAATTGGTGGCCGATAAGCCTAATAATCATTGACTGGAAAATACTCTGTAAAATTTTATGTGCTAGACTAGTAAAAGCAGCTCAAATTGTAATATCTCTCATACAAGCATGTGCTATCCCCTCAGCGTTCGATGATGGATAACCTGAAAATCATAAGAGAAACTTTTGATTGTCCTGGTACTGCTGGTTACTTATTAACAATAGAGCAATCAAAAGCATTTGATAATGTACCACATGAATATTTATTTAAAGTATTAAAGATATATTGGATTCCAGATACATTTATAGCTTGGATCCACATTCTATATAAACAAGCATATACAACCCCGGTGGTAAATGGCAGAGTAGGTAAGCATGTGCATATTCGGAGAGGGGTTAGACAGGGATATCCCCTTAGCCCCCTGCTTTTTGTATTTGCCATTGACCCACTTTTACAGAGACTAAATAAGGAGGAAGGTATAGAACATATAGTATTAAAGGGGTTTAAAACCTGGAGTTCCTGGTAGCATAGGCATACGAAGACGATGTCACTATCATGGCGGTGGATAAAGTTTCTGGGGAAAGAGCGTTACAATTAGTGTCAGACTATTCTGAAATATCCGGTTCCAGGGGCGGCTCAGAGGTAATTTAAGGAAGTATTTTTTCACAAAGGGTTGTGGATGCATGGAACGGCCTTCCGGAGTAGGTTGTGGAGTCAAAAACAGTGGTGGAATTCAAGCATGCATGGGACAGTCATAAGGCAATTCTAGGGGGTGGGGGTAGGAAGAAGTAGGCTGCTGGTTAACTAGGATCTGCAGCTTATCCATAAGGTAGGGAAATGGGCAGACTGGGTGGGCCAAGCGGTCCTTATCTGCCGTCAAAATCTATGTTTCTATGTTTCAGCAGTAAATAAACAGAAGTGTGGTGGGTGGCAATTCAAAAATCTGCAAATCAGGAAAACAGAAGCAGTACTGAGAATATTACAGAGATTCAGGTTTTCACTGCTCCAATACAAATCCTAGGTGTCGATTTTGGTATTCCTGACCCTGCCACTATTAATTGGGAAAAAACAATAATACAAGCAGAAGAAAAAATTGAAAGGTAGAAAGCCTTCCCCATGCGAAAAGAAAGGGTGTGCATGTATAAAACTTTTATCATCCCATTATTTTTGTTAATCGGTAATGTTTTTCCCCTAACTGCCAAACTTGAGGTAAAGATTTATAACATTGCTTTTCGTCTATTATGGGGAAGTAGGCTTAATCCCATTAAAAGGGCAACCATGTATTGGCCGGTGAAAAATGGAGGCCTGGTCATGTTAACCCAGTAGTGTTTTTTTTCCACAAATGTTTTCTACTCGAATCTTTTACCTGTCTGTTTAGAGAAACAGGTAATATGGGCTTCAATTTTTAAAGCAAGAACTGCTTCTTCTGGGACAAACGGAAATCATCAAACTGGAGAACTTTCTGAGCTATCCCATCAGGTACTGTCACATATTTAATAGAGATATTTAAAAAACTAAAAAGTTGGAAAATTTCACCACAAGAGATTACACACATGAGCAGGAAAGAAGCATACAAAAAAATACTGTATATGGAATTTTTGGCCACCCCATGTCTATCTATATACTCCAGATGGTGTAAAGATAGAAGAAGTAACCACCCAGTTAGTAGAGGCAAGGGTGCATCCCAAAACATGGGATATCCTATGGTTAAGCTGCCATAGTCGCTTGAATGTTAGTGGAAACCACCATCACAAGGGCATGACAGAAAGAACGTGTGTAAGGGAAGAATGTATAAATCAAATTGAGACAATGTCGCATTTGTTTTTTGAATGCTCGTACTTGGTGGGTTTCTGGGATCTCCTAGCCAAAGAGTGGAAGCTTCCTCAGTTTAAGAATATGTCATATAATGTGTTGGTGTATGGTCAATATGGATGTGAATGGAACAAATTTCATAAAGGTACTCTAAGAGTGACTATGTCTTTAATAAAGTGGGTAATCTGGCAAATAAGTAATACAGCAAAAATAGGTAAATGATATAAGGTTAATAGGAAAAATTTCAAAGGAAATGTCTATTATTTACAAAAAAAGAGGAAGCTTCACTTCCAGGACCTATTCATAAAGTCTGGTGGAGACAGTGCTTGACAATTACTGAGGCACAATTATAGGAACTACAGTAGGATCCAGTAGGGAAGGGGATGTTGGGTAAGGAGAAAAAAGAGGTAGATTAGATTAAATTAATTTTATTAGTACTTTTTTTTGTTAGTATTTTTTTCTCCCTGGCAACCTTTTTTATTAGTACTTTTTCTCTCTGGCAACCAGTCTGTCTTACCTCTCACACATCCAGGCATCATCCTGGGGTCTCCGGCTGCCATCCCAAGGACTCCTCAGCTCCATTTTCAGACCCCACAGCTTACCCCCATGGCTTTCCCCCCTGCGGTGGAGAGGTGGAGAGACCCCCCTATGCTCTGCCACCAGGACTGGATCCAGTACTGCCACGTACCCTCGGCACTGAGCAGATCCCCCCACGAAGATGGCCATCATGCCGCTGTGACTGGTGCCTTTTCTCCTGTTCTCCCCTTGGTGTGTGTGGTTTGCAATGATGACAATGGACAGGAGCACAGAAGGTCAGCCCCAGCATGTCCCCCAAGTCTGCCAGTGCCCTGCATCGCCCCCAGCCATTACTAGAGGCCACCAGCACACTGATGGCAGCACACCCCCCTCCCCAGAGAAGGAGAGCAGTCCTACGGACATTCAATCCTTCTCCTCCCCTGCCAACCCCATTGACCCAGGCTTGTTCCCGAACCCGGGTCGCCAGCATGGTGCAAGGTGTGGCATCCAGCACCTCAACCCTCAGCGCCATTGGGCTGGCTATCTTTATTAGTACTTGAAGTTTATAAATAATGGATTAAAGAAAACTTCTTAAGTCTAATGGGTGTTAAACATAGAGAATGAATGTATTACATAATATGGTTGTGAGTTATTAATCATTAGAGGGAAGCATGTTTTCTAGATGATATACGAGTAATGTTTTGTTCTGTAGTTGTGTCATTAAAGAAATTCTCCAATTTTATTTCTGGTGAAAGGACATGGAGAGGAACAAGGGGAGAGGAAGGAATTTGTGGGGGAGGCAGCTTTGCACATAATGGAGGTGTATAGTATATCTGGACATTTTTAAAAGGGAATGAAACTTAGCCTGGATCTTTAGTTAAATTACATGGATTTATATAATAAATATTATTCTCAAAATGATTTTGGAAAATGTATAGTATGAAAGTATTCTTGAGAGTGATTTCAGCTGTTTTCCTCAGATTTCGATGGAGTGTATGTCCTCTATATACTTTGTATGTGTATATTATTTCATAGTTTGGATGATAAAAAAAATTCCCCTACTCTTTTCAGCAGGGGGCACTGTGGACTCCTGGTCTGAATGCCCAGGAGAGACAGTTTGGAGATGGCATCCTGGGTGGAGGAGTTTGCTTCCCTTCCCACCCAGTCTGCTGAGGAAGCCCGGCAAGTTGCTACGATAGATTTGATTCAGCGAGATGCTTTAGCGACCATTCCTGGTCTGGCTCAAGGCACTCACAGTAGTTCCACAATGGAGATATTGACTTCTGCTGCAGTGGATAGAACAGAGAAATATCAAGAGAGAAGGGCTTACCTGCTAGCCCTCCCTGAGACAGATTAACGCCAATTCTGGGAGGAGGAGGTGGGTATAACTTCCATGAATGGCTCAGAGATGGTTAACACAGGAGAATGGACGCCAACACAGGCTTCTCCCATCCAGGAGGATCAACCAGAGCAAACTGTATGTAAAACTTTTTTTTCAGTCTGCAAAAGAGATGGAAGTTGCAAACTGTGATGATGTGCAGACTGAAAAGCATGAGGGATTTAAAAGCACAAGGGGAGCAATTGCTATGGGGGGGGCGAGCCAGATCAAAGCATTATGTTAATTTCAAAAGGGAAAGGAACATTGTTTAACCAGCAGTAGCACACTAAGCTGAAGCTTGTTTCCAGATGCGACCTGGGAGCACAAGAAAGTTAAATGACTTGCTCAGAATCATACAGTATGCACCCAGGCAATTGTGGGATTCAAACCCAAGCCTCTAGATCTGCAGCTCAGAGCCTTAACCCACTGCACTATACTGCCTCCTTAACGTCTTAAAAGACAATACCAATACTGTTGTCACATTTCAAAGCACACCTGAGTCTGGGTCTGCAGTATTGCCTGTGACTATACATGCAGCAGGTTTAGAAGAGTACAAGCAAAGGGAAAGTTTGGCGTCGTATCCTGGGCAAAATGTGGAAAGTAAAATGGGGTCGCATGTAAATGAAAGACCAGACTTCGATGAAAATATGTCTGTGACTGGATTTACAGTGGAGGAAGTGCTAAGGCAAGCCGGGTTGGTAAGACCAAATAAATCACAGCCATGGACCTCACCAGAAAGAGACGTTCCAATGCAGGAACAGTCTGAGTTATTGGATCCCCTGGAAATGTCATGCTCTCTTGAACTAACTAATACACCAGCACTGAAAATGCCAACTTTAGAGAACAATTCTGATCCCACAGAAAATACTCCTGGAAACAATGTGGAAAATATGGAGTGCAGGCCTGCTACCTCGGCCCCAAGTCAACAGCAGAGGGAGATGGAGGCCTCCTCTCCTCCCCTGCGACCCTTTCCCCTACAACCTCGAGGCAAGATTATACAAATAATTCCAACACAAGGAGACCTGAAAACCAAAAAGAAACTGGAATGCAAGAACATTTGCAGGACTTTTCCATGCACCTCCTGAACTGGCAAAACAGCAGAACGCCGTAAGAATAATGTATAGAGGTGATCTAGAGATATAACCAGATAGGATATACAGTATGTCAGAAGGACACTACTATAAGAAAGCATGGGGTTTTCTGCCCCAGAAATTTACGCTCTTATCCACACATCAGGAGATCCAAACTTCAACGCCAGCTTTAAAACATCCGCAGGCCGTGAGTTGTTCTGGCAAAGATACCAGGGTATCAGACATACACCAGATTGGTCTTCATTCATTGTTATCCCCCTAACAAAGCCTGCTTTCTGAACAATAACAGTGCTTTTCAAGAATGGAGGGGTGTCAATTTCAGATATTGTGTATTGGCTGAGGACAAGATGCACTGTTTTGTGGACTTCCTGACCTCATTATGGACACAGAGCAGATCTGGATGGGGGGCTGGCACATTCAGGTGCACCTGCCTCAAACTAATGGCACAGTCCAACAGTTGCCAAATGGTTTCTACCTCGGGAGAGATCAAGGCTTCATATTTTATGCTGGCCAGCCTAAGTCATGTTTTAGACATGGAGCTTATGCACACCTAAATAATGCACGTGATCAGATAAATGGCTCTTTATGCAGAGGGATTGGCCACTCTATTAGTTGCCCCAACTCCAGTTTGTTGTACCCTCTGTGAGGAAACAACACATACGTACACAAAATTGCCATTGGGCATCTCATAACAACCCAACTAAAGTTGATGAAGAACAAGAGGAGGTTTTTTCAACAGCACAGCAGACATCATTATCCACCATTTTCCCATGAAAGGGCCAGAGCCAACACAGTACAACTGTAACGGAGGGTGCATTATTGGAAACACTGGTTATTAATGAGCAGCACCAGCTGGCAGACCCCTTTCAGACTTCTATCTCAGCACCAGACTCTCTTGTGATCTCAGAAGGTGACACACTTGTAGAAGCAGGGAACAATCAATCAGCACTCACTTAGCTGGCCGAATCAAGTAGCAACAATACCAGCACCTCTATTGTTCAAACCTTACCTTCCCCTTCTACTTCAGGGGCTTTAAACATGCCTCCACCCATCACAGACAAGTGGGAGCATCAAAGGACTCAAAGGCTCACCCGCAGCAGTACATCCCGATAAGGGGCAATACCCAGAACTTCACAAAATTCTGAAGTTTGCACAAGGAATAGATTTTCATTTCTGGCTAAGCGAAAGCAATGGGCAGAAGATGAGGAGGACTCAGATGTCTCATCGGTGGCCTCACCACAACCTGACCCCATGACTGACACTGAAATGACATCAAGTGATTCTAAGTCATCGGAAAAAAAAGAAGTCAAAGAGATCCAGCTTGAAGTCTTTAGTTCAAGTGGAAAACAGCTGAGTCACCCTAAAAACATCATGAACACTGCATTTGGATCATTCTTGTGGATCTCTCAATGCCAATAGTTTGAAGAATCCCAAAGAAAGACATACTACTTTTGCTATCCTTCGTGACCTAAATTTGAACATACATTCCACTATACAAGACGCTAGTGAGGCCCCACCTGGAGTACAGTGTACAGTTCTGGAGACCATACCTATGTAAGGACATAGACAGGGTAGAGAAGGTTCAGAGGAGGCAACAAAGATAGTGCATGGATTGCATCACAAGTCCTATGAAGACAGGTTGAAGGAACTGAACATGTACTCCCTGGAGAGAGAAGGGAGAGAGGATATGATAGAGACATACAAGTATCTTACAGGGAGGAACGGGTGCAGGAAAACACTATTTTTAAGCAAAAAATGTTCCAGGACTAGAGGGCATGGGATGAAGTTGGAGGAGGGACGTTCAGAGGAAACATGAGAAAGAATTTCTTCACAGAATGGGTGGTGGACAAGTGGAACACCCTGCCAGAGGAAGTGGTGGGGGCTGAAACAATCACGGGATTTAAGAATGCATGGGATAGACATAAAGGAATTCTAGAGGTCAGGGGTAAGGGGCAACAGACTTCTAGGAAAACAAACTGAACTTACAAGCTCAAATGGGCAGACTGGGTGGGTCATAGGCCCTTATCTGCCGACACTGTCTATGTATCTATGTACATTTTCTGCAGGATACAAGATTGCACACTATCCAGGAACAGCAGATAGCCTCCAAGGAGTGGTTTGGTGGACCCTCTTTTTGGTCCTTAGGAGAAGAGCCCTGTGCAGGGCTTGGCATTCCATTTATTTATTTATTTATTTATTTATGTATGTCTTTGATAACTGGGTTAGTGCATTGATCCAGAGGACCATTTTCAGTCACAACCTAGGCCACACACACGGCACAGCAGCAGAGAAAAAGACTTGATACATATTAACAATGGATAGTACAGAGCACATAGGGCTTATGGCCAGCAGTCATGGAATTGTTTAAAATAAGCAGCTGAAGTTCACGTAAGTACAACACTATTTACAGTAGAATGCACACACCTTAGCAGTGGTAGTCATATTTACAAAAGTATTTACAGCAGGAGCACATTATCGATGGGAGTAGTATGTACATCAATATTTACAACAGAAGCCCCAGTGCAATTCAGATCCTAACATCGGCAGGTGGATTCCCACAGCAACCAGCACTTTAATTGCTGTTTGAAGGACAAGTGGGACATGGACAAGTGGATGGTGAGTGGGAGTCTGAACCACAGGAAGAGTACGGAGTTGGAGAAAGCTTTGCTACTCATATTGGTGGAGATACAAGGGACGACCAGTGGAGGGACCAAGGATGCCCTGAAGCTCTGTGAGAGTTCCCTAACAAACCAGGTTTTAAAGTCTCTAGACTAATTGACTTGGTTCCTGGGCGGGTGTTAATTTTAGATGTGATCTATCAAAAATCAGGACTCTAGATATATATATATATATATATATATAACCCCCAAACAAAATATCAAAGAACTAAATTATTAAAAAAGATTCAACCTGATTTATTTACAACAAAATCTGTAACATTAGGGGGAGACTTTAATTGTATCCTGTCCCTAAAGCACTTACAGATATTAACATTTTGGATGGCAGAGGCTGGGGTGGATTATTCCACACAAATAGATGAAATTAAAAAAGAAATGTGCATCTACCAGTATGATAGGGCTCAGTCATTGTTCATAGAACAAAAATTTGGTACCCAAGGGAGGATGCAACAGATAACTCCTTATGATAGCTGCAACCAAAGAGCAGAATCTAATTATATGGCAGAATGACAACTGATGTCAGGGGAAAAACAAATAATATTCAGGAAATGGTGCAAGTGGTAGATCCCCCATGTAAAAAATGTATTTGGGCAATCGGCCCGTAGTCCTACTAATCTGGGAGATTTTCTTAGGGAGTTACAACTCCCAGGGGTACTGGATGAAATAAAGAAACTAATGCTAGACCCTATCACCAAATCAGAATTAGTATTAGCAGTTCCAGGGTTAAAAAATGGAGTTGCACCTGGTGCAGGTGGGATATCTGGAGAATTTTATAAAAAAACTACACATATTTTGGCTGACCATTTGATTGTAGTGTTTAATGACATCGTAGAGGGATTGGTGCCTTTCCCCTCTTCTTTTGCAGATAGTCTCTGAATGTTTCTACATAAAAAAGATGATAAATCCATTTTAAATAATTTGAGGCCAATAAGTCTTATTAATGTGGATTGGAAATTATTGTGTAAAATATAGAGTAATAGATTGGTTAAGGCGGCACAGTATGCCATCTCTTCAGCTCAGACCTGCGCTATCCCACAGCCTTTAATGTTGGACAACATAAAATTTGTCAGAGAAACATACAATTGCAAAGAAGCATCAGGACTTATCCTTAATTTAGACCAATCAAAGGCCTTTGATGCAGTTCCTCATGATTACATTTTTAAAGTGTTAAAAAAGTATGGAATCCCTGACCTATTTATTTCATGGCTTCAGATACTATATAAGAATGCATCTAGAAGCCCCATGGTGAATGGAAGAGTGGGAAGGCACATCCCAATACTGAGAGGGTTAAGGCAGGGCTGCCCTTTAAGCCCCCCGCTATATGTTTTTGCTATAGACCTCCTACTCAGTAAATTAAATATGGTGATTGAGATCAAGCACATAAGGGGTCCGAGCCAACTGGAATTTCCAGTAGCTGTAGCATTTGCAGATGATGTTAGTATAATAGTGGCAGACCAAGAGTCTGGGCTCAAAGCATTAAGTGTCATCTCTAAATTCTCTAAGACATCAGGTTATACTATTAACAGACAAAAGAGCAGTGGTACAGCCATTCATTGCCCAGATGATAGAATAGTTACTCATATTGCAGGAATATAGATTTCTAAATCACCACTTCAGATTTTAGGGGTCCTTTTTGGTACCACTGACCCAGCAACACTGAATTGGAAAGAGTCATTACAGAAGGTGGAAGACAAAATGAACAGATGGAGAGCACACCCAATGATAAGAAAGAAGAGGATTTATATGTTTAAAACCTTCATTGTACCCATATTCTTAAAGATACGTTACATCTTCCCATTACCAGTAAAATTAGAAGCAAAAGTGTACAATATAGTATTTAGATTATTATGGAGCAGTACGCTAAATCCTGTAAAAAGGGCAGTCACATACTGGCCAGTAAAAGGCAGGGGTTTAGATATGTTGAAACTTGTGGTGTTCTTCTTACTATTTTCGTATATTCAAATTTGTTACCCATGATTCAAGGCAAACAACTGGTATGGGCATCATTTTTAAAGGTGCATTGCTCCTATTTTGTACAAAAATTGGAGGCTCAGTATTGGGGAACCTTTAAGGCTATTCCCCAAGGAACAGCACTATATCCAACAGAGTTATTTAAAAAATTAAAAACATGGAATGTGGCCCCAATGTAATTCTGTATACTACTAGCAAAGACACATATAAGAAAATTTTGCAGTCTGAGTTCCTTACTTCCCCTTGTTTTTCCCATTCTCATGACATTAGAACAATGGAGGTTATTGCTCAGTTATAAAATGTCAAGAAAAAATCTATAAATCTCATTGGCCAAGAGACATCAGCTGACTGTATGTTAAATCTCTATATACGCACAGTCATCCTGGTCCTAAACCACATCACACAATAAGCAAATCAGTCCTCATACAACCAGAACTATCTTTCATCAGTCCCCCTTCAACCAGAACTGATCTTCCATTATAAACATGGCTGCTGCCTTTACACTATAAGAAAACCTTCAACTGGGCCCTAAAAATAAAACTACCTTAAATTAAAAATAAAATAAATTAATTAAATGTTGTTTCCCTGATGATCATACTCTTCTTACACACATAAACAAATTAGAAACATTAAGTATTGTTTATAGTTTTCATTACAACTGTTTGTTTACTAACTGAAAAATCCCCCTTCTGTCTTTATCTGCTCATCAGGGAAATCTCTTAAGCTTGCCTTGACAGTGATATAATTGAGCCTCTGGCTCTAAAACAGGCCTTTGTTGTATGTGTGTACAGAATGTCAGGAGAGTAACATTCTACAAGCGGAACAGAGCAGAATTTTGAATCCCTGTATTCCATGGTAAACATTCCATGATAAACATTCTATGCCTTGAGTGTGGGGAAAAACAGAAAACAAAAAACAGGATGAAGAAAGTAGGCAATACAGTAATACTTTATAAACAAAAAGAAAAGGTGGGAAAACACAGTTAAATAGGTAGAGGCAGACCCAAAGTGCCCAAACGCATTGCTAATGTTAATAAAAGCACGTACATTTGAATCTTATATAGCAGTTTTCAGGTGAAATCTACCCTCCTTGCCCACCAAAAAAAGGCAACCTGGCAGGTTTAAAGTTTTTTTTTTCCCTTACTAACCTTTCACCTCAATCCTATAGCAGTTTTCCTTTTATGTACTAGACCACAGCACATAAGTAAAAAACAAAAATAAAGAGAAAGTTGCCTTCAATGAGACTATGTAACTACAGTACAGTGTAATGAAAATTAAGTTTTAAACACAGTTTACGTCTTACAAATTTACAAATGTTACAGTGTAGTTATATGATAACATTTACACGTGACAGAGAAATTATTTATTTTCAACCAACTCTACTAATAAATACTTTTACTGCAAAGTACTGTACTTGTTAACCTATTGCTGACATATCCTATTTTATGCATTAATAGGTACTCCTTTTTTGAGTTTTTAGATGTTTTAGAGGTGTAATGTATTATAAAATGGTCAAGAAAAATCATGTCTCCTGATTGGTTGACAGGGCTTGGAATCCAGTGGTATAAGGAATAACAACCAGGGTTCCTGGGTTTGGAACATTTTCCAGCCAGCTGTGCAAAGGCCTCCCCAAAATAAATGCTTTCCCCACATTCTGTAATGGAATGCCCAACCTCCATGTTAGTAAAGAATCTGACTGGCAAGTGAAATCATCAAAATTTAAAAAATACCATGCTCCCATAACACAAACGAGAACAAAATCTCACACAATAAATCAAGTAAACCTTAGTGGCCATTGCTAGCTGCATCACTGTCCCTCTCCTAAACTGAACTGCAGTGTTTTTCTGAGTAGGCCACACATCCCACTGTTCACAGTAGATGAACAACCTGCGCATCCAATCTCAACATTGGGAAACTGTCCTAACAGCTGATTGCATGCTCATTCACCCTTCTCTCCCAAAGCACTGATAAATAATTGAAACTGCTTCTCTCCCACATTCGCTGAGAACTTTCCCCCTCAGCATACACATGATAAAATGTAGGAATCATAGTGCAATCCAGCCCTAGCTCCATCCCTGTCATACCACTCGCCAGTCCCCATTGTGACGCACAGCTCACATTCGTAGTCTTGGTGTATAGGTGAATCACCGCAGCAGCAGTAAAAAAAAGAAACTGATACTTATCATGGCACTGATGTAACTCGCAATCCATAGAGGTAATCGGCCGGTGACGTGGGCTATCAGTTAACTCAAATGTACAATGCAATGTGAGTGCAGAGAGGCATTGAAAAAATAAGCTGATCACTTCCCGAGATGTAAGTGTGCGGTGCATGATGGTAGACACCAAAAAGTTAAAGAAGTCCACCCCAGCATGGCAAAAACTTCCTTAGTCGATGGGGGTGCCCAATCCCCCTGTTGGCTTCACTGTCCCCCCCCCAAGCTGCCTGGTGCCATGCTGGGAGCCCTCCCAACATGGCAAAAGCTAATTGCTGATAGGGGTGCCCAATCCCCGTTGGTTTCCTGCCTCCCCAAAAATGTTGCATGCCATGCTGGGAGCCCACCCCAGTGTGGCAAAAACTTCCCTTAGCCAATGTGGGTGCCCTAATTCCCCGTCAGCTTCACTGTCCCCCAAGCCATGCTGGGAGCCCACCCAGCGTGGCAAAAGTCACTGTGTGTAAATAAATAAAAAAAACCTGAAACAAAAACCTTCCCTCGTTGATTCTTTTGCCCCTCCCCAACCGCACCCACCCTCTGCGTACCCACCTCCCACACCCTCGCCTCACCCCACCTCAACCCATACTTACCTCCGAGTCCGGTCGCGACAATCTTCGGTGGACCAGGAACACGTCTGCACTCTTCAAAGCTGACCACGAACTGAAGAAATGCCGGTAAGCTGTATAATGGCATAAATTGATTTTTTTCAACTTTAGTGCATATCTCAGCCATTTCTGGGAATATTTTCACCAAATTTTCAACATGGTTTTTTTGGGGTCCCACCTCATGAGCTGTGACACTGTTATTTCATTAATCAGTTCCGAAAGGTGGTTCTGCAGTCACTGCGCGGAACCACCTTTCCAGAATGATTAACGAAATGATAGTGTCACAGTTCATGAGATAGGCTCCAAAACTCTATGTTGAAATCGGAATATTCCCCAAATGACTGTTTTACTAGCGCGGCATTGCATACAGTTCCCATACATCGCTCATAACTTTGAGCATTTTTAATATTTTCACTCCAGATTTTCAGTATTGCCATTTTACCACACCTCCTTATGAACAGTACAACTGTCATTTTTCACATCTCACCTGAAATGTGTTTTCGCACATGTAGCGCACAATGGCGCTGTCGGTGTGCGAAATCAGTGTTCAGGACAGATTAAGAAAATCACAGTGAAGTAAAGTGCAATTCATAAACCACAACAAGTAGACTGTTGTTTGCTAATGTTGTTGGTAATTGCTATTTTTTACCATTCAAAAAAAGTTTACCAAGGGACTATTTTAACTCAATGTTTCAATTAATTCTCTATTCTGTATTTAAATAAATGTTACAAAGTTTTCAAAATATAAACACCTTGTCAGTGTCCTTTTTTCCATAGTTATTTCCCATTTTATAAGCACAATAAGACACTCCAGGGTTGTGGTTGATATGTGATAACCGCACACCTAGGTGCGGAAGGACACTCGGCCTTTGGCCTCGTGCCTCACCATGCATCTAGGTGTGCGGTTATCACATAACAACCACCACCCTGTTGTGTCTTATTGCTTACTTAACAGACTCAAGAATGCCACAAAAAATGTGGGATACCTTATGGCCTTGTTGCCATGATCGCTTAAATGTTCGAAGAAACCACCACCATAAAAGTATGTCTCTTTGCAGATGACACAAAGATCTGCAACAGAGTTGATACACAAGGTGGGGTGGAAAGGATGAGAAGGGGCTTGGCAATGTTGGAGGAATGGTCAAATGTATGGCAGCTTAGATTCAATGCTAAGAAGAGCAAGGTAATGCACCTGGGAAACAAAAACCCAGGGGAAGAATACACAGTGGGGGGTGAGATACTAACAACAACAAAAATGGAAAGGGACCTTGGAGTAGTCATATCAGAGGACATAAAGGTGGGCTAAGCAATGTGAGAGGGCAGTAAGGTGGGCTGGGGGGACACTGGGATGCATAGGGAGAGGCATCACCGGTAGAAAACAGGAGGTTGTTATCCCTCTGTACAGACAGCTGGTGAGACCCCATCTGGAGTACTGCATGCAGTTCTGGAGACCCAATCTCCGCAAGGTCATAAACAAGATGGAGACAGTCCAGAAGAGGGCAACTAAAATGGTGCAGGGTCTGCACCTGGAGACATATGAAGAGAGACTTAAGGAGCTTAATATGTATAGCCTCGAGGAAAGGAGGGAGAGGGGGGACATAATAGAAACTTTCAAGTACCTCAAGGGAATCAACAAAGTCCAAGAGGGTAGCATGTTTCAGAAAAAGAGGTGTGCAAGAACAAGGGGGCACAATTTGAAGATGGGGGGGTGGCTCAGAGGTAATGTAAGGAAGTATTTTTTCACACAGAGAGTTGTGGATGTATGGAACGGCCTTCCGGAGGAGGTTGTGGAGTCAAAAACAGTGGTGGAATTCAAACATGCATGGGACAGGCACAAGGCAATTCTAGGGGGTGGGGGTAGGAAGAAGTATAGCACAGTGGCTTAAGGCTCTGAGCTGCAAATCTGGTGACATCCAGCAGACCAGATTTGGGTTTGAATCCCACAGCTTCCACTTGCATACTGTGTGACCCTGAGCAAGTCACTTAACTTCCTTGTGCTCCCATGTCGCACCTGTTAAACAGCTTTCAGCTAAGTGTGCTACTCCTGGTTAAACAAATAAAAAAAAAAAAAGAAGTAGGCTTTTGGTTAACTAGGATCTGCAGCTTATCCATTAGGAAGGGAAATGGGAAGACTGGGTGGGTCAAGCGGTCCTTATCTGCTGTCAAATTCTATGTTTCTATGTTTCATGCAAGAAAGAATATGTTTAACAGACACTTGCCCTGACCAGATAGAAACTGTACACCATTTGTTTTTTGAGTATTCTTATATGACAAACTTTTGGATTACTCTGGCTCAGGAGTGAGAACTCCTTCAATTTAAAACAATAAAATATGAAACATTAATTTATGGCCAGTTTCCAAAGGAATGGGAAAAATTTTATCTGGGTGCAATTAGAGTGTTAATGGCAGTTATAAAATGGGTTGTCTGGCAGGTAAGATGCCAGTTTGTATTACAGCAAAAAGATATAGAGAATAATGCATATGTAGGGAGTTGATATGGAGTTTTTTCACACACCCAAGTTGTGTGATAATATGTAAACCTCGAGAGCGAAGCTCGAGAGGTTTCATACTATCACACAACGGTGTGTGGGCATATTCATTTCTATTCCTACATATGTTTATTTTATAATAACTGGCACCAAAACAAATTAAATATAAATATTACCACTACGAGGAGACGCGAGACGAAAACACTCCTACTTCCTTACTAATAGGCACGCCCCCACGCTATTCAAAGACTGACATCACATAACACGCTAGCGTGGGGGCGTGCCTGTAGGTGTGATTTTTCATGCTTGTTATGTGTTTGTGGTGATATTATTTCATAGACAAAATTTCTGTTTTTCTTTTTGATCTGTTATGGCCTCACTGCTAATGCAAATCAGGGGAGACTTATACACATGCATATATTTGGGAGCATGACATTACGCTCCCGTCATTTCACTCCCTACATCTCGCTTCTGGTCCAATTCGCCCCCGTGTCCTTTCGCTCCCGATAATTATGCTCCTCTTCAGGTGTTGTCCCTACTGTCCAGGATTACCTGCTATCCCAGTGCACATCAGTGACCAGAAGCAGTCACTCCACCGTTGTATAGTACGAACTGTGAGCAAAAGCTGCAAGAGAATCCCGCTCACCAAAGTTCGATTCAGAATGTAATGCCGCATGTTAGTACTAATGCAAGCCATGGGGCAGGTGGAGGAAGATTCATGGAGGCACGGACAGGGGAATCAGGTGCTGCATAGCAAAATGTTTTTTGTATTGCTTTTGTAGTGGGCGTGTGTGTCTCAGGAGAGGCAAAATAACCAGAAGCAGTCAGTGAGAGGCAACAGGTTGCAAGTTTGGAAAGCAGAAAGTAGAAATCTCAGATACATCGGAGACATGCTATTTGAAATTGTTAGAATGTTGCAGAGATATGCCATAGCAGAACATGCATGCATGGGGGGTGGGCACCGCTGCAGAGTATGGCAGGGATGCACAATTACACACAGTGTCCAGGATGCATATTTTGGTATGTGGTGGTGATGCTCAATTTGGAATGCAATAGTAATGCAAGCAGCAAGACCTATCCAGATCCAACTTGAACTATGGAATGCCTGTTTCAAATGGAGCAGTGTAACCCTTTTAATTTGCGAACACTCACTGAATAGATTTTTGCCAAAAAGTTCCTTAAGGAGTTTCGAGAGGTCTTGTGCCACTGATAAGCAGTATGATCCTGGTGTAGCTTAAAAGTTAAATCGGGCACTAAACATACCCTTTTACCATCCCATTGCTAGGCAGGGACCAACAGTTTAAATTTTATATGTTATACATTTGGGGTCAGTTGCTACTAGCGGGAGTGAATGTGCATGGGGGGTGAAAATTATAAGTGAAATCGGCGTGAGAACAAAATGACGGGAGTGAAATGTCGTAGACCCCATATATTTAATGAGGTTACATAGCACTTAGGGGTTGCTCAAGACTAGGTGTTTGAATTAGATACACCTTGTAATTTGTTTTTCTCCTTTTGGAGGTATCTTTGCTTTTGTATGATACATTTTTATGTAATTTTCTTGTAATGGCAATTAGTGGAGATATATGCCCACAAATGTATTTAAAGGGGTTGCATATTGTTTAGGTTTTTCTCATGGTTAAGTGTATGAATTAAATATATACAACAGCTTTTTCTTTCTGCATGTATTTTAGTTTTGTGTAACAAGTTTTTATGTATTTTTTTCTGTATAACAAATCAGTATTTTCTTTATTACATATCTGACAATAAAAGTTCCCCTACTATTGGAAGGGGGCACTGTTGGACCTTTTTTCCTAGACGGAGGCTCCAGAGGTGGCAGAAGAGGAGGCTGTGGAGCAGGCTGGGGAGTCATTCTCCCTCCCAGCCAATCAAATTAAAGAGAACACTAAGAATACGGCCAATAACAGCATGAGTACTGGAAAGGAGACAATTGAGAAAAACATGGAAATGGCAAGCTGAGAGCTTGGCATCGGAGGCTTCTGATATGGAACCCGCACAGGATGAATTTCACTTGGCAAATGAGGAGATGTCCACAGACATATCAGGGAAAAAAACGGACGGAGGAAAAGATGTGCTGGTTCAAAAGAAATTAGACCTGAAAGTGAAAGAGGGAAGATGGAGGAGATTGGAGAGCCAGTTTAAAAATTAAGAAACATTATTTTCTGGCGAGGGCAGAAGATTGCAAGTAGGAGCTCCTATTGGACAGACAGTGAAAGAACCTATTGGACAGACAGCGAGAGAACGACTCAAAGATGCATTTGGTGTAGAGTCCCAAATTGCACAAGACACTAAATGGATGCAAGAGCAGGCTCTCTGACAGGCTGGATGGATACAAGATACTGCCAGTAAGTGGATTCCCTACCCTGATTTTGATAATTGTAATAACGGGACACAGGCGGTGACTAGCGGGGAGAGTTTTGCCACACTGGATGGGATAACAATAATGCCAGTGCAGCAGGACAATGGGATGTGCTCTGAAGTGCAAGACTTGAGCAGGAATAACACTGTGGAACAAATGATTGGTGAGCTTGAAAATGATACAGGGCTGAATGTGGACAGTTGACCGGTACATGAAAATCTTACCTTGGGTGCTGCAGCAGAAAGCAAAATGGGGGACCTTCAGAAAAAAGTTATATGCTAGAGTCCAGCCAAGGGCAATACAGATGTCCTGCAAGAGCCAGAGCCTCAGGGCAGTGAGTCAAGCAGACTGCCGTATACAGAACAGCAGAGGAGTGCAGTAGGGACCACAATGCCAATGGCAACTGCTGCCACTGATAACAATGAAAGGCAAAACTCTAGTGAAGAGGTACCTGAGAACAGTGCAGGGCCTTCCATAACATAGGGTTGAATGGGAGACCAGAGGGAGGATGCGGGGGAGATGAAAGTATGCATGAATCACACGCTGGGAGGTGCTGGGCAAAACATACAGAGACAAGCTCCTAGATTTTCAGACCTGTCTGAGAGATCAACTCCAGTCCCCAGGAGACATGCTGTCAGAATAAGATATAAAGGAGGGGTAGAACTGCATCCAGCCAGAGAATTTGTGTGAAAAAAGTTGATCAAAGAATCTCTGAATTTTGTGCCAGGAGAGATACATGCATTAAGTCATATATCGGAGGAGCATAACTTTGATATTAGCTTTAATACTTCACAAGGGGTTACAATACTTCGGGCTGAAATATAATCAAACAACATTTTTCACCTTTGTGGACTCCCTTCTTAGTCATACCACTAACAAAGCCAGTGCTAAAACGGATAACCATGATGTTCCGCACTAAAGGGAATAATGTGGGGGATATACATCACTGGCTACAGAAGAGATGTGAAGTATTAAGTGCCCCAGAACCTATAATCGATTCAGAATCTTTTTGGACAGGAGGATGGCATTTCAAAATAAAGTTAAGACAAACTGAGCATGGGATTGTACATCTTCCGAACAGTTTTTTATTGGTAAAGACAGAGGTGTGTGCTTCTATGCGGGTCAGCCAAAGGCCTGCCACAAATGTGGCAGCAGGACACACCTTGCTAGTTCTAGTGATAAATTGAGATATATTCTTTGTGGAGAATATGACCACATCAGTACTGCATGTAGAAATGTGGCCAAATGCAACCTGTCTGATGGCCATGGTCATGTCTTTCAGAAATGCCCCTGGGCAGCCCACAATAGACAAGATGGAGTGGACCAGGATGAATTAATTAGAACAGCTCCAAAAAAAAATAACAAAGGAGCACTAAGAGACTTCCAGTCAAGCAAGTTCAGTGAGAAGGGCTGAGAACTTTGAGAATAATAATGGACATGCAGGGGAATCGACTCAGTTAACTGAGAATGGCCACAACTCAGAACAACAGGAAGACCATGATGGCCAACCAGATGTGCAACCAGAGTAGGTTGAGGAAATGGTTGATGGAGGTGAGGCAACTGAGACACAGCAGCCCCCCACCCACAAGATGAGGATATGCAGACAACTCCAGGAGAAGACATACAAGATGCTCACCACATGTCTCCATCCCCAAGAATGGAAAACCCCGCTCACAAGGAGAAGTGCAAGACTGAAAGCAACCAAAAGGATGGATGTTACACTGGAAAATCAGTTTGATGTGTTGACCAGCAAAAAGAACTGGGGAGAAACTGATACTGAAGGGACAGACTCAGATGCATCTTCAAAATCCTTACCAGTCCTAGAGAAAAAGGATGGGAGAAAAAAGAAGCAAAAGAAAAAAGCACTTAGAGGGGGATGAAGGCTGAGAACAGGACATTTTGGGACTTTGTTTTTTAACTTGCCCTCATGAAGCAATTACCCTTTGCTACCCTTAAAGTGTGTAGCATTCAAAATGGGGTAAGAAGGAAGGCAACATTTTCCCTGCTGGACCAGCTAGATTTAGAGTTCATATTTTTGCAGGAAACTTGGATGTCAGATTCCAGTACAATATCACAATGTAAAAATACATGGGTTTGGGGACCTTCGTACTGGTCATTTGGGTTGGAGAAAGCAGATGGGGTGGGAACTGTATTTAAAGAAACTCAGTTCTCCCTAAAGAAATTAACAGATGTGATTTCTGGCCACTTGCTAATCTTGGATGGGGTATTTGCAGGGCAACAATGCAGGTTTATCGCTGTATATGCATACCAAATTAAATCAGAAAGGGTGGAATTATTTAGGAATATCCAATCTTTTTTGGTACCTGCTAGGCAGGTTTTCTTAGGGGATGATTTTAATTGCTCTTTAGATTTAGATAAAAGAGCTCTTGAAGGAAAAAAAGTGTACTGCTGTTTTCACGCCTTATATAATTGCTTAAATACGGCTGGTATATGAGATGCCTATACAATCTTGCAAAATGTACCAGAATCTACATACATCAGAGGAAGATTAGCGACAAGGATAGATTTTTGGTTTCTATCCTCGAAAGTTAAAGCTTGACAGAAGACACCAGGAGAAAGGACTGCTGTGTGACTGAACTTCTCTACTGGGACTAAAGAAGAAGAACTTTTGTACTTGGACCTTTAATTTAGGGTAAAAAAAACTAACAAACAAAACAAAAAAAAAGTGTGTGTTTGTCTGGGTTAACTGAACTGAATAGGTATCTGAACAGTTATCTAGGTGTAAATCTCAGGTGATTGAAAGGACTTAATAGCTGTGAGGTTTAAATTACTTGAGAAGATCTAGTAAGTAGGGGTGGCTAGCTAGAAGGAAGCTACATTTAAAGACTGCCTTAGAAAGATTCTGCTAATAGCTTGGCAGAAGACACCAGGAGAAAGGACTGCTGTGTGACTGAACTTCTCTGGGACTATATTGCCCTCCTTCCTCCCCCAGCCCCACCCAAAGCTAGTTCTATTTTTATAGGCACAGGATTTGACTGACAACAGGAACTTCCTGTTTGGGAGCAGGAAGTGAGTGATCACAGAACCACCAAAGACCCACCATCCTAGAAGGGCAAGAGTAGCTCTCCGGCCCTCTAGCTGCTGGAGGTCTGCCTCTGAGCAAGTAAGTGGTCTACTGAGAAATATAGGATATTCTTGTCTCAGAACAGGACAATCAGGAGCTTAAAGGGCACACAGGCAGAAAGTAAGGAGAGAGAGAAAAAAAAACAGAGGAAAGAGTAAGGATTGCAAACAGTTAAGGGGCCAGAAATAAGACATGATTGGAGTGGTGCAGTGCAGTGGCTGTGGAGCAGCAGTCTTCCAGGAGACGTTCTGGAGCATGCAGTGTTTTCCTATCTGCAGGCACCTCTCTGGGCTGAGGGAGGAGGTTGCTCATCTCCAGGCTGAGTTGGCCAGGATTTGTGGGACCTACTCTTCCATCCAGGGACCACCAGTGCCACTGCCGTTGCCTCAGAGGTTGCCAAGAAAGAGGAGCAGTTGGACCACAGTGGGCTCAGGGAAGGTGAGGGTAGTGGAAGAGAGGTGCATCCCTCCAGTTGTACCTCTCCACAATTCCTATGCCATTCTGGCAAAGTGTGGTTCCTCTATGGAGGCACCCACAGTGGAGACCAAGGAGGATGTTGGGAACTTCCACAAAGGAGACCCACAGGAGGGTGGCAGGGGACCCTGCAGGGAAGGAAACAACTCCTGGTGGGGACTCCATTGTTAGGAAAGGTAGAACTGGGGAGGAAGGAGAGGAGGTGAGGTGCCTGCCTGGAGCCATGGCTTGAGGGACAGGGAGCGAATCCTCAGGATTGCTGGAGCAGCTGCACAGGGGAGGAGCTGGATGTCATTGTCCACCTAGGGACAAATGACCTGGCTAAGAAAGGGATTAGAAAAGTGCAGGAAGAGTTTGTGAAATTGGGAGGGCCTTAGTCAAGTAGCACGACGGTAACCTTCTTGGAGGTGCTGCCCATCTATGGCATAGGAGAGGTTAGGTGTTCCACACCATGGATTCAATCAGTGGTTGAAAAACTGGTGTGGAGCTCAGGGATTTGGCTTCATTGGGGACTGGGGGTCCACCTGGAGTGATGCAAGCCTATACTGGCATTATGGGCTGCATCTGTCCAGGAGGGGAACCAGGATCCTAGGCGATAGGTTTAAATGCTTCATTGGCAAGCTTTTAAACTAGCAAAGGGGGGAGGCACTGGAAAGGAGCAGGGAAATCCTAACCCTCTCCAAATAATCATGATAGTAAGTGCGGCAAACACCAACATAGAGGTGTCGATAGGGAGAAGGGCAGGGGTAAATGGACAGGGATGGGGCAAAAGGAGTAAGGCCATCAAGAAATGGAGGGTAATGAGTACCAATGCCTGTAGTCTGGGCAACAAGCTCCCTGAGCTGGTGGCCTTGATGGAAGAGGGATGCCTGGATATCGTAGCAGTCACAGAAACATGGTACACAGAGAACCATGACTGGGATGTTAACATACCAGGGTACATAACCTACAGGAGAGACAGGCAGGGGAGAAGAGGGGGAGGAGTAGCTCTCTATGTAAAGGAAGGGATAAAAGCAATTGAACAAAAGAGTAAACAAGGAAGAGAGAAGGCACTGTGGGTCACCTTGGAGACTAGAAAGGACACCACAATCCGCACAGGAGTTGTGTACAGACCCCCATGTCAGGGGGAAGGAATGGATAAGGATATGATAGAAGGCATTCTTAAAATGGCAGAGAAAGGGGAGATACTGTTGATGGGAGACCCGAATATGCCAGATGTTAACTGGAGCACATTTGCTGCAGCCACATCCAAGAGCAGGGCTATTCTTGATGCCCTACAGGTGGCAGGCCTTAGACAGCTAGTTTCGGAACCAACTTGTGAGGGAGCAATCTTAGACCTCATACTCTCAAACAGCGGCAGTGAGAGGATCTCAGATCTAGAAGTGGGTTGCCATCTGGGGACAAGTGACCATCAAACAGTGTGGTTCATGTTAAACTCAGCTACAGAGTCAAGCCATACAAAAGTGAGGGTACTGGACTTTAGGAGGGCTGACTTTGGCAAGATGGGAGAGTGCCTCAGAAAAGCACTAGCAAACAGGCTAGAAGGAGGTGTGGAGCAACAATGGGGAATCATCAGAACTGCCATCACAGAGGCAACAACCCTTGTGTGAAGCAAATAAACAAATCAAAATGAAAGAAAAGCCACTATGGTTCTCAAAGAGGTGGCTGTGAAAGTCAGGAAGAAAAAGATAGCATTCCGGAAGTATAAGGAAACACAGAAGGAGCAGGACAGAGAGCTGTACCAGTTAAGGCAGAAGGAAGCAGGGAAGGAAGTCAGAATAGCAAAGGCCCAAACTGAGGAAAAGATAGCCAACTCAGTTAAGAAGGGGGATAAAACCTTTTGTAGGTACATCAGCGAGCGTAGAAAGACAAAGGGAAGGATAGTGAGGCTGAATAGAATGAATGGTGGGTGGGCAGAGGGGGACAGTGAAAAAGCAGGGATACTGAATGAATATTTCTGCTAAGTATTCACAAAAGAGGAGGGGGAAGTGCCTAATCCAATTAACAGAAGCACTCTTGATAGGGGGGTCGATCCCAGTCCTTTCACAGAAGAAAGAGTTCTGCAAGAACTCCTAAAACTGAAGGTGGACAAAGCAATGGGTCCTGATGGAATTCACCCCAGAATTCTAAAAGAATTAAGGGAGGAACTAGTGTAACCACTGGCTACTCTTTTTAATAAATCATGGGAGGATGGTGTGGTACTCGAGGACTGGAGGAAGGCGGATGTGATTCCCTTCACAAAAGTGGGACCAAGACAGAGGCAGGAAACTACAGACCTGTCAATCTGACTGCTGTGGTAGGGAAAGTGATGGAGTCACTTCTGAAGGAAAGAATAGTTGAGTACCTAGAGGCCAGTGGAGCACAGGACCCAAGGCAGCATGGGTTCACGGCGGGAAGGTCATGTCAGACGAATCTAATAGATTTATTTGACTGGGTGACCAAAGTAGTAGACCAGGGAGGCGCTGTGGACATGGCCTACTTAGACTTTAGCAAGGCATTTGACACAGTCCCACACAAAAAATTAATAGTCAAATTAACCAGCCTGGGAGTGGGTCCCAGGGTGGTAGCCTGAGTAAAACATTGGCTGCACAACAGGACACAGGAGGTAATTCTAAATGGAGTCCACTCTGAAGAAAGAGGAGTTACTAGTGGGGTACCGCAGGGTTCAGTATTGGGTCCAGTCCTTTTTAATGTCTTCATCAGTGACATTGCAGAGGGACTGGAAGGAAAAGTATGCCTTTTTGCAGATGACACAAAGATCTGCAGCAGGGTTGATACACAAGGAGGCGTGGAAAGGATGAAAAGGGACTTGGCAAGGTTGGAGGAATGGTCAGAAGAATGGCAGCTAGGATTCAATGCAAAGAAGTGCAAAATAATGCACCTGGGAAACAAGAACCCAGGGGAAGAATACACAATGGGTGGGAAGGTAGTAACAACAACAAAAAAGGAAAGGGACCTGGGGGTAATCATATCAGATGACCTTAAGGTTAGCAAGCAATGTGAGAAGGCAGTAGGGAGGGCTGGGGGTATACTGGGATGTATAGGGAGAGGCATCAGCAGCAGAAAACAGGAAGTTGTTATCCGTCTATACAGACAGTTGGTGAGACCCCATCTGGAGTACTGTGTCCAGTTCTGGAGACCCCGTCTCCGCAAGGACATAGACAGGATAGAGGTAGTCCAGAGGAGAGCAACTAAAATGTGCAGGGTCTGCAAGAGAAGCCGTATGAGGAGAGACTAAAGGAGCTTAATATGTAAACCCTTGAGGAAAGAAGGGAGAGGGGGGACATGATAGAAACTTTTAAGTACCTCAGTGGAATCAACAAAGTCTAAGAGGGTAGCATCTTTCAGAAAAAGAGACTTGCAAGAACAAGGGGACACAATTTAAAGACAGAAGGAGGACGGTTCAGGGGCAATGTGAGGAAGTATTATTTCACAGAGAGGGTAGTGGATGCATGGAACAGCCTTCCTGAGGAGGTTGTGGGGTCTAAAACTGTGGGAGAATTCAAAAATGCATGTGACAGACATAAGGCAATTCTTGTTGGGGGTAGGAAGAAATAGGCTGTTGGTTAACTAGGATCTGCGGCCTATCCTGTAGGTAGGGAAATGGGCAGACTAAATGGGCCAAGCGGTCCTTATCTGCCGTCAAAGTCTATGTTTCTATGCTTCTATGAACTGTTGGGATGTTCCTTCTGAATTTTCAGACCACTTGATGATTAAATTAGTGGTATATCTGACCCTCTATTCCTCAGTTAAAGACCAGTAGATGGAGGTTGAACACTGCGGTGCTGACTGATAGTACTGTACAAAAATGTATTACAGAATTATTACAGGTTAAGAAATCTGTGTTCTGCATTTTTGAGTTGGCAGGGGAGTGGTGGCAAGAATCAAAAAACGCATTCAAACATGGTTTAAGAAAAATGGGGCAAGAACACAAAACGAAAAATGTATTAAATTTTTAACACTAAGACAACAATTACAATGCCTATATTCTTTGGTAAATTACCAGCAAGGTGACTATATGATCAGATAACTAATTTAAAGACACAAATGAGGAAGTATCAATATGTTAGGACAACCACATTAATGGCAGAGTTAACTTAAGGGACAGTAAAGACTCCAGCTGGGGATCCCTATGCCACATATAAAACACGGGTGGATAATACCACTATATCATAATTAATGGATATGGATGGAAAGTTAAAACAAACACCTAAAGAATTAGGAAACATCATTAAAAATTATAAAGAATCACTCAATGATCAAGCAGAGGGTGGGATAGAGCAGATTAAAGGGTACTTAGCATCTATTAAAGTGGAATTACCAAAGACAGATAGACAGAACTTGATACTTCAGATTACTAAAGAAGAAATAGCTGAAGTCCTGAAAGGACTTAGAAAAAAGGTATCGCCAGGGTGGGATGGACTACCTACAGAATTTTATCTAGCATTTCAGGACAAATGCTGGATATGCTGGTGGTAGAATTTCAAGAAATTATGGAACAACATATAATAGCAGACAGCTTTTCACAAGGGTTATTAAGATTTCTCTATAAATCAGCTGATAAATCATTAATACAAAATTGGAGACCAATTTGCTTGCTGAATTCAGACTGGAAAATTTTGGAGAAACTTATCCATAAAAGACTGCAGTGAAATATGGGTACCCGATTGCACAGGCACAAAGGTGTGGAGTCCCTGGGAAAAAAATACAAGATAATTTAATATTACTCAGAGATTGTTATGAATATTGTACAACACAAGGAACAGAAGGATATCTGATATCACTGGATCAGAGCAAAGCCTTTGACAGGGTGTTGCATGAGTATTTATTTCAAGTATTGCAACACTGTAATATACCTGGGGAGATAGTAACTTGAGTAAAGACTCTTTATAAACAGGCAACAGTAGTACCACTAGTAGGAGGAATGGATAGCCCCCTATCCCAATTAAGACAAGGGTTAGGCAGGGCTACCCCTTAAGCCCCCTCATATGTGCTGTCTTTGGATCCCTGTATCCGACATATTATTGGGAATAGGGCAATTAGAGGCTTACAGGCCCCAGGAGGTCAGGGAGTATTAAAAATTACAGCATATGCGGACAGCATAGTTTTAGTTCTAAAAATAGAGGAAAGTGTCAAGAATACAGTAAACAAACTTAATAAATTTACTAACATAGCGGGAGCCAAATTAAATATAGGCAAGAGTCTAGGAATGACCGTAGGTAAACAGTCCTCTGAAAATTACATCACAGGTATACAACTCACAAAATAACCTATTCAAACATTAGGAATCTGCTTTGGTGAGGGGGATATGGTACAAAAGATTGTTTGACAGCAATACAAAAATGTGAGTTGAAGGTCGTTAAATAGAAAAGCTGGATATAATGTATGGGGAGCCCTTATTGGAAATCAAGAAGCTTACAGCATTATAATAACTGGTCAGCAATTTTTCCCATTGCCTGACCGAGTTATAATTTGCCGTTATAACCCGCAGGTTATAACGGCAAACACGTGACACTTCAGTCATGAAAGAGCCACATCCTGATTGGCTCTTCACTTCCCATGAGCGGGCTAAACACTGACACAAACATGGCAGCTCCGCTTACTGAGGAACCGCCACACCGGGAGTCCCATCGTATTATTTTAACAAAACAACTTATCTGGTTGGTCCTGCTGTCCAGAACTCACACCACATAGGAATTCCCAAAAAATGCTCCAAAGAACTTCCCTGCCTACAAAACGGCTCCACACTGCTTCACTGCCTCGATTCATAGCTCCGCGGTGCTTCTCAGAGGTAAACCCTATTGCAAGTAAAAGAAACAAAGTGTGACTGCAGTTTGAGGGACACAGAACAAAAAGTGCTTAACAAAAATACTTCTCACAAAAAATAAACTTTTCTGACAGCAACACAGTGTGTGTGTGTGTGTGTGTGTGTGTGTGTGTGTGTGACTGTGACTGAGAGACAGTGTCAATGTATCTCTATGTTTCAGACTCAGGGCTGCTAAAAATTGCTGCCCAGCAATTATAAATAATAAAAGTTGGGGAAGTGTTTTTAAATTCAAAATTAATGGTTGCCCTCAGTGTGGGATGCTTTAATAAACAAGTAGCATCCCACACCTTGGGCAACCATTAATTTCTCAATAAGCACACTTCCCCATTCATTATTGTATATGTTATGCTACCGTTGTGATGTCAAGAGGTTGCTAACCCCTCTTTACTAATTCACAATGATACCATAACAAACTCACATCCTCTGTGTATACACGTCTATCAGTCGTCCCGCATTTCAGCTAGGGAATGGCCAAGAGGCCGGGAGAGCCACACCATGAGCTTCGGACCAACAGCCACGGTGGTGAAAGTGGTGCCAGAAGAAGTGTGGCGGGAGGTCAGGGGCCCAAGTACAGAAACAGTAAGCTTCCTTTTTTTAACCCAGGTTGATTGCATTAGCTCCTATCATGGGGCTTCTTACCAATGGCTGCGGCAATGTGAGCTGAGCCAGAGTATCGCAATGGAGTAAAAATACAATTACTGAAGCCCATACACTATAAAAGACAATGTATGGGTTTTATATCAGTTCTGATGAATAACAAAGCTGTAAACACTTTGAGAGGTTGGCAGGACATTTGCAAACCTCTCGAGCTTCGCTCTCGAGGCTTACTATGTCCTGGCAACCTCTCAAAGTGTTTACAGCTTTGTAATTTATCAAAACCCACACATTATCCTTTTTATCTAAACAAAAAAGAGTGTTCCTGATAAAACAGTGTATACTACCAATGTTGTTGTATGTGGGATGGGTGTATCCCTTACCATAGAACTTGGAAACCAAAGTGCACACTATGTTTTTTCTACTGCTTTGGGGGAGCATATTGAACCACATTAAAAGGGAGTGTACTTATGCATGCAAACTAAAAGGAGGAGTGGGAATGGTAAACCCCATCATCTTTTGTCATACTTTATTTTGGTCATGGACAATAAAAAGGGTGATGCAACAAGAGGTTAGTGGGATGGAATGGACACAGGGCATATTACAAACATATTTGGATAATTAGCAGGAGTAGTCACTAAAAATCATATCTAGACAAGCATTTGTCAATACCGAATGTTGATTGTGTTGGTCTGTTGAGTTCGCTCAGTGTCCCTCTGTCACTGGCTCAGTCTATTTGTCCCGGTGCTGCAGGCTGCTCTTTTGTACTGGGCTGCTGCCTGCATTGGCACCTTGTTCTGCCGAGGAAGAAATCCACAGCTGTTCCAACAGAGCTCCATTGAGGTGGCTCACTCATCCTCTCTCACTCGCTCATTCTGTTTCTCCTGGCACTGCAGGCTGCCCTTTTGTACTGGGCTACTGCCTGTGTTGGTGGCTTTTTCTGCCCACAAAGAAATCCACAGCTGTCCTGACAGAGCACCGTTGAGGTCGCTCACTCCCCCATCTCACTCATTCATTCTGGTTCTCCTGGCACTGCAGGCTGCCTTTTGTACTGGGCTTCTGCCTCTATTGGTGCCTCTTTCTGCCCACAAAGAAATCTGCAGCAGTCCCGACAAAGCTCCATTGAGCTCACTCACTCCCCTTCTCTCACTCGCTCATTCCGTTTCTGCTGCGCTGCAGACTGCCCTTTTCTACTGGGCTCCTGCCTGCATTGTTGCCTTCTTATGCCCACAAAGAAATTTGCAGCAGTTACAATACAGCTCCATCGAGCTCGCTCACTCACTCATTCTGGTTTTCCTGCCACTGCAGGCTGCCCTTTTGTACTGGACCCCTGCGTGCATTGCTGCCTTTTTCTGTCCACAAACAAATCTGCAGCAGTCCCAACAGAGCTCCGTTGAGCTCACTGACTCCCCCTCCCTCACTTGCTCGTTCTGTGTCTCCTGGCACTGCAGGCTGCCCTTTTGTACTGGGCTCTTGCCTGCATTGCGGCTTTCTGGCTAGAAAAGAAATCTGAAGCAGTCCGACACAGCTCCATTGAGCTCTCTCACTCCCCCTCTGTCACTCACGCATTCTGTTTCTGCCGGCACTGCAAACTGGCCTTTTGTATTGGGCTCCTGCCTGTGTTGCTGCATTTTCTGCCCACAAAGAAATCTGCAGCAGTCACAATAGAGCTCCGTTGAGCTCGCTCACTACCACTCTGTCACTCGCTCATTCTGTTTCTCTTTGTGCTGCAGACTGCGCTTTTGTATGGGGCTCCTGGCTGCATTGGCACCTTTGTCTGTCTGCAAAGAAATCCGAAGCTGTCCCGACAGAGCTCCATTGAGGTCGCTCAGTCTCCCTCTCTCATGCGCTCATTATGTTTGTCCTGGCGCTGCAAGCTGCCCTTTTGTACAGGGCTCATGCCTGCATTGGCACCTTTTTCTGCCCACAAAGAAATCCGCAGCAGTCCTGATAGAGCTCCGGTGAACTCACTAAGTCCCCCTGTCTCACTTGCTCATACTGCTTCTCCCATCGCTGCAGACTGGCCTTTTGTACTGGGCCCTTGCCTGCATTGACGCCTTTTTCTGCCCACAAAGAAATCCGCAGCAGTCCTGACAGCACTTCGGTGAGTTCGCTCACTCCCCCTCCCTCCCTCACTCGCTCTCTCATTCTGTTTCTCCAAGTGCTGCAGACTGCCCGTTTGTACTGGGCTCTTGTGTTGGGGCCTTTGTCTGCCCACAAACAAATCCACAGCAGTCCCGACAGATCTCAGTTGAGCTTGGTCACTCTCCCCTCTCACTCGTTCGATCTTAATCTGTCCCAAACACTGATTTCCCAGAGTGACCATGCTATTCTCTGGCAGGAGTGCAAAAACATTTTTTAGCCAGGATGTGAAAAATAACAGCTGTAGTGTTCATAAGGAGGTGTGAAAAAATGCCACTGCTGAAAATGTGGCGTGACAATGTTACAGATTTGCAAAGTTACAAGGGTGCGTGGAAACAGTTCAACGCACACTTGTAACACAGTCATGTTATGGAGTTTCGTCACCAAATTTTCAACATAGGGATTTTAGGATCTCTGCTCATGAACAGTGCCACTGTCATTTTCTTAATCTGTCCCGAACACTGATTTCCCACAGTGACCACATTATTCTGCGCCGGAACTGTGAAAACAATTTCGGTCAGGATGTGATAAATGACAGCTGTACTACTTATAAGGAGGTGTGAAAAAATGCCACTGTTGAAAATCTGGTGTGACAATATTACAAATCTGCGAAGTTACAAGGGTGCGTGGAAAGTACGCAATGCACACTTGTAACACAGTCAATTGATGGGCTATCATCATCAGATTTTCAACATAGGCATTTTAGGACCTCTGCTCATGAACAGTATCATTGTCATTTTTTTAATCTGTCCCGAACAGTGATTTCCCACAGCGACCGCTCTATTCTGTGCCGGAAGTGCAAAAACACATTTTGGCAAGGATGGGAAAAATGACAGCTGTACTGTTCATAAGTAGGTCTGGGAAAATGGCAATGTTGAAAATCTGGAGTGAAAATACTATAAATTCGCGAAGTTACAAGCGTGCATGCCAACTGCGCAATACACACTCATAACACAGTCATTTTATGGAGTATCATTACCAAATTTTCAATATAGGCATTTTAGGACCTCTACTCACTCGTGAGCAGTGTCACTGTCATTTTCTTACTCTGTCCTGAACACTGATTTCCCACAGCGACCGCGCTATTCTGCGCCAGAAGTGCAAAAACACATTTCAGCCAGGATGTGAACAATGACAGCTATACTGCTCTGCACAATATGGACAAAACTTCAATGTTGAAAATCTGGTGTGAAAATATTGCAAATTTGCGGTTAATGGTAGCCTATGAAAGTAACTGCACAATGCACGCCATAAAACAGTCATTTTTGATTTTTTCAACAAATTTGAACATTGGCTTTCAGAGCCCACCTCATGAACACTGGCACTGTTGTTTCGTTAATTGGCCCCGAAGGGTGATTCCGCACAGTGACCGCGAAACTACCTTTCAGGACCGATTAACACCATGACAGTTTAAGAATTCATGAGGAGGGGTCCCAAAAACCCCATGTTGAAAATTTGGTGAAAAAGTTCTCAAAAATGGCCAAGATATGCACTAAAGTTGAAAAAACCCTATTTATTACATTATACAGCTTACCGGCATTTCCTCAGTTCGCGGTCAGCTTTGAAGGGTACAGGCGTGTTCCCGGTACACCGAAGATCATCGCACCAAGCTCCAGAGGTAAGTATGGGGTGAGGGGTGTGTGGGGAGGCAGGGTGCGCAGTGGGTGGGTGTGGGTTGTGGGAGGGGGGCAGGGAGACTACAAGGGTCCGTTTCCTTTTTTTCAGGTAAAAAAAAACAAAAAATTCGTGGGACCGTTTTTAACTTTACAGGGGCATGTGACACACTGGGGTGGGCTCCCAGCATGCCACCGGAGTCTTGCTTTGGGGGGGCAGCTGTAGCCAATGGGGGATTGGGCACCCCCATTGGCAAACAACAAAAGGGGCATGTGGCACACTGGGGTGGGCTCCCAGCATGCCACCAGAGTCTTGCTTTTGGGGGCAGCTGTAGCCAACGGGATTGGGCACCCCATCGCAAACAAATAAAAGGCAGGGAATTCCTTTCTGCCGACAGGATTGGGCACCCCATCGCAAACAACAAAAGGTGGGGAATTCCTTTCTGCCAACAGGAGGGCTCCCCATCAGCAAATAAACATGATGGGGGGGTAAATATTGTTTGAGAATATGGCGGCAAGCTGCTGCCATGTTCACAAATAATATCAGGGATCCTACATCCCGCCCTGCAATGACGGGTCGCTCCCTCATTGCAGGGATGGCTGACGCTGCAGTGATGAGGCGGCCCCTTATTGCAGCAGCTAATTTTTCAGAAGGTTGTGCAGCAGTGTGCCACAGCATTGGGGGATGGGGAACAAGCCTTTGCAGGCTGTGGGGGCATTGGGCACAACAGTGCTGCGCCTCCACAACCTGCTTGTGGAGAAAGCTACGCAACATGTTTCTTGAGCATGCACGTAATCAACATAATAAAAGGTACCAGAGTTTTTGAAACCTACCTTAAAAAAAATTGTATATCTGGAAAATAACCACATCACAATTGTTAGCAAACCACAGAAAACAATTATATGAGTAAATTCTCCAAAAAATAGGCCCATCGGAACCTGAGTTTAAGTTTTGCACCCCAGGGAAACAGAAATGGGCAATACGACAGCTAACAAACCACAGAATACCAGAAAGGATGTGGGATAATTTATGGATTAGTATTTATGGTAGGATTAATGAGAGAGGAAATCAAAAACATAAGGCAACTGAAGAAAGATCTTGTCTTTATTTGGAATGTCATGCTGCAGAGGAAACAATCACACACTTTATGTTAGAAATGCAGTTGCCCCTAAGGGACAACCTAAATTGTCAGGAGGATCCCAAGGAAAAGGGGGCATGGGAATGGGGGATGGGGAGAGAAAGGCTAGGCAAGACAAAGATAGGTCAGATCAAGGGGCGGGGGAGAGTAGGAAAAAAGGAAAGGGAGGAGGGGAAGGAGGGCTCAGGTAAGGATGGGAGGGGTCATGATGTCATACCTTGATATGACTAATATGACTAGGCAGGTAGGCCAGGTGAGGATTAGGCCAGAAAGAAGGGGGTCTTGGGGTATTTAGGGAGCCAGCAGAGGAAGGGTCTCCTCTTTTGCTGGGTTTTTCAAGATTAACAGAACTCAGCACTTGACTGGCAAGGGACTGTAGAAGGTAAGGCTGGGAGTGGAGTGGTAGGCCGCCGCAATGGCAGGGGCGGTGTTCGGCAGGGGAGGCCTAACAGGGCCTGCAGGGGGGCTGGCCAAAAAATTAGGCAGAAAAACATCAAACGATGGCTGTTTTGTCTTTTATTTTATCAAAAAAAGGCACTGTATCATCCCTCATCAGGTGAGACTATGGTATGGTGTGGGGGACAGTGGTGCATCCACCGTGCTAGAGCAGGGAGAACCAAAGCATCTCCTAGATAGGTCGAGTTTGTGGTGCAGTGTGAAACACATATGTATCTAGTACAAAAGATTATAGGAGCAAATTTCACAGGGGGTATAATTTAAAGAAGGCACTTACTAGCTCGGCAGCTGGTCTCTGTACTATCTTTCCTCCGTTCCAGTCTGTGTGCATCCACCAGGCTAATGATCCCTTGAGGGGAGCAAGGGGCAAGTTCCCAGACTAGTGTGTTCACCGGGGACTCCGGGAGGCAAGGGGCGGGTGACAAGCATAGTGCACTCCTAGCGGTGAAGGGCCGAAGGTAGAAGCTGGGGAGGCCCCTGCGGATCCAGTGTGTGGGTTGAAAAAAGGACCGGGGAGCAGACAGGAGGCCACACCAGCTGGATCAGAGAGAGGTGCCTGCAAGACCGCATACAGGGGAGGCAATAGAGGATCGCCAGTAGCACGGCATCTTACAGATAAAAAATCCGGGCCGTAGGGGGACGGTGGGATCAGGGATCCCCCACAGACAGAGGGAAAAAGGCACTACCCTGATGTAGGCCGCGGAGCCATACGTTTCATTGGGAGAGCGGGTGGGGGTATTTCCTGTTGTTTGGGGCGTTCGCGGGAGGATGGGTGGCTCCGGAAGGGAACTGCTGCCAGGAAAGAGTCCCGCGATGCAGAGGCACACCAAGCAAGGCCAAAGGAACACGTTGGGGCAGTGCAGAGGGAGTGCGTTCCGGGCAGTAGGCCCGAGGAGCAGCAAAGACGCCCAATGCGCATGCGTGGCCAGGGAGAGGGCAAGTCCGAGGAGCCAGCGATTAAGCGGGTGATTCGAACAGCCCCCGCCCTCACAAAAAAGGACTAGAGTAAGAAATTTTGTGGCTGTAGAGACAAGCCATATTTTTAGCTCAGAAGTGGGAGTTTGTATCTCTACCCAAGCAGGGGCGCAGACTGAAGGGGTAGGCCATAGGTTGCAGCGTGGACGTTGTGAAGGCAGAGGGCCGCGCATGCACGGAACACAGTCGGACATGGCACATGCGAGTCGGGAGGGAGAGGTGGGGACCAATTCCTGAAGAGCAGCTGATTTAGCGTCCGAGCTAAGCAGCCCCCCCAAGCACAGAATCGGGATGGACAAAAGGTTTTTCTTTCTTGTGCTGGCATTGTAGCCTACAGAATTAGGCAGGCTCTGTGGTGATGGTGTAAAAAGTAGTACTGAGTTTGATTCCTGCAGTGGCATTTTTGAAACAGAACTTTATAAATGTGATTAAATGGTATGTTTTCAGCGTAGGCAATGGTAATTATACATGCATTTATGGATTACTCATCTCTTTCTCTCTCGCCCGTTCTCTAGCTGTATCTATAGATAAAGTGTACAATTTGAGAATTTTGTGGGAACGGTCAGTGAGCCAAGGTAGGGGGCAGCGTGCAAAAAAAAAAAAAATTGAAGGTGGGGATTTGGGACATTTCCCAGCTAGGAAGGTGATGGAGACTGGCCAAAAGATGAGAGGCCGTAGCTGGAAGAGGGGACCAAAAGGGGGTTTAAGGTCTGCAGGGAGCTCTCTAAAACTGTAGGGGGCACATATTGGGTGATTTCAACGCGGGACAAGGGATAACTTTGTTTGTTGTATACCCCCTTTAAGTATTTAATTATCCAGGATGGCAGAAGTCACAAGCATGCAGATGATGGAGCAGGCGGCAGAAATGATGAAGAAGGCGACGGAGATGCTGGATATGGCAAGGAGGAAGGAAGTGGAGGAAGAGGCAGAGAGGGCAAGGAGCAAAAAAGGTCAAGGAAAAAGCCTGATGGAGAAAATAAACAAGCTGAGAGAGGCAGCAAAGCAGAAAGATGCCAACGATTCTGTGGGAAAGCAGAAGACTCCGGCAGGAGGGTCAGGGAAGAGCCTAGCGGAAAAGAGAGCCCCAAGAGAGGTGCCAGATCTGGAGCAGTTGGCGGACCTGGATGCAGATGAGGGCACGAGTGGTAAGGATATGGGTGAACAGATCCCAGACGGGGATTTGACTGAATATCGAGCAGGTTTGCTGGGGGACATGGGAGAAAAGGGCTTAGAGCAAATGGAAAAGGCATTGCAGGAAATTAAGGCTGCAGGGGTAGAAGGGAAAACAAAAACTAGAGTGGGTAAGGACGGGATACCAGGTATGACAATAGGGGATCACGTCCCCTTAACGATAAAAGAAAAGATATGGAAAGGGGAATACGTGGATTTATTTGCGCTAGTGAATAAGGAGTCAGCAAAGAGGAACAAGCAGAAGGAGACAGTAGGGAAATCTGAGATGGCAGTGGCTTTGGCGATCGCTGGAAACAAAGTAGAGGAGATGAGTTACAAGTGGAAGAGTATAGAGGCCTGGCAGGCAGGGTTCTTGATATTCAGTGCCATCATACTGGAGAAAAAAACAGACCTGGCCATCCTGCTGCTTACGTATGTCACCACTATAAAAGATGCCTACAAGGCTAGCATGGGGATAGGTTGGCTAAAGTATGATGAGGTGTTCCGGCAGAGAATGGCAGCCGGGGGGATCTGAGGTGGGATTCGACCCATTCTGAACTATGGGTTAGGAGCCTAGCAGGTTTTACAGGAATGGGAATAGGGAATAGACAAGGAGGAGGCAGGCTGCAAGAAACAGCGTGTTGGAGGTTCAACAGGGCATCGTGCTCCTGGAGTAATTACAAATTCAGGCACATTTGTTCAAAATGTGCAGGTCAGCTACCAGTGACCGGGGTGAAAGCAATGGGGACAGAAAAATGGGCAATGGGAAATGGGCAGCCATTTCGAGGGGAAGGGGGTACCAAATGGGGATAGGGAAGGATTTCAAGAAAAGGGGGTTGGGAATGGAGTAGCTGGGAACCAATGAGAGGGAAGGAGAGTTTGAGGGGGTTTAGGCTGGACAGAACACCAGTCAGGGTGGGGTGGTAAAAGAATGGATGAAGGATTCCCAGATGGAGGAGCAGGACAGATGTTAGTGGAAGGCTTCAAAAGGGTTTAGTTTAGAATATCAAGGGGGGAGAGAAGGCATGAGAGCCAAAAACTTGTCATCCATTAAGGGGAAGGAGAACATAGCTTTAAAAAAAAAAAGGAAAGAAATAGAAGCAGGGAGGATGGAGGGGCCATTCCTGACACCCCCATTACCCCACCTGCGGGTTTCCCCTTTGGGCCTAGTGCCCAAGAAGCAGCAAGGGGAATTTAGGCTTATTCATTACCTGTCTTACCCAGAGGGGACCTCAGTGAATGACCTTATACCAGGGGAGTGTAGCGCGGTCTCGTATGCAACCCTGGATCAAGCAGTGGAGTTGATCAGAGCAAGGGGTGGGGCTTGGCTAGCAAAGACCAATACAGAGTCAGCTTTCTGGCTACTACCAGTCCGGAGGGAGGATTGGGACCGGTTGGGATTCTGCTTCCAAGGGTTCTTCTACTTTGACAAGGCAATGCCTATGGGCTGTTCCACAGCCTGTGCCAAGTTTGAGGCATTCAGCTCCTGGATACAATGGGCATTTGGGAACAGATACAGACACAAGACATTGGTGCACTATTTGGATGATTTCCTTCTGGTGGGGGTGTGAGGAGGAGGTAAGAACAATGCTTTTGGACTTTGAAGAGATGTGCGAGCAGTTAGGGGTGCCTCTGGTGGGAGAAAAACAGAAGATCCAGCCAGGAAGCTGGAATTCCTGGGGATTGAGGTTGATGTACACGAGCAAGTCTTCAGATTACCACAACAGAAAGTGGCCAGGCTCAGGGTTCTGCTACAAGAGGTAAAATGTAGGAGGAGAGTTCCCCTGAGGCAGGTCCAGCAGCTGTTGGGGTACTTGAACTTTGCATGCTGGGCGGTTGCACTAGGGAGGGTGTTCACCAGGAGGTTAGCCAGGGCAACAGCAGGCAGAAAGCATCCGCACCACTGGGTAGACATATCACGAGGGATTAGACAAGATTTGGAAGTGTAGGAACAATTCTTAAAGGAATACAATGGGGTTACATTCTGGCAGAAGGAGTGGCTAGGAACTAATGATCTGGATCTATATACGGAGGCATCCGGGGCTATTGGGTTGGGGGCCTATTTCCACGGGAGGTGGATTGCTGAGGCATGGCCAGATTCTTGGAAGGAGAAGGGGCTGCTAAAGGACATAACTCTACTAGAGATCTTCCCAATATGGGTGGCAATGTTGACATGGGGAGAACTCCTAAGGAATAGGAAGATAATGTTTTGGTATGATAACAGAGTCATGGTAGAGGTTATCAACTGGCTGGGAGGGCACTTAGAGATGGCGAACAGGGTCCTGAGACAGTTAGTGTTGAGGGGATTACAATTAAACATGTCATTTAAAGCCAAGCACATAGAGGGGGGTTAAAAGTGACATAGCTGACAGCCTTTCCCATTTACAGATGGAAAGATTCAGGTCCTTGGCACCACAAGCGGCTGCAAAGAGAACAGCGGTGGCAGAAAAAGTGTGGGAAATTGGCTGGAAGGAGCCTGACTGTTATACAGGAGCTCCTGGTCCACCAACACGCTGAAGGCATATCAAGGGGCATGGGGGGCTTTACAGGAGTTCCAGAAACAGGAAGGGTTCAAGGTAAGTGAGCTAGTTTCACAGGACCAGGTAACAAAGCACATGGTGAAGAAGTGGAAGGCAGGAATGGCTAGCAGCACAATGGGGGTGCAGCTGGCGGGGATAGGATGGGCATACAGCACAAAAGGTTGGGCCGAGCTGAATAAGTTTAAGGTGGTGCAGCGCATGTTGATGGGGTGGCAGCGGCTAAAAGGAGGGAAGATAGGCCAAAGAAAACCTATTGCTGGGGACAAACTTGAAGGGCTGGTGGGGACCTTGGTAGAGATTTGTACGACACCCTTCAAAGCAGCTTTATTCAGGGCCATTTTCACAGTGATGGTGGGAGGCGCATTCAGGGTCAGCGAGGTAGTAGTGGCCAACAAAACAAATGTACTAGGGGGACTGTGGGAGGAAGAAATACACTGGGAACAAGAGAAGATAACAATTTGGCTGAGATGTTCAAAGACAGACCGGATAAGAATGGGGGCAGAGATTGTATTAGACAAGCATGAGAGTGATGGAACATGCCCGGTAGCAGTGTTATGGAAGTACAAGGTGAAGAGACAGGGTAAAAGCAGGCAGTTCTCTACACATATAGACAGAAAGCAGGTGACATGTTTCCAGGTAACAGGGGGTGTTGAAGAAGGGGATGGCGCACCTGGGGGAGAACACGCAAAATTATTCTTCTCATACATTTAGGATAGGAGCCACATCCACACTAGCAGAAAAAGGTGGGTTTGAAGAAGAAATCAAGAAAGCAGACAGGTGGAGGTCAAACTGCTATAAGACATATGTGAGAAAAATAGTCTAATATGCACACTTGCTTTTCACAGGTCAGGAAAGATGCAAACGGGTCTGGCTACTAGGGCACTCTTACATTTACTGGCCAGAGAGGTGGGTTGCTGATTGCCAAGGGGCGAGACAGCTAGCACAGGATCCTGATGGAGTGATGGTCCATTGGAAGGGGGTAAGGGGAATGAGGTGGGCACAGATTATGCCAACCTTAGAGGATCTGAAGCAGAAGTGGCCGAAACCAGACCTGTTAATATTGCACTTGGGAGGTAATGATTTGGGGGAGCATCCATGGGGTTTGCTGTGCAAGGAGATGATAAGGGATATGGGTACAATACAACAGTGGTGGCCGCAGGCAAGGATAGCCTGGTCAGAGATGGTGCCTAGGATGGTTTGGCAGCAGGCCAGGGATATAAAAGGGGTGGAACTGGCCAGGAAGACAATTAACAGGAAGATGGCGGCTTGGTTAAAGGGGATGGGGGAATGTACATAGAACATAAAGGAATTTCCTATTCCAGCCCAGGAATGTACAAACAGGATGGGGTGCACCTTTCAACGGTAAGGGCGGCTGTTATCGTGTTACAATTGCAGTATAGCATAGAGAAGTGGGAAGAAGAGAGTAAGGGGGGAAGCTCATCATTCCATCACATAAGCTGGTGATGGGATAGTGGAAGAAGTTTTTAGAAAATAAAAATTAAAATGGGAGGGGGCCAAGTAGAAACCATGGGCCGGGCTCAGATGCCTGGACATGGAGGCAAGCAAAAAGGATGAGGTAGGAAGGGTTTAATAAGAGGCACAGTTGCCATCGGCAGCCGGAAAAGGGAGGGCAGCAAGGGGAATAGAAGAAGGGGTATTGGGCTTCCAAACATCCAGACCACAAGAAGATTATGGACAACAAAAAGACAAGGACAACAAGAGGAAGAGGACCAAGGGGTATCAGGCTTTAAAGCATCTGGACCCCGAGAAGACAACAGAAAAAGGGACATTTTGAAACATGTGATTTGAAAAATGTAAATCTTTGACTGCAGATGGAATGTAAAATGGATAGCTTTGGAAATGAAGGACTGTTGGAAATGTAAGCAAAAGTAAAATGCAATCATTTTAAGATATGTATAATAAATCGAATTGCCAGTCGAACACCCACAAAAAGTTGTTTTGCTTCTCTTTTCTTGGGATCTCCACCTGACAATGTCCTTACACCAAGAATTTGTGCTGATTTTTGGCCACTAGGTGGCAGTTACCGTGAATTGAGAGGATGACGCTAGTATTTAGGGTAATGTTTAAGATGTTTAGCAACATATGATACAGATACATTGGGAGTATTGTTTGCTTGTATGAAATTTTATTTATGGCAAGCTAGAAGGAGATATGTTTTACAACAATGAATGACATATATAATGGTGGGAAATCTTTGTGAATCAGCATGCATGGAAATCTATACTAACGATGTATATAGGTTCTCAAGGGTTAAAGTAAATCAACTGCGGAAAGGACTTGGAGGAATATTGAGGTAAGATATTGTACACAGAAGGTGGGATAGTCAAAAGAGTTGCACATGGCGCAACAGGATTGCACCATCGCAACCTGTCTTGTACAAAGATATTCAAAGGGAAAGTTCGCTGTAACTCCGGCGCCGGGCACATCGGTAATGCAAGGGCGCAAGTGCGGGGCGTGTCCATCCATATGCAGCACATCCTGATATTCAGCCTGGGATGTACGGCGCATATGCTGGCACAGCTCCACCTTGTGCCGCTCGGGGGGGGGGGCAAAGTTGTGCCTGGTGAATCCAGGAACAAATCCTGGCAACCCACAGGTGAGCTGCCATATTGCAAGGCACAACACAGCAGTATCCTGCTGTGAGTGGCAACCCAACCACCCAGAACACAGTCCACATGCCCCCTTCCCAGGGAGCATTGCACACCCCCTCGCCCATTCGTGGGCATGAGTGGAATACAACCCTGGTGGTCCAGTGGACCACATCCCAATGCTCGATCATGAGCATATATTAAATTAAGCCCTGGTGGTCCAGTGGACCGATCCCCATTGGCCAATCGCAGGCATATGTTAATGTAATCCCTGGTGGGCCAGTGGACCCCCCCCAGTGCCCGATCACGGGCAATTGCATAGAGTAATTCTGGTGGTCTAGTGGTGCCCCCCTCCCCACCCGCCTACTGAGGCCCCCACCACCCAGCACCCCCCCAGTCAGCGGCAGGCAGCAAGCGGCGGCACCCTGCTTCGCATGCCACCCGGCCACCCGCCAACTGACAACGTATGAATGAAAGTCTGTCACGCCTTTTGGTCCACTGCATGGGCCAATGGGCATACAGACCATACTATACTACACAGGCCCGGAATGTGAGATGAGCGGCTCATTCACAATTGGAGCCTATGTAGTATCTAGTGTGGTCCTAAGCCCATTGGCCGTGCAATAAGATCGCGTGCAGACCTATGTACGCTGTCAGTCGGCAGGTGGCAAGCAGATGGTGCCGCCACCCACCGCTGACTGGGGGTGCTGGATGGCAGGAGCCAGTAGGCAGGGGGGGTACCACTGACCACCAGGGTTACTCATGCGAATGCCCACAATCGGGCACGGGGGGTTCCACTGGACCACCAGGGATTAATGTAGCATATGCCCACAATCGGACGACGGGGATCGGTCCACTGGCCCACCAGGGAGTAATCTAACATATGCCTGCGATTGGGTGAAGGGGAGCAGAGCCCGGCGAGGGGCAGCAGGGCGTCGATCCCCCAACGGCTGCAGCCTGGCAGGGCACTAGGCATAAGTCACTGGGGATTGGTGCACCGTATACAAATGGGTCCATAATGATATGCAAATAGCGCCATTTGCACCTTGCATGCATAATGGCCTCATTTGCATGCCCACGGCTGAATATCGCTGTTGCTGCAACTAGCGCAACCGCATTTGCGCTGGTGCAGCCCGCTGCTCCCCTTCTGCCACTTGCTCTGGCGCAGTGCCACTGTGCCATGCGCAGTGCGTGTGTCCTCAGTGCCATATTCAATGGTGATGAGCCATGGCGCAGCACCGTTGAATATCGCCTGGTCCCTGCCCTGGCTCAGCCCAGTTGTGCTGCGCCCAGGCTTGCGCCCCTGTCTGGTGCAGTCTGAATATCCCACTCAGAATAAATATCGAAGATATGGGATGGGGGAGTGATATTTCTAGGAGTTGAGGGCTTTAGTGGAAGGAGGGAGGGATTTTTAAGGGGAGGATTTCGGGGAAAGGGGATTCAGTTTTAGATATTAGTTTCATAAATGAAAAATGAAAAAAGAGAAGTATTATTTTGAAATTAGCTGGGTGGAGAAGAAAAAGGGAGGAGGGAAGGGATTACTTGGGTTACTATGTATAAGTTGAATTTAATTGTATTACACGTAAGGGTTGGGCTTAGCATGAGTGCATTTGCTGTGGTTATGTACACTATGTTGGGGGAAGTGGGTGATTTGTAATGTGGGGCTTGTGTTGGTTTTTCGTTTTCCTTTGTATTTTGTATTTGCTTCTTTTTTATTGTTGTACTGAATTTCTTTAATACACATGCTCCTACTTTTAGCGAAAAGTGCCTTAGGTTCTTTTACTTCTACCTGGGTACCCACCAGGACAGTGCCAGGATGGGTAAAAGGGCCTCAGTTTAATGTCTCATCCAAAGGACGGCACACCCCAACAGTACAGCACCACCTAGTACTACACTCAGGTGCCAGTGTTTAGGTATGAGTCCAATCCCAGTGTAGGGCTAGAACCCACAACTTTCTGGCCCACAGCCGGGGTGTGCTACCAATTGAGCCACACTGACATAAGACATAACAGATTGGAATTATGCTATATTATACTGAGATGACACTATTTCAACCAATCAGATTGCTCATCTACAGTGCAAGGCGCTGTAGATATGAAGTGACAGAGGCACTCCAGGTATGCACATTAGGTAAAACGGCATTCTGCATATGTAAATTAGGTGAAAATGCCACGCTGACAATGCGAATGAGCAACTGACCCAGTGCTTACCTCACAAACCTTTAGTCAAAATTTAGCACAGGACAAAATGGCATAAATATCACACTCTGAAGAACTATCTCAGTAAGAGAAACCAAAGATAATAGAAGTTTTCTTCTGTCTTTCTTACAACGATTCTTGGGGTATCTTGGTATAAGAGTGATAATGGTAAAGGGTGGTGGTTGATAGTGATAAGGACACATGGCACTGATAAAGACCAAGGCCAATTATTTCACCCAGTGCTCTTGTATGACCTGCCTCCCCATTATCACCGTGTATGTACAGCAGTGGCGGAGCCAGGTTTGGGAGCCGGGGGGGGGGCGGACAAGTCAGTCATTTTGGGGGCACCAAGATGGTAGCAAGCGAGAGTTATCATCAGTTCACTACTGTACACATCATGTATTTGCTAGCCTTCACATGCACTGCTTCTAGGACCTACTAGGCAAAAAAGGAGTATCAAGAGCCTGTCTACAGGGTGGAAGTGAAGAAGTATTTGTGATGAAGAGGTCGAGGACTTTAATGCTAGAGGAACTGCCACTCCTGCTCACTATGACTCCTCCAGTGATGTTTACTGTATTAACTTCAGCTCATTATCTTATGTCCATATATCTGTACCCATGCAATTGTTTTTAAATGGCACTACCTCCTGTTGAACCGTAAACACAGACTGTCTGTGTTTACGTAGTGGGGGGCAGTTTTGTCATCTCTCCACCACAAGTCTGAAATTCATGGCGATGCCATTGACCAGTGATTATGTAAATGTGATTTTGTTTGCCTGTGTATTTACAATTTCCCAGAGATAACGGGGAAGTATTAAGCAGAAACTGTAAGTCAGGTGATTAAATCACGAGTCTCTTAGCCAACAAGTGCACAGTTTACAGGATTTGTACTACCCTCCCCCCTTTCCCGGAACAAGCACATAGGTCACAGATAGTTCAGTTACCCAATGCTTCCAAGCTGTGGCTTATTAGTACAAATGTACCTGCTTATTCATTGCTAGTATCCTATTCCCATTGTAAATGAGTTACCCCATCACCAGCTGCCCATCCTTGAACAAAACTTCAGTTTAAAACAAAAAAAACATTGTTATCGGCTCTGGCTTCTCAGATCTTCAGGGTTCACTGGGGTACAAGGAAAACAAAAACTTTGCTATGCACTTCCATTTTTATATAGCATAATCATTTACTGTTCGGAATGTACTTGCTCTAGTAGGACATGGGGTACTTTAGGGAAAAAAACAGGAATTCAGTGTTATAATGACGGGGCCCATGGTTCTAAACTTTTACGAGAGTTACACAGACGGGGTACAACTAGGGTTACCACCTGTCCTGCGTTTCGCAGGACAGTCCTGATTTGGGCAGCTGTGTCCTACAAAAAAACATGAAAAATACTACATGTCCTGACTTTTCAATAGAAAAAATATTTTCTAACTTTCATCTAAATCTTGTAGAAAACTATAGTACCTTAACTAAAATACATTAAAATGATATGAAACCATAGAAGCAATCAAGAAACTACAATACTTAGCCTTAATTCTGATTATATAGAGAAAAAAGTCTGTTGCACTAGTCGAGGTTACGTACTGTCCTGCGAAAAATCATGTTTTAGTAAGAAATGTCCCACTTTGGGCTTCTTAAAAGGTGGTAACCCTAGGTACAACAGGTAATCCGCTCCTCCTTCTCTTGCAAAGGTGTATGAGAGAACCTGTTTTTTTAATACTAAAGCCCCCAATTTACACCTACATTTTAGTGCAAAACATGCTGATTTGCACTCATTGGAGGGAAAAAAAAGGATTTTAAGATTCTGTAAAATGGAACTGCCCATTTTTGAAAATGGAGAATCAGTGGCCCTCTATCAGGTAGAACTACTTCAATGAAAGAGTGGTGTACGCCTGGAACAGACTGCCAGCCGTAGTGCTGGAGGGAAAAACAGTAGGGGGCTTCAAGCACGTGTGGTATAAACATAGGGGAATATCAGTAAATAGGCAGGGAGGAGAGAGGATCGCCGTAGAGCAGGTAGGGTCTGTAGAGACAGACAAGGCAGGAACCATCTGGGCAGACTGGGTGAGCCAAGTGGTCCTTTTCTGCCACCAAATTCTGTGTTTATAAGTGGTGTCAGTCTACAGGAGTTCTGCCTTCCAGCTTAAACTAGATAAGTGCCTTGCAGAAAAAGGAGTAACAAAGGTAGTCCCGCTGAGTTAATGGGGGAAAGAACACGATCAGCCGGTGATCTTTCTTTCCTAAATTTCTATGTTCATGTGGATCTTTTTTGGTAATTAGGGACCTTCCCCATGCAGATTTTCAGTGCTCCCACACACTTTTTGGAGTTACTCCTGCCCCCCCAAAACCAGAAGAATAATCAGCATTTATATAGTGCCTTTTGTACACACTGTATCACAAAGTGCTTTACAAGCAATGCTACACTGGTAGTGAAGTGACTGAACATGTAGTGGTAGCCATACGGCACATCAGCACCCACACACAGCCTTGGACAATTACATGAACCGGTTTTCATGGGAAGGGGAATATAGGTCAGGACACTGGGAAAGTCCCCTGCTCTTTGCAGAGAGTGCCTAGGGTTCTTTTACTCTTACCTGGACTCCCACCAGGACAGCACCAAGATGTGTAGAAGGGATCTCGGTTTAACATCTCATCCGAAGGACGGCACACCCCTAATACTGCACTCGGGTGTTAGGTATGAGCCAAATCCAGGTGTGGGACTAGAACCCAAAACTTTCTGGCCCATAGGTGGATGTACTACCAACTGAGCCACACTGACACTTACCAGGGCAAATGTTACATCCACAAAAAAAAAATAGACAATTTTCATCAACTGCTACACAAAATTGTTATACAGTTGCTTTACAGACACTGCTGTGTGCAAAATGTTGCACAATTGTTCTACAGCTACTCAAAGTTTTTTCCTTCATGGTCAATACTACGCAAACATTTCTGAATAACGATCCCTGCACTAACCTTCCCCACCACAACACACAACCACTTCCATCACAGATACCAATGACTCCTGCCCTTCCCTTTATAGCCACAATGCACCAATTAGCAAAACCCCTGATCCATACAACCCACCCAAAAGTCAATATCTACCAAATGGACCCCCTACTGTATGTACAGCATACTGGATAATACTCCCTACCCCCAACTCCAACCCACAGCACACTGGTTAGCACACACACACACGCACATAGTGCTGTTGAGTGAGACCTACCTGTCCAGACCCACACACACACAGACACTCCATCACAAACCATCAGCTGCAACAAAACACTCCAGGCTGTCACATATCTCCACCCATGCAGTTAGCTGTGACCCCAGCAAACCCCTGTGGCTGTGACCCCCAACTGTATACCTGCTGATAGCTGGAACTTCCCCACACACACACACACACACTTGACAGCCCCTGCTCTTAGCTGTGTTCATGACACCCCACGCTATCAACCATGACCTCCCCCACAAGACACCCTGACAGTTGCGATCCCCTGACTGCCCAACTGCTGTCTGCTGTGACCTTACCCAGCTTCCTGCTGTTGACTGCAACCCTGGCCCAACATATCCACCCATTAGGTACAGTACAACCGACATCCAACCCCTTGTGCAAGCTGCAACCCCCAACACACACACACACACTCCACCCAGTGCGGTCAGCTGTGATTCCCAGCGCTGTTTCCCATGCTGTCTGCTGCGATCCTCAGTACTGTTAGCTGTGACCATCCCACATCCTATTCCCGTCAGCTGTAAGCCTCCCATTTCTGTCAGCTTTGCCCCCCCCCCGGCTCTCAGCTGTCATTCCACCACTGTTATCAGCTGTGAGCCCCTCCCACTGTTCTCAGCTACTACCCCACGTGCTGACAGCTAAGGCTCCCATCCATTGTTGTCAGCTTTGACCTCCTGCCACCTTTTACCTCCTGTCAACTTAGACATCCCCAGCTATCAGCCGTGACCCCCAAATGGTGTCGGTGGTGACTGACAACCCCCTGCTAGCTTTGACCCCTTTTAAAGTTTTTTCAGGGTGACCTCCCCATTTCCCCCCACCCACATAGGCAGAGAGAGAGACACACACACACGATACCTGATTTATAAGCTGCGACCCCTCCCCAGTTTCTGTACACCAAAGACCCCCACCGCCATGCTGTCAGCTATCCCGTTCCAGCAACTGCAGGTGCATCGATCATCCCTCCATTCCCCAGATCCAGCCCCCTTCCCGTCCCATCCCCGTCGGGGCAAACACCACACAGCCTCTGTCTATCCCATCTCATCTACGGTCTTGCCCTGCACCACATAACTCACCGACTCAGGCCCCCGTTAGTGCTAGAGGTTTGTGTGAACTCATTCAACAGCAATTAAATAAAAAAACAAAACTAACATGGAAATCTGCCGTACTCCTCCTGGGAACAAAGAAAGCTACCTGAGCAGTCCTGTGATTATCTGAAGCCACAGATCTTGGAAAAAAAAAGGAAGCACAATGAAACAAACTTGCTGCCCCGTGAGCCCTTGAATGTCGCATGCTGATTGGTTGTTTAAAGCCGGGTCCGCTGACTACATTGGTTAGCCAAGGACTGCGGAAGAAAGCTCAGTTGACAAACAAGGAACTCATGACCGAGTTGCTTTTCCAGCTGTTCGAGGTGACCAGATCGTGAGTAGAGTACTGGACAGAGAGTGAGCCATGGCAGCTGCTTCAGCTTGGGGGTTCTTCCTATCGTCTCTGACCGTATTGGCACAGACGGTCCGTGCTCTTGACCAGTTTAGTTTACAGCTTGAGGGGGCGCAAACTCAAAGGCAAAATGGTCCAGGTTGGGCGCTGGCCCCCCTGCCCCCACCCCGAGCTCCGCCATTGATGTACAGTAGTAACATAACAATCGGTGTGCTGGCATGCCTCAGCCTTCAATGACCAGGAGGAGATATACGAACATACGAAATTTGCCAGCAGATAAAGACCTAGAGGTCTATCAAGTCTGCTCGAATGTGCAGCTAGCATCCCTTATTCTGCAGCTGCCCCTCCCTTCCACCCTTCCCCTTCATTAATCCTCCCCCTTGTCCTGTCCCATCCTCGTTTGAAGCAGTCCACTGTTCTACTGCATACCACTTCAGCAGAGTAGCATTCCACCCAGCCACCACCCTCTCTGTAAAAAGTGTCCTCATCTCCTCCTGAACCTTCCTCACTCCAGTCTCATATCATGGTCCCTGGTGGCCCTCCCCTCCCTTACTCTGAACAGCCCCTCTGTACCCATCTTGTTTATTCCTTTCATGTATTTAAAGGTTTCAATCATGTCACCCCTGTCTCTCCTCTCCTCCAGTGAGTACATGTTCAATTCCTTCAACCTCCTCTCATATGATAAGTCCCCCAGCCCCTTGATCATCTTTGTCATTCGCTGCACCCCCTCCAGTAACGTAATGTCCCTCTTCAAATACGGATGCCAGTACTGCCGCAGTACTCAGGTGTGGTCTAACTATTGATCTATACAGTGGCAGAATCACCTCCTCCTCCTTGAGGATATACTCCTTGCAACACAACCCAGCATTTTGTTGGCCTTTGCAGCTGCCTTCCTACATTGTGCCGAGTTGTTCATTGACCCTGTAATGAGCACCCAGATCCTTCTCCTCCTCTGTCTGAGGCTAGCTGCATTCCCCCTAGCTGGTAACTCCTCCTTGGGTTCTTCATCCCAAAATGCAGCACCTTGCACTTTTTGGCATTAAAGCCCAGTTGCCAGGTGTCTGACCAGGTTTCAAGCTTTGCCAGATGGTCTTGCAACCCCTGCCATCCCCCTAGGTCATCCACCACCGCACCTACCTTGGTATCATCAGCAAACAGTGTGATCTTGCTCTTGATGTCCCATGATATGTCTGCAATGAATATCCCAAACAACACTGGTCCCAGCACTGAGCCCTGTGGAACACCGCTCGTCACTGCCCTTGGGTGTGAGCTCCCACCCACCACCCTCTGTTGCCTTCCCTGCAGCCAGTTTCCTACCCATCTCACCAGTTTTGCACCGCCCCTGTGCCTACTAATTTTCTTCCCAGCCTTCCATGTGACACTGAGTCAAATGCCTTACTGAAGTCCAGATACAGGACATCACTGCATGGCCCCTGTCCAGTTGCCCAGTTGCAGTCATAGAACTCGACCAGGTTGGTTTGGCAGGATCTGCCATGTTGAAGCCATGCTGTCTGCTGTCCTGTAGTCCTTTGGCCTCTGGAGGCCACCAGCCTCTCCTTCAGGACAGTCTCCATTAATCACCCACGATGGATGTGGAGGCTCACTGGTCTGTAGTTTCCGGTTCATCCTTGGGGCCACTCTTGTGGAGACACCACATGAGCCATCCTCCAGTCCTGATGGTACACACCCGAATGTGTGAGGCATTAAATAGGTCTGCCAAAGGTCCTGCAAGGACCTCTGTCAGCTCCTTCAGTACCCTGGGGTGGATGCCATCTGGGCCTAGCGCCTGTCCACCTCTCGGTGCCTTCAAACCCTCGAACTCTGCTCTCCATGATTTCCCCATCTGTCACCACTTCCCTCCCTGCTTCTGCCATTTCTCCCACCTTGGGTGTCACCCCCTCTTCTCTTTAGTAAATACTGAGCAGAAGTACTCATTTAGTGCTTCCGCCTTATTGCACCCTGCTTCCACCCAACCCCCCTCCTTCCTAATCTTTACTATGTGGTCCTTACAGCTCCTTTTCTCCCTGATGTACTTAAAGAAGTCCTTCTCCCCCTTCTTAATGCCTTGTGCCAGCCTGAGTTCCGTAGATGCTTTGGCTCCCCTTACTGCCCTTGTCACCTCCTTCGATTCTATCAAGTACTCCTCCCTGTCCTCCCCCCTCCCTGTTTTCTTGTACTTCCTAAAGGCAGCTCTTTTCCTCCTTACCTTTTCCATGACCTCCTTGCTCAACCAGATCGGTTTCTTAGCCCTAGCCTTCTTGCTCTGGGCTTTGCAGCAGGTTTTGGTGCCTCCACTATCCCCAGCTTTATGAGCTCCCACCTCTGGTTAGTGTCCATACTAGATTGAATTCTGGCCAGGTACCTTTACCACTTCCCCATCCTCCCAAAGTCGGCCTCCTGAAGTCCAGCACTATTGTGCCAGATTCCTCCTTCCTTGCCCATATCCAATGTGAGCCATACTGAAGGTGGTCACTCCCTGACAGCAGTTCCTCCACTGTAAGTTCTCTCCTGAAGTCCCCATTTGCCAGCACAAGGTCAAGGAATTTCCTAACCTGGTTGGTTCACTGACCATTTGCAGCAGGAAGCTGTCCTGAGGCATCCAGCAGTACCTGCTCCCTTCTGTTCCTGGTTGTTGGGGTGCTCCAGTCCACTCCTGGCATGTTGAAGTCCCCACAGTCACCACACTACCCTTCTCTGCAGGTCCTCCTGATCTGTCCCGCTAGTTCCCTGTCTAACTCCTCCGTCTGAGATGGTGGTCTGTACACCACTCCCATTCTAAGAATCCTATTCTTGGAATCCTGGATTTGCATCCAGTGTGACTCCGTACTACCCTCCTCCCCTTCCTCCCTTACACACTTCAGTCCTTCCTTCACATATAGTGCCACCCCCCCCCTTCTCAATCACTCTGTCCCTATGAAATAATCTGTACCCTGGTACAGACAGGTCCCAGTCATTGTATTGGGTGGCCCATGTTTCCGTGATGACTGCAATGTCCACCTCTCCCTCTGCCAAGAGAACCTGTAACTCTGCAGTTTTCCTCCCAAGGCTTCTAGCATTAGGGGTAACCACCTTCCACCCTTTTCCCCCCTCCCATCCTGCCCTCCTTTCCTAGCATCACCAACAGTACTTGCCATTTGTCCTTTGCCACTGTTATGGGGGGTAAGCTCATATGGTTTCCCAACCTGTGGTGTCTGCATATCTCTTCCCCAACTGCCACCCCCCACTCCTAGTTTAAATTCCCAACTTCCTCTATGTACTCTTCCATTCTCTGTTTCAACACTTTCTTTCCCTCCTCACTCAAGTGTAGTCTGTCCTTGGCATAGAGACTACTGTCCTCCCAGGTCCCTCCCCAACCCCCTCCCCAACAGCCAACAGTTGGATATATTCAGTTCAACAGGTATGTTATTACACATAATAATCCTCAGTTTGGACTGTCCTATTCTCCTTACAAAATGTTTAATGATAAATGAATCAGAGTGTTTTAAAGGCACTATCCATCAGCGCATAGGTTTTGTATGGTAATATGGTGCTGGTGTGTCTTTAAGTGCATACTCAACATTTGATGACATCACTAAGCCTCTTTCTGAGACAAATCTTCAAACATGAAAGGGGAGACAGCATGTTTTACCAAGTGTTTGCCTTTTTTAGCTTTCTTACTTGAATGTTAGTTTTTATCGTATGTTTTCTGTCTATGATTGGTAGTGGGCATCTTAGGTTCTGTATGTTAGTTTTGTTTCTTCGTGCGTGATTTTCCAGTGTTTTTCTTTGTTTGATTTTTGTCTTTCTAGGGTGGATATTGAGGTACGTTTTCCACTTTAGACTTTTTGGGCTGTTTTTTTTTGAGGGTTTCGGCTTAGCAGTGTCATGATTTCCCCAGTTCCATTTTTTTTAACTTCCACTGGATATCTATTTAGTAAAACAAATACATGTAATTTCAACAATAAAAAGAAATTTAAGCCAAATACATGTGGTCACGTGTGTTTTGTTACAGTCATACTTGGTACAAATTTATTTATTTATTATTCATCTCAGAATTACAACCATTGAGCCAAGAGCTCATTTACAAAAGTTCCACGTCATGACAAATACATTAGATGAGTACAATAGGACATCAGTGGGAAACAAGGAACACAGACTATAATACATCAAGAATACATAATTGCATTTACAAAAAGAATACTTGATTGCATATACAGAGGACATCAGGCTATGAATAATGTACAACTAGGGTTACATCTGTGTATATATGTAGAAATTAACAGGGCAGTCAAAGGCTGACTTTGTCCAAGGGTGGTAGGTGGTAAGGAGGGAAGAGAGGGGGATAGAAATTTGGGGGGAGGGAGGAGAGGGGGAAGGGATAGAGTGGGAGTGGGACAGTTACCTTTCAGTGGCATGGGACAGAGAGGGCAAGGAAAAAGGTGATGTTTAGTAGGGCCGGGGAGTGAGAGGGGCTGGGCAGTTGAAAGAAAGTTAGGGCTGGCAGTAGTAGGTACTCAGCGCGGTCAGATACTGGACTAGTTTGTGCTTAAAGTGGCCGAGCTTCAGCTCAGTGGTAATATCAGTAAGGAAATCATTTAGCCAGCCTGGTGCTCTATAGGCAAAAAAAGCATTGAGCTACGGCCGTGCAGCAGAAGAGGAAGTTTAGAGCATTTCTAGATGCTCCTCTTGTCAGGTGCTGACTGTTTGAAGGAGTAAAAAGGTTTTGGATGAAGGGTAGGGTTAGACCAAGTGTGGATTTCTTCCCAAGCAGGCACACCTGGTATTTGATTCTTCCCTGGAAGCTAAGCTATTTGGTCTGTGCGTAGAAGTCGCAGGTATGGGTAAGCCTGTGGGCTCCGAGGATCAGCCTGCATGCTTTATTTAGGGCCATTCTTACCCTTTTTAGTGCCGTGTCAGTGGTGGTGCTGTATATAATGATCCCTTAGTCTATGACCGAGAAGTTAGGGCTTTTTGTTGCCAGGTACAAGGCTTCAGTAGTCATGCAGTGATGGTGTTTATAAAGAGCAGGCCTGTTCTCATGTTAATGGTCTTTACAACATAGTCTATGTGTTGTGTATATGAGAGGGCACTATCTAGTGTGATGCCTAGGTATTTAAAGGTGGAAACACAGTCGAGCAGTTCCTGTTTGTTGTTGAGAATTGATAGTTGGTGGGATTTGTATTTACATTGGGGTTAGCAAATTGCTTTTTTTTTTTTATAGTTCAGGAGGAGTTTATTTTGTTGAAATCATTTTTCAACAGCAGCAAAGCTTTTTTGTAGCCTGACTTCTAGCAGTACTGAATGTGGGCTGCAGGAGAAGATGACCTCGTCGTATACATATAGTAAGACGTTATCAGGGCATGCCAGAGGAAGCTGATTGAGGAATAAACTAAATAAGAGGGGATCTAGAATGAAGCCTTGTGGGACACCTACGTTTACCTGCCTGCTTTCAGAGAGGGTGTTATTGATTTTAACTTGCTGTGTTCTTTGCAAAAGATAGCTTTGGAACCACCTTATGGTTTCAGATGAGAGCCCGGATGCTCAGAGTTTGCACAACAGGATCCTGTGTTTGATTGTGTCAAAAGCTTTGGTGAGATCGATGTACACTGACCCCACTATTTGGCCCTCGTCAAGTGCCTCATGTAGAAAGTCCATATACTCGATTAATGCTGTAGAGGTGCTATGTGATTTCCGAAAGCCAAGTTGTTGGGGACACTGAATGTTGCACTTGTTGATGTATTCAATGAGCTGGTCGGAGACAATCTGTTCTATGGCTTTAGAGGGTGGAGGATGGATTGAGATGGGTCAGTAGTTTGCGTGCAGGGCCCTAGCTCCACTTTTGTGTACCGGGGTGACTACAGCAACTTTCAGATATTTTAGAGAACTGACCAAATCTAACAGAGAGGTAGAGTAGTTTTGTGAGAGGAAAAACAACTTAATCTAGGGAGAGGGCAATAAGCTTTAGGTCTGCTGAGTCATTGCTGAACCTGGTTTTTCCCCAGGGAGCGTTGTATGTATTTTTTAGACTCTGTCAGAATCAAAATGAAAGCAAGCGGGGGCCGCCTAGGACTGTAGGCAGCCAATCAGCAATCGCCTTTTCAGGCGGCTGGAGCGGAGATCAGCGGTCGTACCTTAGGCGTCTACCTGGCCAAGGAGGCTCGGATCCGGGTGAGGAAGCCTCGGGGGGTCGGTCGGAACTTGCGGTGGCGGTCCTCAGGAATGCTGTCTGGAGAGCGAGCGCCGCCCAGGCCATATTGTGTAGAAGTTGAGGGCTGTGGTATACGTAGCCACAGGAGGTCGGCAGAGCAGCTATTCTTGGGTCACTGTTGAGCTGAGGAGTCAGCATAAACCACTGTGGGGTTAAGCACTATCTGTGCTTAATGATCAGGAAAGAGATAGAGGGAAACAGATCACTGCAGGGAGCCCAGATACAGCCACCTCCCACTCGACGGATTAACCAGTAAGGGCTCTTTAGGTGAGAGTGGGTGGAGCTACACTGTATTTAAAGGAGGCCTGGGAGGGGTGGTAGGGGCGGGAGAAAATACCCCTAGAACACACTCCCTTACTTCCCTCAGCGAGGAGGCCGCCGAGAATCAGTCCACAAGTCTCAGCAAAAGTCAATGGAAAGGCGCACTAATCGCACCCAGCTGGATGGCAAGCAGTCCAATCGGGGCCGCCTAGGACTGTAGGCAGCCAATCAGCAATCGCCTTTTCAGGCGGCTGGAGCGGAGATCAGCGGTCATACCTTAAGCGTCTACCCGGCCAAGGAGGCTCGGATCCGGGTGAGGAAGCCTCGGGGGGGCGGTCGGAACTTGCAGTGGCGGTCCTCAGAAATGCTGTCTGGAGAGCGAGCGCTGCCCAGGCGCCGGAGCCTAAGGAGAAGGGAAGAGAAAAAACAGCACTTAAATAGTGTCCCAGGCAATCGGCGGGACGAGGGCGGGTGGCAGGAGGCAGGATAATCACAGGAGGGTGGGGGGAATTGTTTAAGCTTTAACAAAAGAAACGCTTGAGGATAGCAGCCAGTTCGGCCAGGAGCGGAGGGTAATTAAAACACAAAGAGGAGACTAGGTAGCGTGGGGCGATGGTGGGGGGGGGGAGTCGCAGAGGCAGCGGGAGCAGATTCTGCAACGGCTAAGTGTACCTGAGGTGCGGGTGCGTGTGAGCAAGACAGAAATTAGATAATAAGGACAGATTCCACACTAGAAGCAAGGTCACATTTAGGTATACACAAGCAACAACTTTCCTATACATTTCATTTAGTGGTTAAAACAGAAAACAAATTTCAGCAGCCGTGGCAGGTATCAGGGCAACACCAGTCCCTCTTTACGACTCTACTTTGTCCAGAGACTAAAGGGAGTAGCGCGGCTTCTGAATGAAAAATACCCCTAGAACACACACTCCCTTACTTCCCCCAGCGAGGAGAGCGGCCGAGAATCAGTCCACAAGTCCCAGCAAAAGCCAATGGAAAAGGCGCACCAATTGGCACCCAGCTGGATGGCAAGCAGTCCAATCAGGGGCCGTCTAGGACTGTAGGCAGCCAATCAGCAATCGCCTTTTCAGGTGGCTGGAGCGGAGATCAGCGGTCGTATCTTAAGCGTCTACCCAGCCAAGGAGGCTCAGATCCGGGTGAGGAAGCCTCGGGGGGTCGGTCGGAACTTGCGGTGGCGGTCCTCAGGAATGCTGTCTGGAGAGCGAGCGCCACCCAGGCGCTGGAGCCTTAAGCATCTACCCGGCCAAGGAGGCTCAGATCCGGGTAAGGAAGCCTCGGGGGGTCGGTCGGAACTTGCGATGGCGGTCCTCGGGAATGCTGTCTGGAGAGCGAGCGCCGCCCAGGCGCCGGAGCCTAAGGATTAAAGGCGGCAACCTGCTGAATGAGCGACAGCAGCTCTCGGGGAGCCTGAGAAATTAAAGGGGCTCTGCCACTCTTGGCCATATCAAGATTTAAAGGGGCCCGACCACTTTTGGCCTAATAATGATTTAAAGGGGCAATCCAGGCCAAGTTTCAGAGAGGGCACCAGGCCCAGTTTCAGAAAGGGCACCAGGCCCATTTCAGGGAGGGCCTCCAGGCCCAGTTTCAGAGAGAGCACCAGGCCCATTTCAGGGAGGGTATCAGGCCCTGTATTTCGAAGGGCATTAAGCCCACTGTATTTAGGGCATCAGGCCCAGTCTTAAAAGGGCTAGTGGCCCAAAGCCAAGTGTAGGGCACCAGGCCCGAGGTAAAGGGGGCGTCTGGCCTGGGTTCAAGGTAGGGCGTCAGGCCCAAGGTAATTGTAGGGTGTCAGGCCCAAGGTAAATGTAGGGCGTCAGGCCTGAGGTAAAGCAGGGTTCCAGGGAGCTCCTGGCCTAGTGTAATAAAGCAAGCCAGCCTAGTGGTACTAAGCATAGCTCCTGGCTTAATGTATTGGGGCAAGCCAGCCTAGTGGTACTGAGGGCGGCCCTGGCCTAGTGGATTAGGATAAGACAGCCTAGTGGTACCCTCAGTATAGTGGTTAGGGTATCCATAGCAAAACGTTCAGGGGTAGCCAGATCCTATTCAGGAAGGCCCTACAGTCAGGGAAAAGGGTCCATCCAAGGGTGCTTAGATCACAAATATTGCAAAGTAACTGTAACACCTGTACTGTTCATGCAAATGGTTGTTGCTAAAGAACTCAAAAGACTGTGAACTTGCTAAGAAGCACCAAGACTGTATTGTATATGGATTGTGGTTGTTTGCCCCTGGTTATCTGAACTATTGCCCTAAGCATCTTTCAGCCACATTGTTACCAGCGTATGGGGACAGTCTCAATCTTCTACCACACTGCAGTCCCATATTGTGGCCTGTAATACTACATACTCAGAATCAGTCTCTACCCAGAAGAGGATGTCTTCTCAGTATTCTTCACCCAAGTGGGATTGTCCATCAGATCATCTCTTCCATCTGTGTCCTCCACTGAAGTTGAGTCCGTCGCCAGTCGTACAAGTCATACCCGCTGTTTCTTGTTTTCATAGCTCGAAGGTACGTCCACCGAAGCGCATCACAACAGCCGTACCAGTGTTGTTTCGTATGGTTCTTGTTCCAGATGTCCCGAAGTTGGTTGCCCTCTAGAGAAGAATGTGCTCATCCTGGAGAACCTGGTCTGCGCGCCTCCTGGTCGTTCACCGAAAGTCAAATCCGTCGAAGCCCAGTACGGGATGCATCCGCCATTTCTTTGTTTTTGTTCTAGTTTCTGATCCTAAGATTGCAGAATCAACCATCATCTCTTCAGATTCTTCTGGTTCCTGGTCCTGTCAGAAATCCTTCCGAGTTTAGCTGGCCCTTGGAGTGCTGCAGCATCCTTCAGGTCATGGTGGTCCTCCATTGGATTCATCGCCATGAAGATCCTGATCTCTCTCTTCGTCCTTGGTGACCCTGGAAGTGGGTTTTGGCCGAGGAACCCTTTGTTTTCAGTGGGGAATCCGACAGCCCACCAGTGGGTTATTTCAGGAACCAGTTGCTCTGGTTCTTCATTCCAGCAGGCTTGAAGAGAGTGGGCTTTTGCCAAAGAAACATATGGTCTGTATACCAAACCTCTCACCACCCCAGTGGCCTTAACTAGGTCCTTGCTGGGAATTGTGATTAGGGTTCTACAGTTCTGTTTTACTTTCATTGTAGCTACCAACGAAGAACGGCGATGCGCAGCGCACAAAGATGACAGACATTTGGACTTTGTGAGAATTGGATGGTCACTGTTAAACCAAATATTGTATTGTGGGTAGTGAAGAACACCTGATTTCCGTCTATGTACTAGTTGCACTTACAGGATACTGCTAAGGAATTTTAGGAGTATAGTGGCAATAGGCCGTGGTGCACCCATAGATAAGAATAACCCAGAGTTTAGACATTTTAGAGTTTAGTTGTTGCTGTTTAGATATCCATAATGCTGTCCATACTCCCTACTGTTTTTGAGGTTGGTATGTTTCTGTATGACCATGTCCTCCGTCCCCTCCTGTCTTTGCAGCAGTGTCAGTGGCTCAGTAGGTAGCACACTCGCCTCTGAGGCCGGGAGATCAGAGGGCTGTGGGTTCAGTTCCCACATCTGGCACTTGGGTTAATATCCAGTACTGACACTGTAGTGCAGCATGAGAGGGGTGCTGCACTTCTGAGGTGCCGTCTTTCGGATGAGACGTTAAACCGAGGTCCCATCTGCCTGGATTGGTGGTAGTTCAGGTGGATGTTAAAGATCCCATGGCACTTATCAAAGAGTAGGGCAATTTTATTGGAAATAAAACACAAGGCAAACATAACAGGTATGAAAAAGTAGAAAAAACAATAACAATTATAAATAAGAAAACAACTATTACAGAATGTGCTGATATTGTACACTGAAATCAAATATGCTCTAAGATACAAAGGTTACAAATTAAACAATCTCTGAAAAATCTAAAACTAAATATCATTTAAATTCCAAAGGAAAGAAATTGAGATTAACAACTGAAAAGATAGACTAACAGCATCATTTGAATTTAATAATATGGGAGAAACTTTCCACCACATCCTAACTTTTTACCATTAAATTGCTGACATTCTGAAGCAACAATGTTATTCAAAACATTTGTAACATAAGCCCGAAAACCTTGAACTGACGGTTTATTTTGGTATAGAACCCATTGGCATCTTGTTTGCCATAGACAATATCTTAAACAAGCAAAAAATCTGTAAGGTTTCTTTATGAAAAATCTGAAAAATACCGGAAGGACCCTATTACCAAGATGTCATAGATGAGACGTACAACCAAGGAAACTTCTGAAACTATAGCCAAATGATCCCACATTTGGCTTGCTATTGAGCAATGAAGAAAGAAATGTTCCATAGTTTCCTCCTGATTTGCACAGACTAAATATGGACACAGTCTTTCCGTTTGGCCTTATATTTAGCGTTCCTCTTACATTTAATTTACCATATAAGGTAAGCCATTGTGATTCCACATAAAATTTGGTAACCTGGTATTATTCAGTTGACTCAGAATGTCCTCATTACGATTTTTAGGACAATTCCTAAACTCTGGGTGTCTGAATATACAAATGTCATGAGTTCCTGTATAAAGTCTTTGACGAAGCATCTTAACAGTTGATCTTTGTAACCTGCCATTTAAATAATTTCTGTGCTGCTGGTTTAAAATAATTTGGTAAAGCTAGATGGGTAGAAACTTTGGGAGCACAGTGTAACCATGCTGTAAAATATCATTTTAATAAGCTATGAAAAAAGGTAACTCCTGTCTACAAGTGCCTCCTAGACAAGTTTTCAAAGAGCTAGAAAAAAATTGCAAAACAAAAGAAAACTGGATCAACCATACCTAAACCTCCTTTTTTTGTCAAGATAGGTACAACATCTCTTGACTGGTTCAGTCTGTTACCCAAAGTAGCTGGAAACAGATACTATATAATCTAGTTTCAAGTTTAGTTGGTACAGGAAATACTGCTGCAGTATGTTGCAAACAAGGTAAAATAAATTGTTTCAAAACCTGTATCCTCTTCATTTTAGTAAAACGAAATCTTTTCCACCTATGAACTTTTTTTTCAATTTTATCTAAGACAAGAGTCCAATTCTCTTCTGGGCAATTCTGAGGGCCAAATTTAATCCCTAAAAGTGTGATAGGTTCAGCTGTGAATTTAATAGAGTTCCAGACAAGTGGTGCCTGAAAATTTCCCCCTAGAAATAAACCTCTCGTTTTGAGTAGATTAATCTTGGCGTTAGCTACTCCTGAGTAGTCCTTGAAGTTGGTAAAAAACAAGTCAAGCTGAGTGATGTGTGTAAAAATAAACAGATGTCATCTGCATAAGCTCGGATGGTTAGAGATGCATCAGAGTTGAACCTTTATTCCTTGCCATAGGGAACATGCTTATTGACCTTAGAAAAGGTTCTAGGGAGAAATTATATAATAGAGGGCTTAACGGGCAACCCTGTCTCACTCCATTTAACTGGGAATCCTTTTCCAAGATTCCCATTAATAAAAGGAACACTTTACCAGAATTATAAAGATTTCGAATCAAATTCGTAAGTTGAGGGGACTTTAAAGAATTCTAATGCTGAAAATAAAAACATGATTTACTCTATCGAACGCTTTTTCTAAATCTAATGAAACTAGAAACCGCTGTTTCCCAATTCATTGACTGTTTCAATTAGATCTCTGATTAAACATAATATAGCCTGAATACCACGATCAGGTATACCACAATGCTGAATAGGAGAGAAACTATATTTAGCCAATTTCTAAGTCTATTATTAATTACTGACATCAGAATTTTATAATCAGAATTCAATAAAGTTATTGGCCTCCAATTTTGAAAGGACCCCTTATCACCTGATTTATGGATGTAAATTTGTATACCATCTGAAAAAGATACTAAACTAACTCCGTGATCCCAAAAAAAATTATAGACAATTACAAGGATAGAACTAAGTTCTTCAGGAAATGTTCTATAAAAGGAGTTAGAAAGTCCATCTGGGCCTGGGGCCACATTGGGCTTTAAATATTGTAATGCCTTCTTAATTTCCACTTGCTGAAAGGGTTGTGTAAGAATAGTAGATAACTCTGGTGTGAGGGCCTTTGTCATAGGGGATCCTAACACTTTATTTATCTGAGCTTGGGATGGGTTTGAAGAGGCTCTAAATCCTAAAATGTTTATGAATTAAAGCTTCTAAGTCCATAACTGAAGAGACTGTCTTGGCACCATCCTTTAGAAAGGTTAAAGATCCATGCTCTTTGACCTCTTTACATAGTTCAAAGGGGTCTCCAAACACCGACTTTTTCACATGATTTGAAATAACCGCTTGCAAAGTGTCTGCTCGATTGTACTGGAAGACTTTCATTTGTGTTTTAACTTCCTCAATTTGTGAAGAAAAATCCTCTCTAGAAGAGTTAGCTCTAGATAATAAAGTGTATAGCTTGATTCCTAAGTTTGAGATAGCAAAAAATTGTTCTTCATTTGGATTTTACCTTGTTTCTTGAACCAATTAATGCAATCATTTTTTCTCCAGCCACCAATACCCCATATCTTGATATAGAAAACTAACAGACAGCCTTGCTTGTAAAATTAATTGAATAGAGCGTAAGACCAAAGGTTCTTGTAACATAGCAGTGTTAAGTTTCCATCTCGGTTTTTGTTTATTATTAGCACTCGTAAGGCCTATGTTAGTCATTACAAGAGCATGGTCTGAAAATTCAACCGGAATAATTTGGAGATGGTTAAATGAAATTCGTCTAGAAACTAAAAGATGATCAATAGTATAACCAACGCCACTTTTATAAAAGGTACCTTTCATACCCAATGCCTGCTTGTTCACACAGGAATTAAATCAGCACTTTTAATAATGTCAGCCAGACATGTTGTGTCACAATACACCTTTTAGAAGCTTCAGTTTTCCTTTTAAATTTATCCCAGTTAAAATCTCCTTCCAGAAGGTAGGATAGTAGTCACTAAATAGGGGTTGTATTTGTCTCATGCATGCAACCCTGCCGGATTAGTCTGGGGATTATATATATTAATTAAACGGAGGTATAGGAGAACCAAGATCCTCTAAAATCAGTGACCTTCCGGACATAAATCAATTAGTTTATGTAAAATAAAATTGTAGGAATTAAAAGAATACCAACCCCATCTGCCTTGTCCTCCCCAAACGACCAATAAGATGGACCCCAAGGCCAATCCCTAGCAAAAGCAGAGCACTGAGTTTATCCCACATCCAAGTTTCTTGTAAAAATATAATCGAAATGCTGAGATCATGAAGCATGTGGAAAAGTACACATCTTTCTTGAATTTTAAAAGGCTTGTGTGTATTTAAAGTTGCCCAAGAAAAATTTAACTCCATCCGTAGTTTTTAGCCAAAAAGAACATTATTTTTCCTCCTCTTCTTTTTCTTTCCTTATAACTTTCACTAGCTATCCCTAAGCCGTCTTTTTCGAGACTTATGAATCCAGTATCACCCATTTTGACCTCAGAATCCCCCAACTTAAAACCTCATATGTATTTTAGATTCTATCCCTTGGAATCTGGGATCACCAGAGGTTTGAGAGATCTACTCGATCTCCTAAGTACTGGTGGAGGTTTTAAGGAAACATCCTCTTTGTCCCTAGGGGCATCCGTAGAATCTGCATAACAAACTGGCTGCAAAGAAACCGAATGTTCTTCTCTCTGGCAGTGTCTTTTGAACTGCCTGACCCACAACACTCTCAGACTTAAGCGTCCCTAGGCAAAAAAACTCAGGACGTTGTTGATTTGAGGGAACTTATAATAGGCTGAACTTGCTTTATGTCCCATATCCTCTTGAGCTTTTTGTATAAAAAATCTGATTTACCGTTAATATTTTTTTTGTGCTGCCCAAGGACACTCTCGAAAGCGTGGTTTTGCTCTTACAGAGGTCACATTTGATCGGATTATGACAAAACATAGTAACATGCCCTATTTCCCCAGTTATCACATTTAGGCTGGTCACAAGTGCTTGATAAATGGTTTTAGCTCCACACCTATAGCATGCTCTAGGTTGACCACTATAAACACCACCCCTTATCCCTACCTAACAGAAATGAATTAGGATATGTTCAATACCAAGCTGTTTGGCGTAATTTAACCTTGAATTTCCACCCCTGTCCAAAATTGTTCTGCATCTAAAAGTGGTTCTGGTTCACTTTGGACCTCACATTTTTGTGCCAACCAGAATATAATATCTTCAACATGCACACTCTCGTTTCTGAACATAACAGTGACAAACTTAGTCAGGGGTTTGGACAATGGAATAACCAGAAAAGGAGACCAAAGGGGGGAAAATTTAACCTGATTGTATCGATCCCAGAATAGATCTAATAAAGCTGGAGATCGAAAGCTAACATCAAAGTTATCCTCACCCGAAATATTGATAAATGCAAAAACATCACGAGGTAAAAACTTTAAAGAGTCCTTCAGCAATAATTTACCCATAATATCTGTCTGGTTTTTCCTTCAACCACCTTTGTACCTAATACGCACCGCATTCCTCCTGGGTGCTGCTTCCTTTTACATTGTGTAAACAAACTTGACATAAGAGGTTTTCCACCACCTTCTCTTCCCTGTAACTTGCGCCTTAGAATGTGAATGTGAAGGTGCTGAACACCTAGTTGGACTAATACTCAGTCCTCTATACCCCCCCTTCAACATTATCCTTCAGCTGAGTACTAGGTATAGACTTTGCAGTAGTAATACCAGGATGCCATTTAGGACTAGCTTTATTAATATCAAGAGAACTATCCCAAGCAGAATCTGGTGACCAAATCCCTTTCCCCAAAGATTTCCAACCTGCAGCTGTTAAAGCTGCCTGAGGGGTCCAATTTGCATCGTGTTCACCTAGAGAAAGTGAAGGCAAGTTCAAAGAGACTGTATCCTGAACTGCAGTCGTCAATTCAGAGGTTTTAATGTTTTTTTCATGAGGAAAGAAAAGTCTGTTACCCCTCTTGTGAACCCAACTTAGACTGATAAATTACAGTATCAGCGTTGGGAAGGTCTCAAAAGTATGTTCAGGAGGTTTAAATACAAACCCACATCCTTGTTGAGAGTAAAAGTCGAGAACACAGAGTTGGGTACAGAAGGTAAAACCTGCAGGAGGCACAGAAACCCGAAGAGGCATGTGGCTTACCCCCGTACTGTGCGCTGAAAAACCTTGTGCTGTTCTCTCTTCCTTCTCCATCCGACCGCCTGTCAGTAACTTCTGTCTCCATGATGTTAGCTGTGTACACCTCCTTGAAATGCCCGCCACCTCCACTGCTGCCAACGCCAACCGAGAAAGCTGTGCAACGCACTTCCTGGTCCCATGTTCCTCCTTCCTGTAAGCCGCTGCGTCTTGTTCCTCCTTCTGAATTAAAGGCACCACCATTCCTGCCGAAAGAACGTCTGCAAACTCAGTGTCCACCTCCAAACTGGAATTCTCTCCTGCCAGTAAGTCCAAGGACTCAGAAATATGTGAAATAGCGTGTGCTGTAGAAACTTCACTCAGTTGAATAGTCGTTTGAGCTTCCGACCGCTCATAAGCCATAACCGACCATCTCACTTCAGAGACCTCCTCTAATGCCACCTCCTCCTCCTCCATCTTCCGTACAGTGGCCATTACTGACCCTCGCACGCCTCTACTGGCCTCCCAGCACCAGCAGAGTAGGGGAATTTCCCCGGTGTCCTGGCCAAATTTCCCTCATTCACTAAAAATACCACCAACAGCTTAATCTGGTTCAAGGTCAGTTGGCATTCATCTGTATCCCCCTCCCCCGGGTCGTGCCTGAAAATAGGCAGGATTTGTCTAGTGCACTTACCCAGTCAACAAAAGCTAAATAAAAATAAATAAATAAATAAATAAATAATAAACGTCATTGCTTCATCCAATCTCTCTCTGTACGACTCCTGCCTCTCCTTGTCGGGTGATTCCACCAGCCCAACCCCATTCGGACCTTAAGCGGACCCTCTCCATCCTACCTACTGAGGGTGTCACTGGAGCTGCTGGTAGTGAGACAGTTCCCTTCACCACTCTGAGTGAAGAACCCCAAGGTCTACCAGTGCAGCGACCATCACACCAACCTAACGGATAAACAGCAGATCCTAGTTAACCAACAGCCTACTTCTTCTTACCCCCCACTAGAATTGCCTTATGTCTGTCCCATGCATTCTTGAATTCTCCCACTGTTTTTGCCTCTATGACCTCCTCAGGAAGGCTGTTTCATGTATTCATAACCCTCTCTGTGAAGAAATACTTCCTCACATTACCTCTGAGCCATCCCCCCTCTATCTTGAAATTTTGCCCCCTTGTTTTTGCACATCTCTTTTTCTGAAAGACGCTACCCTCTTGGACTTTGTTGATTCCCTTGAGGTATTTGAAAGTTTCTATCATGTCCCCCCTCTCCCTCCTTTCCTCAAGGCTATACATCTGTAGTTCCTTTAGTCTTTCTTCACATGTCTTCTGATGCAGACCCTGCATCATTTTGGTTGCCCTCCTCTGGACAGCCTCCATCCTGTCTATGTCTTTGCAGAGATGGGGTCTCCAGAACTGTACATAGTACTCCAGAAGTGGTCTTACCAACTGTCTGTACAGAGGGCCAACAACTTCCTGTTTTCTACTGGTGATGCCTCTCCCTATGCATCCCAGTATCCCCCCAGCCCTCCTTACTGCCTTCTCACATTGCTGGCCCACCTTTAGGTCGTCTGATATGACTACCTCCAGGTCCCTTTCCATTTTTGTTGTCGTCAGTATCTCACCCCCCACTGTGTAATCTTCCCCTGGGTTTTTGTCTCCCAGGTACATTACTTTGCACTATTTTTGCATTGAATCTAAGCTGCCATACATTTGACCATTCCTCCAACCTTGCCAAGTCCCTTTTCATCCTTTCCACCCCACCTTGTGTATCAACCCTGTCGCAGATCTTTGTGTCATCTGCAAAGAGACATACTTTCCCCTTCTAGTCCCTCTGCAATGTCACTTATAAAGATATTAAAAAGGACCAGCCCCAGTACTGAACCTTGTGGTACCCCACTAGTAACCCTCCTTTCTTCACTGTGGACTCCATTTACTATTACCCACTGTGTCCTGTTGTCCAACCAGTGTTTTACCCAGGCTACCACCCTAGGACCCACTCCCAGGCTGGCTAATTTGTTTATTAATCTTTTGTGCGGGACTGTGTCAAATGCCTTGCTAAAGTCTAGGTAGGCCACGTCCACAGCCCCTCCCTGGTCTACTGCTTTGGTCACCCAGTCAAATAAATCAATTAGATTTGTCTGACACAAACTTTCCGCTGTGAATCCATGCTGCCTTGGGTCCTGTGCCCCACTGGCCTCTAGGTACTCAACAATTCTTTCCTTCAGAAGTGATTCCATCATTTTCCATACCACTGAGGTCAAACTGACAGGTCTGTAGTTTCCTGCCTCTGTCTTGCTCCCACTTTTGTGAAGGGGAATGACATCCGCCCTCCTCCAGTCCTCAGGTACCACCCATCCTCCCATGATTTATTAAAAGGGTAGTCAGTGGTGTTATTAGTTCTTCCCTTAGTTCTTTAAAATTCTGGGTGAATCCATCAGGCCCCATTGCTTTATCCACCTTCAGTTTTAAGAATTCTTTCAGAACCCTTTCTTTGTGAAAGGACTAATATCAACCCCCCTATCCAGTGTGCTTCTATTGACTGGATTAGGTATTTCCCCCTGTTTTTCCATTGTGAATACTGAGCAGAAGTATTCATTCAGTATCCCTGCTTTTTCACTGTCGCTCTCTGCCCAACCACCTTCCTCTTTGTTCAGCCTCAGTATCCCTGCCTTAGTCTTTCTTTGCTCTCTAATGTACCTATAAAAGGTTTTATCCTCCTTCTTAACTGAGTTGGCCATCTTTTCTTCGGTTTGGGCCTTTACTATTCAGACTGCCTTACCTGCTTCCTTCTGCTTTAACTGGTACAGTTCTCTGTCCCACTTCTTCTGTGTTCCCTTATACTTCCTGAATGCTATCTTTTTTTCCCTTACCTTCCCCACCACTTCTTTTGAGAACCATAGTATTTTTTTTTCTTTCATTTTGATTTGTTTATTTGCTTCACACATAGGCTTGTTGCCTCTGTGATGGCGGTTTTGATGTTTCCCCATTGTTGCTCCACCCCACCTTCTTGCCTGTTTGCTAGTGCTTTTCTGAGGCGCTCTCCCATTTTGACAAAATCAGCCCTCCTGAAGTTCAGTACCTTCACTTTTGTGTGGCTTGACTCTACAGCTAAGTTTATCGTGAACCACACTGTTTAGTGGTCACTTGTTCCCAGATGACTACCCACTTCAAGATCAGAGATCCTCTCTCCATCCCCATTTGAGAGTACCAGGTCTAAGATTGCTCTCTCCCGAGTGGGTTCCAAAACTAGCTGTCTGAGACATGCCCCCTGTAGGACATCGAGAATGACCCTGCTCTTGGATGTGGCTGCAGCAAAGGTGCTCCAGTCAACATCTGGCATATTCACGTCCCCATCAGCAATATCTCCCCTTTCTCTGCCATCCCAAGGATGCCTTCTATCATTTTCTTGTCCATTTCCTCCCCTGAGACGGGGTCTGGCACAACCCTGTCGGACTGTGGAGCTATTTCCAGTCTCCAGGGTGACCCACAGTGCCTCCTCTCCTCCCTGTTTACCCTTTTGTTCTGTTGCTTTTATCCCTTCCCTTACATAGAGAGCTACTCCTCCTCCTCTTCTTCCCTCCCTGTCCCTCCTGTAGATTGTGTACCCTGGTATGTTGACAACCCAGTCATGGTTCTCTGGGTACCATGTTTCCATGACTGCCACAATATCCAGGCATCCCTCTTCCATCAAGACCACCATTTCAGGGAGCTTTTTACCTAGACTACGGGCATTGGTACTCATTATCCTCCATTTTTTTTATGGCTTTATTTCTTTTTGCCCCATCCCTGTCCCTACTGCCTTTGTCTTTTTCTCCATTTACCCCTGCCCTTCTCCCTATCGACTGCTTTATTTTGGTGTTTACCTCACTAATTACCCTGATTTTTTGGGGGCTAGGATTTCCCTTCTCCTCTTCAGTACCTCCCCCCTTGGCTAGTTTAAATGCTTGCCACTGAAGCATTTAAACCTATCACCTAGGATCCTCGTTCCCCTCCAGGATAGATGCAGACCATCGTGCCTGTATAGGCCTGCATCCCTCCAAGTAGAGCCCCAGTCCTCAATGAAGCCAAATCCCTGAGCTCTGCACCAGCTTTTCAACCAGTCATTGAAACCCGTGTGTCTCAGTACCCCATTCCATGTTCAAACTATGCAATAATGTTGATCCCAACATCTAAATAGGCAGAGTTAATTTCTCATTCAGAAACTGGCTATAGGTCTAGTGAATCCAAGTCCAGCCTCTCATCTAATATTAGGGATATCAGTCCCTCTCTACTAGGCGAAAGTCTCTTCACCAGAAATGGCATAAGGTTAGTCTCATAGTAGCCAGAATTTTCTGTACCTAAAAAAAAAGCAAACTTTCTCCTCTTCCAGCCTAAGATCACTCATGATTCTCTCCAGTCTTTCTATCCTGTCCACTTTTAGTTGACATTGTTCTATAGTGGGTGGGGGTGGTTGATAGCCAAGTAATAGTGATGCCCTTTAGTGCAGCCGATCTAAGAATCTGCCCTAATTTTTAAATCTGTTTACTACCCCATAAGAGTATGGGAAAGTCTAATAGCAGTTCTGTGAAAGATTTTGAGATGTTCTTCCCTGTAATTGTTTGGGATGTGAGTATGGATGTCAGTTCAGAACTGGGTTAGTTTGGGCTGTGCCCAGAAAATATGAAAGTGGGTGGCTATGCTGCTGCCACATTAGCACCAACGGGGGCCTGATTCCAAAATGAATATCACAACTCATGGGCATATACGAGTTGTGCCATGCGCTGCTATGCCAGGGACCCTGCACCCTATTCCAAGAAAGGCAGGGTCCCCAGCATCTACGTCCCACGACTAGGTTATGTCATGCCATGGGAATGGTACGGACCTGGTGTGCCACATGCTGGAGACCACAAGGATCAGCCTTCCTCCTGAGCTCTCCCACCCCAAACAAGCCCAAGAACTCTGGGGGCCATGGAGGTTAGGCAGTGTGGCACAAGTGCATGTGGGGCACTGTGAAAAACAAGCCTGAGTAGCACCCAGACATGCAGGGGGAGGGGGATGCACTGTGTGGGAGGTCCCTGGGGCACCGCTGTCTGCATGTTGTGGTGCTGCAAGGTGGGCAACCATTGTTTTGCCAGGACGGATGCCCTTTAGACCAGCTAATTGCTGGTCTAACCCTGCAGTGCTGCAGTGGGACTTGGAATCATGTAAGAGGGTTACGGCAGCCACCCTTTCAGAATAGGGCACAGTTGCTTCCATAATCCCCCCTTCTGCCATGTCATAGGGGCTGCGTCCAGTGGACATCTGCTTGGGTGCAGGCCGCCCAAGCCATGGCGCAGGCTGCTACCTGGAATACCAAACGGTGTTATGCATGTCACAAAGGGTGACTTGCACCACTGGGTTTGGCGCAAGTCACCTTGCGACAGGCGTATCCCATTTTGGAATTAGGCCCCTGGTGTCTGTGAGAGTGGTCTTGTAGGCAACACAATTTTATTTGTGTGAAGCCCTTTCCAAAGGTTCAGGGCACCTCACAAAAAAAATGAACAATTTCAATAAAAATATATAAATATAATACAAATAATCAATAACAATCTTATTAAAATCATTCAGGGAAGGCTGGAGCAAATACGCAAGTCTTCAGTTTGTGCTTGAAGGCCTCCACCATGTGGGTTGATCTAATAGCATCTGGCAAGCTGTTCCAAACCAATGGGGCAGCAACCCCAAAGGATCTGGCCCCCGACTGCTGCAAGTGAGAATGTGAGACATAGCACAAGCCTGCACCAGTGAATCAAAGAGAGTGGGAGGATGAGTAGGGCATCAAGTGATCTTTCAAGTAGCTTGTGCCCAGACCATGAAGGGCCTTGAAAGTTAACAAGCATATCTAGAAGGTGAAGCACCACTGCACAGGCAGATAGTGCAGAACACACAGCACCAGCCTGATGTGGCACCTTCAAGACGTTCCCATCACCAGTCAAGCCACAGCATTATGGACCAACTGCAAGCATCACATTAAACCTCCAGACAACTCTAAGTAAAGAGCATTACAATAATCAAGTCTGGAAGTGACAAAGGCATAGACTGTCATCTCCAGATCAGCTGGCGCAAGATGTGGTTTGATCTGTATGACATTACAAAGATAGTAGAAACCATTCCTGACCACAGCTGATACCTGTTTTTCTAATGACTGCCTGCAGTCCAAAACAATGCCCAGATTCTTCACCACATCCACAGCTCGGAGTGGCTGACTATTCACAAATAGCAGCAGTAGGCCTCCACACACATCATAGCTGACCCATACCGACTTGGATTAAAAATCATAAGTTCATAACCTCTGTCTCGCCCGGGTTCAGGCACAGTCAGTTGTAGGCCATCCAGTCATTGATTTCTTGCAGGCAATGCCCAAGCACTGAGACAGTATTCAACCCATCAGGGGTGCAAGACAGGTAGAGCTGAGCATCATTTGCATAGCAGTGAAACTCAGCCCCATACTGTCTAATGATCTCACCTAATGGCAACATGTACATGGCGAACAACATAGGCACCAAGATCAAACCTTGTTGAACCCCATAGGAAACTGCAGCTGCCCTCAAGATGTAATTACCTAGAGTTACCTAGGGTTACCTGCTGTGATCTCCTGACCATGTAGGACTCAAATCAGCACAAAACATTGCTGGTGAGTCCCTCATAGGTCCTCAGGTGATCAATAAGCTACCATGGTCTACCATGTCAAATGCTGAAGAGAGATCCAACAGGACCAAGATGGAACAAAGGCCTTGGTCTCTCGTCATGAAGAGATCATGCATCACCCTGATGAGGATGGTCTCAGTTCTGTGACGAGGCCTCAGGTTTAACCCCCAACTGGAGAGGCTCATCGATGTTATACTGTTCCAGGTGACTCTCAAGCTGTGCCTCCACTACCTTTTCGATGGCCTTCCCTAGAAAAGGCAGATTTGAGACAGGCCTGTAGTTGACCAGACTATCAGGGCCCAAGGGTGGTTTATTAAGGAGGGGCTTCACCACCACCCTTTTCAGAGCAGATGGGAAAACAATATCTAAAAAAAAGTTATAATGTTTTGCCATAGTAAGTGTCTGGGTGATAATCACTAGAATTTTCCAATTATATTCTGTCCACGTTTGGGAGGAGGTGAACTTCCACCCCCTCTGCAATCTCGTTTCCCAGTGCTTGGGAGTCAGAGTGGCACCCTGTGCTCTTTCCCATATTACCCTAATGCCCTCCAAAGGAGGTCCCTTATCTTTGGTGAGGATCTTGCACAGATCCGGTATAATGAGATATCCCTACCTGATTATGATATATTTAGGAAGGCTAGACTAGGTAAAAAGGGAGGGGGAGTTGCAATCTATACCAGGCTAAGTTTAAGGCTCAGGAGATTACCCTCCAGCCAAATGAAACTGGCTATGATGTGATCTCAGTTAATATTTCAATTGGTCCGAAGAAATATCTTGCCATCACCTTCATTTATTTTCCTCCTGGCTTAGCCAAGCATGGTTTACATTATAGTTCTGAATTTCGGAAATCCTTGCCGAATAATAGTGAGTGGATTTTGATGGGGGATTTTAATCTTAATTGGGGTCAGGAATCTAATCTTCCAGTGGCTGAATTATTTCAGGAGATGGGCGTTCAACAGTTAATATCACATGCTACCAGATTTAAGCAAGGGGTAGATGGAGGGGGAGGTTCTGTTCTTGACTGGGTTGTGGTCATCCACCCCACCAGGATCACCAATTCGGGTATTTTGCCTGATGTGGTTAGTGGCCACTGCCCAGTATTTTGTCTAAGATCTACTAAGCAAATTCATTGCCCCCCCCATGTTATATAGAAACTAGGAACATTAAATGTATCTCCTCAGAGATCATGAATACAGCCCGTGAGATGATTTGATTGGACAATTATTGAAAAGTCCCAGGATATTGATCAGATGTTAGATAGATTTTCTCTACTATTCAATCAAGTTGTTAATCAGATAGCTCCTTTAAAAAGGATGAGAATTAGATCTAATAAAAATGAGTGGATTACTGGAGATATACTGCCCATTATGAAATGTAGAGATAAAGCATGGTAAGTATTTAAGCAAAGTCAGGAAATCAATCATCTGCTTGAGTATAAGATCTTGAGGAATAGCTGTAAGACCGCTATTAGGAGGGCAAAGATAGATTTTTTAAAAAACAAACAGTTGTCATCCCTTGGAAATCCAAAGAAGACCTGGAATATGCTTAATAATTTAATGGGAAGGAATATTAGTGATTCTGTGATTTCTTTACAGAAGGATGATCTTTTGGTAAGTGGCCCAAGTCAAGTATCCTCGATGTTTAACGAGTACTTTGGTGACTTGACAAAATATCATAAAAATTTTGTATCACATATACCTCAGTCCTCCTATGATGAAGGGAATAATGATCACCCTCATTTTTATTTCCAAATCATCACCTTGGAGATAATTACTCGTTATGTTCTTAAGTACAATCCCAGGCCAGTTATGGGTCAGGACGTGGTTGATTATCGATTTCTTAAGCTGGGTATAAATGTATTGGCTACTCCTTTGTCTGTTTTATTTAACTTTTCATTATGTAATAATGTTTTCCCGGGGATTTGGAAGTCGGCTGTTATTAAGCCAATTTTCAAGTCCAGCTGTAGAAAGACTGTTTTAAATTATCGACCCATTTCATTGCTGGCACCCCGTCCAAGATCCTTGAAACAATTGTGTTTGATCAATTTCAAGATTTTTGGTCTAAATATAATTTAATTAATTTTCAGCATGGATTTAGGAGGGGTTGCAACACTGAGATGGCCTTGGTGGGGTTCACAAGCTGCGTACGGGGTGCCCTGGATTCAGGGCGCTCTGTGGCTGCGCTGTTTGTGTACCTCACCAAGGCCTTTGATTTGGTTAATCATTCCCAGTTATTGGAGTCTTTGAGGGAGGTTAATGTATTGAGTGATGTGACTCTATGGTTCTCTGATTATTTGCAAGAAAGGGAACATAAGACTATTATTGCAAATATTTGTTCTGGGTCTCTTCCGATTTCCTGTGGGGTACAACAGGGCTCCATATTGGGCCCTTTACTTGTTTCTCTCTTTATGAATGCTGTCCCTTTGTCTTGTGTTGGTTCAAGAATAATATTATATGCAGATAATGCAGTATTGTCTGCTGATGGTCCTCATCCTGATTCTGCCCTGGTACAGGTCCAACAAGACTTTGAAAAGATTCAAAATTGGTTATGTTCCCGTAATTTAATTCTTAATTCTTCTAAGACTAAGGCTATGGTTTTCTCAGGTCTCAGGAAATTAAAAAAACATTACTGTTCCTATAATAGATATGCAGGGTAATGTTACTGAACTGGTTGACAGTTTCAATTACTTAGGGATTATTTTGGATTCTCAGTTTTCTTTTGAAAATCACATTAATGCATTAATTAAGAAAATTCATCAGAGATTGGGAATGCTGTTTAGGATAAAAACTTTTCTTGTTTTAGAATCCAAAAGGTTAGTGGTACATAGCCTATTGTTAAGTCTGTTGGACTACAAATTGTTGATCTATTCAGGTACAAATGAAAAAATGTTGCAGAAACTCAGGACTACTTATAATAGTTAAAGTTTATGACTGGTTTGCCATACAACATCCATCATTGTATACTAACTAGAGATGCCAACTGCCCCTCATTCTTGGACAAAATTAATATTAAATTGGGAATTTTCGTGTTTAAGGGTAACTAGGCCTACAGCCTCCCACCATCCTAGATCTTTTCCCTATTCCAACTGGTTTAAAGAGTACCAGGCTCCAGCTTAGAGAATTATTTGGTATTCCTCTATATAGGAAAAACAGAGGTCAAAAATCAGTTATCTATAGGGCCATAGTGTTTTTTAATAGTATTCCCACATCAGTAACAAACTCTAGTATAGTGAGGATTTATTTATTTATTTGGTTTTTGTTTGCCGGGTAAGCACACTAGACAACAATGTTGCCTATATTCAGGCACGACCCGGGAGAGTACAGACAGGGGAGACCAGAGTCAACATTAAAGAGTATTTCATGACACAGCATGAGGTGAGAAAAAATATTTGAACAGTATACAGCCAGGTACAGTCATTATCAGTAACGACAAAGAGAAACAGATAACATTACATTAATTATTTTCATCTGATGATACATCAATGACTAAATTGAAACGACAAACAGCAAACAAAACTTAAATGAAGTAGCATTATAACAATAGAATTTCTGCTGGATGTGGGAAACTTTCAGATTTTGGAGACCAGTAGGAAATCAGTGAGTGCCATAGGAGGAGAAAAGCAAGGAGTAGAAGCTCAAGTTACAGCACAAGAGCAGCAGTCGGATTCTAATAGGTGTGCCCGAAGACTCAGTTTAAAGGCCTTGTGGGATTTGGAGAGTTTGATGTGGGAGGGAATGGAGTTCCAGAAGCGGGGGCAGATATGGCAAAGGATCGTTCTCCTTTTTGTGTGAGATATCTGGGAATTTCAAGTTGGGTTTGAGCAGATGCCCTGAGGAGGTATGCTTGGCAGGGCTGAGTTAATAGTTCAGCAAGGTATTTAGGGGAACCCGTTCTGATCATATTATCAATTGTACAGCCTGCAGAATAGTGTCTGAGCGAGTCTGGGAGAGCCAATTTAGTTTTGAGTAGAGCAGGCAATGATGGGTAAGTCTGTGAGCGGAGAGAGCAAATCTGCATATACTGTTATAGCAGGTGCTCCATTTCTGAGTGCTCCTTTGCTAGCTTTAAGGTAAACCTGAGAGCGATATGTTAGAGCAGGAGGAGAAATCCTTGTGCAATAACAGCAAGCAGCATCATTGAGGAGGACCTAATTTTAAAGGCAAGACCAAGTTTTGAGTAAACTGTCTTACATGTAGCCGCAATGTGGAGGTTAAAGTCAAGAGATGGGTCGAGAGTGACTCCTAGATACCTGAAGGAGGTAAGGAATTCAAGAGGAAGTCATCTAGAGAATGTATCAATAAGTCTGGAGTAAGAGATCTGATTCTTGACGGGGCCAAAAGCATAGTTACAGTTTTCTTAGCATTCATTAGAGCCTGTTCTTAGTAACCACTCCTGCAAGCAGTTGAAGTCTGCTTGAAGATGTGCTCTTACTGATAAGGGATTTTACCACTGGAGAGAAGCACCATGTCATCGCATAAAGGATTAACGAGGAGGAGCAGGGGAAGGGAGGGCAAGTTGTTAATGAAAAGGGAGAAAGTAGTGTGCCAAGAATAGATCCTTGGGGACTCCAACAGAGGTAGGAGAAAGATTTGAGACGCAGCGGATTCAATTTGACAAATTGCAACCTCCCTGAGAGGTAGCTATCGAACCAGGAGAAGGACGACAGGTCAAAGCCAAGCTGGGAAAGTTTGGAAAATAGCAGAGAGTGATTCACAAGGTCAAATGCCTTTGTGAGATCGATAAATATAGCCCCAGTGAGCAGGCTCTTATCCATCGCTGTAAGGACTGCATTTGTCAGCTGAAGTAGAGCAGTTGTGGTGCTGTGTCCTGTTCAGAATCCGTAGCCCTCTCGACCCTTCCTGCTGCCAGCCTTGTAGCTTCGGGGAACTAAGGGGAGCTGGGGAGGGTTTTTCAACAACCGTAGCCCTCCTAGGCCCTTCCTGCTGCCAGCCTTGTAGCTTGGGGAACTGGAGGGAGCTGGGGAGGCTTTTCAACAACCGTAGCCCTCGACCCTTCCTGCTGCCAGCCTTGTAGCTTCGGGGAGGGGAGCTGGGGAGGGCTTTTTCAACAACCGTAGCCCTCTCGACCCTTCCTGCTGCCAGCCTTGTAGCTTCGGGGAACCAAGGGAGCTGGGGAGGGCTTTTCAACAACCATAGCCCTCTCGACCCTTCCTGCTGCCAGCCTTGTAGCTTTGGGAACCGAGGGGAGCTGGGGAGGGCTTTTCAACAAACGTAGCCCTCTCGACCCTTCCTGCTGCCAGCCTTGTAGCTTCGGGGAACCGAGGAGAGCTGGGGAGGGCTTTTCAACAAACGTAGCCCTCTCGACCCTTCCTGCTGCCAGCCTTGTAGCTTCAGGGAACCGAGGGGAGCTGGGGAGGGCTTTTCAACAACCGTAGCCCTCTCGACCCTTCCTGCTGCCAGCCTTGTAGCTTTGGGGAACCGAGGGGAGCTGGGGAGGGCTTTTCAACAACCGTAGCCCTCTCGACCCTTCCTGCTGCCAGCCCTTGTAGCTCAGGGGTCCAAGAGGAGAGCTGGGGAGGGCTTTTCAACAACCGTAGCCCTCTCGACCCTTCCTGCTGCCAGCCTTGTAGCTTCGGGGAACTGAGGGGAGCTGGGGAGAGCTTTTCAACTACCATAGCCCTCTCGACCCAGATATTCAAGAATAGGTTGGTTCAATGGCTTGACACTAAATCAGAGTGCAATTGTTTTAACTAATTATGTGTTTGATCAGAATGCGATATGTGATAGTAAGTTTTTGTTATTTATATGTATTTTATAGTGTGTTTTGTATTTATATAATGTGTGTTTTACATGTTAAACTTGTCGTTTGTGAAAACAGGCAATTTGTCCATCTTGCTTACAAGTATAAAAAATAAAAATTAAATTAAATGAAATATCTGATTTTAGCTGCAGTGGTAACTGAGTCACACAAAAAGCTCTCCAAATCTATTTGCGGTCTCTGCAATTTAGTGACTGCACTTGTGGATAGAACATAGTGCTATATTCGCAGAAAGCAAAAATGGTGTTCCCACCTTAGTCCATATGTCTCTGAGAGCTGTGTAAAAGTCTTACAACTCCCTAGTCCAAAACATTGGGTGAATCGTGTTAGCCCTTGCCTTTCCCAATATACAGACCTTTCATCTAGCTGTGGAGGTGTACAAGATTCTTCATGTCTAATGAGAGATAGGGGCCCAATGTCATTAGGGGTGCCTGTCCACCTTTTATGCTTCAGTAGGATTCTGAGTGTGTGTGTCTGGTCCAGGGGCTGTGGATCTGTGACCACAGATCCTGGGGTATAATTGACTTTGGCAGAGTCCAAAAGGCTCTTCTAGGGAGCACATTTTCTTCAATGGGGTGCCATCCAGAAGTGGTTCTTTCTTTAACCCAAGTGCAAAGAAAAGCCCCTTGAGCTGCCAAATAGTAATTATGAAGGCAGGGCAAATTGAGTCCCCCCCTCTCTTGGGGCACATAGTATACTTTCTGCTATCATTGGACGTTTTCCCAGGTAAATTTATGAAGAGCCTTGTCCAATGCAGTCCAGAAATGTCCTGTACTTGGTATGGAGAGCATTTGAAGTAAGCAATAATAACCAACAGGGTGGGCAGTATTGTGCCTATACTGGACCACCCCAAGGGCATAATTAGCCCAACATCACAGGCCTTATAGCCCCTGAAAGGTTTGGTATAGCACAATACCGCCCACCCAGGAGGGTATTATTGCACTTAGAAAATGGGTATTCGCTGCTATATTATCAGATACATAAACAAATAAATAAATAAAAAGGCAATAGAAAAGTTCAAATGATAAAAAAGATGAAAGCATTTGCTTGTAAAGTAGTCCCTCTAGTGATACAGTTGGCAGTAGGTGTTTACTTTTTTTTTTTAGTTTTTTTTTTCAGTTTTGCTTATTTTATGCTCCCCGCCTTACCAATGGTGAAGTGCTCCATTTCCACATTTGTGTTTTTGTGTCCTTGGCCACACCCCTAAGAGCTGTTGTAATCTTCATCTGAATTTGCCACCCCCCATCCTGTGGGCACCTTGCCTGCTAGTAAAATGGCGAGCGCTATATTACTGCTTCTCCCTCCTGAACTGTACCTCTTTTTATTTGCCAGGAAACTGCTTTGATTGTGTTGACCAGAAGACAGAAAGTGAGCTGCTGGACACTTTCAAATGTACTTGGAGTGTTCGGCAGTAAGTTAAGCACGTGACCATAGGCATGTTGTGGACGACAGTTTTGCCAAATTAGTTTTACAGATAAATATGAATAGGAAGAAGTCTTAATGAGGCCCATGATTTGGGCAATGGTAATGTTTAAAAATTATTCAATCCCTTCAAATATTTTCATCCTGCAACAATGATCTCTCTACCGATCGCTTAGCCCTCACAAACAGAGCAGGTGCACTCTGAGGAGAATGCCGACAGTTTACCTGACTTTATTTTTTTTTGTGACCTCCACAGCCCATTACTGGTAAAGACAAGCAGCTTTGAGAACTGTTGTGGATTGAAACACAGGCGGTCGGCACAGTCGTGCTCTCTGGAGGCGGGGGAAGCTCGCTCACTCTCTCGCTAACCGAGATTTAACAAAATGGTGGTATTTTCAAATTTAATTTATTTATTTATTTATTTGCTTTTGTTGACTGGGTGAGTCACACTAGACAGCCAAGTGCCTATTTTCAGGTGCGACCCGGGAGAGTTACAAACTTAAGTAGGCAGGTACAGTGATAAATCAGTTTTACATACAATGGAATTACAGGTGATGGAATAGAATGACAACCAGTAACAAGTCACGAACCCGGGGGGTGTTACAGATGACCTGGGAGAGTTACAAGCTAGAGCATACATAAACAATGAGTGAGTCAAGATTTACATATAACAGGTGAGCAGGCTAAACCAATATGGCACTCAAGGAGGAGATGGTATGCTTTAGAATGATTTGGGTAGGTAGTTGACAGTGCTCAAAAGGGTTAGGACAAGGTAGGTGCAGTGCACATAATAACCATAACACAGGTTCAGCCATATGTTAAGCCAAATAAGTGCCAGCATGTGGGGGGGGGGACCTTGGGATGAGCTAACAAGGGGAGGGCCAGGTGACCTTGTTCGGGAGGTAAGACAGGGGTCAGCCATTACTTGATCAGTGGACGGAAGAATAAGTGCGGTGGACCATGGGAGTGCAGAGATCCCCCCCATGCCTGCATAGTGCAGGGGGCTACGAGGTGCATAGACAGGTGGAGGAGCCCTTCAGGAAGTTCCAAAGGGAAGTTTAAAGCTTGGATGGGAGGGGGTGGACCGACTAAGAGCTGGGAATGAATTCCATAGTTTAGGGGCATAGTTGGCGAAGGCCTGATCACCCGCAAGGGTACATGTCCTAGGAACAGGACAGTTGAGTGCCGTGCTTGACCTAAGGTGGTAGGAAGAGGTGTCAGGGTTGAGGGGAAGGGCAAGGGCAGTGGAGGTGGCTGATCTTACAATGCTGTCAATGAAGTTCCCTACTACAAAGGTGCAGTGTTTCTTGGGAGGGAGCCACTCGAGGCATGTGTAGAGGTTGCAGCGGTGTGTTAGGGGTGGGGCAGATAGCGCAAAGTGGCAGATGCTGTTGTAGGCTGTGTCCCATTTCGAAGGCTGGTTTTTGGCACGGGGGCAAAGGTCACTAGCCCATAGTAGAGAGAGGGGAGGAGAACACCCTTGGCTAGGGCCACCCGAGCAGCCGGGGTCAGGCAGTTTTTGGCTCTGTAGGCGAGACCAAGTTTGATGCTTGTAGACTTGCAGACGTTATGGATGTGCAGGGAAAGATCCAGCTGAGGGTCCAGAGTGACGCCCAGGTATTTGACAGCGGCCACTGTCTGCAGGGGCGCACCATCAACCCTGTAGATTAGTAGGGGGGCAGGGCTGGATTTAGTTTCATTCAGGGAGCCGAGCAGCATAGCCTGGGTTTTCTTAAGGTTGGTGGTAAGCTTCTGTTCCACCAGCCAGGATTGGATCCACTTGAAGTCGGAGTTTAGTTGGGAATTGATGTGTCAATGTTGCGGGCGCTGTCCAGAATGACAAGGTCATCGGCATACAGGGTGGTAAGCCCATGGGTGGTGACAGAGGGTAGTTCGTTGATGAAAAGGGAGAAGAGCGTCGGACCAAGGACGGATCCCTGTGGGACTCCACATTTCACAGTTGTGGGGTTGGAGAGAGTCCGGTTAAAGTTGGTGTATTGCTTCCTATCAGTAAGATAAGTGAGAAACCAGGCATGGGCAGAGTTTGAGAGTCCGAGGGGAGAGAAGAGTGGAGCTAAGGAGGGAGTGATCTACCCTGTCGAAGGCTTTGGAGAGATCCACAAAGATCGATCCAGTGAGGTAGCCCTGGTCAGTTGCAGTTCTGATCTGCGAGGTGACTACAGTAAGGGTGATAGCCATGCTGTGTCCCTTCCTGAACCCGTGTTGGGCCAGAGAGAGGAGGTTGTGTTCCTGTAGGTATTCGGTTAGCTGAGAGGCCACAACTTTCTCCAGAATTTTGGAGGCAGCCGATAGGATAGCTATAGGTCGGTAGTTCAGGGGGTCTTTGGGGTTTCCTTGTTTAAGAACAGGGGTAACCTTGGCCACTTTCCCAGACATCTGGGATGATACCAGTGGTCAGAGAAGAATTGAATATATGCGTTATGGGCCTGGCGAGAAGGTGGGCTCCTAGCTTGAGCAGCTTTGGCTCGAGGCTGTTGTGCCCTGCTTCAGTATGAGGGAAGAGGCTAGCAAGCAGCCTCTGTGTCTGTGTGGTAGATACCTGTTGTAGGAAGAAGGAGGGTCGGGTCTCAGGGCCGAGTCGAGGGGTGATAGAGGACTTGGGCTCGGGTGGTTGAGAGTTTGGGGATTTGGGGGCAGTGGGCTGGGAAGGGGGGGGCTGCTCAGAGAACATAGTGTTGAAGGTATTAGTAATTGTGTGTGAGTTATTGCAGCTAACCCCATCAGTAAGTCCGTAACTTGCGATCTTGCAGAGCCCCCAACCGCGCTTCTAATGTTCTGCCAGAAGCTCCTAGGATTGCTGGATGAGGATGTTCTATGGCTGCATAATGTTTCTTAACAACAGGTAGGCAGAGACTGGGACTTGCTATTTCCCAGTCTCTGTTGCTAAGACCCAGTTGGGTAGCTGGTGGTCTAAGCCAGTCAGCTTCTAGGATTTCCAAAACCCATTTTCTAAAGAAGAATAAAAGGAGGGCAATACCTTCATCTTTATTGGTTGTGTCCTACCATAAAGCGTGAGCAGTAGCAAATTCCACCTGGCCAGCTCTGCCTGTAAGGTCTGAAATAGTTTTTGGAAGTTGTTTTTAAATACTAGGGAAGTGTCTACCAACATCAGTACCCCTGAGTAGTGAAAGGTATTGTATCTGGCTCAGGCAAACAGGAAATTGGATTTGAACTGAGGGATGAGAGTTCCACTCAGGATCATGGCTTTTGATTTTGTCAGGTTGATCATATAGCCTGCCAGGTCACCGAAGTTTCTCAGCATAGTGAGAAGATGTGGGAGGAGTGCCGTAAGATCATTTGACTCTCTCAGAGATGAATTTGATCTCCTGTGGTAGTTTTGCTCCCCCCCCCCGAGAACACTGATATGCACCCCAGGACAGTCCTTCTTCTCTACCCCTCTCTTAAGTCTACTGCAGTAGCGTTCTTTTCTTTAAGGTCTCTCTTGACCCTGTTCTTTTATTTTCTACTCTGGTGGGGTGGCATCCCATCAGGATATCTTGTTCTATTCTTCCCCACTTAATTTCTGTTTTCCATCCTTGGTGGTGCAAAGAGAAGAGGCTCTCAAATGCCTCCTATAAAAGGCCCTGGGCTAGGGGGCAGTAAAGAAGGGTTTCAACCCCCATTATGTCTTGAGTAAGATGCTTTAAAACATGTACCTGTGGTCTGCCATAGGATGTTCGAGAATAAGGGCTAGACATAGGGACAGCGTCGTTGTTTGGCATGGCAATCCTAGGAGCCAAACAGCTCTGTGTGTGAAAAGGGCACAGTAATGAGAAACAGGGACACCTGTACAATAGTACCTATGGTATTATGAAAAGGAATCAGTGCCCCGTTTGCTCCTGCAGGAGAAAAGTACAGTAATATATAGAAGCCCTGAGTAGCTGCCCCCCTCAGTAAGCTACTGGAAGTGCCTAACTGCAGTAAAAGAAAGGCACCCCAGTAGTTGTGATGTTGTTTGTGGCATTTATTTTCTTACAGAAGTCAGACACTTTTCAAAAGGGGTCCTTGAGTAATCAAGTCAAGTAAATTACACCTTCTGAAGTTATAATGTTTATAAGGTGCTATGTCAAAGCAACTCCAAAGGACATACAACATTTGTTTCCTTTTTTCTGTTAACAGCTGTCAATTAGGAACAGAAAAATAAAATAATGTTGGAGGTAGGAAACCCCAGGACCAAACCTGTTCCTATTCTTGCCATTATAGTCTGGTGGGCTCTTTACAGCCAGCGGCCCCAAACTGAGCAGCATTCATAGAGCCTGGGCAGACTATGACACTATCTGGAAAGAGGGGGCTTAACTCCTTAAGTGGCCCTTAAGTGTTTGTCTATCTAGAAATGGGGTTATAATCCAGTATGAGGTTGCATTAATATTGGACTACATCTAGTGTTTACATGGGTATGTTTGTGGTCAGACTGATCCCCCAAATGTTTGTGCTAGAACAGAAAACCTTTGTATTAGAAATAGGGGTGGATCAGTTGACCTGATGATGTCACAGGATTCTGCTATAAGATCCCCCCCCGGGGTCAGATAGCCCGTCAAGCCTGGAGAGCTGTACTGAGAGCAGGTACAGCAGGATGCTCAGCACAAAAGATAATGCAAGTTTTGAACAGTTAAACGTTTTTCCACTCTGTGGCAGCACTATTTGGGAAGAACAGTGCTGGAGCTCGGCTGAGCTGGAATTTCTTATTTTTATTATTTTCATGTTATTTTATATTCTGAGTTAAGAATTATTTTGGAAAAAAGAGAGAAAATAAAATTCACACAAGAGATTTGTGTGTTTTAAACTCTAAAGCTTTGTCGGTGTTGTCTATTCCCACATCCTCCTACATCTCCCAACAGGAAGCTTCCTGGCTTACCTACAATTAGATTAAGAGACTATATTCAAACCATCTACCAATGGAGGTTATAATGGTGGCAATCCCTCTGGAACTATTATTAAATAATAATACAGATACACATAAAATGTTATAGAAGAATTTATAAACTTCTATCAGAAGCCAAGAAACCTAATCTACTTCAGCCACAAAATTCCTGACAAAAAGATCTGGAACAAGATATCCATATTGATATATGGAAAGAAATCATGGCTTCTCCAGAATCAATCTCTAGAAATAGCAAAAGAAGACAAATAAAATTTAATATAATCCATAGACTCTATTTCACACCCAGCAAACTGCATAAATGCAACCCAAATTTATCAGACCTCTGTCTTCGCTGCAGTAAAGAAAAGGGGGCATTAATGCATACATTCATTTCTTGTCACATTTTAAAACCTTACTGAGATAAAATTAGAGCAATCATATCCAAAGTCCTACAAAACAGTGTGCCCTTTGATCCAGGGATCTTATTACTCTGCCTAATTTTCCCTTTGCTTATTAACTTGGAAATAGGGCTGTTTACATCACTCGAGCTAGGATTAGCCAGAAAAATGATATATTACACTGGAGTGATCCTTCTCCTAATTACAAGGAATGGTTGAATGTATTGATAGATTATGCCAACATGGAAAGAATCTATTATTCTAAAGAAGGGAAGGAAGATATGTGTCTTAAGATATGGCACCCCTTCACTTCATACATTCAAAAAGGGACCTAGACTAGTGCAAACATAGCTAAGACATAAAACAATATTAGGCATGATGTTAGGGACTGCTTTCCACCACTTGTACAATGATGCATCATGATACCATAAATGGCTAATACCTAATTGCCTGAAAGCGGGTATCTGTTTGAGTACAAAAACAAACAAAAAAATAATCTAGACAACTTACTTTGCAAGATGGGTTTAAAACACTGTAAAAGTATTTGTGCTCTTCAAAACTCCTTATTTAAGAATTGAAGATCAAACACATGTTTTTTTGCACAAAACAGCAAACTTTGTAAACTGATTAATAAAAATGTACTAGTCATTTCCACTTTGACTGATACAATTTTTGAAGTAATCAATTCAATTCAGTTTTTATTCAGGAAAAAAAAACATTGAGCAGACATAATTTACATTGGTGAAACATAGAAAAATAACAGCATAGGATTTGTAGGCAGAAAAGGACCACTGGACCCATCCACTCGGCCCAGAAAATCCTTGCCTAACCTGCCTCAACAGACCCTAACACTGGTCTCCGATGTCCCTCCCTCTTCCCTGCCTATTCACTAATATTCCCTTATGTTTGTCCCATGCATGCTTGTAGCCCCCTACTGTTTTTGCCTCTACCACTCCTGCTGGCAGTCTATTCCAGGTGTCCACCACTCTTTCAGTGAAGTAGTACTTCCTTACATCCCTCTTTAACATTCCCCCTTCCGTTTCATCGCATGCCCTGTGGTCCTGGTCCTGGGTCTCTATCATGTAGACTGTCACTCTCCTCTGTTCCAGTGTGTACATGTTGAGATCCCTTAGTCTCTCCTCATAGGGCTCTTGGTGCAACCCTTACACCATTTTAGTTGCCCTCCTCTGAACTGCCTCCACCCCGTTTATGTCCTGTCTAAGGTGCGGCCTCTAGAACGGGACACAATACACCAGTGAGTGATACAGTAACAACAACACCTCTGACCTTCTGCTGGAGATACCTCTCACTTTGAGGTCATCAGATATGATAACCCCAAGGTCCCTTTCTTGCTTAGTGATTGACAGTACCTCCCCCATCCTTACTCAGCTCTAGGGTTCCTATGCCCCAGGTGCATGATTTTGCACATTTTGGCATCAAACCCCAACTGCCATGATCTTGACCACTCCTCGAGTTTCCCAAGTTCCCTGTGCATTCTCTCCACCCCCTGCTGAGTATCCACCCTTCTACAGATTTTGGTGTCATCTGCAAAAAGACATAATTTCCCCTTCCAGTTGATCTGCAATGTCATTTATTTATTTATTATATTTTTATTTATTTATTTATAAAACTTATGAAGACAATGACCAGTCCCAGTACTGAACCCTGTGGCACCCTGCTGGCCACGCTTCCATTCTTAGAGTGTGTGCCATTAGCCATCACATGCTGTTGCCTATTCATTAACCAATTTCTAACCCATCTCATCACTTTGAATCCCACCCCTAGGCTGCTGAATTTCCTAATCAGTCTCCTGTGCAGCACAGTGTCAAAGGCCTTGCTAAAGTCTAGCTAGGCCACATCCACTACCTTCTGCTGATCTATTTCCCTGGTCAGCTAATCAAAGAAATGAATCAGGTTCATCTGGCATGACCTTCATCCCCCTAATAAATCCATGCTGCCTTTGGTCTTGCAGCCTTTGATATCAAGATACTCTACCAACCTTTCCCTTTACAGGTTTCCATTAATTTCCTCACCACTGAGATAAGGTTCACTGGCCTATATTTGCTAGCCACTCCCCTGCTGCTGCTCTTGTGTAGAGGGACCACATCTGCTCTCCTCCAGTCCTTCAGAACCATGCCTGATTCCAGTGAGCTAATGAATAAGACTGTCAGCAGGGCAGCCATCACTCCCTGAGTTCCTTTAGTACCCTTGGGTGTATCCCATCCAGTCCCATAGCCTTGTCCACTTTCAGAGCTACAAGTCCCTTCAGGACTCTTTCCTCTGAAAATGGACTTGAGCCTGCCTTCACCCCCGTTCCTGCTGCTCCCTGGTGGTCCATCTCCCCCAACTGTGAAAGATAAGCAGAAGTACGCGTTCAGGATGTCGGCTTTTTCATGGTCCCCCTCTGCGTAGTCTCCCTCTGCCATCCTCCTTATCCTCACTATTCCTTCCCTTACTTTCCTTTTCTCACTTATGTACCTGATAAAAGTCTTTTCCTCATTTGTTACCCCTTTAGCTATCTTTTCCTCTGTCTGTGCCTCCCCCCACTGCCTTACCTGCCTCCTTCTATTCTACTTGCTACACCCCTCTGACTTCTTCCCTCTGCATTTCCCTATCCGTCCTGAATGCCAACATTTTTTCCTTCACCACTGTGGCTATTTCTCTAAAGAGTCATAATGGTCTCTTTTTACTTTTGCTTGTGTGCATGCACAAGGAACGTCTTGCAACAGTATGACTTTTGGAGGTATGTGACCCTCCCCCCAATGCAGTTCTCAGTGTAGCAGGCACGACCCTATGGGACCAATACATGCTGAGCTGTGTATGACAGCAGTTTGGCTGTGTTGGTCTTCACTTCTAAGAAAAGGTCCGGTGCAATCAGCGGTGGTAGCGTGTATACAATTAGCATACGACGTCAGCTGAACTGCTGTCATGCACAGGTCAGCATTAAATCCCTCCTGCTTCCTCCCTCTGCTAATGTCCTCCCCCTCCCTCTTTACTGTTCTCCCCGGCCCCCACCTTGTGTGCCAAGGAGGGTGCCCAATCCCCCTCGGCTCATGCACCCCCCAGCACACTGTGTGGCCGATGGTAGTGCCCAATCCCCTGTCGGCTGCAGCCCCCAAAAAAACAGTTGGCACACTGGGAGCTCACCCCAGTATGCTCATGCCCCCACACACACACACACACACACACACTGTGGCTGGTGGGGTGCCCAATCCACCAGCTCCAGTCCCCCCACAACAAACATGCTGGAAGCCCACCCCAGCGTATCAACAGCTTCCCTTTTCTTTCTTCTTTTTCAATTCCTGTAAAACAAGAAAATGGTCCCTCAGTGAGTCCCTCACCCCCCCGCCAACCCGCACCCACCCTCTGCACTCCCACCTCCCCACACACCCTCTCACCTAGGTGGCATGCTGGAAGCCCACCACAGCATACCAAAAACGTCCTTTTTTTAAAAAAAATAATTCCTGTAAAACAAGAAAATGGTCCCTCGGTGAGTCCTTGGCCCCCCCCACCAAACCGTGCCCACCCTCTGCTCACCCAACTCCCCACATCCCCCTTCACCCTATACTCACCTCCGGATCCTGGCGCAATGATCTTCGGTGGACCAGGAACACGTCTGCACTCTTCAAAGCTGGCTTCTCCCACCTACCTGTGTGACTGGCTGTTTATGTTTGTCTCTGTCAGTAGTTTGGTTTTTGTGGTTTTTCATGTGTTTCTACTTGGAGGAACTGGACCATTCTTGGACATAACATCTATGAACATTTCCTGGATTAAGAAACTGCAAAACATCGCCACCAGGTATTGGCATTCTCATCATAATTCAACTTTTTTTGAAGACATCAAAAGTAAAAGTAAAGGTCAGTAAATCTGTTATACAAGCTTCTGGGTTGTGAAGTGCTGCATTGAATCTACATTTCCATCTGACTTTCTTAAAGGATGTGTTCTTGCCTTTGAGGTCTATTCACAACTGTTTTGGAGAACAAAGGGAAGATTCTAACAAAGGATTTTTACATCCTGCATATGCCCTGGGCCAGTGTTCATCACCTTCAGGAATTTAACACATTCTGGGTCTTTGATCTACAGTAACAACAGTTTTCTGGTCCCCAGTTGTTTACCATGAGTCACTCCGGAACACTCACCCTTGCTACAGTAAACATTTGCAGTCTCCTGCCAAAACTGGCAACTTATAGATTGGGAGGACGAATCCTGCTTCTGATACTGCTATTATGCATACATGGGGTATCTACCTCTGTTCCAATCAACAACCACCATGGAGAGAATACCCCACAACACAATGACTTTATTTTCTCCAACCAAATTGCTGAAGCACAACATGTGCATGCCTACACCACCCTTATCCTTCTGCAGGGTTGTACCTACAACTTGTTTCATATGCTCAGAAAATACAAAATGACACAATTGGTTCATCTCCCATTCCACACTATTAAACTGTGGTTTCTCCTACTCCTCATCATCCTATTGTCAGGGGACGTAGAACTTAACCCTGGCCCCTCTGTCCACCACTCTCCCACTGACCTATCAGCTGTCTCAGGAAAAGGACTTCTCATTGCCCATATGAATATTAGGAGCACTACTAGGCACTTTGCTGATCTCGAGGCATGGCCGAAAGTGTACAATCCTGACCTACTCTGCCTGTCTGAAACATGGCTCAAGTCTCACATTCCGGACTCCTTATGTTCCTTGCCCAATTACTCCTTGATACGGAGAGATAGGCCTTCCCCAAAACGTGTAAAGGGGGGGTTGCTCTCCTCTATAAAAACCATCTTGATGTTATGGTCTGCCCACCCACCACTTCCCTCTCAGTCTGTGAGTCCCTACACACAACCACTGCCCTTGGTGCAAAAAAACTCCACATTATCTGCGCCTACAACCCGCTCACTGGAGGTATCACAGGTCTTCAGGATTTACTTAATCAAACCGTCACAAATGTCAAGCAAAACAAGGTGATAATCTTAGGTTGCTTTAACCTAAACTGGCTGGGACCAACTCACAGCACACTGCTGACACTAACGCAGAGCTCTAACCTGCACCAGATCTTAACTGAACCCACTAGAACCACCCCTCATCCAACTACCTCCACCCTCATAGACTGGGTACTGGTGAATTGCCTTGACCACGTGCAAACTGCAGGCATCTTGGCAGATGCTAACACAGACCACTCCCCCACTTTCTGTGTATGGAGCCCGGAGACTGCTCCCCCAACCCCTCCATGCTACATCACAATTACCAACTTTGCCAAACTGGACATGGAAGCTTTCCTCTATGATGTATCCTGTATCAACTGGTCTGACATCTATCACTCCCATGATATTTAAATAGCCCTTGATATCTTCATTGATAATTTTACAGCCCTTCAGGATAAACATACCCCGAAGATCACCAGAAGGGTCAGGGGTAAACAAACAAGATGGCTACACAAGGACCTGCTGGCTAACCTGTGCACACGAGACAAACTCTGGAAGAAGTATAACGTGTCCAGACTACCGGAGGATTACAATACCTACAGTGCCTCTCAGAGTGCCTGTAAAACACAAATAAGAACAGCAAAGAGCATCTACTGCAAGGAACTGCTCACAAAGTCTGCAGGTGACCCTAGAAAATTCTGGACACACATCAAGACCTTTCTTGAGGCCGCCCAGTCATCTACCCCAGGGGATATGATCCTAAATGGTGTGCATTGCAACGACTCAAACACTATAGCAAATGCCTTTAACAGATTATTTGCCTCTTACAGGCCGATATCACTTTTAAATTGTGATCTTAAAATCATAGCTAAAGTGTTGGCCATGAGGCTGGAGGATTACCTACCTGTGCTGACTCACCCAGACCAGACCAGTTTCATAAAGGGGAGATTCTCCTATCATAATATAAGAAGGTTGCTTAACGTGATACGGAGAGCAGGACAAACAGAGGAAAAGACATACATCATTTCTATGGATGCTGAAAAAGCATTTGATAGGGTGGAGTGGAAGTACCTCTTTTAGGTGTTGAGCCGGTTTGGTCTGGGTGAATCATAGGTACAGTGGGTGCAAGGTATGTATTGGGCCCCCAAGGCCTGGATTTTGGTTAATGGAGTGCCCACGAATGCTTTGGATCTGGAAAGGGGGACGAGGCAGGGTTGCCCCCTCTCTCCTCTGCTGTTTGCATTGGCGTTAGAGTCACTGGCCATAGCACTTCGGCAGTGCCCAGAGCTTCACGGGGTAGAAGGGGCTAGGGGCACTATGCATAAAGTTGCTCTTTATGTGGATGACATGCTTTTATTTGTTAAGTACCCACAGGTTTCTATGCCACCTTTGTCGGAGATAATAGATACCTTTGTGGCATTTTCTGGTTATAAAATAAACCTTAGTAAATCAGAATTGATGTGCTTTCCTAAAAAGGAGAAGGAGGATAAATGGTGGGGTTTACAGAGGAGGTCTAAGACTATCACTTACCTGGGTATTACGGTGGGCAGGACAATTGGGGCACTGTATGGGTTAAATTACACATCCTTACTTAAAAAAGTGGAGGCAGACCTGAGGCAGTGGATGCAGCTCCCAATTTCATGGTTAGGTCGTATCAATTTGATAAAAATGAATGTCTTGCCAAGAATTTTATATCCCATGCAGATGATACCGGAAGGTCTGTTAAGAAGGGATGTTCAGCGGATTGAGAAAGCATTTACTAAATTTATATGGTGAGAAAAGAATCTGAGATCTTGTTTACAGAGATTGAAAGCTGTAACAAGTAAGGGGGGGCTAAACTTTCCGGATTTGTGGAACTATTATTTGTCAATACAGCAACGCTATGTGGCAGATTGGGTGCATAGACCTGCTGTGGCCAGATGAGTGGATTTAGAGCAATGAGGCTGTCCAGGTCATCTTTCGGCCTACTTGCATAGTAAGGGCCTCAAAGCATATTCTACTCAGGCGGTGGCAACCCATTGGCAAAGTCAGTGTTAGAAGCCTGGAATCACCTCAGGAAAAAAGGGGGGATTTGTAGAGGGGAGACCCTGCTTTTGCCTGTGGTGGATACTCCTTTTTTTCTTCCGGGGCTGGAGGACAGAGGCTTTAAAGAGTGGGAGAACAAGGGAGTCCAGAGTATAGGGGATTTGGTTAAGCAGGGAACCCTCTGCCCGTTGGGGGATATTGTTCAGGGGTTTGGATTACAGGGACAACAAGTATTCCGATATCTTCAGCTTAGGGCATTTGTGTCAAAAACGGATGGGGGGGGGAGCAAGTACAGAACTGGCGGACGACATAGACATTGATATATCTTGCACAGAAAGACCCTAAGGGTTTTATTAGAAAGGCTGCAAAAGTAGGGAAACAGGACTACCCAGACTATACTCAGAAAACAAGAATATAGTGGGAGAGAGATATAGGGGGTGAAATTGCAGAGGGTAATTGGCAATTACTGTTAGAAGGGCATATGGGACTCCTAGTGTGCAACAGATTCAAAGAAGCCTTCTATAAATTCTTGCATAGGCTTTATTACGCCCAGCGGCTTTTCATAGGGCACACCTGACTGTATCTCCTCTCTGTGGTAGGTGTGGAAGAGAGAGAGGGACGTATATACACTGTTTCTGGTCATGCAGAGTTCTTCAGACCTTTTGGGGTGAAGTAATTGGGGAGGTTAGTAAAATGGCAGGCTGCCCTTTGCAGGTAGAACGTCTTGTAGGCCTATTTTGGTATGGTTCCAGGAGAGGAGGGAGCATGGGAGCCATTACCACGGTGGATAAGGGTAGTACTAATGTTGGCGAGGCACTGCATACAAAATACCTGGGTCACCTGTGTAACACCTTCCATTACGCAGTGGTGTAGGCTTATCCTGCAGACACTGGCCCTAGAAAGATTGCCCTCATGCTCAAGAACAGGGGAGAATCCTTCTATAGGGAATGGGCTCCCTTCCTAGCATCACTTAGTGGAGAAGAGGAGATCACATTACGGATGGGACTGGAATAGGGAGATACAGGGTGATTAGAGATCTATAGATTAATGGCTGAAGATAAACTTGGGGAAGAATGGATTGGAAATGTAAATGAAATGGTACATGGAAGAACTGGACTGGGTTAAATATAATTAAGGTATTGTTAATTTATTAATAACTGTATTTGCAATGTCATATGGAATGCATCTGTTTGTCGTGTGCTGTTAGACATGTTGTTGTTGTGTATTTTGTTTTTAAAATTTTTGAAATGAATAAGCCTATGTTACACATTTGGTGAAAAAATTCCAAAAAATGACTGTTTTACGAGTGTGCATTGCACAGTTTCCACGTACGATCGTAAGTTCGCGAATATGTAATATTTTCACTCCAGATTTTCAACATAGGTATATTTCCATACCTCCTTATGAACAGTACAGCTGTCATTTTTCACATCCTGGCCAAAATGTGTTTTTGCGCTTCCGGTGCAAAATATCACGGTCACTGTTTGAAATCAGTGTTCGCTACAGCATAAGACAATCACAGTGACATTGTTCATGAGCAGAGGTCCTAAAATGCCTATGCTGAACATTTGGTGGCAAAAGTCCATAAAATGGCTGTGTTATGAGCGTGCATTGTGCAGTTTCTGCGCACACTCAGAAGTTCATGAATTTGTAATACTTTCACTCCAGATTTTCAACATTGCCATTTTTCCACATCTCCTTATGACCAGTACAGCTGTCATTTTTCACATCCTGGCCAAAATGTGTTTTTGCACTTCCAGCGTACAATAGAGCTACCGCTGTTGGAAATCATGTTTGGTACAGAGTAAGAAAATCAGAGTGACACTGTTTATGAGCAGACATCCTAAAATGCCTATGTTAAAAATTCAGTGCAAAAATTCGAAAAAATTACTGTTCTACGAGCATACGTTGCACAGTTTCCACTTGCACTCATAACTTCGCGAATCTGTCATATTTTCACTCCAGATTTTCAGCATTTGCATTGTCCCACACCTCCTTATGAACAGTACAGCTGTCATTTTTCACACCTTGGCTTAAATGTGTTTTCACACTTCCAGCGCAGAATAGCTGTGGGAAATCAGTGTTCAGCTTACAGTAAGAAAATCATAGTGACAGCGTTCATGACCAGAGGAGACAAAATGACTATGTTGAACATTTGGTGAAATAATTCTACTGAATGACTGTGTTACAATCTCGGGTTGCGCAGTTTCCACACAGGCGCGTACCCTTGAGCATGCCCAGGGTGTTAGGGTTCCTAAGACAGACACTTAAGAAGCATGAGGGTGAAATGTTGATCCGATGCAAGAGGAGTTGCAGAGAGGTACTCTATTGGGACATGGATACAACTGGTGGGGGGGCTGCATAAATGACAAACACCAATGCAAATACCTGCAAGCGAACATTGGCATTGACAAATGCTTGTTTCCTTTTGCTTTTACTCGCTTTCTTCAGAAGCTGGTTGCCTTAATTATGCCCATCCCTTATTTTTCCCCACTGTTCCTCTGCCCCTCCCTGGCAATCCTCCCCTACTTGGCAGTTTCTGAGGCAGTCTCCCATTTCTTTATAATCTGCCCTCCTAAAGCCAAAGATCCACATCCTCATGAGGTTTGGCTCTGCTCCCATCATAATGTTAAACCACATGACACAGTGATCACATGCACCTACGGGACTGCCCACTATGATGTCTGCAATGCTGTTTCTGTTTGTAAGCACCAGGTCCAGCTAGATACAGAGTACAACTTAAAAGGCATTGTTTGTTTACATAGGCATAACAACATTTTTAAGTGCAAGGTAAGGCCCAATGCAGGGAGCTTAGGGACAGAAGCTCACCATTGTTGCTACCTACTGTATGTTATGCTTCTGAGATGATGGCAGCATAGTTTATGTACAGAGGAGACTGAAATGAACCAGTTTGCGATTTTTGTACTGGAAGGCAAGGGGCAATTTACCAGGTGAAGGGATTCTGGCAGGACGTTCTATGCAGTCAGGCATCTGTGACTGAAGGCGAGGGACTTACAATTCCTATATAGGTGCAGAACCATTCAGCTTGAGTGATCCAGCTGAATGCAAGATCTAGAACAGGATCTGCGGGTAAGCCTTGACTGCTTAAAAAAGGGGACAATGTCTTTGATGCACTTCACGGAAAACAGGAGAAAGTACAGTTCCCTCCTACTACCCAGGGACAGCCAGTTTAATGCATGGCAGAGATCACAATGGTGAGTGTTGTAAGGGCAGTCAAGTATCAGCCTCGCTAGCTTGTTGTTAAGCACATCTAATTTGGCCAGTCTGAACATGGAGGCACCAGAGGAAGATTTTCATGTAGTTGAAAAAAGAGAGTATCATAAGTTTGATTATTCTTTCTCTGCAGTCTGGATGGCCCCTTTTTGCCCGACACCCTGACGGTGAAACACAGAAAATGACGACTACGGCGACAGTCGCTGTAATGGTCCATTTCCGTGTTTCGCTTTCCCCCAGTGTCCTGCCTCCTCTCCAGACCAACTCCGACCTGGAGCTGAGAATCCAAAAGTCCAGCGGTTGTGGGAGGCAGAGCCCCCTGCATTGGGGGTGTTGAGGGCACAGCCCCCCACCAGAAAACACTGGGGGCTTGGACAGCACAATACCTACACCGGTGTTGTGCCGTCACTGTGCAGGTGGTCGACAGATTTACTGTTTACCAAACTTGGTGCTTCCCTGCAGTTCTAGGGCAGCAAGGATTTGTGTCTGAACAAGAAGCCAATCTTTGGGCCTAGGCTTTTGTCAGTTTGTTGATGTTGGTGTTCCTCGTGAGGAGTGAATTGCACTGTAGAAGCAATGACCCAAGAGGTAGCGCTGGCATAGCTCTTCAGTCAGGGGTGAGACCCAAATAGCATAGCTTTGGTCTTTCTCACATTTAAAGCCAGTTTTGAGTTGAGGAGAAAGGCTTGCAGGTCAAGAAATCTCTTTTGGAGAGTGGGGTGCACAGCAGTGATGTTGGCTCCAGAGGCCAAGAGCAAAGTATCATCTACATACAGCTGTTAGTTCACCACTCCAACATGCTGACCCAGGTCATTTATGCATAAAGAGAAGAGTAAGGGGCCAGGTACTGAGCACTGAGGTGCACCTTTAATGACATGGAGGGGATCAAACTCAATGCCCTGTGTCCTAATGCTGTTTGCAGTTAGATAACTGCTGAACCAGCTGGCTACCTCTGAGCCCATGTAGCTCAGTTATTCCAGTCACTAGTATTCTGCGGTCCACTGTGCTGAAGGCCTCAGGAGACACAGGGCAGGGAGGGTGGGAAGAAAGACCTGTATTATACAGTATGTGAGGGAGGTAATCAAGGCCACAGAGGTAAAGGGGCACCCTAGAGGAAAAAGAGTGGCTGGAGGTGCTGTGGGTAATCCTGGAGACAGGCACCAGGACTGTTATCCATTCCCAGGTAATGTACAGACCACCAGCATGGGGAAGAGGAGTTGGATAAGGCACTTAGTGAAGCCATCACCAGAATGGCAAGTAAGGGGGAGGTGCTGCTAGTTGGTTACTTTAATCTGCCAGGCATGGAGAGGAACCTCACAACTGTGGTTTCGGCAAGTAGCAAGGCCATCCTTGACTCCCTATAAAGGGCTTTTCTCAGGCAACTAATCAAAGAACCCACCAGGAACAGGGCAGTGTTGGACCTGGGGCTTACAAACAGGGACAGTGTTACAGTCATCATAGTAGGCAGTCCTCTGGGTACCAGTGATTGTTGCACAGTGTGGTTTAACATAAAGACAAGAACGGAGGCTAACCACATGATGATGAGGGTCCTGGATTCAGAAGGGTGTATTTTAAAGAAACTGGAGACTGTTTCAGAAACTGCCTTGGAGGGGGGATTGCCAGGGGGTGGAGCACAATGAGGAAAATAAGGGAGGGCATAATTACATCAATCAACCTCTGCGTGAAGGAAGTAAGTAAAAGCAGAAGTAAAAAGAGACAGTTATGGTTCTCTAAAGAAGGGGCAAAGGTGGTGAAGGAAAAAAGGGGGCATTCAGGAGGTATAAGGAAACACAGAGGAAGGAGGACAGAGAGGTATACCAAGTAAAGCAGAGGGAAGCAGGAAAGGCAGTGAGGGGAGCAAAGGTGCAGACAGAGGAAAGAATCACCAAAGGGGTTACTAAGGGGGATAATGCTTTCTTCAGATACATAACTGAGAAGTGGAAAGCAAGGGATGGGACAGTAATGATCAGAATGGCAGAAGGGGTAAACTGTACAGAAGACCACAAAGAAAAAGCTGACATCCTAAACAGATACTTCTGCTCAGTCTTCTCAGTGGGGGTAGGGGGGCACGTACCAGCAGGGAGTAGCGGAAACAGATGGTGGGGGAGATGGACTCAACAGGAAAGAGTCTATAAGGGACTTGAAGCACTGAAGGTGGACAAGGCTATGAGACCTAACAGGATATGCCCAACGGTACTAAAAGAACTCGGAGGTGTCAGCTGCCCCACTGACAGCCTTGCTCAACAACTCCCTGTAAACAGGCATGGTTCTGGAGGACTGGAGAAGGTCTGACATGGTCCCTCTAGATAAGAGCAGCAGCAGGGAGGAGGCTAGCAACTATAGGCTGGTCAATCTTACTTCAGTGGTGGGGAAATTAAAAGAAACCCTCCTGAAGGAAAGACTGGTGTAGCATCTTGAATCCTATGGGCTACAAGACCACAGGCCACATGGCCTCATGGAGGGAAAGTCATACCAATCAAACCTCTTAGATTTCTTTTGACTGGGTCACCAGGGGACTAGATCAGAGGACAGCAGTGAACATGGCCTATCTGGATTTTAGCAAGGTCTTCAACACTGTGCTGCACAGCAGGTTGATAAAAGAATTGAGCAGCCTAGGGGTGGAATCCAGAATGGTGAACTGAGTTAGAAACTGATTACTGGATAGGAGACGAAGGGTGGTGGTAGATGGCACTCACTGTAATGATGGGAGAGTGGCCAACAGAGTACCACAGGGCTCAATACTGGGACGAGTCCTCTTCAATGTCTTCATATGTCACACTGCAGAAGAACTGTAAGGGAAGGAATGCCTTTTTTGCTGATGATATCAAAATCTGTAATGTGGTAGACACTCAGGAAAGATGAGGGAAGACTGTACAAGGATTTGAGGAAACTTGTGGAATAGTCAAGAACATGGCAGTTGGGTTTGAATGCCAAAAATGACAAAATCATGCACCTAGGAGATAAGAACCCAGGAGCTGAATATAGGATAGGGGGAAGGTACTGACAGTCACTAAACAGGAAAGGGATCTTGGGGTTATTATATCTGAGGACCACAAAGTGTCAGGGTAGTGTGACAAAGCAGTGGGTAGGGCTAGTGGGATGCTGATGTGCACAAGGAAGGATATCGCCAGTGAGGGGGGGTGCCACTATATCACTCACTGGTGAGACCCCACCTGGAGTACTGTGTCCAGTTTTGAAGAACAATCCTCAGAAAGAACATAAGACAGGGTGGAGGCAGTCCAGAGGAAGGCAACTAAAATGGTGCAAGGGTTGCACGAGAAGCCCAACGAGAAGATACTGTGGGTTCTCAGCATGTACATCTTGGAAGAGAGAAGAGAGAGAGGCGATATGATAGAGACCTACAAGTACCTCACAGTGATGAACATGGTGCAGAGGGTGAGTCTCTTTCAAACGAGAATTAGCACCAGGACAAGGGAGCATGCGATGAAGCCAGACGGAGGTGGGAGTTCAAGAGAGATGGGATAAAATATTTCTTCACGAATAGGATGGTAGTCACCTGGAACAGACTGCCAATGGAAGTGGTGGAGGCTAAAACAGTTGAGGGCATCAAGCATGTATAGGATAGACACAGGGGTATATTAGAAAAGTGGCAGGGAGGTGGAAGGGTTGCCAGAGACCAGATAGAGTCTGCGGAAACAGATTGGGCAGGGAACATCTAGGCAGACTAGGTGGGCCAAACGATCTCTTCTGCAGACAAATTCTATGGTTCTATGACTTTAATAGGTCAAATAAAGATGGTGCTCATGTATTTTCCACCATTTATAGCCAAACTGATGCCATCAAGCACCCGAGTTGCAGCAGTGACTGTATGTGGCCTGCTCTGAAACCTGACTGATATTAACTGAGCAGCGAGGTTATGTTCAGGAATGAGATGACTGCTTGATTGATTGATTTAGTTTTTGTTTACCGCTATTTAGTTGCATAGTATCCACTCAAGTATGTTGGAGACCACAGAAGGAGGGAGATAGGTCTGAAGCTATTTAGGTTGCCCATGTCACCTCCTTTATAGACAGGCACCACACCTGCAGTTTTCCAGCCAGAAGAAATGTAAGCTAGCTCTAAGAAGCAACTCAAGAGGTCAGAGGTCTGAAAATTACTGGGGCAGCAGGTTTCACCAGTTTGGCATCCAGGTCATCTAGAACACCATTTTTCCTAACTTTTAAGTGGAACAGCTGGTCCAGGACTTCTGAGGGCTCGATTTTAAGAACAAAAAGGGGGGCCCCCCTGGTTGCTAGGGTAGCTCAGGCGGAGGGAGCCAGTGAGGAGGTGTGGGTGTTCTGAATATCAGGTGGAGCGCCACAGATGTTTAGGATGTCTGCATTAACAGCATTGGCAGCAGTGATGAAGTGGTTGATTAAGTCATTGTCTGTGTTCTGGGCCACGTGGCAGCCATTCAGGCAAACCAAAAGACAGATTCTCAGGGATACTGCAAATTTTGGCACACTTTAAACCAGCAACAGTTTTCCAGAAACTCTTCGGGTTGTTGGTGCTGTTGAGAGTGCACTAGCAATAAAAACTAAATATAGAATCTGTTGGTTGCTCTGACAAGATTTACACCTCTGATTTTGGTCTTCCTATTCCAGTTGGATTGACTGTTGCCACGTTGAGCTTTGCACCAGGCTTTGTCTCTAGTCCCCCTGAGTCTGTCAGTGGAAACCCAGGGTACAGAGTTTAGCCATACTTTGTACCTCTTGAGTGGGGGTATGCTTGTCACAAATTGTTGCAAGTAGTCAACTCCTAGAAATATTTAGGAGTCTGGCTGGACTCTTTTCCTTCTGGGGAGACATGTTAATAGACACATTAAGAATCTCTCGCTAAATTAGGATTTCTGTATAAGAATAGTGTTTTCTCATGAAACATGTCACCCCTTACTTCAGTGTCTCATTTTCTCTGCTTTTGACTATGCATTTTTTAAGACTGAGCCTGTAAGATTTGTTTGCATAATCCATATGTAATTTATAATCATTTGGCATGTTTGATTAGTGGTCGTCATTTTAATACATAGAAACATACAAAAATGACATCAGAAAAAGGCCATTAGTCCTTCCAGTTTATCCATAAAACCCTAATAACCTAGGACCTGTTGTCCATAGAGGGTTCTAACCCACACTATATACCCCCATACACCCTGCCCTACTGCTACCCCCATGAGCAACCACTAAGCCCTTCATTCTGTCCCAGCCGTGTTTGACCATTGATGGTTTTGGCACCCACCACATCACTGGTAGATTGTTCCATGGCTCCACCACCCCTTCTGTAAAATAAAACTTTCTCATGTCCCTCTTGAACCTCTCCCCTGACAATTTCCACTCATGCCCCATGGACATTGTTAAGATTGTCCAGACTTTGCGCCCAACCTGTTGTAGTTTAGATCCAGGCCCTACCTCCCTTTTAGTGGGATGCGTTGATGTTATCTGCCTGATCCTAGCTGAAACTGTATGGAGATCCTTGGAGAGGGGAACCTTTCCGGATCCCTTGAAGAAGGCGGTTATTCGACCACTCCTTAAAAAGCCCTCCTTTCATCCCGTTGATCCAGTTAACTACCAACCTGTCTCTAACCTTCCCTTTGTGGGGAAGGTTATTGAGAAGGTGGTTGTGTTGCAACTTGACAATCATTTGGTAACTCACAATGTCTATGAAGCTCTCCAGTCTAGTTTTAGGAAGAAGCATAGCATGGAGACACCTCTTGTTCGGGTATTAAATGACCTCCTGATGGTGACAGATCAAAAGTCTCATACATAGAAACATAGACTTTGACGGCAGATAAGGACCACTTGGCCCACCCAGTCTGCCCATTTCCCTACCTATTGGATAAGCTGCAGATTCTAGTTAACCAACAGCCTATTTCCTGCAACCCCCCACTATAATTGCCTTATGTCTGTCCCATGCATGTTTGAATTCCCCCACTGTTTTAGACCCCACAACCTCTCCAGGAAGGTGGTTCCATCGTCCACCACTCTCTCCATGAAAAAGAATTTCCTCGCATTACCCCTGAGCTGTCCCCCCTCTAACTTTAAATTGTGTCCCCTTGTTCTTACACATTTCTTTTTCTAAAAGATGCTACCCTCCTGGCCTTTGTTGATTCCCTTGAGGTACTTAAAAGTTTCTATCATGTCCCCCCGTCCCTCCTTTCATCAAGGTTATACATATTAAGCTCTCTCAGTCTTTCTTCATATGGTTTCTGATGTAGACCCTGCACCATTTTAGTTGCCCTCCTCTGGACTACTTCCATCCTGTCTATGTCCTTGCGTAGATGAGGTCTCCAAAACTGCATGCAGTACTCCCAGATGGGGTCTCACCAACTGTCTGTATAGAGGGATAACCACTTCCCTTTTTCTACTTGTGATGCCCCTCCCTATGCATCCCAGTATCCCCCTGGCCCTCCTTACTGACTTCTCACATTACTTATCTACCTTTAGGTCATCTAATATGACTACACCCAGATCCCTTTCCATTACTGTTGTCGTTATTACCTCCGCTGCTATCGTGTACTCTTCTCCTGGATTTTTTATTTCCCAGGTGCATTACTTTGCACTTCTTTGCATTGAATCTAAGTTGCCATATGTCTGACCATTCCTCCAACCTTGCCAAGTCCCTTCTCATCCTTTCTACCCCACCTTGTGTATCAACTCTGTTACAGATCTTTGTGTCATCCGCTAAGAGGCATACCTTTCCTTCCAGACCCTCCGCAATGTCATCTATAAAGACATTAAAGAAGACTGGACCCAGTACTGAGCCCTGAGGTACTCCACTAGTAACCCCACTTTCTTCAGAATGTGTTCCATTCACTATTACCTTCTGTGTCCTGTTGTGCAGCCAGTTTGCTACCCAGGCTACCACCCTGGGACCCACTCCCAGGCTGGCTAACTTGATTATTAATCTTTTGTGCGGGACTGTGTCAAATGCCTTGCTAAAGTCTAGGTAAGCCATATCCACAGCCCCTCCCTGGTCTATTACTTTGGTCACCCAGTCAAAGAAATCGATTAGATTCATCTGACATGACCTTCCTGCTGTAAATCCATGCTGCTTTGGGTCCTGTGCCCTGCTGGCCTCTAGGTACTCGACAATTCTTTCTTTCAGAAGTGAATCCATCATTTTCCCCACCACTGAGGTCAAACTAACAGGTCTGTAGTTTCCTGCTTCTGTCTTGCTCCCACTTTTGTGAAGGGGAATCACATCTGCCCTCCTCCAGTCCTCAGGTACCACCCCATCTTCCCATGATTTGTTAAAAAGTGTGGTTAGTGGTGTCACTAGGTCCTCCCTTAGCTTTTTAGGATTCTAGGGTGAATCCTGTCAGGCCCCATTGCTTTGTCCACCTTGAGTTTTAGGAATTCTTTCAGTACTCTTTCTTCTGTAAATGGACTGGTGTCAACCCCACTATCCAGAGTGCTTTTACTGTTTGGTTTAGGTAACTCCTCCTCTTCTTTTGTGAATACTGACCAAAAGTATTCATTCAGTAGCTCTGCCTTTTCACTGTCTCCCTCTGCCCACCTCCCCTCTCCTTTATTAATCTTAACTATCCCTCCCTTAACCTTTCTATGCTCCCTAATGTACCTATAAAAGGTTTTATCCCCCTTCTTAACTGAGTTGGCTATCTTTTCCTCGGCTTGGGCCTTTGCTTTTCTGACTGCCTTCCCCACTTCTTTCTGCTTTAATTGATACAGTTCCCTGTCGTGCTCCATCTGTGATTCCTTATACTTTTTGAATGCAGTCTTTTTCTCCTTAACCTTCCCTGACACCTCTTTTGAGAGCCATAGTGGGTTTTTTTCCACTTTGTTTTCTTTATTTGTTTCACACAAAGGCTTGTTGCCTCCATGATGGCAGTTTTGATTTTTCTCCATTGTTCTTCCACCCCTCCTCTCTGGCCATTTGCTAATGCATTCCTCAGGTATTCACCCATTATGCCAAAGTCAGCCCTTCTAAAGTCCAGTAACCTTGTCTTTGTATGGCTTGTCTCCATGGTTGTGTTTATTGTGAAGCACACTGTGCAGTGGTCACTTGTTCCCAGATGTCTACTGACTTCTAAGTTTGTGATCCTCTCTCCATTTGAGAGTACCAGGTCTAATATTGCTCCCTCCTGAGTGGGTTCTACCACTAGCTGTCTAAGGCATGCTCCCTGTAGGGCATCGAAAATGACCCTGCTCTTGGATGTGGCTGCAGTCCATGTCGCCCAGTTAACATCTGGCATATTCAGGTCCCCCATCAACAGTATCTCCCCTTTTTCAGCCATTTTGAGAATGCCCTCTATCATTTTCTTGTCCATTTCTCCCTTGAGACGGGGTCTATATACAACCCCTGTGCGGATTGTGATGCCATTCCCTGTCTCCAAGGTGACCCAGAGTTCCTCTTGTCCTCCCTTTTACTTTTTAGTTCTGTAGCTTTGATCCCTTCCCTTATGTAGAGAGCTACTCCACCTCCTTTTTTACCCTCCTGTCCCTTCTGTAGATTGTGTACACTGGTATGTTGACATCCCAGTCATGGTTCTCCGTGTACCATGTTTCTGTGACTGCCACAATATCCAACTGTTCCTCTTCCATCAGGCCTACTAGCTCTGGAAGCTTGTTTCCAAGACTACGGGCATTGGTACTTATTGCCCTCCATTTAATGTTGGCTTTATCCTTTTTTACCCCATCCCTGCTCTTATTGCCCCTGTCCATTTTTCCATTTGCCCCTGTCCTGCCCTCTGTCAAGCTCTGTACCTCAGTGTTTACCCTACTACCTGCCATGTTTTGTGGGGGGAGGCTTGAACTTTCCTGTTTCCTATCAGCACCTCCCCTTGGCTAGTTTAAAAGCTTGCCAAGGAAGCCTTTAAACCTGTCACCTAGGAGTGTGTTTCCCTTCCTGGACAGATGCAGACCATCATGCCAGTATAGAACTTCATCTCTCCAGGTGGACCCCCAGTCCCCAATGAAGCCAAAGCCCTGTGCTCTGCACCAGTTTTGCAACCATTCATTAAACTGCATGGTGTGCAGTACCCTAGCCTCACCCCTGCCATAGACTGGCAGCACCTCTGAGAAGGTTACCGTGCTTGCTATCTGTCTGAGGCCCCTCCCCAACTCCACAAATTCATCCTGCACTGCACTGATCTCATGCCTAACTAGGTCATTTGTCCCAAGGTGGACAATGATATCTAGTTTCCTCTCCTGTGATGCTGCTTCTGCAATCCTGAGGATTCGCTTCCTGTCCCTCCAAGCCATCTTGGTGCTTCTCGATCTCTCAGCAGCTTTCAATACTGTGGACCATGAGGTGCTTTTAGAAACCCTGTGGTTCCTTTGTGGACTGTCAGGTACAGTCCTCAAATGGTTACGATCTTTCCTGACAGGCAGGTCTCAGAGGGTGGTCACTGGAATTTATTCCTCTGATGCCCTACCCATCCTGCGAGGTACCACAGGGTTCCATATTGGCGCCCATGTTGTTCGCAGTATATATGCTGCCCTTAGGAGATATCATCAGGTGATATGGCTTGAGTTTTCACTGCTATGCAGATGATACTCAGCTATATATGTCCTTTGTGCCCGGACAGGTTGATGCTGTCTCCGTGCTAAATAACTGCCTTTCTGAGATTAAAGACTGGATGAGTTAGAGTTGGCTGAGACTGAATCCAGATAAGACTGAGGTGCTGGTCATGGAACCAGGCCACCTGGGGGCAGGTGTTGGTGCTGGACACGAGTCGAGCCTTTGGCTTGATGGTGTCCAGCTCACCACCTCTGATCGGGTGCACAACTTGAATGCTGTTCTTGACGATGGCTTGACCTTGAAGTATCAGGTATCAGCTGTCGTCAAGTCCTCATTTTATCATCTGAGGAACACTGCCCGGGTGAAACACCTGATTCCCCTGGGCGAACTTCCAACACTGGTCCACGCCTTCATTACTACCCGTCTTGATTACTGCAATGCCCTCTACCTGGGGCTATCTGGGGTTGATATCCATCGCTTGCAGCTAGTGCAGAATGCTGCAGCCAGGTTATTGACTGGTACTTCTAGGTCCAGTCATATTACGCCTGTCCTTCACGAACTACACTGGCTGCCAGTACAGTGGCGGATCACCTATAAGGTAGGCTTGCTTACCTTTAAAGCCCTACATGAACAGGGACCCGACTACCTCAAAGATCATCTGACTCCCTACTCCCCCACTCACCTTCTCCAATCCACCGACAAGGGATTGCTGGAGATTCCCAGGGTCCGTCTAAGAACATCTGGAGCCCGTGCTTTTTCTTTTGCTGCACCGACCCTGTGGAATTCTCTACCTCATTGGCTAAGACACTGCCTGACCATTAATACTTTTAAATCTATGTTGAAAACATATCTTTTCTCTTTGGCCTTCCTGGATTAACTGAATGACTTGAATTAGTTGATTTTAAATGTTTTTATTATTTGTTTTACTGTATTTATACTTTGTGCAGTGCCTGGGCTTTGAAAGGCGCTATAAAAATAAAGACTGATTGATTGATTGATTGATTGATTCTGGAGCCACTACTCATGCTAAATAGCTCTGTGCAGTTTACCTTTTACATTCCTTTCAGAAACTTGAAGGTCTCTATCATATCACCTTTCTCTCATCTGACTTCCAGCGAGTACATGTTCAGTGCCCTGAGCCGATCCTTGTAAGATCTGCCCTGCTGGCCCTGAATCATTTTCATCACCCTACACTGCACTGTCTCCAACCTATCCTTATCTTTACTCAGGTGAGGACTCCAGAACAGGGCACGGTACTTCAGGTGGGGCCTCATCAGTGATCTATAGAGAGGTAGTAATACTTCCTTCTTTCTGATGTCAGTACTCCTTCCTGTACAACCCAGTTTCCTGTTCACCTTACTGCATGCAGTATTCTTGTTATGGAGAACAGACTGACATAGACTCAGGGAGCTGTGAGTAAGCTGCCATCTTTATTCAAACTGAAAACCAAGACACTATCAAATCAAATCAAATCTTTATTTATCCAGGCAATCATCATTGAGCAAGCTCATTTACAAGATGGACCTGCTGTTGTCCAAGACAGTTATACATACATACATAACCGCTAGGTGGCGCTATCCCAAGGGCTACTACCCCTGCCTGCTTAACAACTAACAGGTTGAGGGGCCTAGGTCCAATGGCAGGTGCCTCCACCCAGAGGTCAGGGTTTGCAGTAGTTAAACTAACTTGGTCACAGCCCTCTGAGACACTGTAACTCCCCTTTCTTCCCACTAGTGGCTCACACAATGCATTAGGAATATCTTCACAATGTACACTTACCTCCAGGACTGGCTCCGTCGACTGGACCCCAGAGACCCCCTGCAAAACAAGATGATACAGTGCAAAAACCACCTTACAATACTTGAACATAAATGAATACCTCAGCCAGTTTAACTTTGCTGAAACCAACAGATCTGATTTATTTAAGGAGCTGTAACAAGGAAGGGGGAAATCAGGTTAATTAGGTTAAACATATTAATAATCACAGTACTGTGCGCATATTCAGAGTCCCAAATTGTCACTTTCACTGGGTATCCAGGATGGAGGGGGGGATAGCCAGGATCGGTTGCAGCTGGTTGGGGCCTCGTGATGGAAAAACACTGGCACAATACCAAATTGTAATCCGGGCGGTTGGCTCAGTTCGTGAAGAAAATGAAAAAAAAAAACAACAATTAGATGACACACTTGCAATTCGATAAACAGATGGCAGGGAGCTACCCTGCTTTGTACTCATAAACTCAATGCTGGGAACCGGTTGGAAGGCAGATTGTCCTGGATCGCCAGGAGGAGCAGACCATGTGGACAAGGTCCTTGTGACTGGACCCCACTGCAGTTTAGAGCAAATGGATGTAGTCTGGATTAAACTGGGGTTTACTTCCAGCTTCATGCACTCTATTCACTGTACAGGGGATTTGAAACGCGATTCCCCACAAGCACTACACACATTTATATGTAAAAGGAAAGTACTATACCAGGCAGGCTGCTTCCCTATCCCGATCGCAATTACTGCACAATACCCGGGAGAACACACAGCAGATTCAGTTCCTGACAGACCGAGCGCGATTCAGCAATTTCTCCAGTCTTCTACAGGGTGAGCCTGGTTTCTACTCTTCAGATCTCCTTGATTCTCTTCACAGGTCAGTTTCAGTCTGAACAGGCACTTGCACAAACTGCAGACCGAAACTTAGGGCCTTACACGAGATTCCCGCGCTAAAACTACACACTGAAGAAGCACACAGCTCCCTGTCTCTTCACAGCCCAAACTGATCTGATCTTTCCAGTAGACAGAGCCGGGCATTTCCTTTGAGTTCCTCCCAGTTCAGTTGGCTGGTTTGGCTGTCACTCACAGTAAACTCCCCCTGTTGGTGGAAAAAAGGTGCCAAAGTCATAACTACATTTCCCAGAGTCACTGCCCTTACAATCCCCTTACAGCAGGCTCCAGAGGAGAGTCCAAGCTCTGATTCTCCCAGAGCAGGCTCCATTTTAAAGGGTCCCCACCATGACTGGTCCAATTCGGCAGTTCAGAATCAACATGAGGGAGCTACTCTGCACTGTCCTTACTACAAGAAAGCAGGTTAACTCAAACTGCATTTTCATTATTACTTTTAACAGGTTACAAGCAATTACATCTTTGAAGAGTGCTCCTTCTGCCCACTTAGCGATGGCAGAAACGGAGCAATTTGGCAGTAGCTCGAGCGGGACTCAAGCAGGAAAACACACAGTCCCCCCATACAAACTAATTATGTCTGCAAGCAGACAGCTCTTAAAGAGACAGTACCAGAGGTTCTAAAAGCACTCACAGAGAAACGGCTTAAACACCAAACACCATTCAGGCTTGGAGCATTCAAGCAAGCTCCTGGAAGACTTTTTGGGAACCCCCATTTGCAGGGGGGTTACACATAGATTTACAAATTTACAGAAAAGTGGTAGGTGCATGATATACATTCCAAGCGTTCTTGTAGGAACATACATGCATCACTCAACTTTGCTGTGGTATATACAGACTCCATGTATGCAGAAGTTGAGGCAGTATGTTTAGTCATTCTTAGTCAAGCCTTCATCAGAGGGTACAATTCTTTGCATTTCAGCCCTCAGTGACCATTTACCATACTTGGGTGAGGGTCCTGGTCTGTATAGGGGCCCCTAATGAGGTCTGTATGTTCCGCTTAAACAGTGAGAGGAGAGTAACATGGGAGAAGTGGTGCCTTGGGTGCCAAGGGCCACTATGGCAGCTGACTAGTGGACTTGATTAAAATAGGGAGGGGAAGAACTAGGTTCGTGGCTGGATGTGGTAAGGATATGGAGTGAACCATCAGCAGGACAACTAGGAACTGTGGAAACACTTACAGATTTCGGCTAACGTTTGCATAGAGACCGAAGGTTAAAGAGCTTTGGACAGAGCACAACAGGAGACTACAAAGACTACAATTTACCCCTCTACAGGACAAGTAAGATGGCTGCAAAATACTTCCTTAAGGCCAGTGCTACATCTACTGCACTCCTCCCCCTTAGATGGAAGTAGTCTACAAACAATTTTATTCTACCATCAGGAGTAAAACGGACTGTTCAGGTCCCGACAAGTTCTGGGGATTATTTATGCTGTCCTTATGGTTAGAACTTGCTCTACTTAACAACAATACAGTTCAGTGGCACCACAAATATTTTATTCAGCTGGCCTGGTGGCACTGAGGGTTGAGGAGCTGGACACCACACCTCGCGCTACGCCAGCGACCTGGGTTCGGTAACGGACTCAGGTTGCTGGGGGTCAGTGGGGGGAGGGAGGATTGAGCATCCCAACAGATGCTCTCCTCCCTCTGGGGTAGGTTACCAGGGGTGCATCTAGCACCCGACGTCCCTGAAGCCGGTGGATGCACGTGCTTTCGGGGCACCGACGGCTCTACTTGAGTCAGGGAGGGGGGATGCTGTTACACGCATGGCTGTCGGCATGCGTCAGCAAGCCTGGACTTAGCACAGGCATTCCAGGGGAATGGGAGAAAAACAGGGGAAAAAATGTAACATCCCTGGCCCTACAAGCAGATGAAACTTGGGGTGGGATGCCGTGGGGATTGCCCTGGCGGACGGAGTAGGAGGAGACACGAGGCCTCCTATGAAAGCCGTGGGAGCCAGGCAAATAACAAAAAATATATATATATATTTTATTCACAAATCAAGTCTCTGTGGTGCTTTGCACTGCCTCATTGAATATCTTTGGACTAGGGCAGCAGCTGCGAGTGCAACAGGTACTTTGGGAACAGTAACTGCTAGAACCGATGAGTAGGGCTGTGCACAGGACTGATTTTTTATATTTGTATTTGCATCTGGTATTTGTATTTGTATCTGTATCTGTATTTGTTTGCATGTCAGTGTTTGCAATATATTTTATTTTACATTTCAGACTTGCTTCTGTTGTAAATGGCGACACACGACCAAGGATGTGAAAGGTTTCAATAAAATATGCAGCGCTATCAAGAAAATATGCATTCCTGTAATGAGCAGTAGTAGTTACAGGTGTTTGCCATCAGCCTAAAACGAGGTCTACTACCACTTTATGTGTAACAGAAGTACCCAGTCATCAAAATTCAAATAAATAAATAAATAATAGTGATATCTGTAATTGTAAAAAGTGTGTATTTGTTTTGTGCAGCCCTACTGATGAGGGCACTTGAGCCAGGGCAGGAGTGAAATACTCGTCATCCTCTTGTTCTCATAGATACATAAAAAATGATGACAGAAGGAGATCTAGGGTACATTGAGTCTGCCCATGAGATACCCAGGACCTATTACAGATCCTGAGTGCTACCCCCACCCAGATGTCATTTGTACCTATTGTAATTCCCCTTTAATTGAGCTCTGTATTTGTCCCACTCATGCCTGAAACTCATCACCATCCCTGCTCCCACCAACTCAGCTGGTAGGCTTTTCCATGGCTCCACCACTCTTTCAGTGAAGAAGTGTTTCCTTAGATCCCTCCTGAAATTCCCCCCTCTTAGTTTCCACTCGTGTTCCGTAGTCGTTGAGCTGGTGATCCTATGGAATAGCTCTTCAATGTCTGGCACCTTGCTTATGCCTTTCAGGGACCTAAATGCCTTAATCATATCTCCTCTCTCCCTCCTTGTTTGCAGTGAGTACATATTTAATGATACCAGCCGATCCTCATAGGTGAGTCCCTGCTGACCCTGGTTTACAGTGGCGTGAAAAAGTATTTGCCCCCTTCCTGATTTTCTCTATTATTGCATATTTGTCACACTGGATGTTTTCAGGTCTTTAGACAAAATATAATATTAGATAAAGGGAACCTGAGTGGACAAATAACACTTTTTTTTTTTACTTATTTCATTTATTTAATAAAAAAAGTTAACCAACACCAACTGGCACTGTGTGAAAAGTAATTGCCCCTAGTTAAATCAACCCAATTAAAGGGATAATTAGAATCAGCTGATTGAACACAGCCAGGCTTGATTACAGCCAGCCCTGCTCAATATAAACCTCACTTATTTTGGCCCTTACCATCAGAGTCACATTGCCAGCACAAAGATTCAACAAGCACATTATGCCATGATCAAGGAAGTTCCTGAAAAGATCAAAAAACATTTTGTTGCCCTCTATCAGTCTGGAAAGGGTTACAAAGCTATTTCTAAGGCTCTGGGACTCCATCGAACCACAGTGAGAGCCATAATCTCAAAATGGAGAACACTTGGAACAGTAGTGACCCTTCCCAGGAGTGGGCGGCCTGCCAAAATTACTCCAAGGGTGCAGTGTAAAATCATCCAAGAAGTCTCAAAGGATCCTAAAACAACATCCAAAGAACTGCAGGCTTCTCTTGCCTCAGCTAAGGTCAGTGTTCATGACTCCACAATCAGAAAGAGACTGGGCAAAATGGGCTTCATGTGAGAGTAGGACATGAAACCACTGCTAACCAAGAAGAACATAAATGCTCGCTCTCATTTGCCAAGAAGCACCTGGATGATCCACAAGCCTTTTGGGAAAATGTTCTATGGACAGATGAGTCAAAGTGGAACTTTTGGACAACATGGTTCCCATAATGTCTCGCGTAAAGCAAACACAGCATTCCACAGTAAGAACACCATACCAACAGTCAAACATGGTGGTGGTAGTGTGATGGTGTGGGATGCTTTGCTGCCTAAGGACCCTGATGACTTGCCATAATTAAAGGAGCCATGAATTCTGCTCTGTACCAGAAAATTCTTAAGAGAATGTCCAGTCATCCTTCCGTCAGCTGAAGCTGAAGCGTGAGTTGGGTCATGCAGCAAGACAATGATCCAAAACACAAAAGCAAGTCCACATCAGAATGGCTAAAAAAGTAAAATTAAAGTTTTAAAGTGGCCTAGTCAAAGTCCAGACTTAAACCCAACAGAATGCTGTGGCGGGACCTGAAATGAGCAGTTCATGCTCGAAAGCCTACCAGATGTTACTGAATTAAAGCAGTTCTGCGAGGAAGAGTGGGTTAAAATTCCTCCACAGCGATGTGAAAACTGATATTGAATTATAGGAAGTGTTTGGTTGCAGTCATTGCAGCTAAATGTCGTAACCAGTTATTAAGTGTAAGGGGCAGTGCTTTTCACACCAGTGCCAATTGGTGTTGGTTAACTTTTTTCATTAAATAAGTGAAATAAAAAAAAAAACAAGTGTTATTTGTTCACTCAGGTTCCCTTTATCTAATATTACATTTTGTCTAAAGACCTGAAAACATCCAGTGTGACAAATATGCAATAATAGAGAAAATCAGGAAGGGGGCAAATACTTTTTCATGCCACTGTATCTTCATTGCTCTCCTCTGCATCACCTCCAGTCTATCCCTGTCCTTCTTCAGGTGCAGCCTCCAAAACTGATCACAGTACTCTAGGTGTAGTCTTACTAGAGATCTATAAAGGGGGACAATCACTTCTCTATTCCTACTTTCGATCTCTCTACCTACACATCCCAGCATTCTATTCACCTTGCCGAATACTTTATTGCACTGGCTTGTCTGCTTCATGGTGTCACCAATGATGACCCCCTGGTCCCTTTCTTCCTGGAAGATACTCAGCCTAACCCTGTTTAGCCAGTATTCTGCCTTGGGGTTCCCTTTTCCAAGCTGCATAACTTTGCACGTCTTTGCATGAATTTCAGCTGCCACAGATTTGACCATCTTTCCAGTTTTTGTAGGTCCTTTGTGGAGGGGTTGTGGAATAATAGAAGGACCAGACATCGAACTCATGTTCAACACACAATCTCTGTGTGATGTTTATTCAAAATGCAGCAGATAACCTACAGCAATGGCGCATCCCTTCTTCAGTGCATCAGTTTGTAGCAACAGACTATGCAAGTATTTCCTCTACACTTAGCCAGCACCTACTGATCTCTGATCTAACTTATCAGTTAAGAGTCTGCCTCCCCTATGCGGGCCTTGTTTGCTTGGGTGGTGGGGGCTCAAATAATAATAAAAAAAAAAAAACAAGCTAAAGACAACCTCAGTGCAGAAGCACTGAAGCAAGGGTTACCCCAAAGGGCCTTGACAATAAGCCATGTTTCAAAGAAACACAACATCACACATACTTCCAGAATGAAAAGCATCATGGGATATATGCAGATCACCATTAAATTTCAGACTTGTTCAACGTACAGCAATTTACATGCATTTTAAATAGCACAACTAACTTAATTTTTATAATACGGTCCCCTAGTAACTTTTTACCTTTATCAAAAACACCTAGTGCCATGGCATTTTCAACATTTAAAGATTTCATACACATAAGATATATACATCGATGTATTTTATGACATAGTGCCATTGCATATTAAAACCAACAATGAGGAACACAGCCTGTTGTTTTACATCAGCTCAGAGGTCACCACAATAACCTCCCTGTACGAGGACTTGAGAGGGAAAAGGGAAAAGGAAAAGGAAAATTAAAGAGGACACTATAGCATATTTAAAAAAAGGGAAGGGGCACCCATAGGTGGCCAACTTTATGGACTAGAAATTATAAAGAATAGATTAGGCTAAGCAGGCCCGGTGGCGCTGAGGGTTGAGGCACTGGACGCTACACCTCGCACAACACTGACAACCCGGGCTCGGGAGCAAACTCAGGTCATTGGTAGGTCAGCCAGGGAGAGATAGGCTTGAGCGTCCCACAACAGCTTGCCTTCTCTGGGGAGGGAACAGGCCAATGCCCGCACACTTGCCTGACTCCAAGCAGTGGCACGGAGTACTGCAGCCCCACTAGTAGGGGATGGGTGGCCACTGTAGAGCGGGGATGTCGGCGCCCATGGGGGAGAAAATGGAAAATAGCCTGCCACCGCCGGGGAGATGGGGAGACCAAGAGATGTGCCCATGATGTGCCTGCACCCGCATGAAGGACCCAGACAAACGAAACTGAGTTACAGGACGTCCACACCCCCGCCTCGTACCCGCCAGGGGGGTATAACTGCGGCTCCATGGGGCTCTGGGGTCTGTTCTAGGCAGGGTGGCAGGCAATGGTATGTCTGCTATGTCTCCCCGATGGGTTGGGGTGGCAGGCTGGGGAAAGGAGGTAAAAAGTAATTTCAAAAAAGAGAATAGATTAGGCTAAGAAATAGAAGAACTGTTGCAACAGATTTAAGAAAAGGTCAGTCCTCAAGAGTTGCAGGAGCTCCCTGTCACATCCTTTTGTAGGTCATTAACCCATTCCTGACTGTCCACCCGCCCTCCCAGCTTGGTGTCATTTCTGAACAGGGCAAGCTTGCCCTGGATACCATCACCTATGTCGTCAATGAATATGCTGAATAGGGCCAGGCCCAACACCAAACCCTGAGGGACTCCATTTGTGACTTCACTTTCATATGATCTCACCCCATTTATCACTACCTTTTGCCTCCTGTCCTTGACCCAGTTACCCACCATCTGACAATATCCTTTGCAGCCCCTATATCTGCCAGCTTTTCCAGCAGTCGTCTATGTGTCACCAAGTCAAATGCCTTGCAGAAACTGAAGTAGAGAAGGTCAGCTGCAAGCCTCTTATCTAGTTCCCCTAGCAGCCAATTGAAAAAAGTAGTAAGATTTGTCTGGAATTACCTCCCTGCCATGAATTTGTGATATTTTTTTGTCGTGGAGCCCGTTTTCCTCCAAGTATTGCACAAGGTCTTGTTTGATTAAGGACTCATTAGCTTTCTTATAACAAAAGTGAGACAAACTGGTCTGTAATTCCCCACCTCCTCCTTCCCCCCTCCCTTTTAGAGTGGCACTACATTTGCCCTCCTCCAGTCTCCTGGTACCATTTCTGTTCTCTGCAACAGGTTAAACCCTCGACCATTTCTGTTCTCAGTGAACTGCTGAATAGGTATGCTAGGGGTTTCGCTAACTCTTCTGCAAATTCTTTTAATACTCTTAGGTGCAATTCATCTGGCCTCTGCGCTTTGTCTGGTCTGAGGGCTGCCAGACCCTCCCTGACCCTGTCTGAGATAAACATCAGTGCTGCCATTATCTTGATCCCTCTGTCGGCCACCCTTATCCTACTTTCTGGCATCGGTCTGGTTTTCTCCTTGATGACTACCGAGCAGAAAAAGTTGTTCATGACCTCGGCCTTTTGCTCATCTTCCTCTACCAATCTATTCCCGTCCACAAATGTTGTGCTCCCTCTCACTTTCTTCCTTTTTTCTTGAATGTATCGAAAAAAGTGTTTTCCTCCTGATTTTATCCCCTTTGCAATCCAAAGTTCGGTTTCTGCCTTTGCATCCCTTACTGCCCTCTTGGCTTCCTAATTGTTTTGGTGTAATCTTCCCTTTCGCCTGTCCCTTGGCTCTTTTTCAGCCTATGAAATGCCTCTCTTTTGTTTCTGATTGCTTTTTGGACCCAGTCTGTAAATCAAATGGGTTTCTTGTACCTGTTTTTTTTTTATTCACCATTCTAATACATAGTTTTGTTGCTACCAGAACTGATTCCTTTATCACCCCCAGATGTCCTCGACTTCTGTTTTTTCAGTGATATTTGCCAGACTGTTGCTTGCCATCTGTCTTAACATTTCGAAGTTTGTTCCCTTGAAGTTCAGGACCTTCACCCAGGATTTAGTTTTTTTAGTCCCAGAGGAAATTTCAGACTATACGGTGTTATGGTTACTATTGGCTAATAGTTCCCTGACCCTAACTGTCTCAACTGCCTCAGTGTTAGTGAGAACTACTGTATATCGAGGATTGCCTCCTGCCTGGTTGGAACCCTTACCAACTGCATGAGCATCTAATCCTATAGGGAGTCCAGCATGACCTGACTTCTGGTAGATTTCGCCACTGGAACATCCCGGTCTATGTCCGGTAAGTTCAGATCTCTGACTACCACTGTATTTCCCTTTCCCAAAACCCTTTTGATTTCATGTATCCTCTCTGTGTCTCTCTCTCTCCCTCTCCCTTCCCCTCCCTCTCCCTCCCCTCTCTCTCTCTCTCTCTCTCTCTCTTCCCCTGGCTTGGAGATCTGTGTATCACCCCAAGTCAAACTTCTTTCCTGATGTTGACATTAGTTAAACCCACAAGGATTCAACATCTGTGTGATTGTCATTCTCGCTACTGTGGCCTCGCCTTCCCTAGTATAACGTGTTACCCCCCAGCTTTCTTCCTATCCTTTCTGCAGAGTGCATATCCTGGGAACAAAGATCCCATTTGCTGAACTCCATGGCCCATGTCTCAGTGATGGCAACCAGGTCAACCCTGGTGTCAGCAATCAATGCTTGCAGATCACTAATTTTATTCCCCAGACTCCTGGCATTGAGACAAACTACCTTCCATGAACCAGACTGTACTCTACCTTCTCTGTCCTTTTTACCTGCGTGTTGTTTAACATCTGATTTTCTTCCCCTGCTACCCTTAACTTTCCCCTGTAGGTTAGTGTGGCGAATCTGAGATTTCTCAATTTTAATCTTTATTTGAGGGGAGTGTCAGCTAAGTTGCTTTTGATCTTTATTGGAGTGGGCGTGTCAGCTAAGATGCTATCCATTTTGCTGACAGCCTCCTCAGCCTGTTGCTCCTCCTTGTCTAGTTTAAACACCCAATGTGAACACCAAACTTTTGCCCCAGCACTTTTACACTCTTCTGTTAGGGTACACGGAGGGACCCCCCCAACACAGCACAGCTCCCAGGCTACACTGCACACTGCATTTCTCCACTCACAGTTCCAGGACATAAAATTCCATGCACAACTCTTCCAACAGCACACAGCCAACTCCGAATCCAATGGCACCCAAATTCACAGGCTCCCACGATCCAAACAATGTCCAGGGAATAAACAACGAATGAAGACCTTCTTCTTCCAGGCGTATCTGAATCCTTATCTGCCCACAGGTATCACTCAGCTCTAGAAATAATATATGAGCAGACTATTGGATGAAAAGTGGATGGTGCTTAAAACCAAATGCTAAACAAGCGCTAAAGGCATTTCGGGCAGCAAAAACAATCGATGAACCGAACACACGATAACTCGATCAGCAAACTTAAAAATAAAACTTAAAAGAGTTAAACTAAATTAAACAAAATAGAAAAATGCAAAAACAAAAATAAATAAACACAATTTAAATGAAAATAAGAGTAACTCTAATACACTCCTGACGGCCAGCCCAGCAAGGCCGCCATCTTAATTTTTTTAATCAGTAATCCCATTAGGTGTGTATGTTTCTGGAGTGTACAGAATGGGGTGAGCTTTAGGGTTGATAGCCCCAAGGAAGACGGGACCTCTGATTTGTTTTAGGGGTGGGGCTTTAGGGTTGGAAACCCTAAAACCACATTTGCCTACTTTTGTCACTTTAGCTGAACCCTAAATGTTGCATTAATGCAGTTTCTTGCAAAGAATGTCCTTACTTTTGAGATAATATAAGCATTTTTCTATTTGCCTGTGGCTTCATAGTTTTTCAGATAGCGTAATCATATCCTTATTTGCTTGTGGGAGCGCAAGACCCTCCAGGCCCTGCACTCCCAATCCTCCATAGATACATATACTGTATGTATGATGATGTGGACATTTCCATGTGGAAGTTAACAGCAACCAAATTGTCAGCATAGCCTTGTTATTACCCCACCTCATGAAGCCAGTACTGAAAATTGTCAAATCCTCACTGAAACATCATTCCACACCACCACATCATTCCGAAATCCTTTTTTGTTTGACCATCTTTTCTCATTCCAATCCTCAAACCAAAAGACAGTATTGCCCATTGAAGATACCTGAAAATTAAAAATTTAATAACGTTGGAACAGATTCATATTTTGTCATTGAACAAGTGAAAAGCACATCTGTGGCCCAAGCCCTTTCTACTCTAAAAATTTCAGACCAAAATTCCAAACTGTCTGGGTGCAAGGTGCTGACTGAAAAACAGTAGATTTTTATATTTTTACCGTATCTGCATTTTGGAATCTGCAAATCTGACTGGAACGAAACTTGGCATGTCAAAAGATCTGCCCCATGAGACCGTGCATGCAAACGTTCGTGCAAATCCATTAAACAGTTGTGAAATTATTAAAGTTCAAAATTTGAGGTTTAACATAGAAAGCCCTGCTCAACCCTAAATACAGGGGCGCTACCATGCTTATGAAGTTTCCTGAACCTGTGTTGTTGAACACATTGGATGGTGTAATTGTCAAGATAAGCTGGTCACTAACTACTTTTTTGAGTGCCTTGTATAATGGAGAGTGGATTAATATTGGCCTGTAACGATTAACTATATTTGTCCTGTTGCCACTCTTAAAGACAGGTGTGACCAGTGTTGAGTTCCACTTTTCAGGGAATAGGAAGTAACATAGTGAAAAACAGAAGATTTTTGTGATGGAGTACATTAATTCCTTCAAAGCCATGGACAGCAGCTTCATACCTATAGTGTCGTCTCCTACCCTCGTTTTTACCCAACACTTTTTTTATGTGTTTTAGAGTCTCCCTTTCAGAGATGGCCCAAAAGTAAAATTTCAGGCAACCAATAACAGAGCCTTCATGCTGCAACAGGTTAAATCCTCGATCATTGTGGTTAAGTGACAGGGAGCCAGGTGAGATGAAGGAACTTGGGTTGATAAAATCCTCATTGAATTTGTTAGCTATTTCTAGGGGGTCTAATACCTCAGAGCCATCAATAATCAACATTGTTAATTACTTTTTTCTTCTTTACATAGAAGACTATTGACATGTTCCTAGAATGTTTTTGTTAAAATTCAGAGTTTATTGGGTTCTGCACTATTCTGATTTATCTGTCCTTACTGGCCTTGCGCATTTGTGTCTTAGCTCTCTATACGTCTGCTGGTGTGCAGACAGCCCTGATTCCCTGGCTATAACACACCACTTATCCCTCTCATTCATTAGTGCCAGGAGTTCTAGTGAGAACCAAGCACTGGTAACACCCCTGACCTTACATTTTTTGACTGGGGCACATTGTTCGTAGACTTTGCTGAATTGGATTATCAACCATTCGGTCCTCGGTGGCCATTTTGTGTCAGATTAAACAATGGAGGGTTTGGGATTTACACAAAGTTATTGGAAGTAAAGTAAGAAGTTAAGGACCAGGTTAACGGATGGGATTTGGTCGAGGTAGCTCCAGTCAATTTGAGCAACCTTATTCTTGAACTAGGTTACTGCTTCCTTATTTGGGACGTGGCTATGGGTAACCCACGGTGTGGGGGAGAAGGTTTAGAGTGTTAACAACTCAGCTGGTTGCTAATATTAACTGGGAGAACTGCAACCTTTTTTACTCTTGTCAGGGTTGATTGCAGGTATCCAATTAATAAGCGGTAGTGTATCCATTTTGTATTTAGGTCTTGTGCTCTCTATGACCATTTGGGTTAAAAACAAACTTGCTATCCAATCCTGATGCCTACAGCTGGAATTTGAGTTCGAGATAACATTTAAGTCACCTAGAACTATCTTTTCCCAATTCTGATTAATTTGCATGCGTACTGGGTCATAATGTCTATGCTTAATAGCATACGGCATTATGCGTTCTCTGAGTTGGACCCCCCCACCGAGTTGGAATCTTTAGTGGGGGTTCTGGGGGGCACAGCCCCCCCATAATAGGTGTGGGGGGCAGAACCCCTCACAGAACAAAACAACAATAAATCGTGCAACGCGATTGTGCCGCACGGCATTCTACCGTGCAACATAATGATCCTGTGCCACTAGCATTTATTTATTTTTATTTATTAGATCATCAGTTTACAGATCTTTGAGTCAAAGACTCATTTACAAAGGCACCTCTTTAAGAGAGCAATACATCACAGCAAACAAAACAGTACAGTACAGTACATAATGCTTAGATTAAAAAAGCAACCAGTGTTACAGGCATTCACTGGTGGTACACGCTTGTTAATAGGTAGATCACAGTAGTCATAATACAGGTACACGAGTACCACGTCAGGTGGCAACCAGAGATATTTTATTACATTAGTCAGCAGATGTTGCCTGAGATCCCAGGTATATACAGCAAAAGTAGACAGGGCAGACCCAGCCTAGGGGTGAAGGTAAGGGGCAGGTGGGGGATTATGTGCAGTTGCAGCAGCAAGTGCTTGTCAGATGGCTTCTGAGGGAGACCTTGAAAGGACCAAGCTTAGTGGAGTCAGCTATGGTGGCTGGGAGGGAATTGAACCAGGAGGGAGCCCGTTAGCAAAAGGATCTCTGGGCCATAGAGGTCCTTACCCTGGGGACAATAAGGGATGTTTTGACAGTGCTGTGGGTGGAGACTGAGGGGGAGGCACACTGCAGGGAGGTGGCGACCCCGGGGGAGAGAGCCCTAGCAGGGTCTTTTTTACAAGAAGGCAGGTTTGGAAGTGGAATCTTTCTTCAAGGTTGAGCATGTTGGTGGAGGAATACAGCAGGCTCATGTGGGTGCACCTAGGGGCTCCTAGCATTAGCCTGCAGGTCTTGTTTATAGAGAGCTGGATTCTTGCAAGTGCAGTGTTGTCGGCTGCAGCATAGATGGGCAGCCCATAGTAGATTAGCGACAGAACAAAGGATGTGATTGCCAGTCTAAGGGCCTCTTGTGGTAGGCAGTCCCTATGGTGGTAGAACAGTCCAATCCTGACATTGATGGCAGCAGAAAGGGCATTGATATGGGAATGGAAGGAAAGTGCCGAATCAAAGGTAATGCCCAGATACTTGTAGGAGGAAACCTGCTCAATGGGGTTTAGTGTGCTAGGCAGTATCACGAGAGGGTCACCACTGGCTTTGCTTTGGTGATGCGAGAAGAGCATAGCTTTGGTCTTTTTTTTGGTTCAGAACTAGCCTTCATGATGTGAACCAATGCTTGTAGTAGTTACAGGAGTCCAGACCTTTATCCTGTTTTCCAGGTGGGATATAAGTGGTCAAAAGGACCAGATTCTTAATGCCATTACCCAGTATCAATTTGGTGGCTGGACACTCACAGTTTTATGATTTATCTTTTAATTTAATTTTTGAGAGCATTAAATCGGCCCTGAAGTAAATTGTGCAGCCACCGCCATGCTTTCTGAAGCAATCCTCCCATAAGAGATTAAAGCCAGGAAGGGCAACAGTGGCATAAGAAATTTTAGATGTTAGCCAGGATTCTGTTAGTGCTGTTATGTCAGGATTTACTAACTCCACCCAGGCTTCAAACTGATCAGATTTAGCTATTAGACTCCCGATGTTTAGTGAGATAATCTTTCAGTTCCTCTGGTTCTTAGGGATGAGACCCATACCAGCAAATGGCCCAAGGTAAAAATGCATATTAAGAGAGTAAAGAAATCACTGCTAGGTGCTGGCCTGGTGGCGCAGAGGGTTGAGGTGCTGGATGCCACACCTCGTGCCACGCTGGCGACCCAGTTTCGGGAACAAGCCTGGGTCATCAGAGGTCGGCGGGGGGGAGGGAGAGCATGCGAATGGCTGCTAGCTGGTGGCCCTCCACCTCGGGAGGGAGAACTTGGTCTCCTTGGAGCTTGGCCGTCCCCCGGTGGAGGCCAGAGTGGCTGCGTCACTTCGAGGAGTGCTGGTGTTAGGCCGAGGGAGGGCGGAAGAGGCCGGCACTGGAGCTTCAGTGCGCATGTGTGTCTCCACACTCATGCGCCACCACTTCTGGGGTCTCAGGAGTAGGACTGACCAGGGGAGAAAAATGGAGGAAAAAAGTTGTGAGCCACCCAAGGATGAAGCCTCCGGCTGACTCTGGGGTTCCGCTGGGGTGCGCAAGGTGCTACACGTCCCCGAACAACCACGAGTCAGGTAGGTTGGCAGATGACCGGGACGCCCGCTGAGGAGGATAAATACAGTTGGGGAAAAAAATAAATAAATCACTGCTAGTCCTTATGCAGCCCATTAGACCTGTTTTCTTCATCTTGTCCAGTTTGGACTTTGGAGTTATTCTTTTTACACACAACCTGTTAGTATAACTGTAGCATTCCCCTTGAGTTATCAGTGGAGTCAGATCATTAGTGAGTGAGGGGCTGAGGATCCTGCAAACTATCAGCGTCTGTACAGAAGCTCCAAACATAATAGCGCTACTTAGGCAGACAGACAATACAAATTGAAAGTGAAGTATGGTAACTAATCTTTTATTCCACCACTGTGCCCAGCCCCTAGCTCCTCAGCAAAGTGCCTTCAAGTGGGCATCAGCTAACAAACAGGACGTCTTCCTCATTCAAATACAATTTCAAAATGTGACATCTTTGCAACATGTTGTAATGATGTCACATTCTGAAATTGTATTTGAATGAGAAAGGAATATTATCTTAAAAGAGTGAATTCCACTTGGTTGCTTTTAATTTAAAAGATAAGTTTTCAGTACTCTTTTGTGAAGATGTCTGACATCATGCTCTTTGGTCCTTCGCTTTTCTGTTCTAGAGGGAAGGTCAAGAATATGCAATAAAGATGAGCTTCTGAGACAGCATCAAGAGGAGAGATAAGAGAGGGGAGTGGGCTGTTAGCTCTCGCAGAATGAGGAGGGTTTGCACTGTTGCTTGTGCCCAGGAAAGCTCTGGGTTTCCACAGTCACTTGATCAGGATGATTTCAAAGGTTTGTACAACCTATGTGCTACAGAGACTGTCTGTCTACTGATGTGTCAGGTCAACATTTCCCTGTTAGAGAGACTGTGATCTGCCTTGAGAGAAAATGAGATAGACATGCACTACAGCTGCCAGCCTGTGGGCACCAGTGAATGTGTGAGAAACCCTGCATTGAGATAACAGTGAGAGAATTAGCCTGTGGGCACCAGTGAATGTGTGAGAAACCCTGCATTGAGATAACTGTGAGAGAAATACCCACATTAATCCTGCAGGCAGTTTGGGAGAAGGCTGGTTAGTGCTACTGCCAGGTACTGCCTAATGCTCCACACAAGGGTTCTGAATCCTAGATGTGAGTGTGAAGTGTGTGGTCCCAGCTCTTAGACTGGTCTGTCTTGTGGAGGAGGAAGAGGGAAGAACCAGAGAGGTCCAGATGACTGCAGACACAGCCAGCCAGATCTACATCCAGAGGCACCCGAGACCTACATCTTCTAGCTGCCCACCCCCCCCAGCTGCACAACTGAACCATCAGCCTGAGAAGACCTGCAGCTGCAAGAAGGAAGAAGAGGAGCCCATGTTGTCAGGGATGCTGGTACACCAGATCCATGAATACTCTCAGAGCTTGCCCTGCAACTGGGAAATTTACACAAAGTTACCACCAAATCTACAGATTTGGCCAACAGGCCAGGAGCTACCAATACCTCATTTGAAGTTTTTTTGCCATTTATGCAATTACATGGCCTGTTGGATTTGGGGTTTAACTGTTCTTGTTTTAAAGTGCACCACTGCCGGCCAACCAGCTGCAACGTCACTGGACCCGCACCATGCATATGGCTGGGTACCCAGTGAAGCACAGGGAGCTCCCTTTAAGGTTTAAGGGTTTAAACTGGTATCAGTGGGTAGTGCCCCCAATAGAGGTGATCTGGTAATCCAAAAGGTTTCAGCATTTACTCTACTACTGCATTGTTTTACCTGGTAAGGGGTGGACACTGTTACCATTATTTCTGCTTCAAAGTGTTAACTGGCCGAGCCTAGTCAGGCACCTAATTTTGGTCCTACAACCAGAGGTAACATGTTTCTGCCAAAAACAGTTTTGCTTTGAGTTCCCCCATCCCTAGTGAATATCCCCCAATAAATATTTCACTGATATTTTACATTTTGCCTCATGAACATATTATTAGTGGTAAGTCACTAATTGCATTTTTGTTGAATGTAAGGTAGCAGTGTGATTTTTTTCATGTGTAAGGGGATGCTTTGGGGAGGTGGGGAGGTAGCGCATCCCAGGGGGTTGTACCACTCTGACACCAGGTCCACTTAAATTTTACTCTGAATTCAAACTCCCCAATCAGGAAAATCAGAACCCAGGCCCCTCAACCTTGTTTGAGCCCACAAGACAGGGGTAGTAACCACAGCAGTATAGTACAGTGGTTTAAGGCTCTGAGCTGCAAACCTGGAGACCTGGGTTGGAATCCCACAACCCTCACTTGCATACTCTGTGACCCTGAGCAAGTCACTTAACTTCCTTGTGCTCCCAGGTAGCACCTGTAAACAAGCTTTCAGCTTAGTGTGTCTCCTGGTAAAAAAAAAAAAAAAAACCACTCATGGTGGCCCTGTTACACACGTCCTGCTGGGAATGAGCTAAGGAGTACAAACACTAATGAAAGCATTTTAACAGCTTATTAATTACTAGCATGCATGAGCTTGCCCAACCCTCTAGCGAGCGTCACCTATTAGGTGAGTATAATTAAAACTCCCTGTGCAATGTTTAGCCAAGATGGGGTATGGGCGTTTAGACCTAAACAAGGTTTACTAAGTAAGCTTCACCTAGATGGGGTGATTAGTTTAGGTCATTATTAAAACTGTAAACCCACAAGAAGCATTAGCTTTAAACCTGTACAAGGATCACTAGGTAAGGTTCACCCAGATTGGGTATTAGCTTAGGTCATTAGCAAAGCTCACAGTGCAGTGAGATACCAGAGAAGGGTACAGGCTAAGACATTTTCAAAGACTATTGTGAAGAGCATGTGTGTCCCTGAACTGATGGCAGCTTCAACTGGTAACTGAACCAACACTGAAGAAAATCCACAATAAACTCTGGTAAAAGTTGATGACAGCCCACAAAAACAGTACTGGCCTGTGTTGAAAGTATACCACTACCATAAGAGTAAGTTTTATAAATATTCACTGCTGAGTTTTTTGTTTTTTTTCTTGCTGTTCAAAGGTTTTCCTCACAAACAGCCATCTGACTATTGCTGCAGCCTGGATACGAAACTGAACCACCACTGACAACAATCAGCTAAAACTACAGAAAAAAATTACTGGCAACAAGAGAAAATGACCTCAACCTGTGTCAGATGTGACAACCTGTTGGAACACCACGTTTTTGGAAAATGCACTGCTGATTCTTTATTTAATTCTAGTTTTACGTTATTAATTTAAAATGGAGTGCATCCAAGCTGATGATAGCCTGAATCCGTAGTTGAACCGCCACTGAAGTAATTACTTAAAAGACTCAGGTAAAACATCTTGTCAGCGCACAAAAAGTGACTTGTTCTTGCATCAGACATGATAATCTTGCTGCACAGCAAGTTTGGTGAAAACTGACTGCACCCTTTTTATATTATCCCTGTTTTTCAGTTTCTTTGCCTCAGAACACCCATTTGAAGTTGGCATCAGTTTGAACTGGCAACCGAATTGCTAATGACTAAAACAGTAAACTCAGCACTTTAAACTGGTTGTCACTAAGCAAAAGTAACATGTAGTAACAGCATCAGAAGTTAGTGTTTACTGACGGCATACGCCCCACGGTATTTTACTACTTAATATAAATTGTCTGTACTTTAATCATCTCTCTCACAATGTCTATCAGAACTACGCTGAATAGAGATGCCACTGACACCGACACCTGAGAAAGTAAAGAAAGATGGGAGGGCAGGGACTGAACCTATCACTACTAAACACACCCCTCCTGCTTCTGCTCTGAATGGTGATGCATCTGCAGTTCGTCAATACTGACTAACATTCAGAATGACATCCAGTCTTTTAAAATTACTGTTAATGAAATTCAGTCTGCTAACTCAGTTACAGCTGAGAGACTTAATGAAGCTGAAAATAGGATTGGGCACACAGAAGATATTGTTTTACATGTTGAAGAGTTCTCAGATTTTTTAGAGAACAAATCAGTAAACTAGAATAAAATAGATGACCTTAAAAACAGGGGTCGTCATAACAATTTGCAACTAGTGGGGATCCCTGGAAATGCCATCAATGTCATTGTTTCCTTTCTTCAAACTTTTCTACTAAGTGTGTTAAACTATAACCAGTGGCGGCTCTACACCAGGGCCCGCCAGGGCACGTGCCCCGGTAAAAAAATGCTGTGCCCCAGTTGGTGCCCCATATGGTGCAAAGCTTCCCCCATAGTAACAATATATCAGTGCCCTGGCTGCCATTGGTTGTGCCCCAGCTGTGCCCTGGTAACCATTTGTGGCTAGAGCCGCTACTGACTATAACTGGGCCTGCCTCTCTAGAAACCAAAAGAGCTCATAGATCTCTGGCCCTCAAACCTAAGCCAAATGAAACAATCTAGACCTATTCTGATGTACTGTTTGAGATTTTCTGTTAAAGAGCATATTCTGAAATTGGCAATACAGCAAAAGCATTTACAGTGGAATGGCCACAGGATTTTTCTATTCCAGGACTTTTCCTCCAAAATTGTAAGATGGCGCAGATAATTTTACAATGTTATAGCTGCCCTGCAGAAACAAGGAGTGTTATACAATTTTAAATACTCTGCTACTTTCTTCATCTCAGTTAACGGAAGAACGCATTCCTTTACAGACAGTTCCGAAGCCTGGGAATTTGTTTAACATAACTGGCCTAATATCCAGACTCATAGTACTAATTCAAACCCTACCAGATCTCACAGCTATGACCCTTCTACAAATGCTTACACATCTACAACTAACTGCAAGACCCAGGTTACAACCTCACATGTGCAGTATCCTATGCGCTCTAAATTCAAGTACAGCAGTTCCGCCCCTAAACCACAAAGATCCTACCTTAATGCAAAATGGTAACTCCACTGCTAGAAAAATTCACAGTATCACTAGAAGTAAAATGAAAATACAGTTTAGTTCCACTGAAGAGCCAGCTGCTAAAACAAGGACCCGAAGCCACAGTGCAGGGTGCAGGAATTCTTTATATTCAACTGGTTCCACCCAGGAAAGTGATGACATCATTACTGCCCCAATGCCCATGAATACTGCAGGCGCTACAGCTTTTCCACAGGTACAGGTTACTACATGACCGATCTAATACACATTTGACAGGACTGTTAAAGAGACAGTGTCTCTCTTCTCATAGTATGCTGTGTATTTAAGGACATTGCTCTGTTACTCTCTGAAGAATTTCTCTTCTTGAAAATTTTACAATTAGACATTATCCTACCCATTAACTGATAAAATACTTTGATTGCTGAACTTATAAAACTCAATAATCTTTCATTTAAAGATTTATGGTTATTAGATAACACATTTACTATTCTGAATTGATAAGTTTTACTTTTATAAATGGGGGTAACTGATTTATTCTTGTTCTAACTTATTAATAAAATAGGGGGAATCCCTGCCCCAATCAGCATTCTTTTGTGTCGTACCCACTAATGCACTAATAGCAACTGGTGATGAATGAATAACTGCATTCCCCATCATGCTCTGAAAACTTTCCATTCACTCCCCCTCCTCTCCCGGTTTTTATTCTCTCTTCCTCTACCCATTGACACACAGCCCTTATCCTGCCCACCCCTCCTTGAATATATACAGTTATTTTGGAAATCTTGATGGGCTCTGTTGTCAATAATAATAATAGTATCTTTATTTGTTGAGCGCCTTTCAGATTATCAAGGCGCTTCATACATTTACAAACAGCACATTAAAACACTGTTAAAATCATAACAGATCAGAAAAAGCCTTAGTCCATAAAAAATGTTTTCAGTGCCTGCTTAAAGCTCCCCACAGTCCTGCACTACCGAAGTTGACAGGGCAGAGAATTCCAGAGGGTTGAGGCAGCGAACATTAAGGCATGCGCCCCTGATGAATTTAAACTAACCCTCGGAATCTCCAGCAACCCCTCGTCAGCATCCTGCACTAGCTGCAAGTGGCAGATGTCAACCCCAGGAAGCCCTAAGTAAAGGGAGTTGCAATAATCAAGGCGCGAAGTCACAAAGCTGTGGACCAGTACAAGGAGATCACTGGACGGAACAAGGTGCTTGATCCTGGCAATGTTCCTAAGATGGTAGAAGGCTCTCTTCACGACTGCTGACACCTGATGATGGAGGGTCAGCCCATCATCAAGTACCACTCCCAGGTCACGCACCCATTCAGAGGTAAGGATCTGAGCGCCCCACAGAAATAAGTCGGAGGACCAATCAGTCCTCATCCCCTCTATCCTATGTCCCGGGTCCACTACCAAAACCTTAGTTTTACCTGCATTCAACTTTAACCCGCTGAAATTCATCCAGTCTTGGATTTCAGTGAGGCAGCTGTTGAATGCTGAGAGAGCACTAACCTGGTCAGGGTCAAAAGACAGGTAGAGCTGGGTATTATCAGCATAGCAGTGAAACCTCAGCCCATACCATCTTATAATGTCTCTGAGGGGCAGCATATACACTGCAAACAACATGGGGGACAGTACCGAGCCCTGGAGAACCCCACAAAGCAGAAAGAAAGACTCAGAAGAAAAAATTCCCAGACAATTCTCTGAGTTCTACCAGTGATGAAAGACGAAAACCATCTGAGCACAGTGCCAGTCAGTCCACAGATGGACCTCAGGCACTCGAGTAGTGCCCCATGGTCTACAGTGTCGAAAGCTGAAGAGCGATCAAGGAGTACTGAGATGGAGTGGTTTCTCCAATCTCTCGCCATCAGGAGATCACTGAGCACCTGAACCAAAGCCGTCTCAGTGCTATGCCTCTTACGAAAACCAGATTGGAGAGGTTTGTATATATTATGGATGGTCAAATGGTTCTCCAGTTGGATTGCCACAACTTTCTCGATAACCTTTCCCATAAAAGGAACATTTGAGATGGGTCTGTAGTTAGCTAGATTATCCAGGTCCAATGAAGCTTTCTTCAGGAGGGGTGTCACCACCGCCTCCTTCAGGGAGCTTGGAAACCTACCTGATTCCAAGCAGCACCAGATAATCTGAGCCAAGACCGGGCCAATGATGTCACTACAACCCAAAATCAGGGAAGTAGGGCCCGTATCTAAACTACAGCACATGGGGTGCATCCCCTGGACAGTCCTCATAATATTGACAAACTCCGGCAGGTCAAAGGTACTCCAGGAAACAAGGGGCATAGTGGCCAAACACTGACCAACTGCATCCCCCATAGAATGGGTCTAATGGATATCTGACCTGATGTCAGCCACCTTATTCACAAAGAATCAAGCAATCTCCTCACACTCCATTTGTGAAAAAAATCGACTGAGCTGCAGACAGGTTGGGTTGCACAATCTGTCCACAGTTCAGAAGAGTTGGGAAGTTCGATTCCAAGCGACAGTGATCTCCCTGGACAGGAATTCTGCCTTCTTACGAGAGATCACTGATTGATAGAGCTGATAATGCTCTATCAAAATAAGGCGGTCGGCATCCAAGGTAGATTTACGCCAGCAACGGTCTAACCTATGCCCCACCCTCCGCAACTCCCTCAAAGACCCATCAAACCAAGGGACCTGAGGGTGAAGTGGAAGGAGACAAATGTGGATAGGAGCAATCAAGTCAAGAGCTGAGGAAATGGCCTTTTTATAGGCCTGAACCAAAGCTCTGGGCCTGAGCAGGCATCAACGAACTCTGAGAGGTCAATCACCGCCGCCAGGTCTTCAGGGACAACATCCTGTAAAGGGCGGAAACTGACCATCTCCACAGGAGTAGACCTACTCAGGGGGTCATGAAAATTGAACCTCACAGTGTAGTGATCGGACCAACAGACAGGTTCCACCCCCAAGTCGGATGCCTCAATCCCCAGGAGGAAGACTAAATCCAGAGATTGACCACCCATTATGGGTGGCTGAGGAAACAACCTGTGTGAAGCCCACTGATATCATCAATTGGAGAAAGTGTTGTCCAAAAAGTAAAGATTTGTCATCGACCCAGGCATTGAAGTCGCCCAGAACCATCAGTATGGGCAACTCCAAAGCCATGTTGGCGGTGAAATCTGCTACTTCCTGTAGGAATCGCTTTTCATCCCCAGGTGGATGGTAGATGAGAGCTATCCTACACCCCACACCAGCTACTACAGTACACTCAAAGGATTTGGCCTCCTTGACTAGTACACCCGTGAAGCCCAATTTGGCCTTGAAACAGACCACTACCCCCCGCGATCCAATCTCGGGCGATGTATCACTGAGTTCCTGGGTGGAATAGCTGCCTCCAAAATTGGAGCAGCATTTCCATCCAACCAGGTCTTGGTGATGCAAGCCAGATCCATTGTTCCAACAAAATCTGCAATAAGTGCAGCTTTGTTCTTAATAGATCTTGCATTGCATAATAACGCCCGAGTTGGACGATGTTCATAAGCCGTCCCAGCTACTTGCCCACTCAATAGGGTGGTGCCCTTGGGTATCAGGACTAGACATTGAACACCATGTTCCAGACACCATTTTGCCCCAGGGCATCTTCTAGTCCTAACTACCTCTATGCAAGAGAACCACTCATTTGAACTCCAATGTCCGCGCCCCCCCTAGACACCCACCCCTAGCCTCCCTCAAGCAATCCCCAGTGCATGACAGCGCTGATAAGTAGAAAAAGGTGGGGGGAGAGAACAGGTGGAGGGCACGGAGAGAGGAGGATGAATAGCACAGGGTCAGGGGAGCAAACAGGCACATCCCACAAGTAACCACCAAACTGTGGCTAAAATCAATGCCAAATAATCCAAATTTCCTCATAACAGAATCCTAAAGATAGTTGCAGTTGCAATTAAAATATAAACCCCCAACTTAACTGAAAAACAAAACAAAAATTCAAAAATAAACTACAATACCCCCACCTCCCATAACCCAACAAAATCAAAAAATATCCAAAACAATACACAAAACAATAAAAGTCCCTCTGAACTAATGCAGTGGACTGCATCAGGTTAGAGCCTCCTTCTCAGGTGGGTGGTTTTAGGATCCATCCACTGTCTTCCTGAAAACTGATTTGTGTAAAGCACCAAAAGGGAACCAGGCTAAGAGATTGCTCTCTTAGACCTTTTTTAATACCTAAAAAGTTACATGGAAAATATCAGTTGTTTTTCCTAGTGCCTTAGAAAGGATGTCCTATTCAGCATAGCTTTCTGAGACCACACACTGGAATATTTCAAGTTATATAAATGATCTATACAACTTCCTCTTTAGCCTTAAATCAGCATTGATAAATTTACATTCTTTTCTAACTCACTTTCCCCATCTCCCCTTCCCTCATTTCCTCCCCCTTATTCCACCCCATACAGTATCGCAACTTAAAAGTCTTGAAATTGACTTTGCTATGCTACAAGAAACCCATCTTGTACCATCAGAAGTAGAAAAGTGACAGAGACTGGGTAGCAAATGTATTCTATAGATGTTACAACTCCAGAAAGAGAGGGGTAATGATCTTAACTAAGAAAGGTTTAAATTTCACAATAATTGAACACCTGTCTGATGAAGAGGGTAGAAGGCAGCTTCTATTAGGCTCCATTAATGGGGAAAAAGTGCATTTTCAAACATCTATGCCCCTAGTTCCTCTCAAGCTCAATTTTGTTTATGTTTTGATATGTCCCTCGGAGCCACTCAGTGCTGAAAATGAGTGGTTTCACGCGCCTTCAGCTAAGCGAGAACAGCGAAGTGAAGCTGAGCTGTTCTGGTTCAAGCTGATAGCAAGTGAAACCACTCATTTTCAGCAACAAGTGGTGACAGGGGACATATTAATATATTATTGATCGAGAGTGATCAATAATATATTTTAAATAAAAAAAACTTGCCAGAATGTGCCCATTTCCAGAGCATCTGCGCGTGAAACGCTCTTCACAGAATACGAGTGCCTCACGTGCAGGGGAAAGGAGCGCTCCAACTGGCTGGGAATGCTCCCTTGATCTATAATACAGATACACTTACTAAAATTGAACCTCTTACTGAATATGAGGTATTAGTATGTGGAGATTTTAACACTGTTATGGGTCCGTAGTTGGATAGAACCACTCAACATCTATACTCCTTAGCTGATAGTCATTCATCTGCCTTAAACCTAATTGTTAAAAATCACAATTTAATGGGCACTTGGAGACTAGTCAACCCTAAAGGCAGTGATTATACTTTTTTGTCATGTCATTGCTCATATAGTAGAATGGATTACATTTCTGCCACTCCTAACTTATCTAACCTATTTTCTAGTATTATTCCACGATTACTGACAATCTCATACTATTAGACCATACCCTGCATAAACTCACTTTGGATACAAATCTAGAGACCCCAGCTAAGAAATACTGTAAATGTAATATATCCCTTTTAAAAGATCATTCATTTGCCTCATGGCATAAGCAAGACACACATTACTCCAACGCCAACCTAACTAGAGAGGTTAGCTATAGTGGTGTATTGGAAGCCTCGAAGGCAGTTATTAAAGGCCTAATCTGGGCTTTTCTGCTAGAAAAAATAAAGAAAAACATAAATTACTATCAGACAAAGAAGTTGCATTAACTAAATCAGAACAATATAAGAAATGTACAGCCCCTGATTTATAAATCTCCTCCATCAAATTATTTTGTTGAAGTATGAAATGAATTATATGTACAATGAAAAGGTGGAACATGGTGAGAGGAATGGGAAACTGTTAGCTAACAGACTCAAACAGAGGCAGAGAGTAAATGTTATTACAGCTATAAAGGATTCCTCATGTTCAGTGAAAGTTAGAACTGAAAAAATTAAACATTGTTATAGTTTTTTCCAAAAACTTTACTCCTTAAATTCTCCTTCCCTTGAAATATCACAATATGTATCCCAACTCAACCTTCCTTGAATTTCTGAAGAAATGTGTACTGCTCTGGACAAACCCATTACTAAATAAGAATTGGATTCTGGAATAAGCACATTTCCAATTAGATACACTTCTGGACCTGATGGACTTCCTAACGAAATATATATCAATCCCTCACCCCATAATTAGTGATCACCTCATAAATACCTTTATCACAGCTTCTGTTAACTGATTTCTTTCTCTCTCTATGAATATTACTTTAACTCATAAATAAGATAAAGATGTTTCCTACTGTGTTAATTATAGACCTACTTCACTTCTGAATAGTGATTATAACATTTTAGCAAACATTTTGGTGACTAGGATTCCCCCATTACTATGTTCTCTCATTGATAAAAACAAGTTGGATTTATTTCTGAAAGATTGAAGTGTAGATAATATTAGGAGGCTCCTATCAACTACTTGGGCTTTGAAGCATAATAAAAATAAACATTTGGCTCTTTCATTAGACATAAGGAAAGCCTTCAATTCTCTCAAATGACCTTTCCTCTTTGAATCTTTTAAGGCTTGTGGCTTTGGTAATAATATCTGTGATTGGATATCCCTTCTATATACTCATGTAGCCGCACCAGTAATTACCAGTGGTTCAGTATCTCTTAAATTCTCCCTCCATAGAAATACCAGGCAGGGCTGTCCTTTATCCCCACATTTGTTCCTTTTAGCAACTGAACTTCTTATATGTTCCATAGAGAATAATAAGAATATTATGGGTGTCAGAGTAGGTAATACTATAAATAAAACATGTGCTTACACTGCCAATATTTTAATAACATTAGAATCACCTGAATCCTCCTTTATGGTCTTAAAAAAATCATTGGAAATTTTGGGAAATGATCTGGCCTCTCAGTTAAATGGGGAAAATCTGAGGATATACTAGGAGTTATACTAGGAGGTATAGACATACTAAAGGCCGAGGCCCATATGAGCATGTCTCCAGCCAAACTGGTACTTCCCATGTTTATTATAACAATAATGTATCAAGTTTATGTTTAAAATTAACATGATCTTAGTTTTCTACTAGGGAACTAGGAAGTGAATTCCACAAGGGAATTATCCTTTGTGTATAGTAAGAGCTCCTTTTATTTGTTTTAGGATATGTAAGGATCAGCTGGTATTTGTGACTTCTTAAGTTACAGTTATGCTTATTGTAAGACATATCCAATTGTGTGAGTAACTCATCATCATTATGAACCTTGTGCATGAATAAAACATCCCCTTTTTCTTCTTTGTTCCAGAGAATACATACCCAGCTCTTCCAATCTTTTCTCATAACTTTTGCAGGAAATATAAACTACTAATTTAGTTATTCTCCATTGTACCCCTTCTATTTTATTTATATCTCATCTGAGATAGGGGCTCCACAGAGGGGAACAATAGTCCAGATGTGGCCTCACATAAGCCCTAAACAGTGGCATAATACATATTCTATCTCTGGAAGTAAAGCTCCTCTTTATACAGACAATTAGCCTATTAGTCTTATTTATGATGTTGTTGTAATGGACTTGGAAAATTTAGGTCAGAGTCTACTATTACACCTAGACCTTTTTGCTGTGTTACAGTTCTTATTGCTTTGCCCTTTAATTCATATTGATAATGCAGGGTTTTTGTTCCAAAATGCATAATGACGCATTTGTCAATACTAAAGGACATTTGATTTTTATCTGCCCATATTTCAATTTATTTTTAAATCACTGGCAAGCATTTGACAATCTATTAGAGTTTCAACCTGTGCTGTTATTTTGGTGTCATCAGCAAATTTTATAGCAAAACTATTTAGGTCGGATGTCATATCTGATATAAATATATCAAAAAGAATTGGTCCCAGGACCGATCCCTGAGGGATTCCGCTAGTCACAGATCGTATTCCAGATGTGTGTCCCCTTATACTTATGCATTGGGTACGGTCATTTAACCATTCTTCCACCCACTTTTTCATTTGATTTTTAATTCCTAAAAATCTCATTTTCTCTACTAAATGTCTATGCGGTACTTTATCAAATGCCTTACAGAGATCGAGGAATACTATGTCCAGAGATTTATTATTTTCCAAATTTTTACTTATACACTCATAAAAGGCCATATTACCTGATAAACGGGACCTACTTTTTCTGAAACCATGTTGTGATTTATCCACTAGTTTCTTATTTTGAAAATCACTTTCGAGCCTAGTTTTGAGTATTGATTCGAAGATTTTACCCACTATACTGGTTAGACTAATAGGTCTGTAATTTTGTATGTGTGACTGATTACCCTTTTTAAAGATTGGTGTCACAGTAGCTGTTTTCCAATCATTTGGAACATCACCAGTATTTATTGACATATTGAAAAGTTTGTATAATGGATAAATAAGCCACTTTTTTATTTCTTTCAATAACCTTGGATGTAATTTGTCTGGTCCGGGTGATTTATTTATGTTTAATTTATTTAAATTAGTCATAATCTCCTCTTTAGTTATTTCACTTACTAGGTCCTTTTTACTTATATTATTTGTTAATTGTTTTACAGTTTTTGATTAGCATTAAAGACTGAGCAAAAGTATTTGTTAAATTCTTCTGTACTATCCCGAAGTGTAATTTCATTGTTGTCAATAATTAATGGCCCAACAGTTCTTGAATTAGGTTTTTTATTATTTATACGAGAATAAAAACATTTTTCACCATCTTTAATATAAGCTAGATTTGTCTCAAACCTTATTTTTTTCTTTTTTTATTTCAGTTTTATATTTTTTTAAAGATATCTTATAGTTCCATATATTATACTCACTTCCTTCTCTTTTCATAGCTTTGAAGTATCTCTGTTTTTGTTTAATTAGTTTAATAATAGTTGGAGTTATCCATGATGGAATTTCACCTTTTTTATTTTACACAGTCCAGTTTGGAATATATTTGTTTTCCAACTCAAGGATTTTATTTTTTATTTTTATCCATAAGTCATTACATGACAATGATTTATTGTCCCATTTCCAGCTAGATAGATCATGTTTTAAATTAATAAAATGTGCTCTATTATAGTTTTTACCAATTGTTTTGCCTACTATGGATTTTATATGAGTAGAACTGTTAAAAATGATTGCCATATGATCACTTTGTAGTAATGAAGGCTTGACCATTATATTTTTTATTTTATCTGGAACATCTGTTAATACTAAATCAAGTACATTATTATTTCTAGTAGGTTTATGAATGAATTGATGTAAATCATTTATTAAGCATGTATCTAGAAATAAGTTCTCCATATTGTTATTACCTATGTTATCTTTCCAATTTATCCCTGGAAAATTGAAATCTCCCATCAAAATCATTTCATTGTAGTTTGATTTATCATTTATACTCTTTATGATTTCTTGGTTTATTTTTGGTTTGAATCTGGCAGCCTGTAACATAGGCCAATGAGAAGTTTGGGTAGTTTATCCCCCAATATTTCAGCCCATATGATTTCACATGCAGTACTATCCATCAAGTCAATAATTTGTTTTGATTTTATGTTCTCATTTATAAATAAGGCCACTCCTCACCCTTTTTTATCATTTCTGTTTTTATAATATGTTTTATAACCTGGTATACTATTGCACCATTCTGAGTTATCATTCCACCATGTTTCGGTTATTGCTGCTATATCTATCCTTTCCTTGTTTAGAATAATTTGGAATTCAGCCATTTTTGCACTGTGTAAACTCCTTGCATTTGTTAATAAGAAATTTAATCCTGATTTCCTTATACATGTGCTTTCTATATTTTTTTTGGTTTTAGAATTTTTCAGATTTGGTTTATCGATTTTGTCATTATTATACAAATGTTCCCTACGCCCCCTTTTCGTTAGTTTTTTGATGTATTAATCACATTATGGATTATGCACCCCAATAATCTTGAGCCATGTCTGTTTAAGTGTAGTCCATCATATCCATACAATTCATTTCTATTCTCAAATTTCTCCCATGTTCTTATACAAGGAATATTATTCACCAGGCACCACCTGTGTAGCCAGTTGTTAAAGGATTTAATATTTCTAGTCCTGTGGTAACTTGCCATCGGTACTGGTAGAACTTTGGAAATCATGGGAATTGCTTCTAGATCTTGTATGCATTTAATAGCATTTTCCATGTTTCTAATGATTTCTTCTACCTCCTGTTTCCCAAAGTTATTAGTTCTGACGTGTAAAACCACAGTTGTAGGTCCACACACATTTTCTAACATATCTGGGATCAAGTCGGTAATGTCTTTTATTGATGACCCGCTATAGCAGCAACTGGTGGCATTTTCTTTGTTCTCCCTTGTTGTATATCTATCCATAAACCTCATTATGGAATCTCCCAGTATAAATATTAGCTCTGGTAACTCATGTCCCTAGTTTGATTCCATATGAGGTTCTAATAATGGAGAGTTTTCTGATGTAACTGTGATTTCTGTATCTGATGTTGGGATACTGTTAGAGACCATTTCAGTGGGATTTAATACCATCAGCAGTTGGGGCGGGGGGGGCAAATCCATGTTAGTCATATTAACTGGTAACTCATGACCCTGGTTTGTTTCCATTTGAGGTTGTAATAGCGGAGGCCTTTCTGGGGTAACTATGATTTCAGTATCTGATATTGGGGTGCTGTTAGAGACCACTTCAGTGGGGTTTAGTACCATCAGCAGTTGGGGTGGGGGGGCAAATCCATGTTAGTCATATTAACTGATTCATGGTTTATTAAATTAGTAGATGGTATAATGTCCCCCTCAATTGTTGAAGTCAGAGGGTCAAAGCTATTTAACAGTGGTAATCTAAAGGCTTCTGCTTTCCTATCTTTTTTTTTGCAGGTCTTTTGATTTGAATATGATATCAGTCATTATCTGGGTTGTCCTGTATATCCATATCCCTTGGTCTTTTTTTAGATAGTGTATCATTAGAGCGCATGTTAGAGGGTGTAATGTGCTGAACTGTTTGGGAACTGGGCTCTGTGTTAATGGGGACTAAACCAGTTCCCCCTTTTATATTAGCTCTTTCTCTCTCACTGGTTATTGTTTGGTTAAATTCTTCATTTACCATGTTAGTTATTAATTTCTGTTGACTAATTTCTAAGGCTTTTAGTCTAGTGCCAAATAATGAAAGTTCTAAACTCATTTCTTTGTTCTGTTTACATTTAAAACATATGAATGGTGTATCAATTATTGGTACATCAGAAAACAGGTACATGTCACATTCACTGCATAATATCCCTACTTTATCTCTGAATGTTATAGTTTGATCCATTATCTACACTCCTGTTTAATAATACAATCTTATATATCTGCTCACAAGATTGATAGGAAGGTGCGCTAATTCTAGCCATTTAATATATTGGATTTTTGGTCCACTTTTTGTTCTCTCAATTTGCTCAACGTGCTTAACATGCGCCGACATGCGTGTCTCCGCACACGAAACTGCATCGGTGCCCTGCACACGCTCGCCCTGCTCACAGCAGAGCAGCTTAAAGTTCTACTGGTGACCTGGAAGTACCATCTGGGGTCACAGCTTGCTCGTGATTACAACAAGCATTTTTAAGTATATTTTTGCCCAAAACACAAACATTTAGCTGTCTAGCTCAATAGTATACCCCCAGACTGCAATAACTAAAAGAAAACAAGGTGTAAATCTAGGTGTGTAGTTCGCTCCTGATATGATGCTAAATGTCTCTGGAGTTCCCTTAGATCTTTAGAAACGCATCCCAGTCTCCTGGCCAGCAAACAGTCTAACATATTTGGGAATAAAAATCACTTCAGACCTTTCTAAAATAATCCCTTTTAATTTCAACCTCATTTTCACAAAGATTGAGCAAGAGTTTGCTAGATTGGGTAGACTTAATTTTTCCCTTTGGGAGAAAATCAGTTCCATAAAAAATGATAACTCTTCCTAACATTTTCTACCTCCTGAACAACATACCCATCCATAGTGGGAAAAAGGGTTTTCTAAACCAGAAAAAAATAATTAAAGTATTATTTTGGGGAAAAAACACCAAGACTTAACATTTGTAAGCTTAAAGCACCTTGTGATCATAGTGGCTTTAATCTTCCTTGGTGAAGTAAATATCACCAGGCCTTCCTAATTAAACATTCTAGATTCTGGTTTTCTGTTTCTACAGATATAAATATCCCACTATGGGTATCAACAGGATGCAATCTTGTTTCCCCTCATAGATTTACAGATTTTCTCTTCATTAATCTTCCTAATAGCTGCAAATCCCACCCAACTATTCCATGCACTGTTTCGGTTATAAAGTCACTTAAAAAGACATTAAACTGGGATACCCTCCCATCTCAGTATGTTCCCTTATGGAACAAGCCAGTATGCAACTTAGAAGAACTCAACTTTGATATAAATATCTGGGGGAAAAAGACCACATAATTAACATGCTAGATGTGGTTGCCCCATCTACTACTACCTGATTGCCATTTGAATCTATTAAAAACAAACATAATGTTTACAGATTTCTTTTTTGTTACTATTTACAAATTAGGAATGTGCTACAAAATTCAATCCTATCTCCTAATAACAATATTGTGATGGATGACATTGATAGAACAGACCAATTTTATAAGATGGTCTCACTTAAGAAGGGAGCTAGCATGATTTATAAAACCTAAGTTGAACCTAATCTATCACTTACAGCTGTTGCAAAGCTGCACTGGGAATCTGATCTCAATATTTTTTTTTATTTAGTTGTTTAACCAGGAGTAGCACACTAAGCTGAAAGCTTTTTTTACAGGAGTGACCTGGGAGCACAGGGAAGTTAAGTGACTTGCTCAGGGTCACATAGTATGCAAGTGGAAGCTGTGGAATTCAAACCCAGGTATTATCTGCTGAATGTCACCAGATTTGCAGCTCAGAGCCTTAAACCACTGCGCTAAACTGCCTCTTGATGACATTTGGAAGAAACTTTGGACTAATGCAAGACCAGTAAGGTTATACAAGGGAAATTCACTCAGTTAAAAAGTCTACATTGCTATCGTTTGAGTCCAAAGAAATAAAAGTCTTTGAAATTGTTAACAAATTTTTCTATTGGAGATGCAACTATCCTCATACCTCAACATCTCATATGTCATGGTCCTGTCAAAAAAATTTGCATTGCTTTGACAAAGTTAAGGGACTTATGAGAACTACTTAGCAAAACTGATATCCTTCTGGATCCAGAAATTTGGGTTTTGGGCAACTTCTCAGAGATTTCCCAATCTAACTCTTATCAAAGAACTTAGCTACAGTTAGCAACATTAACTGTGTAGAGAAAAAATACAACAAATATGTTGCAGGTGATACCTTTTATTGGACTAACAAACTTATTTTTAAGACTAGCTTTCAAGAGGTGAAACACTCTTCCTCAGATCACATCTGACCTGAGGAAGAGCGTTTCACCTCTCGAAAGCTAGTCTTAAAAATAATTTTGTTAGTCCAATAAAAGGTATCACCTCTAACATATTTGTTGTATTTTTCTTTACATTGTTGACTGGACTAATACGGCTACCACATTTCTCTTTTTTTTTGCAGCATTAACTGTTAAGAGATTTATTTTAAAGAACTGGGAAACTGATTCAGACACACTAATGGTGGAATGGTGGGCCCATATGGCTTCCTGTGCAGCTAACGCATACATTACTTACAACCTTTTGACTAAATCAGAACACTTTTACAAAATCAGGCAAGCCTTTCTAAATTATTGCAGTACTATTTTGTAATATAAAATATATGGTAATAAGACAAGCAGGTAGTGGGTGCACTTGAATGGTAATGCTGGTCTCTGATGAAGCCTCCAGTGGGAGGTGAAATGTAAGAACCATGTTTGTGATTGCTTTTCCTATGAGATGTCTATGACTGCAATAAATTTGGTGTTTGCCCTAAAAAAATTGTGTATACAGAGTCCTTATTCACAGGGGTGAGTTTGTTTTTTCTTATATGGTAATAAGCTTGTATTAAGTACCAAGAGACCACTTTTAGATATCTTGTTAGTTTGTTCCTGTTTTAGTTACGTATGTTATTCTGCATTGGATATTGTTGATATGTTTATGAATGTACTTGATATTGATGTTATATTTACAGTAGGTATTGTAATTTTTGGAAAATGAATAAAAATAGTGATGGAAAAACAAAAAACATTTTAAAGAGTTTACTCCGCTTATTAAGACATTTTCAATGACCAGTCTCTTGTTGCTTTCTCTCCCCCCCCCATCACATAACATCTCTGTTTCTGTTCCTCAAGTGTACTCAAACCTCTTTCTCTTTTTTTTTTGTTTTACTGTGATACATGGTGGTTCTGTTTACAGACTGTAAGCAACCTCCTTTACTTCGCAGAAGCAAAGAGCAGCACTACAAAAAAATAAAACTGCAATCAAATGGGCCAGCAGTCCTTTCCTAACGCAAGCAGTATGCTGACTACCTTCTTTGTTCTCCATCATTTCTCCTTCTATTTTCTTTTATTATTGTCTCTCTGACCCATGGCAATTTTTCCTTTCTGTTGTCTTGAATCTGTATCTATCCATTCTATCACTTTATATCTCTGTCTCCCTGTTCTTCATTAGTTGTGGGTCTTGCACCCCCCATATAATTGTAGTTTTCTTATGAATCTTTCTCACTCATCTTTCTTATTCTCCATTCTCTTCCCCTAGTTCATCTTGGCTTTTACTCACTTGTGTGTGTGTGTCTCTAATTTTCTCTTTCTGATCTCAAGCACTGCAGTAGCATCAATCTGCCCCTAGATGCCAGCACAGGACCAAACCTAACTAATGAACTCATCTTTAGCTTAAAAAAATGCTGTTATTTAGAAACACAGCTCTGTAGACAAGGAAGGCAGAAAAAAAACAATGGTCCTTCCAGTCTGCCCAAGTTCCCTATCTAATCCCAGGACCATAGTTTTAGTTTTTTTTTTTTTGGGGGGGGGTAGTTTATTTAAAACATCATTGGGAACCACCCCTATGGTGGATTGATGTTAGATACAAAAGCAAATATAAAACACAAAACATTTTCATTTACATACCGTTTTACTCATTAATTTAAAATTCCTAAACTAATACAAGATAAAACTGACAACCCCAGGTTTCCATAGTTTCCAAACAAAGAATATCATACATGTTTCCAATTCATATTCTGTAAGAGACAAAAAACATAAACATCTATACAGGGTACAAGAGGGGAAAAAAGGGGGGGGGCAACATCCATATAATGAACAAATTAAAAAGATTTCTCATACGCTCTTGTTCTTATTTTAGGCTGGACCATCTGTCCATTTAGGGTTCTAGCCCTCCTTTTCCTACACCCATTCTCTTTCCCAATTCTGTCAACCTCTGAGACCACTATATTCTTCACTTTGTCCCAACCATGTTTGAAACCATCAATTGTTTTGGCACCCACCATTACAGTATACTGTTCCACAGTTCCACCACCCTTTCTGTAAAATAATACTTCCTCATGTCCCTCCTGAACCTTCCCCGTCACTTTCCATTCATGGCTATGTGACCTCTTTATTTCAGTACTGTGCCACTGCCTAGGCAGTGTTGGAATGAAAGGGGAACAGAAACACAGTAGCAGTCCCAATTCATGTTGGCTTGCCACCTGTTCTCTTGTTGTTTATGTTTCTTGTTTCTGTCTTTAATACTAGCTCTGTATGTAGCCCCCTTGTTTTACCATTATACATGCGCCAGCCAGTGACATCTCTGGTTAGAATCAGTCAGTGACTCCTGTGCTGATACCGCTATTGACATGGACTGCTACATCAAAGCAAACTGAGCTGGATGACCTGGCAGTGCAGCAATAGGGCTACTATTCATGACATGGATGACCCAGGTTTGGGAATGAGCCTGGGTCAATGTGGGCAGGCGAGGGTGGGGAAAGAAGGATCGAGAGTCCCACAGAACACTCTCCTCCTTTGGGGTAGGAGGGTCACTATCCTCACTGCAGTACTGCACCCATGGAGACCACAGGCAGCAGTGCAGTCAAGAACAATGTGGGTGGGTCAGATACATGCCAGGTTCTGGTGCAACTACATGCTTTGCATGCCAGCGCATCTAGGTCTCCCTTGCTAGCCTGCATCTGGCAAGATGGAAGTACCAAAGAAAAATGGCCCTGCTACTGAAGATGTTGGGCCTCACTGCTCCCAGTATGCTTCTGCTGTCCGTCATCTCCAGATGAAAGCTAAGCAGTTTGTTCAGGGGTATATTCCCTCCATACACTCCACCTTGGGGGAGAAGCCAAGGCAGCATGGAGTATGGCTCTGTGGAACAGGTAAGGCACCCAGAAGACACCTTGAGGTAACTGGAGGGAGTTCAGTAGCAGATACCAGGAAGGAGGCATTAATAGAGTATTAACAGCATCATTAATGTAGCACCCATGCTGGTGGAGGTATCAGTGTCAGCAGTCACAGACTGATTCTAAGCGATGATATCACTTGTAACAACCCTTTTCTATCAAAGCACTGGCTGCTCATTTACCAGTTTCTTTGTCCTTAGAAGAAGGGGCAGAGCTTAGTAACAGAAGTGTACAGTAAATAGGAGGTTTTGGCAGGAGGAAGTGGTGGTTGCCACCTGGAGCTTGGGAGGGAGGATGCTGGAGTTCAAAGGGCACAGTCTGCATCCATAGCAGTGTCACCATGCAGATTTTGGGTCCTGGGTACACCAAGGGGTACAACTGTACTTGGCTTAGTGGAAGGGCACCAGGGTTGGTGTGTCATTGGATTCCTTCAAGCCCCAGCCACTGTTGTGCATTGGAGGGGTCCACCAACCTTGGCTCAGTGGGAGGGAGTCAGGTCTGGGCAGCACAGAACCTCTTGACTCTTGTAGCTTATAACATCAGGGGGATGAAATGACTCAAAGTTGGGTGATCAGGAGTCCTTTCCTGAAAGTACAAGGGGGGTCTGGTAGCCATGCATTTGAGGGGCAGTATTGGGTACCAGACACACTCTGGAGGAGGTCTGGATGCCATGGAGCAGGGGGTGGTGTTAGCAGGCACCCATGTCCAAGCAGCACTCTCATGGTCATCCATGGAAGGGGTCTCTTGGAGCTTAGTCCCAGGTGGAAGTTTCTGGGCAGACGGTGCAGGCAAGCAAGGATGGGGCAATAATATGGACAGCTGGGTAACAACTCAGGAGGCAGTAATGGGTTCCCAGGTGCACATCCCCACAAGAGATGTGCATTCAAAGGCTTTCAGGCCTAGAGGGTGTCCTGCAGATAATATGCAGGGTCAGAAGGCCGGATTTGATATTGAGATCTAAGGAGCACAGAACAATGGTAATGGGGTTCGAGGAAGGTAACAGCGAGAACTTCTGTCCGAGGTAGCTGAAAGAAAAAGGTAAAGAGAATGTATCCTAATTCTTAGGAATGGGCCAGACATGTTCCGGGGGTTGGCAAAACCAACTACATTTAGTTTAGTTTAGTTTATTTATTTATTTCACCAGGATAAGGCTCTGTTGAGCACGCTCATTTACAAGGAGGTCCTGGGTAGGACAGCATACAATATTAATCAAAAGACAGCAATATACATCAATGCATGTTCAAGTTCAAGTTTATTGCGGAAAACTCCATTGAGCAAGCTCATTCACAAGGAGGTCCTGTGACATAAACACTTAAAGTACAAACACAGATAGGTAATAACAGTATATATATGAAATGCACGTTACATGATACAGGCTAGATATACATACAAGGGTACCACATAGGGTGACCGCAGGTGGTAAACACTGATATGAGATAGGGAAGCGATTTACAGGTTGCATACTGATAAATGAAACATGATGACTGGTGTGTGCAATACATATACAGTATTTTGGCAGCTAGAACAAACAACAGTCTACAACTGATATGGGGGGGAGGAGTGATTTGATAGAGTAGCAGTGCAGCATGTAACTAAGTAGAGGAAGAAAGTCAGGTACAGCATTATACCATGTTACAGATCTGCGACTAGATTATAGCAATGTAACATAAAAATAGAATAATTTGTAAGTACACGTTCTTTTACAAAGATACAATGGGGAGCAACTTGAGTACATTAGAAACAGTTTGGAGGATACATGTAGATTACAATTCCTGATATTCTTAAATACAGTAAGCAATGAACAGTCATTTATTTGTGTCATTATACGTACAAGATTCATTACATAGTTTTTTCTATCAGCGATTTGAAGACAGTACAGCTGACCAGTCTGGTGAGTTTGAAGGAATTTTGCATTGCATTACACATTGTAGGATAGATGCTACTTATTGCTGTTTTACCATAGTAGGTAGCAAACCTCGGAATGCCAAAGAGAATATAATTGTTTTTCCTTAGCAAATAGATGCTGTGGGACCTACTAAAGAGATCTGTGATATAATGAGGTGCATTTGCTACTAGAGTCAAAGCTAAGTATGGCTTCCATTCGACTGTCCATATAGGGTAACTGTAAGGGGTGGGAGAGTCTCATGTGAAAGTAAAATAAATACTCTTTGGCCGCTAAAGCATCCTAATGAAACAGGACCTAAGTACTAATGAATGAATTTCAGTGAACCCACTTGGGATGGGGCAATACTGGATATGGTGCTTACAAATAGGGACAGTGTTGCAGACATCAAGGTGGGAAGCCATCTGGGGACCAGTGGTCATTGTACAGTGTGGGTCAACATAAGAACAGCTGCGGAATCCAATCACACAGTAGTGACAATCCTGGACTTCAGAAGGGCTGATTTTACTAGGATGGGTGAATGCTTCAGGAATGAACCTGTAAGAGGAGAGGACCTGGAAGGGGTGGAGGAAAAGTAGGCCAAAATAAAAGAGGGCATAGTGAAGGCAACGAACCACTACATCAAGCAGGTGAGCAAATGTCAAAGAAAGAGGAGACCGCTATGGTTCTCAAATGAGGTAGAAAAAAATGTAAAGGCTAAAAAGGTAGCATTCAGAAGATATACTGAGACCCAGAGAAGGAGGATAAGGAAGTGTATCTGGGAAAACTGAGGGGGACAGGCAAAGCAGTAAGGAATGCAAAAGTGCAAACTAAGGAAAGAATAGCTCTGGAAGTATCAAAAGGAGACAAGACATTTTTTAGGTATGTTAGCAATAAAAGGAAAGGGAAAGGGAACATTGTTTAACCAGGAATAGCACACTAAGCCGAAGCTTGTTTCTAGATGTGACCTGGGAGCACGAGGAAGTTAAGTGACTTGCTCAGTATCACACAGTATGCACTTAGGTAGCTGTGGGATTCAAACCCAGGTCTCCCGATCTGCAGTTCAGAGCCTTAACCCACTGCACTATACTGCCTCCCTAAAAGGAAGATAAAGGGAGGGACTGTATGGTTAAAGAAGGAGGGGGATGACTGTATAGTGGGAGATCAAGAAAAGGCAACTATCTTAAACAAATACTTCTGCTCAGTTTTCACAGTAGACAGGGAGGGGGAGTGACCTCAAAAAGGCACATGGAGTATTGATGGGAGGGAAGTGGACACTAGTCCATTTTCTGAGGAAAATGTCAGGACAGTGCCAGTTAACCTGAAAGTGGACAAAGCTATGGGACCAGATGGGATACATCCAAGGGTGCTGAGAGAGCTCAGGGAGGTACTGACTGCACCTCTGACAGATCTGTTCAATAGAACACTGGAGCATGGTCCGGGAGACTGGAGAAGGGCAAAGGTTGTCCCGCTTCACAGCAGTGGTAGTAGAGAGAAGGTGGAAACTATAGGCCTGTCAGCCTGACATTGGTGTTGGGTAAGTTAATGGAAACACTTGCTAAAGGAAAATATTGGGGAATATCTGGAGTTCAATGGATTACAGACTCCAAGGCAGGATAGTTTATCAGGGGGAAGGATGTGCTAAACAAATCTGATAGATTTCTTTGAGTGAATAAGGAGTTGAATCAGGGAGGGGTGGTAGACGTGGCCTACGTGGACTTCAGAAGGGCTTTCAACATAATTCCTCATAGCAGACTGATAACCAAGAAGGAGAACTTGAGAGTGGGTACTGAGGTGGTAACTATGTTCTATGTTTCTATGTTTCTATAGTACATCAAACAAGCAATGTGAGAAGGCAGTAGGGAGGGCTGGGGGATACTGGGAAGTATAGGGAGAGGCAACACCAGTAGAAAACAGGAAGTTGTTATCCCTCTGTACAGACAGTTGGTGAGACCCCATCTGGAGTACTGCATCCAGTTCTAGAGACCCCATCTCCGCAAGGACATAGACAGAATGGAGGCAGTCCAGAGGAGGGCAACTAAAATGGTGCAGGGTCTGCAAGAGAAGTCATACGAGGAGAGACTAAAGGAGCTTAATATGTATACCCTTGAGGAAAGGAGGGAGAGGGGGACAAGATAGAAACTTTAAGTACCAAGTGGAATCAACAAAGTCCAAGAGGGTAGCATCTTCCAGAAAAAGAGTTGTGCAAGAACAAGGGGACACAATTTGGAAGATAGAGGGGACAGCTCAGGGCAATGTGAGGAAGTATTTTTTTCACAGAGAGGGTGGTGAACGCATGGAACAGCCTCCCTGAGGAGGTTGTGGGGTCTAAAACTGTGGGAGAATTCAAGAACGCATGGGACAGACATAAGGCAATTTTTGTGGGGCTTAGGAAGAAATAGGCTGTAGGTTAAATAGGATCTGCAGCTTATCCTATAGGTAGGGAAAAGGGCAGACTAGGTGGGCCAAACGGTCCTTATCTGCCATCAAAGTCTATGTAACCTGGGTAAAAACTGGTTAGGAGACAGGACACAGAGGGTGGTGGTAAATGGAGTTTGCTCCAAGGAAGGGAGGGTGACCAGCGGGGTACCTCAAGGATCAGTGATGGGACCAGTCCCCCTTCAATGTCTTTATAAGTGACATAGCGGAGGAACTGGAGGGAGTGGTCTGCCTCCTTGAGGATGACACAAGATCTGCAACAGAGTGGACACACCAGGGGGGTGGAAATGATTGGTAGGGATCTGAAAGACTGGAGGAGTGGTCAAGGGTATGGCAGTTGGGTTTTAATGCAAAATAGTACAAAATAATGCACTTGGGCAATGAAAACCCAGGAGCAGAGTACAGAATGGGTGGAGTGATACTGACAAAAGACCAAGCAAGAATGAGACCCAGGAGTAATAATTTCAGATGGCCTAAGGGTGGCCAGACAGACCTCACCTTGAGTACTATGTCCAGTTCTGGAGAGCACATTTCTGGAAGGACAGAGTGGAGGTGGTGCAGAGGAGAGCTACCAAAATGGTGCAAGGTCTGAATCAAAAGCCCTACAAGGAGAGGCTAAAGGAGCTCAAAATGTACACCCTGGAGAGGGAGGGGATATGACAGAGACCTTTACATACTGTACCTCATAGAGATTAATAAGGTAAAGGAGGGGGGTATTTTTCAGAGAAAAGGGGGCTCCAGAACAAGGGGGCATGCTATGAAGCTGGAGGGAGAAAATTCAGGAGGGATGTGAGGAAGTACTTCTTCACAGAAAGGGTGGTGGATTCCTGGAACAGCCTTCTAGAGGAGGTTGTAGGAACGAAAACAGTGGTGGGGTTCAAAAATGCCTGGGATAGGCACAAGGGAATAGTAGGGGAAAAGAAAGGAGGGAAAGAGATGGCACCACAGATCAAGTACAGGTCTGCAGCAAAAAATAAAGGTTAAAAAATATGGGCAGACTAGGTGGACCTGGCGGCCCTTATCTGCCATCACATTTTTTGTTTCTATGCCCTGCCACTATCCCTTACCACTGTATCTGCCATAAAACTACACCCACAAAATGGTTTCTGCCCAGCAACTACTTCTTACCCATTTATGTGCCTCACAACTGCCCCATACTCCAGCATCTGCTGTAAACTAGTACACCACAAACTAGTATACAGTATACAATATCCACCTCAAATCACAGTATCTGCCCCACAAGTACCCCCACTCCAGTATCGGCTTCAAAGTTATCCAATATTATTCTAACAAGTACACCACACCCCAGTATCTGCCCTGCAACTACCCATCAATGTATTTAACCACAGGTTACACTCACCATTGTTTCTGCCCCTTAATAACCCTACACCATGGTACCTGACCATAAACTACCCCTCATCCCTGTATCTGTCACAAAATTACACCACACCCTAGTGTCTGTATAAACTACCCCATATACCACTATCTGCTCCGCAACCACCACTACACCCCAGTATTTGCTCCACAACTACCACGTACCCGTTATCCATTCCTGAACTACTCCTCACTTCACTGAAGAGTAGTACAGAGTTAGCTACTGGGGTGTGAGCTTATTATGGTTAGGTACTGGGGTACGAGCTTATTATGGTTAGCTACTGGGGTGTGAGCTTATTATGGTTAGGTACTGGGGTGTAATAGCTGTAAGTCCACTACAAGGGTAAGACAATTTGCAGAGCAAACACTGAAGTATGATAGTGACTGTGGGCATAATATGTGTCTGTGATGGTTCTGGGCAGGTACTGGGATATGGGGGGCCCCCTGATAAAGCCCTTCAAAGGAGGTGCTATGTAGTGATGTTTGGCATTCTGGATGAAGCACTTTAAATAAATGTGTAAGTATTCTGAATTGGTGTGTGTGCCCTTGTTTGTGCTTTTTTGGGGTTCAGTGGTGGTGGTGGTGGGTGGACACTGGCATTGTCATACTTGCAAGAGTGGTGGTTTGCACCTGTTTTACCTAATCCCAGAGCAAAGCCTATAACACTGGCCAAGCACTTCAACTGGTGGATAGCAGCTAACGCCTCGGGGCCACCCATGATGTTTATGAGTCCACAGTTTCCCATCATAGGATGCATTCAAGTAATGGAGCACACATCCCTTTCCCCTGGGATCAGGAAATGATGGCTCTGCATTGTGTCCCACACCCCACTGGCCCAAGAAAGGGGAGCCAGGCTCAGTATGCAAACCCATGTTTTCCTGGGGACAGTGCACTCCATCATCAGCTGGTGTCACCAGGCCAGGAGATAGTAAATATTGTTAACAGTTATGTTTTATTTTTGAAAATCACTTTTCTCATGTAAACTGTTTTTAAAGCAATACAGGACATAAAATAAGAACTGGCAGCTGGGCCGCCAGCACAGAGGCAGGACGCCCATCTACAATGCTGCTGACCTGAGTTCGGGAATGAACTCAGGACGTCAGAGGGCCGGCTGAGGGAGAAGGATTAAGTATCCTAGGGACCGCTCTCCTCCTCTGGGGGTGGGAAGGGGTAGAGTGTCCAGCACACCTTGGACCAGTGGCAGAAGCTGGGGGAATCACCATACCGGCACCATCATTAGTGGGGGGTGGGGCAGACGTGGGACATTATTGCACATCCCAACCCCCAAAGATAAACATATTAAAAATTCCAGCCTTTGTTCATGACCCCCCCCCCAACTCCGCTCCTGCTGTGACTTAAAGTCTGCTGGGGTGGTCCCACTCCCGTGGCCCCACCCTGGGGGGTAAGCCAGGGCTAGAGACCGTGTTCCCTGGGGGGGCAGCGGCCTCACACAGGGGGGTAAGCCTGAGCATGGGGGGGGGCGTATGGAGCAGCTGGCCAAAGCCTGGGGGAAGAGTGAAAAAAAAACAAAACTGACATGGATAAATACTGGAAGTGCCTGATTCTCTGTCTGAAAGTGTGGAAATAAGAATCAGGAGGCCAACAGACCACTGCTGTGGCCCACACTTCCCAGCTGTATATTAAAGTGTATCTTAGCCAATGCAGAGAAGGTCTCCATGCAAATAAGCTTTAATGCTAATGAGGGTCACCATATCATATGTTGGTGTTTTCAAATGAAGTTTGTGCATGTTGACACATGATGTTTGATTCCTATGGACATTTTTGTGTGGCGCAGCACCAGTTGCTTGGCACTATGCCGTGAACAGAGGCAGTGGGCACAGATGCTAATATTTGCATTATTTCCTACATCTCAACTCCTAACTGTTGGCTCACTGCTAGCTATGGTATCCATAGCCACCCTCGGCCTCTCTTAATTCTCCTAGTGGTCTAAGGCCTCCTTCCAAACCTCATTCTCAATACCGTCACATCCAGTATAACCCCACCCCCATCTTGTTCCCCACACATTGTATTCTTGTGACTAAAATGAACTAGCATACTGTATAGCAGGCACTGCTCCCTGACCTTGAGGGACAATAGGTGGACAAACACTTCTCATAAAACAGCTGTAAACCTGGTCCAAGGCAGGTTGGACTGTAGGTGAGACAGAGAGCAGCCACCAGCTTCCTTATAACAAGGAGGTGATTTAATAGAGCATACTGAATTGAATTCTTAATTCTGGAGCCTTTGTAAGTAACTAGAAGTCAGTGTATTGGTTCTTTGTTTTTAGGGTTGACTTTTCTTAGTGTAACCTTTATTTACCAGGGAGGAAATTTAGCTGGGAGAATATCTGCAGTCATTTGTGACTAGATCTGTTACTTAAACTCTGTGAAATACTTGTCTGAATGGAAGGAAGGCACTCACCAGGGTGGTGGGTCAGAGTTGTAATTGATTGTTTCTGGAGGGCACGGGCTTAGTCCCACTCACCCCGCCCCTCACCCCACCTGCCCCAAGTGCATCATGTCCTTTATATCAGGGGTTCTGACATCACTTCCCCAAAAGTGCAAAGGTCATACACCTGTTCATATTCTTAAAGGCACAGCACACTAAATAGGGGTAAACACACTCACATGCTTGCACACACTAACAACAACAAAAAAAACTTCTTAAACAGGAAAGGACACAGACATGTGGGGAGTAGTGCAATGCACTGGCTGTGGAGCAGCAGTCTTCCGGGAGATGTTCTGAAGGCTGCGTTGCTGCACTATTTGCAGGCATCTCTCTGGTCTGAGGGAGGAGGTTGCCTGTCTCCATGCTGACCTGGTGAGGATTCGGAAAACCTCCTCCCCCCCACCCAGGGACCACCCAGGCCACCACCACTGCCTCAGAGGTTGCCAACAAAGAGGAGCAGTTGGACCACAGTGGGCTCATGGTGGGTGAGGATGGTGGAACAGAGGTGCATCCCTCCAGTTGTGCCTCTTCACAATTCATTCACCATTCTGATGGAGTGTGGTTCCTCTGTGGAGGCACCTGTAGTGGAGACCAAGGAGGATGCTGGGAACCTCCACAAAGGAGACCTACAGGAGGGTGGTATGGGACCCCACAGGGGATGGAAACAACTCCTGGTGGAGGACTCAATAATTAGGGGAGTAGAACTGGGGGAGGGAAGGGAGAGGGAGGTAGGGTGCCTGCCCAATGCCATGGCTTGGAGGGACACTAGGCAAATCCTCAGGATCATGGGAGCAGCTGCACAGGGGAGGGAGCTGGATATCACTGTCCACCTAGGGACAAATGACCTGGCTGGGAATGGGATCAGAGCAGTGCAGCAGGAGTTTGTGGAGTTGGGCAGGGGCCTTAGACAAGTGGCACACACGGCAACTTTCTTGGAAGTGCTACCTGTCAATGGCATGGGTGAGGCTAGGGTACTCCACACCATGGGATTCAATGACTGGTTGAAAATCTGGTGTGGAGCTCAGGAATTTGGCTTCACTGGGGAGTGCGGGTCCACCTGGAGGGATACAGGCCTACACTGGCATGATTGTCTGCATATGTCTGGAAGGAGAACCAGGATCTTAGGTGATAGGTTTGAATGCTTCATTGGTAAGCATTTAAACTAGCCAAGGGGGGAGGCACTGAAGAGAAGCAGGGAAATCCCAGTCCCCCACACACAAAATTGGGTAGTCAGGAAAGTAGACATAATGGTAGAGAAGTCAATAGGGAGCAGAACAGGGGTAAATACAGAAAAAGGCAATGGCAGTAAGGACAGGGATGGGCCTAAAAGGGGCAAGACCATCAAAAAATGGAGGGCGAGGAGCACCAATTCCCATAGTCTGGGTAACAAGCTTTCTGAACTAGTGGCCTTGATGGAAGAGGGATGCCTGGATATTGTGGCAGTCACAGAAACATGGTACACAGAGAACCATGACTGGGATGTCAACATATCAGAATACACAATCTACAGCATGAACAGAGAAGGTAAAAGAGGAGGAGGAGTAGTTCTCTACAAGCAACAGAATTAAAGGGTAAACAGGGAGGGGAGGAGGTACTGTATGTCACCCAGGAGACAGGAAATGGCACCATAATCCGCACAGGGATTGTTTACTGACCCCCCGTCTCAAGGGGAGGCAATAGACAAGAAAATGATTGAAGGAATCTTTAGAATGGCAGAAAAAAGATATTGTTGATGGGGGACCTGGATATGCCAGATGTTAACTGAAGCACCTTTACTGCAGCCACATCCAAAAAGCAGGGTCATTCTCGATGCCCTACAGGGGGCATGCCTCAAATAGCTAATGTTGGAACCCACTCAGGAGGGAGCAATCTTAAACCTGGTACTTTCAAATGAGGATGGAGAGAGGATCTCAGATTTAGAAATGGGTAGCCATCTGGGAACAAGCGACCACCAAACAGTGTGGTTCACAATAAACACAGTTGTAGAGTCAAGCCATACAAAAGCAAGGGTGTTGGACTTTAGGAGGGCTGACTTTGGCAAAATTGGAGCATGTCTCAGAAAAGCACTAGCAAACAGACAAGAAGGAGGGGTGGAAGAACAATGGAGAAAAATCAAAACTGCCATCACAGAGGTAACAAGCCTCTGTGTAAAGCAAAGCAACAAAACAAAATGAAGGAAAAAGCCACTATGGTTCTCAAAAGAGGTGGCAGGGAAGGTTAAGGAGAAAAGGGTAGCATTCAGGAAATATAAGGAAACACAGAAGGAGCAGGACAGAGAACTATATCAGTTAAAGCAGAATGAGGCAGGGAAGGCAGTCAGAATAGCAAAGGTCCAAACTGAGGAAAAGATAGCCAACTCTGTTAAGAAGGGGGATAAAATCTTTTATAGGTACATTAGGGAATGAAGAAAGACCAAGGGAGGGATACTGAGGCTTAATAAAGGAGAGGGAATGTGGGCAGAGTGTGAGAGTGAAAAAGCAGGGATACTGAACAAGTACTTCCGCTCAGTATTCACAAAAGAAGAGGACGGGAAGGTACCTAAACCAAACAATAGAAACACTCTGGATAGGGGGGTCGATACCAGTCCATTCACAGAAGAAAGAGTTCTGAAAGAACTCTTAAAACTGAAGGTGGACAAAGCAATGGGGTCTGACAGGATTCACCCCAGAATTCTAAAAGAACCAAGGGTAGAACTAGTGACATCACTGACTACCCTCTTCAACAAATCATGGGAAGATGGGGTGGTACCTGAGGACTGGAGGAGGGCGGATGTGATTTCACTTCATGAAAGTGGGAGCAAGGCAGAGGCAGGAAACTACAGACCTGTTAGTTTGACCTCAGTGGTGGAGAAAATTATGGAATCGCTTCTGAAGGAAAGAATTGTTGAGTACCTACAGGCCAGCGGGGCACAGGACCCAAGACAGCATGGATTTACAGCAGGAAGGTGGTGTCAGATGAATCTAATAGATTTCTTTGACTTTGTGACCAAAGTAGTAGACCAGGGAGGGGCTGTGGACATGGCCTACCTAGACTTTAGCAATGCATTTGACACAGTCCCACACAAAATATTAATATACAAGTTAGCCAACCTTGGAGTGGGTCCCAAGGTGGTAGCTTGAGTAAAACATTGGCTGGACAACAAAATGCAGAGGGTAATAGTATACAGAGTCTACTCTGAAGAAAGTGGGGTTATTAGCAGAGTACCGCAGGTTTCAGTATTGGGACCGGTCCTCTTTAATGTCTTTATAAGTGACATTGCAGAGGGACTGGAAGGAAAAGTATGTCTCTTTGCAGATGACACAAAGATCTGCAACAAGGTCGATACAGAAGGTGGGCTGAAAGGATGAGAAGGGACTTGGCATGGTTGGAGGAGTGCTCAAATGTATGGCATCTTAGATACAATGCAAAGAAATGCAAAGTAATGCACCTGGGAAACAAAAACCCTGGGGAAGAGTACACAATGGGGGGTGAGATACTAACAACAACAAAAATGGAAAGGGACCTGGGGTAGTCATATCAGATGACCTAAAGGTGAGCAAGCAATGTGAGAAGGCAGTAAGGATGGCTGAGGGGATACTGGGATGCATAGGGGGAATCTTCACCAGTAGAAAACAGGAAGTTGTTATCCCTCTGTACAGACAGTTGGTGGGACCCCATCTGGAGTACTGCATGCAGTTCTAGAGACCCCATCTCTGCAAGGACATAGACAGGATGGATGACGTCCAGAGGAGAGCAACTAAAATGGTGCAGGGTCTGCACCCGAAGATATATGCAGACAGATTAAAAGAGCTTCATATGTATACCCTCTGCAACTCCCCTACAAATGGGGTTCCCCAAAAGTCTTCCTTGGGCTTGCCTAAATGCCCACTACCAGGCTGCTGTTATGTGTCCTAGCAATTTAAAAGTCTCTGCATGTGAGTGCCCTGTTAGCCTCCATGTCTGTCACTTTAAGAGCTGCCTATTTCATAGAGTGTAATTAATTTGGGTAGGGGCCAAGTAGTTTCAGGCTTGAGTCCCACCCGGGCTGCTGTATTATTGCTTCATTCTGTCATCGCTAAAGGCGTAGAGCCCTATTAGGAACTGTGACTGTTTACTGATCATCTGCAATAATAATAATAAAATTGTAGTTTGTTTAACCTACTTTCCTTTGCAGCATGGACATTCCTGTTAATCCCCACCATCTTGGTCCTGGACTGCTAGTTTGGACCAATCAGTACCTTTGGGGACTCTAAAATGGAGTCCGTCCCCAGGGGTCTTGTGGGAGCGAATTTCTGTAGGAACTGTAGTTTTTGCCCTTTGGCGCCTAAATGGACCTGGAGGGGGAGCTCTAGCTGTGACAGACAGATGAATAAATGAATCAAATCTTTTGGATCTCTGGGAAAGTCCCAAGCTGCCTGCAGCAGTGAGTCAATGTGGAGTTAGAGTTGAAAGAGTGAACAGCTCGAGAGATTCGAGCAGCTGCTCCTGCATGGTGTGTAGAGGAAATCGTCGGGAAGGCTGTGTTTGGCTTGCCTGCTACCATCTTCCAAACTGAAGGAACCTTGAGTCTGAGGTCGGATTTCATTAGAAATTGTAGCTTTTGTGATCAGAACTTGATTTGTGACAAACTGAATTCTTCTGAAGTGGACCAAAGATTTGCCTTGGTGCAATTGGCCTGTCAGGACTTGAGATTGCCACAGAGCATACAGTTTGTGCAGAGACACTGCGAATTGCAACCAGACTGTCCTCTGAACTATGGTATTTACCTTGCCTTTACTATGAGTGTGCTGAATGCTGATAGTGGGTCACGATTTGGTTCCCCACTGCTTGAATGTGTCATGCTTGCTGGAAGCTGCATCCAGCACTTAACTGACTGTCATCCGAACTGTTTACCTGGTCTGGGTCTTGCCACCTCAGCCCAGACAGCGACTCACACCACAGAGAACCAACCAATAAGAGACCTGCCTGGAGATTCGTCTCCCTCCCTGCTCAACACCAACGAACAGAATCAGCACCACGGTGCTTCATGTGGGCCCTGTTTCTCCTGGCAATCCAGCACTTCATCTGGAGGTCACCATTTCGTCCAGCCTGCATCCTGTACTGGGTAGCGTTAGTAAACACCAGGGTAGCTTCCTGCAACAAATCTCAAATCAAAGTGTGTCAATTGATTTAATTGTTGTTGCCAATCATTTTGGACTGAGCCATCTGGCTCCAGATTACAAATTGTGGGTTAAAGTGTATGCATGTTTTCTTTTCATCACAGGGCCCCAACCAGCTGCAACGCTTCTGGTTAGCCTGTAGTTCCTACTGGGTACCCAGAGTGTGTGTGTGACTATGCTACAGGGACCTTTGAGTGCATGCCTTATAGCCTGAATCTTTCAAATCTTGAATCAACCACTAGATTTTGCACCCTTCCTTGTTACTGCCCCTTAAATAAATCAGATCTAAATCTTTTTGTATTAAAACAGGTTGTGGTGTACCTCTGTACAAACATTTAAATATTGTTGGTTGTTGTGCTAAATCTTCTTTTACAGTGGGTCTCCAGGGCCGAGTCTGCTGAACCAGCCCTGGTGGTAAGAGCAACAAGTGTGGGACTAAATCTGTTGTCAGGTGTCAACTGCAACTGTGTATTTTGTGAACCATTTAGGCCACTAGAGGAAAAAGAGGGGGGCAACAGTGTCCCAGAGGGCTGTACCCAGGTTAGCTACACTACCACCAACCCTGTCCTCTGGGTGGAGGCACCCATTTTTAGTACCCAGGTCCCTCAACCTGCACCTCGTCATACAATCGGGGTGGAATCCCTTGGCGTAGCGCCCTCTAGGGGTTACACCTTGAGGGAAAGGGGAGAGGGGTACATAGGAACTTTCAAATACCTCAAGGAATCAACAAAGTCCAAGAGGGTAGCATCTTTCAGAAAAAGAGATGTACAAGAACAAGGGGGCACAATTTGAAGATAGAGGGGATGGCTCAGAGGTAATGTGAGGAAGTATTTTTTCATGGACAGGGTTGTGGATACATGGAACAGCTTTCCTGAGGAGGTCGTAGAGTCAAAAACCATGGGGGAATTCAAGAATGCATGGGACAGACATAAGGCAATTCTAGTGGGGGGTAGGAGGAAGTAGGCTGTTGGCTAACTAGGATCTGCAGCATATCCATTAGATAGGGAATTGGGCAGACTAGGTGGGCCAAGCGGTCCTTATCTGCTGTCAAATTTAATGTTTCTATATTAAAAGGAAAACTTGTTTTATTATTTCAAATTTAAAACAAAGGGCTAAAACAGACTCACAATCTGGAAAGATGGGTATCATGCAAGACAGGCAGTAAAGGACAATCTAAAATTGGAATAAAAAAGTAGAGGTCAAATGTTTATCCTAACATGCACAGCTACTTTAAAAATAAAGAAATATATTTTCTCAGTTTAAAAAAAATGTTTTGTTCTCTTTCAGGCAATTTTACCAGTATCTAGAATATTTTCATACACATACACATCCATCTCATGCAAGCAATCGCCTACCAAACATTTCATCACTCCTCCCCAACCAACCCTTAATCTTTCTTGTTCTTGCAGGCTTTGCCTGTAAAAACTTTAGAAGATAATATTTACTACTGTAATTGAAAAAGATCTTATAGTTTTACATTCATTATTCCGTTTCAATCATAATATGAAAGAATATTAATAGAATGAAGGGTATTCAGTAGAATGAAGGGTATAGTGGTTACTTGGGGCAACAGAATCAAAGAGGAAAATTGGGGGGAGAACGAAGGATTAGTACCCTGGAGGAACAGTAGGTTCTAGGGCTTATAGAACTTGAGCTGACTGGATGGATCTCTGGTCTTTTTCTGCCATCACTGTCTATCTTTCCATGTTTCTAATATTGATTTATGCATTGCAGACAGTCATGGAGAAATATCAGGCAACCAGGCATGTCCAAACACGCCAACAATCTGAAAATGCTACCAAATCTGTTTTGTTTTTTTAACCAGGAGAGACACGCTAAGCTGAAGCTTGTTTACAGGTGCAATCTGGGAGCACAGGGAAGTTAAGTGACTTGCATCGGGTCACACAGTATGCAAGTGGGGGCTGTGGGATTCAAACCTGGGTCTCCAAATTTGCAGTTCAGGGCCCTAAACCACTGTGCTATACTGCCAGTAGCCGGATTTGAATAAGAAAACCCAGGTACATGAATCAGATTTGTAAAAGTTTAAGTAATCTCATTATACAATAATAATTCTCCTATTTAAATAGATCTAACTACTTGGATTCAGTAATCAGATTTCACAGTAATCCAGTTTGAATCAGATTATTGAGTGCATGTAAACATGGAAACTTTGACGTTTTCTCCTCTCTTAATTGGCCCTGTCTGGAAGGTAGGATGGGTTAGCCACTTCTTTGTCTTGTGTACAAAATAATTAATGGCCTCACTCCACGTAGCCTGTAAGGCATTCTTGAGCCAAAACTTCAGTGGAGACTTCTCCAATACTTGCCAAGTATTCTGTCAGTTGTTCATAAGGCCAAATCAAGCTCTGACTGATGGTCCTTTTTAGCTGCAGGCCTATGGAACAATCTTCCACTGGGGGTCTAAAACTGTATCGCTACCATTGCCTTTAAAACCTCTCTTAAGGAATATCATCTTGGGTATAGTTACTGTAACTGTAATTGGTGAGAACGCCTCTCCAATGTTTCTGTCTAAGCATGATGGTTTACTTTTCATTGAGTTGTGCCATTATGTCTATATAAACTAATTAATGTATGGATTTGTTACACTGCACTTAGCATGCTCACTTTTGTTCCTGTCAATGTATGTACGCCAAAATGTTCCATGTTTGGCCTCTAGTTTCTGTAATTAACTCTGGGTCACCCAAGAAAAAGGGACATTGTCTCAGTGGGTCTATTTGACTATCAAAATTCCATAAATAAAAAGTCCCCGACGTGGCACTAACACTAAACAGCCTCCGGATCTTCTGGTCTCAGATGTAAGCATGCAAGGTGCTGAGCCTCTGACATTTCTGACTGCCATGACTCCCTGCTATTTCCAAAAGAAGGACTGGAGCCACCAAAAGACTGGCACTCATGTAATACAGCTGCACCCTGATGTCAGTCCACACCAGATGGCATCCGGCCCCAGTCCAGGACGCAGAGCATCTTGCCAGCTGGCTGACTGACCTAAGGGAGAGAGCTGGGCTGGACGCTGGTCATCCTCAAGGATGGCTGGGTTGTCAGGCAAGTGAATCCCCTGCTTCATGTGGAGCTGGGGTTTGTTGGATATGAGAGACTTTTTACACAAGTTGAAAATCTGAAACAAAATAAATTGTGTCCACCATGCCTCCCAGCCTTCCATACCGACACAGAGGGCTAGGAGGCAACAGCTGTGTAAAACCCCTCCACAGCAGCATGACCAGAGGCATTTATATATTTATTTTGTTTCCATTGAGCCAGAAAGGAGGACTAGAAAATACTTTCTGTTGCAGCCTCGTCTTGAGGGGGAGGGGCTATTGATGCAAACCAACTGACTGAACCATTGTAAACTGTTGGCAGGTTTCTTTTTTTGTGAATAAGGGAAATTTGGCCCGGACTCTAGGGAATTTCCTCTACTCTTGTCAAGACATGCCATGGAATCTTTAACTTCTACCTTAACAACCACCTAAATAGAAAGCCGGGACCTCAATTTAAAGAAGGTAACTTCCGATAGCAGTGTCCCCCTAACACCATGCTGGGGTATTAGTATTGTTACTTTTAATCAAGGGGAGTGCCCCCTGCAGAGCTACCAACAACACTTCCTGCAACACCTGGTGTTCACTGGACATCTCCCATCCTACTACTACTGACCATGCCCCACCCTGCTTAGCCTCTAGGATCTGAGGTCAGTCTCCAAGGTGGTAAGGCTGCAGGCTATTTCAATGATATAGATCAAGGGAGCGCTACCAAACAAAGTACTCTCTTCCACCGTGTATGAGACACTCTAATTCTGTAAAAAATATCTCAAGCACAGGTGCCCCAAAAATGGGCAGATTTGGAGAAGGCTTTTTTTCAGTTCATTTATTTAAGCATCCTGGTTGCTGACCTGCCCCCATCTTCCTCTGTCCCTCCAGTCCTGTCACCCACCACCTCTATGGCTTACCTCTCTGCAGGGTCCCCCATGAACTCACCCACATAGTGGTGCCAGAGGGGCAGCCAAGGCCCTCCAGAGCACAGTCCAGATGTGGAGGTGCCATAGTCGGTGATGCAAGACCTGTAAGGGACCAGGGTATCACCCTGCTGTGTTTAGTTTTTTTCTTGCCTTAGGTTTTTATGCAAAAGGGCCACCATCATTCAGTGGTGCATCATGTGTGCATGTTGACTTGTGTACACATGTATCAGCACCAAGGACGGACTCTCCCCAAGTGTGTGCATCCCAACTGCGCTGCCATTCACTGGGCAGCAGATCAACAGTGGGATTCGGGATCCCCACCAAGGGAGGAGGGCCATCCTTGGAACATTGAATTCTCCCTTGGCCAGCCTCTTTACTGACCCAAATCAGTTCCCAAACACAGGGCATCAGCACACTACTGCTGCTCTACCAGGCCAGCCATTGGGGAAGGTTTTTAAACAGTTTATATATTACTAATCAGCCACAATTAATACTGTTAATATGCCCCCCTAAGGTAGCATTAACTGTTTTATGTTCTGGTACCCTAAAAATTCACAAGAGACTACTGTTAACAGTAAGAGAGCTCTCAATGACTGTATTAACATAGTGTATATCAGAGTTTGGCATCAGAGTTAGTTGCTCAGCTGATATTTTAAAGTGCTCGGTGAGGCAGTTGCAGGGATTAAACTCTCATACCAGGAAGGGGCAAGCAGAAGTCCCTGCTACACCAGTGACATACATTCATATTACTTTTTGACTTCTATAGAGCATTTTATTACAAATTCAGACCTAAAGTAGATTGCAGAAAGTTAGGCTGATGAAAGAAAAACTCATTTGCAGATAAACTAATATGCCTGCAAACTAAAAAGTGATACCTAGTAATAGTAATCTGCATCATAACACCAGAACCCCCAACATAAGCCCTACCACATCCTTGCATTCATATGACATCATTTGCATAAACTGTACCAGGTGTCAGGATGTAAGACATGTCTGAGAGCTCAACGTGGTGCTATTTGTCTTTTCAGGGTCTCCGTGTCAGCTAAAAACTCTCCACTGCTTTGTATTGGTCAGGCACAGTTAATGGACCATTCTGCACTTCAGCACGTACGACTACAAGCATGATGCTTTAGCTATTACAATTCACTAGGGAATACTTTTTTTAATTACTTTCGTTTTTTCTTTCCTGGGGTTATAACTAGGGCTGTGCCTGGGACCAATTTTTGATATTTGTATCTGTGTCTCTGGTATTTGTATTTGTATCTGTCTGCACATTGTTGTTTACTAAAACTATATTTTTACATGTATTTCTTTATTGATATATAATTCGAAAAACACCTTTGAGCACAAGTGCTGTTTTGCAAAAGTTCCATGTCTGACAACTACAATGAACGAAAAATACAACATACGATCACCAGCTCAAGAAGAGCCTGGTCAGGTACAAGCAACAGCAAATTATCAGTCAGGGAAATATTCACACTCTAGCATAGCAGTCCCATGGGGACAAAGTTTGCAAGTGTCTGCAAAGGATAAGCACAAAATAAAACAGCACTAGTTCAGAACAGCGACTGTATGGACAGTGCTGTCAATAACAGCACCGTCCAAACATCGTTGTTCACAAAAGCAGCAGGAAGAAATGCCACAAACAAACACAGCACCACTGGTAGCTATCACAAGTCTGGTTTCCAAGCGCTATCAGCAAAAACTATATTTTTGCGCGGGGGGGGGCTGTGCCCCCCTCATGTACTCGGTCCCCCATACTTAAAAATAACCAACTCTGAGTAGGAGTTGGATTTCAGAGCAAAAAAAAATAGTTTGAGAGACAAGGATTAGAACCCAAGTCTCCACCACCACCATTCTAGCCAGGCTGCTCTTGGTTTAGTGCTCCATGCCACAGGAGCAGCTCAGCCAACCTCCTGATTTCCCATCCTCTTGTGCCCTCCTGTAGCACCATGGAAGTGCTGTATAGACTGCACTCTTCTAAGCAGTGCTATAAATATAGCACTGCTTTAACCAGGTAGGGATAAAACATGGCATACTGGTCAGGAAGCAATTAAAAGCAGCAGCAGGCCAATTTCAAAGTGAGTTCTTCTTTAAGGAATTTTTTAAATTGTGCCATTTTGGAAAGTCCCACTAGGCATTCAGGGAGTTTGTTAAGCCATTGGCAAGCATGGACTGCAAAAAAGTGCCTACCCAGGCTTGTTTTTTGGAAGGTGACTTCAATAGCTTGTCTAGACATGCTTCTGGTGGAATATTGGTTTGTGACTGGGCAGAAGAGATCTTTGATCGCAGTGGGGGAGAGGCCCAACAAAGCTTTTTTAGCCATCAGACAGGTTTGGTATTTTAGCCTGTTTTGAAGTGGTAACCATTTGTTGAGGGCATACAATGTGCAGCTATGTGTGAGCCTGTCCGCACCGCTTGAAAAATGACAGGCCTTGTTGGGTGCCTTTCTTACTCTGGAGAGGGTAGTTTCACAAGCAGCCCCATATACTGGGAGCCCATAGTCGATGAGAGGTAGGATCATAATGGAGATTACCAGGCACCTAGCTTTCTGTGTGAAGTTGGGTTGGTGCCTGTAGAGCACTCCTAACTTTCTAATGGCCATATTTGTGATGTTGCCCACATGTATTGAGAATGAAAGGGCGTCATCTAGGGTGACACCCACATACTTGAAGGATTCCACCTGGTCAAGGGTTGTTCCATGAGCATTATGAATAGTAAGGGGTGGGCATTTAAGACTTGATTCTGTCGTTAGTGGTTATCAATAAAATATGTAGATTTATCAATAACGTATGCATTCATGGAATGATCGGTAATAGTCACGTGTGTGCCAATGAGCTGCAGTTCAGGGTCTAATTCTACTTTATGTTGTCTTAACATAAATGCAAATATTTAGGAGTGAGATTTGCAGTTGTAAAAAAAGTGTAGTATGTGTGTATGCATTCTATCCAAACAGTCTGTATAAACATCATTTGCCTGTCTCCAACTGACTTTATAGTGCTTTTGTTTACACGGTAATGATCCCACTGCGGGGTGTCTCTTATGGTATGAGAGAGTCCTCGTGGGAGGTTCGGGTGAGAGGGCCATGAAGCTGAGCATTCCTGGCTTTCCAAACCTCATGTAGGGTCTCTTATATACCATAAGAGATAACCCGTGAAGGACATATTAATTTATTTTAAATCACTCGAATTGGCTAGAATGAGTTCTAATACGTTTTAAGTGACTTTTTTTTTTTAATACTTGAATGTTAATCTAGCTGTCCTCCAACTGGCTCTTAAGTTGACAAAATAACTTTCAACCTGACACAATCATGTTAGCACAAGCAATAAGATTCATGGAATGGCACTCTTAAAACCAAAACCGGAGAATGCTTCTTTTCATATGTAGGGCCTGACCTATTCAACCACTTGCTATCAGATGTAAACCTTGAAAAGTCCAGGTGTAAACTTTGAAATGTCTTTTGTAAGTTTTAAATCTGAAGTCCAGGAAAACATATTTCCCAATGCGAATCTCATTGCACCCTCTCTAGTAGTGCTCCTACGTAAGTGTTATGGTATTGCTTTTTTTCTATAAACTGTATGTTGACAGATATAATTTATCGTTTCATCCTTGTACAAACGTGTATTCTACTGTATTCACTGTTGGGCATGGCTGAAACTGAGTTTTTAATTAAGTCCACCTCCTGGTCAAACTAAAGAAAGACGTGTAACGCGCCACCTTTAGTGCTCATGCACAACACTCCACTGTGTGCAGGAGAAAAAGGTACAGCAGTTCCAATCATGTAAGTGATTTGTATTATGACATCACTGTGCTCACCATGACGGACCGTGATGTCACAAAAATAAATTGTGAGGTCAGTTGGGGACAGTCAGTCTTTTTTTCAGACTCAGTTAATTACATTCTGCAGTAGCTCAAACAGTTAGTTTAGTGCGTTTTTTGGTCTAAACTGTCTTAAAAGAGCTGTTCTCCTGTTTTTTTGCTAAAATAACTAAGGACTCTGTTAACTGTTAAAGTGAAATGTGAATTACAGCCTTTTGGTGGGATTTCTAGTGGGCCAGACGCTAAGGCGCTGAACCCCCCCCCCCAGCCTTTTGTTGTGTAAATTAAGTCACACTGCTTGCAGAATCACTTGATTTCTGCTATTTTCTTCATATTGACTGTGCCTTCCTGTGTCTCCCTCCAGTCAAGCCTTCCCTGCCCTCAAGCACCCAGTGAGCGCCGGGGCTACGCTCCGCCAGCGGGAGGTCCGCGACCGCAAGGCCGACCTAGGGGACCAGGAGGCCGAGAGACAGCCAGGAAGGTACGGAAAGCCGTACAACGGGAGGCGAGCGCTGACTGAGCCTTGCAGCCGATTGGTCCTCCTGCTCCATAAACTTCTGTATTAGCCTTACACTGCTGAAGCTGGTCGGGGATTGTGCATTTTTTGGTCTAAACTGTCTTAAAAGAGCTGTTCTCCTGTTTTTTTTGCTAAAATAACTAAGGACTCTGTTAACTGTTAAAGTGAAATGTGAATTACAGCCTTTTGGTGGGATTTCTAGTGGGACAGACGCTAAGGCGCCGAACCCCCCCCCCAGCCTTTTGTTGTGTAAATTAAGTCACACTGCTTGCAGAATCACTTGATTTCTGCTATTTTCTTTATATTGACTGTGCCTTCCTGTGTCTCCTCCAGTCAAGCTTCCTGCCCTCAAGCACCCAGTGAGCGCAGGCTATGCTCCAGTGGCGAGTCCCGCGACCGCCAAGGCCGACCTAGAGGACCGGAGGCCGGAGAGGCAGCCAGGAAGATACGGAAAGCCAGAAAATTTTGCCCACCGCCGCCTGTGTTACACTTATAGGCATCTTTCCCGCTAGAATTCTTATCTCCCACTCACAGCATTACTCTAACCAATAATCTGTCAGTGGCCCTGTGGCGCCACCTACTCTGCAGTCCTTCCCCTGTTCTCATTGTAGGTAACTAATAACTGCCACATTCAAAATGGGGAGACTCCTCTTACTGTTTCTCTCTCTCTCATTTGTGATGTTTATTGAGGATGAAGACATCCCGATCCATACCATACTGAATAATGTGGCCCACCAGCCTAGCCTCTCTGTTACACCTCCAGTGGATGTTGACCGGATCCTCACATTTGCCCTACCGATGTTACATCATAATCAGTGGGGTAACCTACAAAAAGGGACGCAACCTGTCATGTACTTTTTACGCTCGATGCTCCATTGTTGGGTCCACAGTTCCCCCTTACACCTGTCCACCAAATTAGCACTCTGTGACAGGATACCAAGTTGCAACCCCAAGTGGATCACCTCAAAGCAGTGGCCTCCGAGCAAGAAGAGAAGGCCCAAAGACAGTCCCATCTTCCTGTCTTTCGAAGCCCTTATGAAACTCTTATTCCTTCTGCTGATCTGTATTGGTAATGTTGAAATCAATCCAGGCCCTCCAGAGGCATCACCTCCCAGCAGATCTTGCCTCCATCAAAGGACTAAGCTTCCTTCATATCAATGCATGCAGCCTCCTGAAAAGCTTTCATTATTACAAGCCTGGGTCGCCATACTTTGCCAGACTTTCTCGTAATATCCAAGACATGGCTCAAATCTGCAACAACAGACAGGGAGGTAAATCTACCCAACTACCAAATATTCAGAGCAGATCGTCTGACAAGGGGTGGTGGAGTAGCTATTTATGTAAAGTCAAATATATCTGCATCTTGCCTTAGTGCAAAATCATTGCCCAAAGAATTCGAATGTATATCCCTTAAAATAACTCTCCCCAACATGGCAGCTTTTCAACTAGTTGGTTGCTATAGGCCCCCCTCTGCTAACCACAAACTCTTAACCCACCTGGGGAACCTAATCAAATTGGCCCCTGAAGATATCATAATCCTAGGTGATCTAAACCTAAACTGGCTCTCCAAGACAGCTGCACCTCTAGTATCATTCTGTGATACACATGGGCTTACACAACTGATAAATGAACCAACAAGAATCAATTTAAAGAATAGAAGTAGTAGCACCCTACTTGACATCATGCTGGTAAACAAACCCCACCTATTCTCACACGCTGGAGTGTTATTCAGTGACATAAGTGACCACTGTCTCATTGCAGGAATAAGATCATCCGGCAAACCAGCTAACCCAGTAAAATTCCTTCTGAGAAGATCTAAGAAAAACCTTAATATTGAGGGATATCTCCATGATCTAAGCCACTCTACATGCTGGCAGGAGCTTTACCTTACGCATTTTGTGGAAAAAGCACATCAGGTGTTAAATAGCATAATCATAGGTGCCCTTAACACTCATGCACCAATGACTAGTGTCAGAGCAAAAAGCAAATGTTGCCACTGGTTCTCAGCCGACCTTAAATCTGCACTGTTGGACAGAGATAAACTATGGAAACTGGCAAGGAAGACTAAGGAACCAAATGACTGGATGCTGTTCAGAAAAGCCAGAAATAGCTGCACCAAGAAAGTAAGGGATGCTAAGGCTGCTTTCTATATGGCTGAACTTGACGTCTCTTACCACAATCCTGCTAGATTCTGGGGCACCATCAAGGGGATCTTAGGACAGGACTCTAGCACCTCTCTGCCATCTCAAGTGCACCTTAATAAGGTTGCTATCTCTGATAAACGGGAAGTACTGGATGCATTCAATAATCATTTCACTACGGCTGGCCTTGCTTTTGACACCTCTCCAGCTAATCTACTGCGGGCACAACTAAACTCCCAGTCTACTGAGGTTCAGAGGGCTGTTTCTTCCTTCTCCTTCAAATCGGTTTTATTGAAGCAAGTAGAGGACCTAGTGTTGCATTTGGACACTAAAAAAAGCGCAGGTGCAGACTCTCTTGACCCCTATTTTCTAAAAATTGCAATTCATGTGCTTGCAGTTCCATTAACACATCTTTTTAATCTATCATTAACCTCTGGCTCTATTCCTTCGATTTGGAAAACAGCCCAAGTGCTTCCCCTCCTAAAATCAGGGGACCCCATGGACCTCAACAACTACAGGCCCATATCCATTCTTCCTGTGCTTTCCAAGATGCTAGAGAAATTAGTGAGCATCCAATTAAGAGACTACCTTGAAGTTAATAACCTCTTAAATCCTGCTCAGTCTGGATTTAGGGCCAGGCACAGCACCATCTCTGCACTGGCCAAAGTCACAAATGACTGGCAAACTGAGCTTGACAAAAGAGCAGTGTCTGTGCTGTATTCCTTGATCTAAGCAAAGCATTCAACACCGTGGGATCATGAGCTGCTACTCTCTTCACTGCACTCCATAGGCTTAGACCCACCTCTCTTAAGTGGTTCAGAGTTACCTCACTGATAGAACACAGCAGGTGAAAGCTGAAGGTGACTTATCCTCATTAAAATCGCTTCTAAGAGGAGTTCCTCAAGGATCTATCCTGGGCCCCATCCTTTTGCCATTTACATTAACAACATTGACACTAATCTCACCAAAGCCAATGTTCACCTCTTTGCAGATGACACTGTTTTTATGTCAGTAACCCATCGCCTGCAGTGGCCTGTGAAATTTTACAATCAGAATTCTCCTCTGCAACACTAATTACTTGAGAAAAAACTCCTCCTAAATGCAAAGAAGACAAAAGCTATGTTCTTCTCCACTAATAACCATACTAACACCTCCTCACCAAGCAATCTTCCCATTTATCCACCATCCTTGAGAAAGCCTGACTATGTAGATAAATTCAAATACTTAGGGTGTGGATTGATAGCAGGCTTGACTACACTCATCATATTGAAGAACTTGAAAAACTTCAGAGGCTCGGCCTATTCTTCAGAATTAAACATTTTCTAACCAGAGACTCAAGGCTGAGACTAATCCAGGCCTCATTTATCTCACTTATCGACTATGCAGACTTCCTTTATGGTCACTGTCCTATTTCCTACTTAAGCAAATTGGATACCTTGTATCACAGAGCACTACGGTTTATTACAGATCTTTCATTCAACACTCATCATTGCTTTCTCTATGCTGCAGTTGGTTGAACATCCCTACACCTCAGAAGGAACAGAAATGCTGCACTACGGATATACAAAGCCTTGTCTAATAAACTTCCATCCTATATTTTAGACTGCTTTACACTGGCCACAGCTAGGTCCTATGACCTAAGAAGCAACAACTTCATCACGCTTTGTTACCCCAAAGCCTACACCCGGCATGGGAGGTCTGCAATCAGCTACTCTCTAGCATTGGCATGGAATTCTCTACAGAAGACCCTAAAGTTGACCAACTTTATACCTCTAGCATCCTTTAAAAGCTCTCGTAAGTCTCTTCCCAGAGAAATGCAATTGCTACCACAAGGCCTAGTCCAGTCACATTCACAACCCTCCCTTTCAGTCAGCAATTATTTGACAACTCTTCCATAAATCTTCCTTAGTTTTTCCTCCTCGCAGCCCCCTTTTTGTATCTCAGCCCCTTTCATACCTTTTTACAGCTTAGCTTCACCTGACTAAGACCTCCACACCAATTCCTGGTACTTACTTCTACCCCAACCGCTCCTCCATACCTCCTACTACTAGTAGCCTTAGCCCCTCTCTGAATCTCCCACCAGCACCTCCATGTCATTCGTCAGAGGCTGTTTATCATCATTTTTGCAGTCATAAATCATTACATCTGTTTGTCTGCATTAGTTTGCCCTGGAGCCTGTAACCACCTGTTACCATGTATTGAGTGCTTGCTTTGGCTCCTCTATTGGATCTTGGACATTCCATAGAAAATCAGTGACCACTCATAGAAACATAAAAGTTGTCAGCAGATAAGGATCTCTTGGCCAACCTAGTCTCCCCAGGCTTCCCTACCTACTGTGCCACCGCAGACCCTACTCAATCTCCGGTCTTCTCTCCCCTTGCCTTACTTCTAAGGTCCCCTTGTAGCTGCCCATGCGTGCTTGAATCCTGTTACCATTTTAGCACCAACCACTTCCATTGGAAGGCTGTTCCAGGTGTCTACCACCCTCTCCATGAAGACGTATTTCCTCACATTTCCTCTGAGCTTCTCCCCCTCCAGCTTCATAGTGTGACCTCTTGTCCTCGAGCTTCTTTTTCTATGGAAAATGTTACCTTCCTGTACATTATTAATACCTGTGAGGTATCTGAATGTTTCTATCATATCCCCCTTTCCCTCTTTTCCCATAGAGAGTATATATTTAGCTCCTTGAGTCTCTCCTCATAGGGCTTTTGATGCAGGCTCTGCACCATTTTGGTTGCCCTTGTTTGTACCACCTCCACCCTATCTACTGTATGTCCTTCTGAAGGTAGGGCCTCCAGAGCTGGAAACAGTACTCGAGGTGGGGTCTTACCAGTGATCTCTACAGAGATAATACTACCTCCTTCTTCCTATTGGTGATACCCTTCCGTATGCATCTGAGCATCATGCTAGCCTTGCCCACTGCTTTATCACTCTGCTTGGCTACCTTCAGGCCATCAGAAATGATTACCCCAGATCCTTTTCCTGTTTTGTGGTTGCTAATACCTCCCCAACCAATTGGTATGCTGCCAGATTAAAAAAAAGGCTCATCCATACAGCATGTTCTGCACTGTTGTGTGTGGTGCAGAGCTGTTATAGTGGGGAATGAAGAGAAGAGGCATCTGGCTGTGGAGGGGAGGGTATGTGTGCTGAAATGGCTTTTCCCAAGGAGCATGAGGTAAGCCCAAATTTGGGAGGGAGGGCTACATACAGGTGTGGGGGAGTGCTGCAACAGAAATGGGAGGGACGGTGGTGAAGGTGTTTACAGCAACAAGCATTAGTTGAGCTGCCATTGTGAAAGACCAGGAATTGGGCCACTGGACACCAGGGTGTGCAGTCAATCTAGGGAGAGAGAGCTGAGGGATGGCTACTTTTAGGAACATGGCCAGTGAGTCACAGAAATTCAAAACGAACTGGCCCAGAAGGGGCCATAATATAATGGGATAGGGAGAAGGTGAAAGAGAATGCTTACCCCTTAGTTTCCACTGCCCCACCCCCAGTTGTAGTAGAGAGTAAGGAGGACCCAAGGGGACAGGAATCCCCCAGGGTGCAAATTAATAAAGGAAGCAGGGTGGTAGAGATAAAGGAGAATGGAATGGGAGCATTAAAAAGAGATGGGAAAGGAGGAGGAGGGAGGAGGGCAAAGAGGGAAAATGGGAGCAACAAGCAGAGTGGAAACAAAATCTGGAAGGCTATGCGTGTAAATGCTTGAAGTCTAGGAAATAAGAGTCTGGACCTAGAAGCTATCTTGGCAGAGGCTGACCTGGATTCTGTGACCCTTACCAAGTCATGGTGCACTGAAAATCATGACTGGGGCATGGCCATACCAGGTTATATTCTGTTCAGAAAGGACTGGGTGGGAAAGAAAGGAGGGGAGGTGGGTACTTTATGTGAGGGGGAGCATAAAAGCAATGAAGATACAGAGAATGCATGGGTAGGCAGGCAGTGGTACTGTAGGTCACCCTGGAGATGGGGAATGAAGCCACTATTCACACTGGAGTGATCTACAGACCTCCAGCACAGGGGAGGAATTAGACAAGGTGCTGATGGAAGCCATTAGCAAGATGGTAGAAAAGGGGGAGGTGTTCCTGGTGTGGGACTTCAACCTGCCAGATGTGGATTGGAGCCTCCTAGCAGCAGCATTAGCTAGAAGTAGGGATATCCTGGACACTCTGCAGGGGACATTCTTCAGGCAACTAGTCAGTGAATCTACTCGTGATGGGGCAATACTGGACCTGATACTCACTAATAGGGACGGTGTTGCAGATGTCAAGTGGAGGCCACTTGGAGATGTTGATCAACTCACAGCTGTCTGACTTCCTCCACTCCTCCAGCTTCTTCTCTCCATTCCAGTCTGGTTTTCGGAAACACCATTCCACCGTCTCCTCTCTGGGATGGATCAGGGAGACATTACAGCATCCCTTTTCATCGATCTGGCCAAAGCATTTGATTCAGTGGCCCATCCACTTCTGAACAAGCTGAGTTCTGCTGGCCTATCAAACTCTGCTATTGGCTGGTTTTACTCCTACCTTTGGGGGTGTCAGCAGTCAGTGCAGGTAGGTAGTATCCTCTCCCCCTGACTCCCCATTCAGACTGGGTTCCCACAGGACTCATCCTGGGTCCCATCCTCTTCTACATTTTTCTCAATGACCTCCCCTTGGCCTGCATCAATTCTAACATTCATGTGTATGCAGACTACACTGTTCTCTAAACTTCAGGTCTATCAACAGAGGCTGTTGAAGTCACACTCCAGCAAGATTTCCACAATGTCCTGCACTGGATTAAGGCCAACCAGCTTTAGGTCAACACAAAAAATCAGTGTCCATGACCATTGGCCCCAACCAGAATCCATACAGGCTTGCCACCCTCCCTTTCTTCACCACCTTAGATGGCTTTCCTCTTGAAGTGATCCATGCCGTAAATACCTTGGTGCATGACTTGATAGCAAGCTTGATTTTGCTGCTCACATGGACGTCATCCATGCTAAACTCTGCCTCAGACTTGGAGCCCTGTACCATAATAAAGACTGCCTGTCCTCACAAGTCCACCAGGAACTGGTTACCAAAGTGGCATTACCAGTCTTTGGTTAAGTTAATGCGATATACTGTACTGCTTCCTTCTCCTCCCTTGCCAGACAGGACATCCTCTGTAATGCCTTCTTTCATTTTGCCGCAAACTCACCCCTTCATACCCATCACTGCACACTCCACTTTTCCCTCTCTATCTTCCCTCTTTTCTCCTGTCACCTGCATCACTGTGTTTCTTTCATCACTAAATACTGACTTTAGGAACTGCCCTCGTACTTATCCACACTCATCTCTTCTATCCCATCTATCTCTTACCCCTTTCATTCCAGGGATCCCCGCACTTTCTCCTTCCCTGACTCTCACTCCTCTGCTGGGCATTCAGCTTTCTCCTATTATCTCCCCTTCCTCTGGAACTTCCTGCTATCTACACTCCATCTCTCACCCTCTCCAACCTCCCTTACACCAGATTAAACTCCTTCCACCCCCCTGCTGCACCTGTCAGCCAGCTTCATGACCTGCCTTCCTCCCCTCCCAGTACATGCCTCCCTTAGATGATAGTTCTCCACCCCTCAATACCATCAGACTGCACAGTTTCATTGCCGTCATCATTGAACCGTGCTGCGCCCGTACTGTGAAGACACCTGTGAACGACAGCCGCCGTCATCCGCAGAGCTTATTAGTACAGGCTGCAAGCTGGCACAGTTCAGTTGGTGGCTGGCCATGGTGGGGGAGCGGAGGGCTGTGCCAGTCATCAGCAGGGGGTTTTGTGGGATGTGGGGTGCTCACAGTGCCAGGTGGGGCCACTGACTCAGGGAGTTACAGGAGTGAAGGGGTGGATCTTGCCCAGGGCATGTGGGAGGGGCTCAACATGTGTGTGGGGGTGTAGGCATTGAAGGGTGTTCCACACACCCATCCTGGCACAGTGCATGCCATGCCTGGGACATGGAGCTTATGGGGGGGCTGTAGCTCACAGGGGATGTAGAGCTGGGGCACAGTGGCAACCTCCAGTGAATGGCAAAGACGACTTACACCAGCTTTTTGTTGGCATAAATGGTATTTGACAGATGTTCACTGGTGGTTATCTCTGAATCCCGATTTGTGGGCATAGCAGTCACCCTACCTGAACAGGGTGCTAATACTGCCATAAACCCCCTTACGCCATGTCGCAAGGGGGTTTATGGTGCATTGGTGCAGTTGAGTGCAGGCAGCCTGCAGCATGTCACAGGCTGCCTTTATGAATCCCGCAACTCAAGATGCAAGTGCTACTTGCACCATTTTTTCCAATGCAAGTTGCCTTGCATCCCAATTTGACTTTTGTGAATCCGGCCCAGTGTTTTATTCTGTTGCCTATCAGCCTTATTCATGTATTGACTTGTTTTAGGCATCAGAATCCATACTCCAGTAAGTTCTGGATTGCCAATATCGTGGTATTCTTATATCAGATCATTCTCCTTGCATCAATCAAATCAAAAGTGCATCAGGTCCTGCATCAGGCAGAGTATGGCAAAAACCATATTATCAGATTTCTTTTTTATCAACCAATTTAGGACTGAAATCAAAACAATTTTTTTTTTTATCATAGAAAGTTTTATTGAAGTTTTAACTTATACATGGTAACCAGTGTACAGGATATCATCCGTCAAATGTCAGTACATGTAAAACAGGAGAAGGATGGGAGCTTGACATTCCCCCTTACGTACAGGAAGATAACCTATGAATACTCAGTTCTGAAGGTGAAAGTACAGCTCTGCATAACACTGAACAATCTGAGTAGACTAGATAACAAATAATAAATGCATAAGGTGGTTATTACAGTTTCACCTGCCTGCAAGAAGTAGATCCACTGTAATGAAGCAAGTCAGCACTACAAAGAGAAGGAAGGATGGTGGGCAGGACATCTACATGTCAAGGAAAAATATGAATGGAAAAGGGGAAAGCAATTGAAGAGTAGGTCAGTCGTACTCTTGAGGAACGAGAGAAGATGTAGTATCGAAAGGAACATTGGTTAGTATAGTTCCCAGCTGCTTCTGCCATATAGGAACTGGCACTGGGTGGGGGTTACAAGGTGGAGTAGGAGGAGTCAAACATAGAGGTGAGCTAAGGTACCATCCCCATTTACGTGTAAACCAGGAATGTTGCCCCTTTCGCAAGTTTGAGAGTCTCTCTAGACCAGGAAGTCTGGCCATAGCAGCCCTCCAGGTGGTAATGGACGGTGGGGAAGGTTGTCACCAGCCCATAAGGATTAGTCGCTTGGCCTCCATGAATGCATTTAGCAGCCAGGCCCTGTGTTCTGATGGGATTCTCACAAAGGTGGAGATCTCACCCAAAAGGAGTGTAGGGCTGGTGAGATCAATATTGTGGCCCAACACAGCTGAGCAGTCATTTCTGATGGCTTCCCAAAAAGGGCCCAACTGGGGACATTGCCATATAATATGGTGAGTGTCGGCTGGACTGTACTGGCATCTCCAACATTGGGCGTGGGTTAGTAAACCTCGTGCATAAAGAGCTGCAGGGGTTCTATACCTCCAGCCTCTGAGACTGTTGTGGCTAAACATGTCTTTTGGTTCCATAGCTGAAGATGCCCTTTTGGATCCACATCTACTCCTGCACTTTGCTAGCACCCCCTACCCCCCATCTTCACCTCCCCTGCTGGCCCATGACAAATGCCACCCGGCTGCACTATCTCTATTCTTACCCGCCTTCCGCCTCTCCTCTCTCTGTCCCCCCCACCTACCTCCCTTTTTCTCCCATCCACTTAGTCTCCCTGATTTCACCCTCCTCCTTTCCCTTCCCCTCCCCAAAGTTTCACCTTATTGTTCTTTTTTCCTCTACAAGACTTTGTGTTTTTTTTTATTTTTTTTATTTTATAAACTGCTATCTGTGCTTATGTTTGTCTCAATTGTACCAATGACATGGAACCTTTGTAAAACAGCCTTGGCTCAAGGGTATTTGTAATCCTAGAACAAATAAATAAAATAAATAAATAAATAAATACCAGCGTAATAGAATTGTGAGCTGAATCAGCTGGCTCCTCGCATCTATATAGGTGTGCGCTCATCGGAGGCAGTTGTACCAGGCTTCTTAAGAAAAAGGCAGCTGTAATTCTGCTGCCCAAGCCAAACGGCAATGCTCCGAGGGGTCCGGTCTAGAGTCCCTCCAGGTTTGATAGAACCGACCCACCAATTCAGAAGTTGCGCGATTTTTAACTTGGCCAGCCAGTCCCTCTTGATGTCCAGGTTAGCCTTGGTGGTGAAAGCCAAAATGGCGCTCCAGATTTGTAAGAATTTCCAGAAGTCGTTAGCCGGGAGCCCATATTTAGTTTGAAGCTGGGTGAAGGACATAAGGTCAGACGAATCCGGTATGTACATGTCCTGGATGATGTGGATACCCCGGGACTCCCACCCCTTCCAGTGGATTGATTTTCTGTCTATATGTATAAGTGGGTTGTTCCAGAGAGGGGCAAATGTAGTAGGGGGAGAATGTTCCCTTTTGGGTGTGCCCGTACGGGCCATGAGTAAGGTCCATGCCTTCCTGGTTGCAGCCATTATAGGGTTTAGCTTAAGTTTAGACAACATGTGCCCGGACAGAAGCGCCCATAAAGGTATGTCTATTAAAATGCTGCCTTCCAAGCTGACCCATTGAGGCAGTGGGAATGTGGAAGGGGCAAACCATTTCATGGCCTGTGCAGCTAGGTAGGCAAGTTTATAATCCTGCAGCCAAGGGAGGCCCAGCCCTCCTCTAGACCAATGAGCCTGCAGTTTGCTACAGCTCCATCTGGGCTTCTTTCCTTCCCACAACAGAGATGTCATCAGTTTATCCAATTTGTTGAATAACAGGGTTGAAAGAGGGATAGGTAGATTGTTAAATAGATAGGCCACCCTGGGAAGAAGAAGAAACATCCAGATGGCCACCACTTTGCCCACAAGGGAAAGGGACAAATGCCACCATCTCCCAATCTCAGTGGAAAGACTAATCAGCAAAGGGAAAAATCGAACTTTCCAAGTCCAACCACATAAAAGGAATCTTTATCTCCAAGTAAGTGAATCCTTGGGGGGACCAGGCCAAACCTACACCTTGCAAGCAACTGCTTGTACACCTTGAATTCAAAGGGGATACTATCATCTTGCCCTGATTGATTTGCAGCCCTGACAGCTCCCCAAATTCTTGAAGGATAGAGAGTGCCACTGGAAAAGAAGACTGAGGGTGAGAAAGCATCAATAGGAGATCGTCTGCATTAGCCACCACTAGGAAAGATTAACCTTTAATCTATATGCCTGAGATAGCTGGGCTGGCCAACAGTTTTCTCATCAGAGGGGTCAGGACAACCAGAAACAGTAGGGGGGACAAGGGGAAGCTTTGATGTGTGCCCCTACCTAATTAGAAGGGAGAAGAAATATCCTTATTAGTAAGGATCCTGGCTGCTGGAGTGCTGTAGAGAGCAGTTACCCACTGCCGAAGGTATGGCCCAAAGCCATATAAACTGAGGACTTCATGAAGATATGGCCATTCGACTGAGTCGAAGGCTTTTGAGAAGTCAACTGCTAAGGCCACCATAGGGACCTGCAATTGTAATGTGTGCCATTTTAGATTGAGCAGTAGTCCTGTATTGTTAGTGCCGGACTTCCCTTTGGTGATGGCAATTCGATTGGCTAATATCTTAGCCACAATTTTGGTATCCACTGAAATTAGAGAAATGGGACAGAAATTGGTGGATCCGCAGATTTTTTTGGAATCAGGGTAATCAGTGCCTCTCTCATTGTGGGTGGCAGAGATTCTGAGGCGTGGGCCTCCTGCAATGCCCTTGTGCCCTCAACAGGGGGAAAGGAGATGATTGGGTCAAGAGTTGGTACAATTCAACAGACATGCCATCTGGTCCAGGGGCTTTACCCTTGAAGAGCTGTGAAAGAGATGCCCTTAGTTCGTGTTCTGCCAAGGGTTTATCCAGCTCAACCATAACATCCGGATCAATGTGGGGAATACTTATCTGGGCACAAAAGTCCCAAACACGCTGGGACACCTGTGAGTGGTCCAGGTTTAATCTGGATTGGTATAACGATTGATAGTATTCCCACATATGGGCATTGATTCCCGAGGGGTCCGAAATAACAGCCCCATCCCGACTTTTGAGAGCGTGAATTCGGAAAGTGGCTTGCTGCTTACACAGCTGATAGGCTGGAAGTTTTCCTCCTTTTTCTCCCCTTCCCAGAATTGATGTTTAGAGTGCAGGAGAAACCATTCTGGCTTTTGATGCAGAACGGTATTTATTTGGTACTTCAGCCTGCAGCTCTTCTGCAATACCGAGGGGTCGGGACGAGCAGTCACGGAGACTTTGAACTGAGCTTCATACTGGGTAAATTCAGTGGTCAGGCTGTGGAGCTGGGCTTGATGAGCCTTGTTTTGGGCAGCTGAGTAAGAAATGATGCACCCTCGCAGGGTCGACTTGAAAGCCTCCCACACTGTAGCCGCAGACACCTCGTCCGTTTGGCTGAGGCAAAAGTACTCTTCAGCCATTCTTTCCATGGCACAACGGAATTCTGCATCCTGGAGCCAGCGAGGATTACAGCGCCATCTAGTCCCTCTATTTGAGTGCCCCCCTGGGATGAACAGGCAAGACACAGGGGCATGGTCCGAAACAATAATATTGTGGATCTAAGAGGAGAACATGTCTGGCGCAGCAACCGAATTGGCCAGACAGAGATCGATACAGTTGTGTGCGGAATGAATGGCTGAAAAAAATGAAGTCAGTGCCTGAAGTATGATCCCGATGCCAGATGTCGACTAGACCCCATTCTTCCATAAGCTCCTGCAGTGTGGCCCTAGCTTAGGGGTGTGCCTGAGGGGTGGGCTTAGATTTGTCTAGGAATATGTCCAAGACCATATTAAAGTCTCCCCCAATCACAAGGGGCATCGCTTGCTGTCCTTCTGTAAGATCAGCTATGGCCTAACTAAGTTCCGGGAGAAATTCCACATCATCCAAGTTAGGCCCATACAAATTAACCAGAACCACCATACCTCCCAGATAGTGGAATCTAGCCGCTACCCAGTGACCCTCCCTGTCAGTTTTTACTTCCTCCTCAACCCAAGGACACTCTCATCGGATCAGGATCGCCACTCCATGTGACTTAGTGGGGGCTGAGCTGGCGAGAACCCTACTCACCCACGATTTTTTGAGCCATCCAATGGTCCTTGCAGTGAGGTGCATCTCTTGTAACAGCGCAATGTCCACCTGCAAGGAGTGAAGGTGCTGCAATACCTCAGTGCATTTTATAGGGTGATTCAACCATTTAACATTCCATGTGATGCATTTGAGACCCCCGTTAGCCTGCGAGGACAAGGTAGTGTGTAGAATAGGAGATAGAAATGAGAATAAGAAAACAAATACTCACCCACTGGCACAATCACTTAGAGGCAAAGCATAAAGGAAAACAGAAAAAAGATTGTCTGAACTTGCTTCACAAGTGGTGATCTATTCGTAGTGTAGTCAACAACCTGGTAAACAAAGTTGATAAAAAAAAAGCAGAGCCTGAAACAATGAACCAAGAAACAGAACCATTAACAATCAAAGTCCAATGTTACAATATGAACAATACAATTCTCTACAACTGGAGGGGTAGCAGCCAGGAATGTATAGGAACGCTTCCTGGCTCAGTCAATGGCCACCCTCCCTAATGGTTTTCTATGAAGAATAAATAAATAGCAAATCTTGTAACAGACAGCTTAAAGGTAATATGGTTTGGATACAAGAATAATTCACCCCGAGTATGGGGTAAATTCTCAGCTGCACTAGGCAATCACCTAGTGGGATGTTTTTAAGAAGATAGCCAGTTGAGAATTTCTGCCCCTAGCTGGGTGATCTCCCCTCAGGAGCCATAAAATAGTCCAGGGTATCGCCAGTTAAAAGGGAAAATAAGAGAGGGAAGGGGACCAGGGATAGAAGAGAGAGGGGAAGGAAACCCAAGGAGTAGGAAGAAGGGGCTAGGAGCAGGAGGGAGAGCAAGGGGACAAAGGGAGGGGATCTTATCATCTGCTGACACCAACAAAGGCAGCATATAACAAGTCTTGAAGGCCATAGCCACAGCTGATGGCAGATGTAGCAGGAGGAGTGGGGGTAGGGGAAGGGGACTCAGTAAATCTAGAGGGACAGTTACCATTAAGAAGCAGCAGACCCATAGCATGGAGCGAGGCACTAAGGCCGCCCCAATCAGGCTAGGAAGTTCTGTGTGCCCGACCATACAATGCCAAGTGATCCCAGAAAGGCAGAATGATCTGGGTGCAATAAGTCATCCCTTGATCAGGTCAGTCAGAGATGGAGAGTAAAAGTGATACTATTGGCCGGTGTTCACTGTAGTCCTCTCTGACTACATTGCCTTATATGGACTCACCGCTCCGGACAATCCCTACCCATCCCTGCCTCACCCTCCAAATCCCGAAATCACACATAACCTTCGTATCTGGCACGTGTAAGACAACATTGTATGCTAATGGACAATATTCAAAGTTCAGTCACAATTCTGAAAGGCAAAACACAGTCCAGCTTCAAGTATGGGCCAGGGTCAGACAAGCTCTAAACTTATCCGAAGTGCTGGAGTCTGCAGCAGCGGCTTCAGCAAATGTTTTTAGACCTGGTTTAACTGCTGACAGAGGGATACCTGACACAACCTCCTCCTCGGGGACCAGTTCAGCCCAAGAGACCGGTGTGGAGACATCCATAGGAAGGTCCTCCTGGTCTGAGCCTTCAGCCAGTTCCTCTTCAGAGGTGGAGTTGTCTTCAGGCAGTTTCGCTGGTGAGGCAGCTTCCCTTTGATCGGGTGATGTTTCTTTGGTGCCTGTTGAGCATTGGTGGATGCGCAATCCTTGTGCGCCAAGGCGTTGAGGCAATTGGGCTGCTGCCATGTGGCTCAGAATGCTTGGCTTGGTCCCTGGATTAGTACTACTGACTGCACGGTTAGTGTCAGGAAGAGCTCTGGGGAAGGCATTATCTGAAGGGACTGACCAGCCTGAAACATTAGCCCTCCAGAAGCCGGAGCCAGAGTCAGAAAAAGAGTTGCTCCTCCTTGAGTTACGGTCCTCAGGCACCCAAAACTGCTTAGGGGGTGAAGCCCTGAGAGATATGGAGGGCCAGTGCCTGGCAGCCCAGGCCTCGATCTCCTGAGGCCTTTCTGCAGTCAGTTCCTTGCTGTCCTTCACAACGTGCAGGTAATTCAAGTTATGGAACTTGTATTTAAAACCATTTAGGGCAAGCTGTTTCTTGATCAGAATAAAATTCTGCCTCCTGGCAGCAGTTTCTTGTGAAAAGTCCTGGAAAAATGACACTCTTGCGCCCTCCCATGAGATGTCTCCTATGTCTCTGGTGGCTCTAGGCAATCTTTTTTTGGTGGAGTATTTAAGAAAATAAGCTATAATAGTGGAAGGGCCATGGACACTGGGTTTAATTTTGCCGGGGACACGGTGTGCCCACTCAACATCCACAGGCCCCTTCCACCTGTCTCCCATCATTTTGGGAACACACTCGTTCAGATAGCGCTCCATATTTTGTCCTTCAAGGCCCTTTGGGATGCCGACAATTCTTATATTGTTTCAGCACCCCCTATTTTCTTGGTCTTCGGCTCTGTGCCATAAAGCCTCCAACTTTGCTTCATGGGCCTGTAGTCACTGCCACACCTTGGCTTGGAATACCTCAAGATTCTTTGTTTTCTGCTCTGTTACATTCATGTGGTCATTCAAAGCCCGCACATCAGCCACTGTGCCTGATGAAGTACTGGAGATCCCATCAATGTGAGCAAGCAGGGTTTCTAGCATGCTTGTGATATATTGTAACAAGCTGTTTCTATTGGTAGGGTGCATTGCTGGCTCTGCAATGTCGGACAATGTGGCCACCGGTGTCCCACTATGGGAAGCCATCCTGCTGTGTGTTGTCCTCCGATGCGTAGCTCTGCCACCAGCTACAGTCTTCCGGGGTATGCACATGGCAGCCAGGCACAATAAAAAGGGGGTAAGGGAGGGCAATTAGGAAATCAGTGACAGCACGCCATCCGCAGCCATGCTACTCGGTACGGCAACAATGTGGCCTGAAAAAGCCCAGAGTGGTTTGTGAGCTCCCAGTGTAGTAACCTGAATACTGGAGCGCTGCTGCTAAAATGACCACACCGGACAGATGAGAAGGAGGTAGATTGGCAAGACTTCGCCGAGGTCACTGCCTGGACCCTGGATGTCAGCAAAAAGCCACAGATATACTCAGCTAAGGGCGGAGCTAGCAAGCTATGCAGCCATCTTCCACAGCGTCCAGACCACGCCCCGAAATCAAAACAATTTTTATTGACAGTACAAAAGATGAAACTTCACCCTTTCATAATCTGGAATGCATATAAGGTTTAGGTCAGAGAAATTCTTCAATCTACAGCTAGATACTATGTAATAAATAAATTAACAGAGCATATTTCACAACTATAAATAGAAATTAACAGCTTGAAGAGTTACATAGCATAACATTAGATGTTAATATTTACAATAAGTTGGTACAAAAAAGGAATCATACAATACTTTACTAACCAGTAATACAGAAAAAATAAATATTGCATATCTGCCCTAATTATCATTATTTACCAGGTAAACCCAAAAAACTACTGGAATGACAACTTAAAAGAGATCAAGAACAAAAAACAAGTATTGGCATAAAAGAGCAACACGATTATATACTTAATAAACCAAAATATATTAACAATCAATTTAAAACATATTACCAAACATTATATACAACACAGGAACAACAATTTCCTTTAGCAAGAAACAATTTTCTGAAACACACACAGTTTCCTAAAATTCTGGATAACCTAACTGGGATGCTAAGCAACCCAATAACTGAACAGGAAACTCAAAAAGCCATTGACAGCTTGCCTAATAGGAAAATCCCCCAGCCCTGATGGCTATACAATAGAAATGTACAAAACAGTCTGTAAACAACTGTTATCAGTGCTGACTAAATTATTTAATGTGTTTAATAATCTTCAATAAATGCCACAATCATTCAAACAAGCAATAATAAATGTGTTCCTTTAAAAGAGCTAAAGACCCACTTCAATGCTTATCATATAGACTGATTTCACTTCTAAATATAACCTAAAAATATTTTCCATAATTTTAGCACTGCAGCTAGAACCAGTCTTGTCAATATGCATCATGCAGGACTGAAACGCATTCATTAAGGGCCATAATATTACAGCTAATATATGAAGAGCAATCAACATGATAGCAAATAATGCAAGTCCAGATGCCATTTTATTAGCAGTTGATGCCAAAAAGGCATTTGATAGGGTAGCATTGGCATTTATCCACCAAACTTTTGAATTAGTAGGCCTTGGGGCACAATTTAACAACTGGATCAAATTGTTCTATAGCTTTCCAACAGCTCAGACCAAAACAAACAATACAATTTCATATCAATTCCCGTTAAGTAGGGGTACGTGTCAAGGACGCCCGCTATCCCCACTGATATTTGTCGTAATCATTGAAGCTTTTGTGATTGCAATTAGAAACACAGTGGAACCCATTTATAACCGACACCTGCTTATAACAGATGGATCTGTCTTGCCAGAAGCCAAAAGCTATGTCTGTAATGTCAAAAATCACATTTATACCATACTCTGCACCCGCTGTATAGCGGACACTGTGAGCTCCTCTGTACCCATTACATGCTGCAAACTACCTGCTGTCAGCTGATTATTCAGCTGGTTTGCCTGGCAGTATTGTATAAAGACATTACTTACCTCACCCGAGTCATGACTGATACCTGACACTTTACTCCAGGGGTTTACTTCTAACCCCTCCTGATCCCCCAGTCAGCACAGGTACTGTACAGCAAAATCTTGCCAATCACATTTATTGTTCAGTTCCTGATCCCCCAATCAGCACAGGTACTGTACAGCAAAATCTCGCCAGTCTTGTTTACTGCTTAGTTTCCAATCAGCTGCAAATACCAGTTTGAAGATTGAAGTAAATAGATCAGCACCCACACTCCAGACAGAAGACTAGGACTCCATGGACTGATTTAATCATTCCTTTATGTAAAAAAAGTGCAGATAAAACACACGCCAAAGTGGCTAGCAAATAGATTCACCTTTCTCCTGGCGTACTGCCAGGTTTCTTCAGAGTGACTCACCAGGAGAAACGTCAGTCTATTTGCTAGCCACTTTGGCCAGTGTTTTATCTGCACTTTTTTACATAAAGGAATGATTAAATCAATCCATGGAGTCCTAGTCTTCTGTCTGGAGTGTGGGTGCTGATCTATTTACTTCAATCTTTGGACATGAACACAGAGTAGCACCACACTGTTTTTCCAGGTGCTCACATATGTTTTTTTGAGTTAAATACCAGTTTGCCATACCTTTGATTGACAGAGGAGAGGGCATGTTCTGATTTTAACTCTGGTGCATGAGCTAGAGGAAAGTTAAATTTTAAGACTTTAGGATTTAGTGGACACCCCTTATAATGTACAAAACCTGCTTGCACAAATGTGTCCCTTATAAGAGTGCTGCGCTGTAATTCAAATATTGTAGGAATTATACTTAAGGGCACTTGACAAATCAGTTCATACACAGATGATACAATATTATGTTTAACAAATCTAACAATAACATTAAAATATTAATATTACTCTCAGAAAAATTTGTAAAAGCATCTGGTTACAAAATCAGTTGGAGCAAGACCAAAATTATGAGTTTAGATCAGAAATATTCTCTACAAATTCCTGATAATTGCCTATGCAAACAGACCACAGCAATTAAATACTTGGGTACTAAATTGACACCAGTATTGCAAATCTTACACTGTAAAAATTATCCACCCGTTTTGACACAAATACAAATGGAGCTAAAAAACTGGATAAATGTACCTTTAATGTTAATTGGCAGAATATAGAGGATTGTGTATGCGCAAGCATACACAACAAGGCAGTTGCGATCGAGAGGTTTCCGTGGTAACCTGAGACCTCGAGAGCGTAGCTCGAGAGGTCCGCACACGGAAACCTCAAGATCGCAAAACTGCCTTTAGTGCTAGTATGGTTGCTCACACAATCTTTATAGTGTATGGGCAACTATAAATACCACTCGTGAACACTGGGGAGCTTACTTCTGTGTCTGCCGCCAAAGTGCCGCCTTCCGTGTTGCCGTCGCGGCCGCTTCTATTGCGCATGGCTGAGTGTACCGATCTTTGTTGTGCTGCACCGGTGACGCACTGGGTGCAGCACAACAAGATCATGACGCACCGAGTGAAGGACTACAACGCTGTTCCAGGCATGGATTTCCATGCGGAACAGCGTTCCACCATACACTATAAGTATTATTAAAATGAGTATCCTTCCAAAATTATTGTTCTTGTTTCAAGCTTTTCCTTGTATAATTCCACTGACTTTCTTCCAAAATCTAAAAAGCTATTATAACATTTCTCTGGAAAAACAAAACACCAAGAATTGCATATGAAAAGTTAGTTATACCAAAAAATAAAAGAGATATGTCATCACCTAACTTTCATTACTATTATACTGCAGCACAAATCACAGTAACCTGTTCATGGTTCATATCACCAGAGAAATTAGAACAATATTTCCAAATAGAATTATCTTACATGACCATTCAAAGTTAAGACATATATTTTCTCCAGTTATAAATAAAGAACCCCCAAATATGTAAATTTTACTACCAAAACAATTATGGATTGCTGGCAGAAAGCTCATTAGATTATACATTACTCCAATAAAATAAGTCTGTACTCGTCAATATGTAATAATTATGACTTTCTTCCATCAATTGTAGATCCTGGATCCAAACAATGGAACCAGAAAGCTATAATGGAAATAAATACTGTCTGTGATAACAACATATTATAATCTTTTGCACAACTAAGGAGTCAATATAATTTGACATAACTCCAATTATTTAGATATCTTTGAATTAGAAACTATATTCAACAAATGAATGAGTCACTATTATATTACAACTGCGGAGAAATGATTCCATGACCACAAGCTTATCATGAATTACAAGAAGATGAAGACCATGTTGTTCTCCAACCCACAAAGCAAACATAAGGCATCCCCCCTCACCAGCACTAATGAGGGCTCCCCCTTGGAACTGGTTCAGCATTTCAGATACCTGGGCATAACCCTCGACTCTTTGCTGTCCTACTCACAACATATTGACAACATTGCCAGGGCAATCAACCTGCACATTGGGATGCTTTACAGGCATAAATACAGTGTGACCCAGGAAGCATTGAGCTTAGCGATACACAGCTCTGTCGCTTCACTGGCCTAATATGGCCACATTATCTATGGTACAGCCACAGACACCGCTCTCTGCCGCATCAAAACTGCCTTAAACAAGGCCTGTTGCCTTCTGACTGGTGCTGGGCACCTGACCCGCACATGCGATCTCTATGAGCAGGCTAACTGGCTGCAACTCAAGAGCAGACTTCGATACCAGACATGCATGCTTGCGAAAAAGACCAACCTAGGAATGCTACCCTCTGGGGTCACAAAGTACCAGAAGCTTTGACTCTCAGCTCTATCACACTCATCGGTGTTATCCTTCTGTACAGACAGCTGGTAAGACCCCATCTGGAGTACTGTGTGCAGTTCTGGAGACCCAATTTCTGCAAGGACATAGACAAGATGGAAGCTGTCCAGAGGAGGGCAACTAAAATGGTGCATGGTCTACACCAGAAGACATATGAAGAGAGACTAAAGGAGCTTAATATGTATAGCCTCGAGGAAAGGGGGGGGGGACATGATAGAAACTTTCAAGTACCTCAAGGGAATCAACAAAGTCCAAGAGGGTAGCATCTTTCAAAAAAAGAGGTGTGCAAGAACAAGGGGGCACAATTTGAAGATGGGGGACAGCTCAGAGGTAATGTAAGGAAGTATTTTTTCACAGAGAGGGTTGTGGATGAATGGAACGGCCTTCCGGAGGAAGTTGTGTAGTCAAAAAGAGTGGTTGAATTCAAGCATGCATGGGACAGTCATAAGGCAATTCTAGGGGGTGGGGGTAGGAAGAAGTAGGCTGCTGGTTAACTAGGATCTGTAGCTTATCCATTAGGTAGGGAAATGAGCAGACTGGGTGGGCCAAGTGGTCCTTATCTGCCGTTAGATTCTATGTTTCTGTGTTTCTATGTTTCCCTTGGTCAACGAGCATTCACCTACAGAGCCCCTCACTGGATCATCTCTCTTCCAGCTAACATAACCAATGCACCTAATCTGGGCTCTTTCAACTGCTACCTTCAGCAATATCTCATGACACTGGCATCGTGTGATTGCTATCCCATGGTTTCTCATACCGATTCCTTTTCATCTCTGAAGCCTGCCAATACTGTCCTAATGGCTTTCACCTCCCCTTCCTGGCACTTCAGCATACTCCGCAATTGTTCTTTGCCTCGCCCCACCACTCACTTAGCACTTATAGAAATATAGAAACATAGACTTTGACGGCAGATAAGGACCGCTTGGCCCACCCAGTCTGCCCATTTCCCTACTTACTGGATAAGCTGCAGATTCTAGTTAACCAACAGCCTACTTCCTGCCACCCCCAACTATAATTGCCTTGTGTCTGTCCCATGCATGTTTGAATTCCCCCACTGTTTTAGACCCAACGACCTCCTCAGTAAGGCTGTTCCATGTATCCATCACTCTCTCTGTGAAAAAAAATTTCCTACATTACCTCTGAGCCATCCTCTATCTTTAAATTGTGCCCCTTGTTCTTACACATCTCTTTTCTGAAAGATGCTACCCTCCTGGACTTTGTTGATTCCTTGAGGTACTTAAACGTTTCTATCATGTCCCCCTCTCCTCCTTTCATCAAGAGTATACATATTAAGCTCTCTAGTCTCTCTTCATATGGCTTCTGCTGCAGACCCTGCACCATTTTAGTTGCCCTCCTCTGGACTGCTTCCATCATGTCTATGTCCTTGCGTAGATGAGGTCTCCAAAACTGCACGCAGTACCCAGATGGGGTCTCGCCAACTGTCTGTACAGAGGGATAACCAGTTCCCTTTTTTCTACTTGTGATGCCCCTTCCTATGCATCCCAGTATCCCCCTGGCTCTCCTTACTGACTTTTCACATTGCTTACCCACCTTTAGGTCATCTGATATGACTACCCCCAGGTCCCTTTCCATTTTTATTCTTGTTAGTACCTCCCCTGCTATTGTGTACTTTTCTCCTGAGTTTTTGTTTCCCAGGTGCCTTACTTTGCACTTCTTTGTACTGAATCTAAGTTGCCACATGTCTGACCTTTCCTCCAACCTTGCCAAGTCCCTTCTCATCTTTTCTACCCCCCCTTGTGTATCAACTCTGTTACAGATCTTTGTGTCATCTGCAAAGAGGCATACCTTTCCCTCCAGATCCTCTGCAATATCACCTATAAAGATGTTAAAGAGGACTTATGAGACAATCCGCTAGTCACTGCTCCACCCCATTTTTAATGCCTCTGCCCTCTCCTTCTCCTCCCTGCTCCCTCCTCTCTCTCCTCTCCTCTCCTCTCCTCTCCTCTCCCCTCCCCCCATCACCACACCCTCCCTCTGCCATCCTCGCTCCTTTAGCTACCTTGGCTCCTGGGCTTCTTCCAATCTTTCGACTGATTTTTTTTCCCCACCTCCCCTTTTCAGCCTATCCCTCCCTTCCTTCCTCCACCCACTCCTTTTTTGTCTTGGTTGACTATCCCCTCCTCCCATAGGTTGCTACCCCCTCTGTTTGAAGTTTCATCATTTGGGTAAGTGACACTGGCACTCCTGGTTCGATGCCTACAGATTGTGGTTTTCCCCTTTGTCTGCATTGTTAATTCCTTGTCTACTACTGCATAATTGACAAATGACACTGGCATACCTTGTTCAATGCCTATCTAATTGTTGTATGTTCCCTGTCTACATTGTTCCCTATCTACATTCTTACCTTCATGTCTGCATATTGTATAATTTTTTCATGGGCTATTTGTATCATCTCTCTTGATTATTCGTCCTGTTTTTTTGTACCACTTACCTTTATACCCTAAAGTTGCATGCCTGTTGACATTTACATTGCAACATCTTCAGCACTTGTAATTGTCTCCTGATCTGTTATCTTATGATGTGGCTCAAAGGTATTAATCCAAGATTTCAATAAAAAAAAATGTTATATATATTATATGTAACCTCTTGGTTCGTGCCTAAATATAGGAAATGTCTTGTCCAGTGCACTTACCCAGTCAACAAAAAATAAATAAAGGATACGCAACCCCCCTACTGGAAATATTGTTGATATTTTTTGTTCAAGTGCAAATTGACCCAATAACATTATGAATGGCGAAGTCACGAATTAAGTTATAGGGTCAACTGGCATGAGAACAAAAAATATCAATGCTATTTCCAGTAGGAGGGTTGCGTATTCCATTTATGCCATACCTCCAAAAAAGGTGGTGGGGGGGAGTACATTCTTGCCATTTTTTGCCGATTATAAAAAATCTAAAAGAAATCTATAAATGAAACACCATTCATTTTGTAGGTATTTTTGTCCTGATCAACTTTTTTCACAAAGTACAATGCTACTATTTTTCATTTTAAAGTTATATGCATTTGTTTGTGGCAAAAAGTGAAAACAATTAAATTTTCTGCAGTTTCTTTGCTAATTATAAAAAAACTAAAATGTATATATCAATGAAACACCACTCATTTTGTAGATATTTTTGTGGTGAACAATGTTCATGCTCATAGTACAATGCTATTATTTTCCATTTTAAAGTTATTTGCATGTGTTTGTCAAAAAAGTAAAGCAAAACAGCAATTTCTGCTATTTTTTTTGTTTATTATATAAAAATAAAAGTTAGTCATGAATAAAACACCACTCATTTTTCAGATATTTTTGTGCTGAACAACTTTTGTGCTTGCAGTACCATACTGTCATTTTGCGTTTTAAAGTTATTCACATTTGTTAGTCGAAAAAGTGAAAAAAATGCACTTTTTTTGATTTTCAACTAATTATATAAAAAAAATAAAAGTTACCCATAAATGAAACACCACTCATTTTGTAGATATGTTTTGTGCTGAACAACTTTCGTGCTCACAGTACCATGGTATCATTTTTTGTTTTAAAGTTATTCGCATTTGAACACAGTTACTACTGCTACTGCAAAGCTAAATATGCAAATGAGTTCCAAATGAGCCAATCTCTACCTACTGTGTGGATAAATTTACCTACAGTGAGAATAAATGTGATATCCTCATGTAGATCTGACCACCCTGAGAATATCGAAAATATTTGCCTTTTTTTATCCTCACAGGTATGGCATAAATAAATAGATCCTGCAGGTTCGCTGATATTTCTGAAGCTAACAGAATTAACAAAACAGCCCAGAACAATTTCCACAGTATACAAGTGCTTATTAATTCATGGAACAACAGATTTATGAACTTGAAAGACAAATGGAGTCAAAATGTATATATATATATATATATATATATATATATATATATATATGCAGATCTGTGGCAGGAAAATTGTACCACAGAATAGGATGCTTTGCCCTGGGAGCTCAGCCACTAGAACACCACTGTAATATACTCAACTCACTGAATTGGCCCTCCCTGGAGGGCTGACTGGCTTACACTTCCCTATGCTTGGCTTTCAAGCTTCTACAAACGGATGCTCCCCCCAGCTTGAGTCATACCTTAGTACTCAAGCAGCCTAAAAGAACACTTAGATCCTCGTGTCGTAGACTACTCCATGTCCCAAAAGTCCGAACAAGCCAAGGTCTTCAGTCGTTCGAAAATTACATCCCGTCCCTATGGAATGGCCTACCTAGCAATCTTCAAGACTGCAGCTCCTTTGGGGGTTTTAAAAAAGGCCTAAAGACATACCTTCTAGAGCTAAGCCTCTGTGCATGCCACCGCTGAGGATAGAAAACAGCACTCCACCTCTGATACTAAAAACCTGCTGCCTAACAGGTTGGTATCCTATTTCAGTTGAATCGTATAACTTCTGAAACACTTGAAATTGTAACCCGTAAAACTGACCTGATAAAAGAACCTTATGTAACTGCCACTCTTGTGAAACTAGTGTTTACCCCATGTTATTTTAAACGTTACCTAACCTGCCTGTGATTGTACTATATGTTCTGATTTTAATGTCTGTATATGCACACTTTCCCTTGAATTGTTCCTATTTCTTATTGTATTGTTGACTGTAATTAAACCCAGGTCGCCCCTGAAAAAGGGACCATTGAAGTCTCAGTGGGCCTACCCGGTCACCAAAATTTAAATAAATAAAAATAAATATCACACAGACCCCTACCAGTAACATCAAAGCATCTAAACTACAACAGATACAGTTTAACACATTATATAAGTAAGCAATAAGACACGATGGGGTGTACATTAAACACATCTAATGCACGGCTAGGAGACATAGTGAGGCACAAGACCACAGGCCGAGTGCATCCAGTCCCCTAGCCGTGCATTAGAGCTGTCTCATGCACATCCCCAGAGTGGCTTATTGCACTTATAAAATGGGCCTATATATTCTAAATGGGGTTTCTAGTTTTAGCTGTGCATTAGACACATCTAATGCACGGCTAACAACCAATCAGATTGCTTGAAATCCTTTGCCCATTTTATAAGACATATTATACCCCAGCGAGACTTTATAAAATGAACAAAGCAATATTGCCAGTATGTCCTAGATGTTCAACCCATACAGGAACATTAATATATCTTATTCATTTGTGTCCATACCTAACTCACGTTTGGGCAAAAATAATTGACACCTTAACAAAAACATTAGGAAAGAGATTAACATTTTCTCCACTACTCACTGTGCTAGGATTTGTTGACCTCTTTCTAAAGCCATATAAAAATAAAATGTCGCTAAATCACAAAAGCAATTAACAGAAAAGGACTGCTTGGCCCATCCAGTCTGCTCATTTCTCCCTAACTACACTATTACCGTAGACCGTGCCTGATCTACAGCTCTTTTTCCCTCCCCCCTTCCTTTCCACTATGATTCCCTTGTGCTTCTCCCAGGCATTCTTGAACCCCACCACTGTTTTTACCTCTACCACCTCCGCTAGAAGGCAATTCCAGGAATCCACTACTTTTTCTGTGAAGTACTTCCTCACATCTCTCCTGAATCTACCCCCTCCAGCTTCATAGCATTGTTCCCTTGTTCTTGAGCACCTTTTCTTCGGAAATGTATTCTTATTAAACGGAAAAACTTTACATCACCAACATCTTGGGTGAATTTTATGATGGACATTATGAAACTTGAAAAGATACAATATATCAAAATTAAAAATATGGAAACTTTTGAAAGTATCTGGGCCCCATTCCATAACACTATCCAGGAAGGAATTAATAAATAAAATGAACTGTCTATGTATAATGTTTTTGAGTTAAACCTAAATTACTGTCCTTTTTTATGTGCAAATAAGCTAATAATTTACAGAAGAATGCAAGTTGAAAAATCTGTTCCTTTATTCTACGCATGATGTAACTGATTGTTATCACCTGGCTCTCAGTAAAAATTATTATTAAAAAAAAAGTCTGGGGCCCAGTGTAAGGGGCAACTGCAGGAGTGAGTAGTGCCGGGGAGTACTGAAATAACAAAGGAGAGATTTCAGTGCATGAAGGGATGGAGCAGAGCAGATGGAAGTGGGAAGAGAACCACAAGCATTAGGGAAGTAGAAGGAAAATGACACTTAACCAGCAAAGGATTTCATTGGTAGAAGTGTGACAGAGTGAGAGGCAGAGTTGTGAAGGTGTATGAAGTAGTGGGAAAGAGAGAGGGTGGGGCAATGTAGGAGGGGAGGAAGCCAAACCAAAATTTGGAGATAAAGAAGGCACCAGGCATCAAGAGAGGGGAGGGGCAGGGAGAGGAAGGTGCACAAAGAACAGTGGTGAGTATGTGGGGGACTATCCAGGGCAAATTGACAGAAAGAGTGAAAGTGGGTGTGCAATCTGGCTAAAGTGGACTTGGGAGCAGCACTGTAAACTGTCATCATGGTTGAAGATGGGGTGCCAGATTCACAAAATTCCCAAAAACCCCGCAGCTGTGGGAAAAAAAACAGCACAAGAGGGTTGCCATTTGTGAAGCCACAGTTTTTCCCACAGCTGCAGTATTCTCAAAAGTGGAGCCGATTTATAACCGGCTCCATGATTAACAGCAGCTTGTGGGTGTTTTTTTCCCACAGGTGAGGAAAAATGTTATGCCTGGTGGGACCAGGCTCGGTTACTGAGGTGGAAGCAGGCTTCTAGCCCATCGGGACCACCTTCCCCACACCGGGTGGGGGATATTAGCCTTCCCTTTGAAGTCGGTAATCATCCAGTGCTTGTTTAAATGGTACTTTATTGCCTGCTTCTGCTGTGTGGTTAGGGAGAACAGTCCACATTTCAGAGGCCCTAATTGCTAAGTAATATGTTACAAAATAACCACACAGCACACTAGAGTGAGTTCATATGGTTCCTTTACTCTGGGCTAAGGTTCAAATGTTAGTCCATTTCAGCAACTTGAACTCAATGCAAACAAATGCAAAATCATGCACATGGAGAGCAGGAACCCTGGAGCATGCTACAGGATTTGGGGGGGGGGCTGTTGACAGTAACTAAGGAGGACAGAGAATTGTGGGTCATAATCTCAGATGACTTGAAAGATGCTAGGCAGACTGCCAAGGTGGTGGGAAAGGCCAGTGGGATGTCGGGATGTACTGGAAGGGGGAATCACAAGCAGAAGGAGGGAGGTAATGGTTCCACAGTACAAGACCCTGGTAAGACCTCACCTTGAATACTGTGTACAGTTCTGGAGACCACACCTTCGGAAGGACATTGGCAAAATAGAGACAGTGCTGAGGAGGGCGACCAAAATGGTGAACAGGTTACATCACAAGCCTTATGAGTAGAGAGTGAGGGACCTAGGTTGCTTGAAAGGACAGGACAAAGAATCTTACCAAAGCAAGGGAAAGGATTAAGGCTTCTTTTGGCTAGGCAGATTTACCGTGTGGTGTTATTTTTATTTTGTACTCACAGGGATTGTTACTGTTTGTTGCTAACATTTTACTGCTTTATTTTTCTCTGATTAAAATTGTTGTTGTTGGGTATACCTTCTGCTGCATTTTTACAGGGTGTACCTACAGGTGTGTGCTAACAGATCACTGCTGTAATATTCTGATTCCTTTTGTCTTTTGCAAGGTATATCTTCTGTTGCTGCTTTATTTTTCTCTGTAGCAAAGTGTTTCTTACAGGGTATACCTTCTGTGAAATTATTACAGGTGGTGCTTACATTTTTGTGACTTTTTATCATTAGGCTAAGCAACATTACTGTTTGCCACTATTTTTTTTTGTTTTAGCTGAAAGGTTTTTTGTCTCAGAGGTGTTGCAGTTTCCTTCTCACATTGAAGGAGCCAATTGCTTTCCTCCCACAGCTCTTCCAGGGGATTAGGTGTGTATCTGGGGAGGTGGAGCTGACAAACTGTCAGTAACTTCCAAAAGTAAGAAGGGTTAAAAGGTCAGGTTAGTCGATATCTTGGAAGGGGAAGACTATGTTTGCTGGCCAAGGCACCTAGCTTCACCTGAGCTCTTTTCTTCTACATTGCTTGAAAGGACAGAGCAAAGAATCTTACCAGAGCAAGGGAAAGGATTAAGGCTTCTTTTGGATAAGCAGATTTACTGGGTGATGTTATTTTTATTTTGTACTCACAGGGATTGTTACTGTTTGTTGCTGACATTTTATTGCTTTATTTTTCTCTGATTCAAATTGTTGTTGCTGGGTATACCTTCTGCTGCATTATTAAAGGGTGTGCTTACAGGTGTGTGCTAACAGATTACTGCTGTAATCTTCTGATTCAAATTGTCTTTTGCAAGGTACATCTCCTGTTACTGCTTTATTTTTCTCTGTAGTAAAGTGTTTCTTACAGGGTATATCTTCTGTGAAATTATTACAGGTGGTGCTTTACAGGTTTTACAGTTTTATCTATTATTAGGATAAGCTTTCAGGGCTACTGCATTTGTTGCTGGCTGATTGTTTCTGCTCTTACCTCCTTGTTTCTTTCGTCCGTGGTTGTTCTTTTTCAGCAGGAGAAGGGCCTAGCCACCCACCCCTATCTCCAACCACCCCACACTACACTCCTTTTACAGGTAGCACAGTCGTGACATTTCCTGTGACAAAGCAGGAAGGGGTGGATCAGTGGGGTATCCACACGGTGACCTCATTTACAGGGGCACTAGTAATTGAACTTATTATAACAAGTTATACAAAAACAAACAAACAAAACACAAAATCAAACTTTTGCTTCCATTTTCTTCCTTCTAATTACTCTGACCAGGTTATAAACCCAGCAACTTATCTGGAATGGATGTCATTAACTGCAGGTACTGTGGAACACTTTTCAGAAGGGCAGTTTTACAGGATTTAGGACACTGTCCTACATGCTGGGCCATTGGAGATCTAAGGGCTCAGCTCCAGGCAGCATGGGCAGAGATTGTGCACTTCAAATTGCATATTCAAGAGGAAATATATTATAAGAACCACCTGCCATTTCCTCAACATCCAACAGAAGTACCTCGACCACAGAGGGTAGTTGGTCCAGGAGGTTGGCAGGTGGTTAGGAGGTGCAAATTGGGTGCTCTCCAACATATTGCCTCCACAAACCATATAAAAGCTACAAACAGGTATCTGTCTCTATCTCCGAAATCAAACAAAGGGGCAGAGGACCCTGCAGAGCAGGACACTGCAGCACAGGAGCTAGCACAACAAAACTCGCCCAAAACAGGAACCAAAACAAAAAACGCAAAAAGGAAATCCAAAAAACTTCTGATCATAGGAGACTGCATGATTCGGGGAGTTGATACCTATCTCCAGCCAGGGGTAATGGTCTGATGTCTCCCAGGTACATCAGCGTAGAGAGACACTGACCGCATCACTAAAATTGTTCAGGAAGCCGGAGAAAATATTGACATCCTGGTACACATAGGGACTAACGATCTTGCCAGCCAGTCAGTTGTGGAGACCAAGGAACACCTGACCAGGCTGGGTGACAAACTATCATCCATTTCATCCGGCATCTCCGTCTCTGAGATCCTGCCAGTCTGGGAGAGGGGGGCAAACGGATGGAAGGTCAGAGAAGGGGAGATAGGGGAGCTAAACATGTGGCTCAAGGGCTGGTGCCAGGAAAAAGGACACAAATTTGTAGGGAACTGACAACAGTTTTGGGAGTGAAAGTTCTTTAAATTTGATGGGCTGCATCTGACTAAGGAGGGAGTCAGTGCATTGGGGCAGAAGTTTGACGTCTTTGCAGAATATTTAAACTAGCAAATGGGGAGAGAGGTGCATCACCCCATACGTTGAATGGGAAGAACACCCCACCCCCCTCAGCTAGTAGTCAAACAGGAATTCAGCATGTTTGTAGTTAATTTGCATCACCAGGTAAGGAAAAAGGTCTGGCTCCCCATACGACGAACAGGGAAAATGCCAGACCTCGCCCAACAACTAAGACACCGAAATCTGGCCAGTGGAAAATCATGTACACAAATGTTCAAAGTCTGGGAAACAAGATCCCAGACCTGCAGGCAATAATGACAGAGGCTAAACTGGACATAGTAGCAATTGGCAAGATGTGGTTTACCAGTAACCACACTTGGGAGACTTCAGTACCTGGCTATGTACTGTTCAGAAGAGACCGGGGTGCAAAAAAAGGAGGTAGAGTGGCCCTGTATGTCAATAAAAATATCAAAGATACAGAAATTCAGAACACACATAAGGAGCCAGAAGAACTGTGGGTCACTCTGGAAACAGGAAATGGGACAGCCATATGAATTGGGGTTGTCTACAGGCCCCCAGACCAGGGGGAGGACACAGACACATTACTGTTAGAAGATATACAAAACATGACAGCTAAAGGGGAGGTTCTGATAATGGGAGACTTCAACATGCCAGATACAGATTAGGTCAATACCAGCAGGAACATCTTCCAGAACAAGACACATGGTGGATTCCTTGCAGGGGAGGGCCTCAGACAACTGGTACAACAACCCACAAGAGACAGGGCTATCCTAGATCTAGTACTGACTAACAGGGAAAGGATCACAGATCTCCAGGTAGAAGGTCACCTGGGGGCCAGTGATCATGGTTCAATTTGGCCACTAGAATTAAACCATCCCATTCCAAGGCAAAAATATGGGACTTCAGAGGAACTGACTTTGATAAGATGGCCAACAGAGTTAAGCTAGCCCTGGCAAAAAGAAATACAGGTGAGGGGGTACAAGCAAAGTGGCAAGCATTAAGGATGCAATACCTGAAGCAACATCCCATTGTGTTAGAGAGAAAAGGAAGGGCAAAAGAAGAAGAAGGAAACCACTTTGGTTCTCAAAAACAGTAGCACAAAAGGTCAGAGCCAAAAGGCTGGCCTTCTGGAAATATAAAGGAATGCAGCAGGATGACGATAGGGAGGCATACCAAACTTCCCTAATGGAAGCAGGGAAGGCAGTAAGGCAGGCAAAGGCCCAAACCAAGGAAACACTAGCACAAACAGTAAAAGAAGGTGACAAGACTTTCTATAGATGCATTAGTAAAAGGAGAAAGTCCAGAGGGCGTATTGCTAAGATCAAAGGAGATAAGGGGGCATGTGAGGAGGAGGACCATGTAAAAGCATCTATCATAAATTGATACTTCTGCTCAGTATTTACTAAAGAAAAGGTAGGGCAGGCCCCACAGCTCAGCACCATGGACACGGGAGAGGGAGGGAGGTGTGCACTTGTCCCTTCACAAAAGAAAGGGTCCTACAAGATCTCAATAAGCTCAGGACGGACATGGCAATGGGACCTGATGCCATACATCCCAGGGTACTAAAGGAGCTAAGGGTGGAACTAGCAGAGCCATTATCAGAACTGTTTAGTGAGTCTCTGCACACAGGAGAGGTCCCAGAAGACTGGAGAAGGGCTCATGTGATCCCACTCCACAAGAGTGGTAGCAGAGGGGAGGCAGGGAACTACAGACCAGTCAGTCTTACCTCAGTAGTGGGCAAGATTATGGAGGCACTCCTTAAGGAAAGGATAGTGCAACACCTGGAATCCATAGGCACACAGGATCCAAGACAGCATGGGTTTACAAAAGGAAGGTCCTGTCAAACTAATCTCATAGATTTCTTTGACTAAGTAACTAGAGTGGTGGACCAAGGGCGAGCAGTTGATGTCGCCTACCTTGACTTCAGCAAAGCTTTCAATACTGTTCCACATAGAAGATTGATTAAAAGGCTGGGTAGGCTCGGGGTGGGTCAGAAGTTGGTCAACTGGGTGGCAAACTGGATGACGGGCAGAAAACAGAGAGTGGTGGTAAATGGTATGCAGTCAGAAGAGATGCAAGTAACAAGTGAGGTACCTCAGGGATCAGTCCTGGGGCCAGTCCTCTTCAATATCTTCATCAGTGACATTGCAGATGGACTGGAGGGTAAGGTTAGTCTGTTTGCAGATGACACCAAGATCTGAAACAGAGTAGATAACCCAGGTGGGGTGAGCAGAATGAGGAGAGATCTGGATAAACTGGCAAAATGGTCGGAAGAGTGGCAACTGGGGTTTAATGCAAAGAAGTGCAAGATCATGCACATAGGGAAGAGAAACCCTGAAGCCACCTATAGGCTGGGAGGGGAATGCTGACAGTCACAAGGGAAGAAAGAGACTTGGGCAACATCATCACCGATGACCTGAAGTCATCCAAGCAGACCACTAAAGCAGTAGGTAAGGCTAGAGGGATGTTGGGGTGTATTAGTAGGGGTATCACAAGTCGGAAGTGGAAGGTAATAATCCCTCTTTACAAGACACTGGTTAAGCCACATCTAGAGTACTACATGCAGTACTGGAGGCCACACCTTTAGAAGGACATTAACCAAATTTGGGCAGTCCAGAGAAGGGCAACCAAAATGGTGCAGGGACTGCATCAGAAAACATATGAGGACAGATTAACGGAGCTCAATATGTATATCCTAGAGCAAAGGAGCAAGAGGGTGATATGATCGAAACATTCAAATACCTTAAGTGCATTAACAAGGTGAAAGAGTCTAACATGTTTCAATATAAGAAAAATAGCAGGACAAGAGGACACAGCATAAGATTAGAGGGAGGCCGATTAAGGGGTAATGTGAGGAACTTCTTTTTCACACAATGGGTGGTGGATATGAATACAGTGCAGGGCTTCAAACAGGCATGGGATAGGCATAAGGGAGCAATACAGATGAATGTGAATAGATAGGCCATTGACAGAGCAAAGGCTGATGGCACATTTATAAGGTAGAAAAAGAAATGGGCAGACTGGCTGGGCCTTGCAGTCCTTATTTGCCATCAACTTCTATGTTTCTATTACCTAAATTTGTACACTCTGGAACAGAGGAGGGGAGAGGTGACATGATAGAAACATTCAAGTGCTGTACCTCAAGGGCATAAACAAGGTGGAAGGGGACAACATATTTCAGCTCAACAGTAGTGCCAGGACAAGAGGACATGACGTGAGATTGAAGGGTGGCCACATAGGGGGAAATATTAGGAAGTTCTTCTTCACTGAAAAGGTGGTGGATGCATGGAATAGCCTGCCCCAGGAGGTGGTGACAGCCCGTACTGTGGTGGGCTTTAAACATGAATGGGACAGAAAAAAAGGAATAATAGAGATAGGGAAAAAAAGCTAAGCCAATGACCAATAAGGAGCACTAGTCGCTTTGTGAGCTAGCGTAAATGGGCACACTGGATGAGCCTGGTGGTCCTTATCTGCCAACAGAATCTATGAATTTCATTATTTGGGCATATAACCCAAACACAGTTCATCACTTCATAGTGTAACCCCCACCCCTGCCTTTTTACTAAAATGACAGGTGGCATGCTGTTGGACTGGCAGCAATATCTGGTGGGGACCTGGGTTCGGGGAGGATGAGGTTACCTGGCACAAGGGGACCTAGGTTTGGCTACTCTGCACACGGGCACCCAAGTAAATCCGAACACAGGAAGCAATAACTGTAATGTTCAGAACCAGGATTGGGATTTTTCAGTGTGGCTTTATTCATAACTAGCTGAACACAACAAAGCATAGATGGACCCCCAATGGACTACGTCTACTGATAATGCAGATTAGAGACTACCAGGCAGTCCACTTAAAGAATGAACCCATTTCTACTAATTTCAGGCTCTGGACCCACCAGGCACACAGCCCGGACTTGCATGCGCTTTGGATACACAGCCCGACTGACCCAGCCTCCCCTACCAACCCATGACTGACAGTCCATTTAAAGAATGAACCCATTTTACTTGCTGTGGCTCCCACACCACTTAGAGTCCGCGACTCCTAGAGAGATTTTCTTCTTACTTTCTTCTGACTCCCATCTCACAAGGAGAATTCTTTTCCCAATTGTGGCAGCCCACACCACTTAGAGTCTGCGACTCCTAGAGACATTTTCCAAGTTAGAATTCCACGCCTGGAGTACCTACCTCATCACTGGCCAGGTGCATGAGGCAAGTAGCAATCACAGCAGAAACCCGTAGAGGTGGACCTGGTTGCTAAAGATGGGGGGTTTGCCCACCTCCAGCTCCCACAGCCCATACCCGGCCATTTCTCTGGAGAAACTGAAACTTTGAAATTGTAGATTAAACGGTGGATGGACTGTAGCACCCCCTCTACAACATTACTTGAATTCACACAGACTTTAGATTTTGACACTACTCCATTTGTTTGTCCTAGTACTATAGGCCTCCCAAATAGTAGCTCAAATCCCAGCTTTCTTCACATTTTCCAAACTGAAGAAACACATTTTTGCCCTCTCAAATTAGAGCAAACTCATCCTTTCATGCAGGTGTCCCACAGGCTGATACAGCTCCTTCTACTTTTAAGACCAAACAGAAACTGTAAAAGGCAGCTTTCTTCCTTTAGCAGAAATTAGGGATTGCCCTGAATCTACATAGGATACTTTACTCTCCCCGGTGGGAGGGCACTGAGACCTGGACAGCGTCTCCACCACTTGAAACTGGACACTGACCTTCTCACACAGAAGGTAAAATAAAGACACTTCCTTCCTGCTGGCAGGCAAGCAGGAGAACTCACTTGAAAACTCCCAACGCTCTATCTCACTCCTCTGCTGCAGATTCCAATGTGGTCTATGCAGCTGCGACAGTTCTATGGTGATTGTCATTTCTCAGTCTCAGCTGAGACTGAGAACAGAGGTGAGACAGTGTGAAACCCATTTAAATGGAGTTTCACAAGCCGCCTTCCTGCCTACCACTAGGTCTTACTGGGATTCTAGTAACCCCGGTAACAAGGGGTTACACTGCCTTTGATCAGAAAATGACTGTCCCCAGTCATTATGCACCCGGCCTTAGGCCATCCCACCCTATGTGCTACCTGCGGAGGGGTGATCAGGCTCCCTCCTACCATGTGCAAGCACAGGCAGGCAACACTAAGGGTCTAGAGGCCTGTAGCCGACATATCAGCCTCTACACTATCCACTTACTATGGACACCTAGTGGCTCTGGTAGAACTATCCAGAGCATAGCCCTGATAGATCAGCACTGCAGTCCCTTTGGCCACTGAGGACCACAGCCTGTCTATCTCCCCTAACCCTCTAGAGAAAACCTATCTGCCTCTAACATAATATTCCAAAACAAAAACAACCCGGGGACCTCCCTGACCTTGGGCAACCTGCAACCACACACCATTAAAATACCAATTACTGCCTCCTCCCTACCCCCACAACCACACCTGTGGAAGGAAAAGGGTTAATACAGCAACAACCATAACAACAACAACAACACAGTACTTTAGATTTCTACACAATAAAGCACTGACGAGGAACTCTGATGAGCCCCTCCTCCTCTTCTTGTCTTCTCTTCTGTCTTCCCAGGAACACCTGTAAGAAAAAGAAAGACAAAACACACTCCTAATCTGCATACACAGTCTACCTAAAACCCTACCATACAAAAACACTGAACAATCCCAAAAAGATTTTTTTAGAAAAAGGTAGAAAAACAGTATTTACATTAGAGTACAATAATGACATTATTTACAATACACATTTGGGGGGATGGAGTGCCCTAAAAGTCCCAACTAGTGACCACAAGGCCCGAAGGCTAGTCCAATAAAGAGTCTCTCCTGGGCGGAGCCCGTGAAGCACAGTTCTAAAGGCCAAAGTCCCAAGGGGAGAGTCTTTGTGACAGTTCACACATTTTGAAGTCTGCAGTGTAGGGGTGTACTGCAATGTCATAAAGATAGAAAAGTTTCGACTTACCAGCCATTTGTAGTACAAGAATCTGCACTGAACCTGGTCCGAGCTGAAGACTCTCCCTGGCAGCATTTCTTCTGATACAGCTGGGTGGACATCTTCCGGGAACCACAGGAGGGCACATCTGGAAACAGCTGGGCTGATGTCATCAATGGAGACAGAACCTTAGAACAGGAACAAAAAGAAAAACAGCTGGTCCGACGTCATCCGATTACCAGGCGATGAACAGGAAACAGCTGGGCTGGTGTCCTCTCTGGATTTTAAGTCATCTGGTGGGCCAGTAGATGGTTGCTGAACAGGACAGTACACTGTAGACTGATGAATGTGGAGCACCTGAGTCCTTGGTTATTCATATTGGCGGATCAATAAGGGCACTTCACAGTCTGATGTGGCAGTATTGACTACCACTGCTCGGCTCTCCATTTTGTAGGCACGGGCTTAATTGCTGGGAGGTCCTTGCACTGAGGCCAATAGTAACGGGGGTCAGGGGCTTGAATTATTACCCCGTCTGGGCACAAATAATTCACACAGTGGGAGATTTCACGTCCCTCTCCATCCACTATTCTCACTCTGTCCATAAACAGTGTCCTGCCTCTCTTCCACTGGGCATACTTTTTGTGGAACAGTCTATTCTTTAAATGCTGGTTAGCCCCAGGATGCACATGTTTCATTGCTTCATCCCAGATCCAGGATTTCCTGCAGTCCTCAATCTCCTCCCAGACTTTCCGAGGAAAGGTAGGAAAGGTCATACCATAGATTTCATTCGCCTTTCTATGAACCAGTCTCTCCTCTTTACTTGCTTTGGTCAATCTGAGACCGCTGGCCTGGCTTGAGGGTGGCCAGTCCTGGTTCTGCCAGCTTCGCATTCTCAAAGAAATTAAAAACGGCTCCCTGACTTCTTCCTCTTGTAAAGCCAGGGCAGTGGCATCAACACCTTCTTCAATACATTCCTCCGAGGCAAGATCTTGAGGCTGTGTACCTGTTCCTTTTCACAAGGCCACATAGGTTCCCCCTCATCTTCCTCTTCACTGAGGATCTGAGCCCAGGAGCGAGCAGTCGTTCTCACCCCTGAGACTATCCATTCATCACTAGGCGCGAAGGTCGACACCTCCCATTCAAAGGCCTCCCACATCTCATCTTCACCTAAGAGACTTGGGCTAGGCCCCCACCCAGGGGTCTATTGATGCTTTATCCGAACTTTCTTTCTGAGATCCAGCATCCAAAACTTCAACTTCAGGTTCAGTCTCTAATTCTGCACCCTCTAGCTTTGTGCCACACTCCCGAGGGACCTTCCTCCACAGGCTCCGCCTGGTGCTGTGTGCTGCCAACTGCAGATTCCTGAATTTTTGTCCATGTGGGAGCCAAACGAATTGGAGGCGCTTTATATAAGCCATATTTTTGAAGGCATCCAGCACAGTGAGGAATCATAAAGACATCCCTTCCAGCACTCAAGCATATTTGGCATACACACACTGGATAATTAGGAATTGCCACATCAGGAGGCAGCTGCCCTCCATAGCACCACTTTTCAATATCTCTCAGTCTATTTACTGCTGCTGTTACTGCAACCCGGGCATGATCCGGGTAACGAGCTGGTCCTGAGGCCATAACTGCAGAAAAATAAACAAAAGTTCACTGTAACTAAAAGTCCCACTTTAATGAACACACTCTGTAGCTTTAAAATGGCTCCTCTGCTGCTGTGTTTACTTTACTACCCCACCCTGTAATGGCGGCGGCAGCACTCCTGTGCATCAACATTTAGAATCTGGGTTAAGCCACTGCGCACCCGATTTACACAAGCTACTGATAACTTCTACTCAAACTGCACAACTTGCTCTGATCTGGCTTTAAACACACATTTACAGGATTTTCCTTGGACTTTTCACATGCTGGTAACATTTACTTAATTCACAGTCCCTCTAAAAGCTTCAGGTTTCAGCACAGGATTGCCTGCTTTTGCTAGTGTTGCATTTTGCTACAACCCACAGTCTCTCTCTGGCTGCAAACTTTAAACTGAGGCTATTTTACTTCCATGCATACATTCAATGGCTTTATAGACTTGCACTTGCTGGCAGGACTTCACACAGTCGTTACTTGCAAAGCGACTATACTGCTGCACACACATTTTATATGGCATTACTGAAAATCACTGTTTGAGCAGTTTCTTGGGACATTTACTTACTGTTATCAGTAGCAATTTGCTGCGATGGGGTAAAATGGCCTGCAGCCAGTTTTTTAAGGCCTTGGAACACAAACGGGAGGGCAGTCTTAGCGATCGTCGTTTTTAACACCAAACTCACTATTTCCACGATCGATTTGCGGGTTGAGCCCAATTTTAAACTCAAAAGTCAATTTTTTGCTGTTTACAGCGCTTTGAATACTTCGCGATGTTCCTCCAATGCCAGTACACGCACTACACTCTGTCTCCCTCTCGAATGCTGAGGCAGTCTCAGAAGAGCTGGCTGAGGGGCGGGACTAATGGCAATCTGACCAACCACACGACGCCATGCAAATGAGCCTCTTCTTCCTCGCGAAGGCTCCTCTCCTCACGGCGATCGTCGAGCAGGCAAATTTAAACTGTAAAATGCACACTTTTTTTTTTTTCCAACTGACTCCACGGCCGGAGCCCATTTTAACCATGTAACATTGCCATTAACTCTGCAGTCTCTCCATTTACACAGAAAGCATTTCCAACGTCCATGGCATAATTTCTCTGTTGCTACCCCTAGTTTTCCACACTTTTCCTCACAGAATTCACTTTTAAAAGCATTTTAAACGTCCAGGGCACAACTTTTCTGTTGCTACCCCTAGTTTTCCACACTTTTCCTCACAGAATTCACTTTAAAAGTTGACAAAACGCTGTAAACAATTTTGATGATGCAGGACAAGGGCACACTCTTTGGCTTTACAGCTCCTTGGTAAACAGTTGGCATTTTTTAAACTGCAGCACAAGATTCACAGCACACAGCAACACACTAGGGAAATTGCTTCAGCTTTTTTGGCTACCCACTGCCAGATAGCCAAAACGCTAGCCTCCTTGCCCAAGCACCTTCCTTCCCGAACAAATCCAAACATGGTGCCTCCATTTTTGTAACCCCTACCCCTGCCTTTTTACTAAAACGACAGGTGGCATGCTGTTGGACTGGCAGCAATACCTGGTGGGGACCTGGGTTCGGGGAGGATGAGGTTACCTGGCACAAGGGGACCTAGGTTTGGCTACTCTGCACAGGGGCACCCAAGTAAATCCGAACACAGGAAGCAATAACTGTAATGTCCAGAACCAGGATTGAGATTTTTCAGTGTGGCTTTATTCATAACTAGCTGAACACAACAAAGCATAGATGGACCCCCAAGGGGCTACGTTTGCTGATAATGCAGATTAGAGACTACCAGGCAGTCCACTTAAAGAATGAACCCATTTCTACTAATTTCAGGCTCTGGACCCACCAGGCACATAGCCCGGACTTGCATGCGCTTTGGATACACAGCCCGACTGGCCCGGCTCCCCTGCCGGCCACTTGACTGACGGTCCATTTAAAGAATGAACCCATTTTACTTGTTGTGGCTCTCACACCACTTAGAGTCTGCGACCCCTAGAGATTTTCCCAAGTTGTGACCCTCGTCTGGGTACCTACCTCATCACTGGCCAGGTGCATGAGGCAAGTAGCAATCACAGCAGAAATCCGTAGAGGTGGACCTGGTTACTAAAGATGGGGGGTTTGCCCACCTCCAGCTCCCACAGCCCATACCCGGCCATTTCTCTGGAGAAACTGAAACTTCGGAATTGTAGATTAAACGGTGGATGGACTATAGCACCCCCTCTACAACATTACTTGAATTCACACAGACTTTAGATTTTGACACTACTCCATTTGTTTGTCCTAGTACTATAGGCCTCCCAAATAGTAGCTCAAATCCCAGCTTTCTTCACATTTTCCAAACTGAAGAAACACATCTTTGCCCTCTCAAATTAGAGCAAACTCATCCTTTCGTTGCAGGTGCCCCACAGGCGAAGTACAGCTCCTTCTACTTTTAAGACCAAACAGAAACTGTAAAAGGCAGCTTTCTTCCTTTAGCAGAAATTAGGGGATTGCCCCTGGAATCTACATAGGGATACTTTTACTCCCCAGAGGAGGGGACACTGAGACCTGGACAGCGGTCTCCACCACTTGAAACTGGACACTGACCTTCTCACACAGAAGGTAAACAAAAGACACTTCCTTCCTGCTGGCAGGCAAGCAGGAGAACTCACTTTGAAAACTCCCAACGTTCTAGCTCACTCCCTCTGCTGCAGATTCCAATGTGGCTTATGCAGCTGCGACAGTTCTATGGTGATGTCATCTCTCAGTCTCAGCTGAGACTGAGAACAGAGTGAGACAGTGTGAAACCCATTTAACTGGAGTTTCATAAGCTGCCTTCCCTGCCTACCACTAGGTCTTACTGGGATTCTAGTAACCCCGGGTAACAAGGGGTTACAATAGTTCAATCAGTTATTCCATTTCCTTAAAGAGCAGGTGTTTACTTCTAAAAATAGACAACTGACTATTTTATTTAGAGTATTTTGATTTGTTAGTAATTACTTTATACTTTCATAATAAAATATTTGTTTGTGCAGTTAAAAGGGTGGGTTTTCACCTTTGCTTTTCACACTGCTAGTAAAACATAATTCAGTAGAATTCTGGTACTGTGACATCAGAAACTGGCAACTCCTTAGGAGCCCAATGTATTTAAATGAGAAAGTAAATATATTTTTCTATCTTTTTCAAAACAAATAGATACTTCTTTCAGCAACAAACTGCCTTTTGTATGTTTGAACTATCATGGTACATCCGTATTACTTTACAATTTTTAAAACCATAATTGGCTTCTCTTTTTTCTTCCCAAGTTAAATATGGTTATAACATGGGTTGACAAAAGGGACAAAGCTAATTGGCCAAACAGCATCACCTGACCGCGGATTAAATTAATTTATGTAATCCACAGTTGGGGTGAGATGACCCGGCAGCAATATCCCTGGTCAGAGCGGGGCTTGTTATTTCTGGCAACATTCAGCTCTGAACAGCAGCCATGAAAACGTAGCCATGTAAAAGACCCCTAGCAATGGTTCACATTGCAGACAGTGAGAGAGAGAGAGAGAGAGAGGGGGAGAGACAGTGACAGCCACATTGGAACTTGTAATTCTCAAGTTCTGCAGTGTCCTCTCTTTCTTTGTGTGTCTGATCCATGTTCTATGCAGCAGAGTTGCCAGGGGAGACAGTGAGGTACGTGCCAAATCACCAGCAATGCTTTTCTCATGCCCCTGTGTTGCACCTTTTTCTCTCTGCACATACATTGTCCCGGCACACAGTGGCACACACAGAGGTCCTCATTTGGCTCTGGGTATGTGTCAAGTCACCAATAATGCTTTTCACAGCCCCTTGTGTTGCAGCTTGTTCCCCCCACCCATATGCTGTCCTGGCAGACAGTGTCACACATCCAGTTGTTAATGTGGCTCTGCTGTCCTCTCCCGAAGCAGTTGCCTGCATTGTAAGTGGCACAGTGAAGGACAGAGAGTGAGAGACACAGCACATTTCATATGTTAAAGCAGGTCTCCTGTGAGTGTCTCTCACATCTCTCCCCTGCATTCTGCTACAGCTCACGTGGAGATAATTAATCTGTTTCACTGCCACTTGTGTTGCAGCGTGATCCACCTCCTGGCACACAGTGTCACACAGCGAGTTGTTCAGTTGGCTCCCCCATCCCCTCCTGAAGCAGCCGTAGCTCACGTTGTAAGTGGCACAGTGAAGGAGAGAGAGAGTGAGAGAGACAGCGCTTTCTTGAAGCGGTAGTCAAGTATTTGAAAGGGATAAATAAGGTTGATAAGGAGAGTCTCTTTAAGCTGAGTGGCGACCATAACACGAGGGAGCACAGTCTTAAGCTGGAAGGTGAGAGGTTTGGGAGGGAGGTCAAGAAGCACTTCTTCACAGAGAGGGTGGTGGACATTTGGAATGCGCTGCCAGAAGAGGTCATCTCACTGGGTCATCTCATTGAAGACAGTGGGCAGCTTTAAGAGAAGTTGGGATAGGCATGGGGGGAAAGTAAGGATAATGGATAGGGAGAATGGGAGGAGTGGGGAGGGACAGCAGGGACAGTAGCTCAGGCTCTGGACCCTGCAATATGAGCAGACTTGCTAGACCAAATGGCCTTCTTCTGCTGGCTTTTTTGTATGTTCGTATCAGTGACACAGCATTCAGCAGCCAGAAACACATGCTGGTATCTGGCAGCCTGGCAGTGCAGATATCAAAGTCAGTCATTTCATTCAGTGTCCTCAGTGTGATTGAGGGTGCATGTTGCTTGTGTTGCGAAGCACTGAGAGAGACAGAGTGACTGACCACAGTGCAGGACTAAGGGAGAGAAAGAGAGAGGGTAGCACACAGCTGGAGCGGTTGTGAGAAACCTGTGTGTGTAGTGTGGCCTAAAGGAGAGAAATTGGGTGAACTGGTGTTCTGCTGTTCTATCTGTGGCATGGCAAGTTCTGTCAGTAGCACAGACAGCTGGTATTGACCCGTGTCCTACGTGAGCGATGGCTGCATCTTCTGTAAGTGCACACGTGGAACAGAGAGCGACACAGCGAGCGAGACAGGTGCAGCTGCAAACCCCAAGTCCTGCAGTCTCCTGTGTCTGTCACTCTGTCTGTGGCAGAAATGTGGTTTTGTCACCTACTATATCACACTATGATGGTACAGTGAGTAAGAGAGACAGAAACAGTGACAGAGTGACACCGAGTGGGACATGGGGAGCTGCATGTCACTGTGTGCCTGCTGTACTGGGGGGAGGTGGAATTGAATGTCGCAGGCATGGGACCCCACATTGTTATGCAAAAGAAATGTCAGAGATCATCTCAGTGATGTGTCTGCAACATTTTTATGTGCATAACAATAACAGAGTACGCATTTTTTGTTAGGGACTATTTCCCAAGGTGGCAGGATACAGTACCTGTTTTATCTTGAAAAAGGAGAAACATACCTTTTTGGGGGGTTACACCCAGTGGTCAACCTAACCCATATTATAAGTGCAAAAGCCCACTCCAGGGTATAGGGTTATAGGCATTTAATCCGTCTGGGAGCTGTGGGAACTTGGCCTCAAGCTCATCTTCATCAGCACCCCAGGTGTGGATTTAATGCCTATAACCCCACATCCTGGAATAGGTTATTGTTAACTTATGAAGAAAATGTCACATAAATTATAATAAAAGACCACATTTTATCAAAAATCACATATTTCTAATAAATATGTAATATGGTGGTAGAAAGTGTTATTTCACTGTGAAAGTCTGAAAACAGGTTTGCAATTCCCCACTGAAATGCACTGCCAGCCTTGCCAGTAAAACATTTCTGATATCATAACACAAGCATTCCATTGGATTCTCTTTTGATTAGTAGTCGAGAAAATACAAATAAAATGATGAAAGGACAATTGAGGAAACAAAGAGAAGCAAACAAAATGATTACAGAAGCATCTAAATCTCCAAATCATCATTCTTTAAGATATACATCCTTACTAAGCACTTGCTCTTTAAATGCCGGGGTCACCCAATCATATGCCAGATCATTTTTGCAGACTCTCCCATCCCTTGCTATCCTTTTCTCCTTTTCCCTCTGGTAGTTAGCTGGATGATGCAGGGACTAGCATTATGCCACCATTGGATACCTCTGCGGACACTGTACTCGGTCCCTTTCTAGTGGTACCATCAGTATAAGGTCATCTGCCTTGCCATTGTATTTTGCTTTCAAAAGCATCAAGGACACATGTTCATTACCTTACTGTTACAGGTCTCACAGGAATTTAACAAATCTGGGATTCCCAGATCTCAGCTTCTTTTCTATCTTCCTCTCTCTTGCTTAGCATGTTCAGTGTAGTTCAACATAAGGAAAGGAGCTGAGACGAGCCATAGAAAGATGAGGGTCTTGGATTTTCGGAGGATGAATTTCAAAGACATGGGAGAATGCCTCTGGAAATGCCTTTGGGAAGGGGATGGCCAGAATGGGGTTTATTTTTATTTTAAATTTTGTGGCCAGGAGAGGCACACTGAGCTACGGATCATTTCCAGGTGTGACCTGGGGGCAAGGGAAGGGGAATATGTGTACAGATGTAAACTGACTTACAGAACCACATTAAGCTGTTGGTGGTATTTTAGTGAATGGGGGGAACTGGCCAGAACACTGAGGAAATTCCCCTGCTCTTATCAAGAAGTGCCATGGGATCTTCAACGTCCACCTGAACATATGAACACACAAAGAAGCCAGCAGAGGAAGGCCATTTGGTCTATCTAGGCTGCTCATATTGTAGGGTCCACAGCTTGAGCCAAACACCAGAACCAGAACAGGCAGACGGGACCTCGGTTTAATGTCTTATCAGAAAGACAGCACCTCAGGAGTGCAGCACCCCCTTCCCCCCGATGCACTAAGCATCAGTACTGGGATTTATCCCACATTCCCGGTGTGGGGCTAGATACCACCACCTTCTGAACTTCCAGCCTCAGAGGTGAGTGTACTACCTCCTGAGCCACTGACGGCACACTGGAAGACAATAAGAGAGGGTATCATTAGGACAACGAGCATCTGTGTGAAAAAGGTAAGAAAGGGCAGGAGAAAAAGTAGACTCTTATTTTTCTACAGGGAGGTGGCAAATGCAGTGAAAGAAAAAAGGGCAGCATTCAAAAGGCACAAAGAAACTCAAAGGGAAGAAGACAGGGAAGTGTACCAGGCCAGACAGAAGGAAGCAGGGAAGGCAGTTAGGAGAGCCAAGGCACAGAAGGAGGAAAGTATTGCAAGGGAAGTGAGGAAGGGGGGGTAAGACTTTTCTCCAGTACATTAGTGAGAAGAGATGAGTTAGGGGTGGGATAGCGCAGATAAGGAGGGTGGAAGGGAGAGACTGTGAGGAATGAGACCGAGCAAAAGTTGACATTTGAAACAGGTACTTTTGCTTGGTTTTCACATTAGAGGGAAGGGGGATGGGCCACCAGAGAGGAGAAAGAACATAGGCTGGGATAGGTAAGACACACAACCATTTTCAGGGAAACGAGTACTGAAAAGACTTACAGCCCTGAATGTGGATAAGTCTATGGGACCGGATCGCACACATCCATTGTAATGAAGGAGTTAGGGAAGAGCTAACTGCTCAACTGAAAGTCTTGATCAACAGCAAACTGGAAACAAGATTGGTTCTGCTGACATGGTCCCTCTGCATAAGAGCGGCAGCAGGCTGGAATGTAGCAACTACAGGCCAGTCAGTCTAACTTCAGTGGTTGGGAAACTAATGGAAACCCTGTTAGGAGAGAGATTAGTAGATTACCTGGAAGCCAGGAGGCTGCAGTATCACAGGCAGCGTGGGTTCACAATGGGAAGGTCATCATGCCAAACAGATCTGATATATTTGTTTGACTGGGTGACTAGAGAAATAGACCAGAGGAGGCAGTGAGCTGAGACTGTCTAGAGACTTCAGCAAGGCCTTCAAAACTGTGCTGCACAGAAGGCTGATAAGAAAGCTGACCAGTCTGGGGGTGGGGTCCAAAAAGATAAATTGTGTTCAAAGTGTTATGTATGTGAAATGGTAATGCACTGCATTACTCTGCCACTTGAGGGCAGCATTCCAAAATGTGTAAGCTAGGAAGAGAGCAGAGAGAGTGTTGTGCTGAGACCAGAGAGGCACCTGAATAAAAATGAAAGCTGCTCTACTCCAGTTGTGGCGTGAGTTTGTTGAACAAGACCAGATTAAATGTTAGAACATAACACAAAGCTGGTTAATAGATAGGAGGCAGAGGGTGGTGGTAAATGGCACACACTCTCGGGACAAGGGAGTGACCAGTGGGGTACAGCAGGGTTCTGTGCTAGGACTAGACCTATTCAATATCTTCATTAGGGAAACTGCAGAAACACCTGGCGGGGAAGGTTTGTCTTTTTGCAGATGACACCAAGATCTGCAATACACCGGATGACCAGGAGGGGGTGGAAACAACATGCAGGGATCTATGGAAACCAGAGGACTGGTAGAAGCCATGTCAGTTGGAGTCTGATGTCAAAAAATGAGAATGCCAGAACGGCTCATGGATGCTACCTCTTCCCCTACACGCCCAACTAGCAACAACCCTGCCCCCTTCCTAGGAAAAGAGTTGTTAAGAAAAGGTTGAAAGGTATACATGAAGCTGCTCCAGTTCCCAACCTGGTGTTCTAACCACTAGACCACACTGCCTCTCATAATTTAGGAATGGTAAAAGGAGAACACTCCTTCTTCCTCTGTTAAGATTATTAGGAGACAACACACAGGGTGTCAGCACTTGCAGGCTACAGCTCAAGCAATATAGCCATTTACTTAGAATGGAAAAAGGGCGCTGTTCAACAAAATGGCCCCATACCATGGATCCGAAAGCTTATAAGGTGCCATGGTATACAAAGCAGACAGTCCAGTTTCCTTAAACATTCTCAAATGATCCTGTCTACAGCATTTGATAAAATACTTACTGCTGTTAGATATGGGCAACATTAAACTGCATAGAGCAATCCTTCAAAATGCGAAGCAAAGGACCAGAATGTTTAGCACTTTCTTATTTTCAAGAATACTATGCATAAGAATACTGGCCTCTATTCAGCAATGTGCATAACATGCTATACATACTGTAGCACAGTGAGCTGCGGAGGGCCAAATGTGTGCATCGCATGCATGTTATGCCTAAGCAGGATGCACACCTGGGGCAAGCAGTGTGCACAGGCATGGCTTGCACATGCCTCTGGGAGGCTTTGTGCAGGGGCATGTCAGAGGGCTACTCACTGCACGTGTGGTATAACATGGATGCATCATCCAGTATACACTGAAAAGGTGTGTGCAGAGGCTGCAGCACAGTTACACCAGGCAGACTCTTGCTGTAAACTCAGACCAACGGCCACACATACCTCCATCCCACAGGGATGTACCCAAATGTACCGATCATAACTGCCCCCACACCCCACCCCCAGCAGTGCGCGCGCCACCTAAGTTGAATGGCGGTGATCCCCGACCCATAGTGGATGTCATCTGTGTGCTAGTGTCATGGCCATTGGGCATGGCACGTGAGGTACCTGATGCAGACACCTCATACCACATGATATGCAGTGTCCCTGATGCAGGTCACATGCTCCCAGTACCCTGTCGTACAACCTTCCATACCATCACCTGGTGCACCCACCCTATGTTTCTGTATATCCCCTCTCATCTGAATGGGGCATCCATATACGTCAATGCCTAAGTGTCTTGGCCACCCCACCCCTATACCCACAGAGAAAGCAGATGACACAGTAGGCTTCTGTAACCCCCACCCAGATATGCTGTTTCCATCTGACAGCACTACCTGTTGGGCTGGGTTCAGGGAGGAATATGTCACTTGGCACATTGGCTAGGTTTGGCTACTCTGCAACAGGGGCACCCAAGTAACTCCGGACAAAGGAAGCAATAACTGTAATGTCCAATAACAGAAGTGGGATTCTACAGTGTGGCTTTTATTCACATCCTACAGAATAAACAAAGCATAGATAGACCCCCACTGGGCTACACTCCTGGTAATGCAGATTTATGGCGATCAGAACACATCCTCATTCACTTTAGCCCTCAGGCTCTGAAACACACTGGGCACGCAGCCCGAACTTGTACGCTGCTCTGGGTTTTCCCTGGCTCGGCTCCCTTGCCAGCCCTTTGGACACTTTCCATATAGCATGGAAACATTTTCTGGTGGCTCCCTAAATCACCTATGAGCACTTCTACTCCATAAGGGAATCTTCCTCATCAATCCCACGTCTGGGTACTTTCCTCAGGCACTGGCCAAGTACCTGAGAGAAAGCAACAGGTGTCCCAAAGCAAACCTGTAGAGGTGAATTTGATTACTACTGATGGGGGGTCTCCCACCTCTCGCTCCCATAATTCATACCCAGCCATTTCTCTGGACTGTAACACCTTATCCTTTAAAACATTTTGCTGTGTAGATTCTTTTTAAATGTATTCACATTCAATCTACTGTCTTTATATCCCATTTGTGCTGAACTTGAACATACTTAATAAGTGGCTGTGTCCATTACTCTAGACCCCCCACAGATTTAAGCAGTCCAATCCCCACATCTTCCAAACTGTACTTGGCTGTCTCTTCCTGACCCCACAGTAACAGTCACTTTAGTTTCATCTTAATTCAGGTGAAAACACATTGGCCCTTTAGCAGAGTGAACTCAGCCCTTGGTTGCAGGTGCCCCACAGGCGTTTTCTCCTCCAAGAAATCTCATCCAGAACTTCTGGTGCCTCAGCACAAACTTAAATCAGGCAGCTTCTTTTCCCTAGCCGGACCAGGGGGGATGCCCCTGGAAGCAGACTGATTCCTTCCCCCCATACCCGCAGGGATGAGGGCCCTGAACCACTGATAGCGGTCTCTACCACTTCAATGTTCTCTTATTGTGTTCCTCTTCAGGTGAGAACACGCACCTATAAAACAAAAAAATAGCTCTTTGACAGAGCTTAGAGCTCTGAGGGCCTGCTTACAGCACAGCACCTCTACTACTACAGACTGCAACAGACTCCACTTAACTAACTACAAATTCTCCAACGTTCTACTCTAACCTCTAACTGCAACATTCCAGTGTGGCTTATGCAGCTGCGACAGTTCTAAAATGATGTCATCCCTCAGTCTCAGCTGAGACTGAGAACAGAGTGAGACAGTGTGAAAATCCATTTAACTGGAGTTTCACAAGCTGCCTTCCCTGCCTACCACTAGGTCTTACTGGGATTCTAGTAACCCCGGGTAACAGGGGGGTTACACTTCTGAACAGTGCAGTCTTTATAAATTCCCCAAATGCACCAGCAGGGCAATAAAAACAGCAGGAAAACAATGAAAAATACATGCACATTATACTGCACAACAGGGGAAGTGTCCCTAACAGTCCATCTAGGGGTATAGCAGGTAGTCAACTAAGGAGTATGTTTGTGTACCACCATGCAAACAGTGTCTTGCATCACAGTGTTCTGGCATGTCATCCAGTGACCAGGACATCACATATGTCAATAAATGCCCCCAGTGGGGTTCACTGTTGTCCCCCATGGCCATCTAGAAGTAATATCAGGAGTCTGGCTTGGTACAGGGCTTTCCGTAGGAGTCCATTATGTCCTCTGAGTACTCTGTACTGTTGCCTTCAACGTCCATGAACAGAACATAGTGCTTCATACAAACAAAAGACTCCTATCTTTAAATACTGAACACTGAATTTCTTGTTCGCAGCGTAGTAGACTACCAGGACTAAGGAGAGGGCAAAGATTGGCAATTTGCTGCTCTCTCTCCCTCGTTGTCCATCTGCTGTCTACACGGTGGGCTGATCGAAGCTCCCTGCTTCTCTGATCAAAGCTCCCAGCTGCTCAAGCTCAGTGGCTACACAGCGATCTGATCGAAGCTCCCCGCTTTTTCTGTTTGAAGCTCCTAGCTGCTCAAACTCAGTGGCTTACCGACGCTTGCCTTCTGCCACTTGCCTTCCATTACAGAAAACTCCGTGAGGTACCATGCAGTGTCTGGACAAAAGGAGATGCTGCATTTTCTCGGAAACTCAGGCTAACTTTACATTCCTCACTTCAGAGCGACAGCAGTCAAACATACTGCCACTTGTAAGTCTCCTGGGCAGCTCCCTGACATAGGCAAGGGACGTGTTAGGGGGAAAAGCTACTGTGATTTTGTTATAGGGGCTAAGTAACAGTACTTGTTTAAACATTCTTATTTTATCTCTGTGTTTACTCTAAACCTTTGTGCACTGTAGTGATAGGAGTGGAAGCTACTAGGATTGTGTACCTGGTATTGGCATTACAGTACTCTTCGGTGGCTTTCACGTAACAGTGAACAACTAAATACTAAGGTAAGGACCACTTGACCATCGAGGAATGCCTACTCGATAGTTTCCATAAACCTGAAACCTGGTTCTGTCAACATAAACTGCTAGTAAACCATAAAAAAACCAAAGCATGCTGTTCTGGGTCCCACAGAACAAAAGGAATTTCGGTTCTCTTCGAATTCTGAACCAAAAGGGCAACACACTTGAACAAGTCTCCTTGTTCAAATATCTGGGTGTTTACCTTGATGACACTCTCAATGTCTCCCACCACGTTGATCAAGTTGTCAAAACCACCAATATGAAACTGGGCGTCCTCTACAGAAACAAGCACTCTATGACACCTGCGGCCCTCAAATTAACTGTAAGCAGCACAGTATTATCATCTGTTGATTATGGCTTACCAATATACATCGCAGGATCGGACACTGCCCTTAACAGGATACAAAAACTCGTGAATAGGGCCTGTCATCTGGCACTAGGGGCAGATCGTTGGACTCACACCTGTGCACTCTACTCTGAAACGGGTTGGCTCCCACTGTACCTAAGAGCCCAATACCAAACATGCCTGATCGTAGAAAAAGTGCAACTAGGCCTCATACCAGAATCCATAAGCAGTCTTTTCGAGAAGGCTGTGCACACTAAACAAACAAGAAATGCGACAAAAGGAGGTCTACAAGTCCCTTTCAAGCGCACATCACTGGCCCAAAAATCCATTACTTTTAAGGGCCCTAAATGGTTTAATGAGCTACCCAACACGCTGACAGTATCCATAAAGCTGAGTCAGTTCAAAATGGGACTACGTAATAGTTTGACTTTTCCATTTTCATCGTGCCTTATCCACCGCCTTACTGTATCACCCTTCCCCTTCCCAACCCCCACTCCTTTTTTGATTTACAACCCTCCTACACCACCTTTCCCCTTTACTCCTGTCCCACACCATCTCCAGCTACTTAGACAATGCCAGCCTGGCTGCCTACCTTTTCCCCCTTCCTCCCCACAGCTTAACATGGACCCATTTATTGACATTCCCACTTCTCCCAGTGTATCCCAAACCCTGCAATAACATGACATAATGGAATTCATTTCTATCTTTAGGTTGTATCCGAAACTAGCAAGTCCTGAACCTCATGTGCCATTGTAAATTGATTCTCATGCTGCCTACAATGTTTTCCTTTCTTTCACTGTTATTTAATTTTATTCTTATCCGTATTATATTGTACTCGTATTTCGCTTGTTCTTATTTATATTATATTGTACTCGTATTTTGCTCTGTTTTGTCCCTGACTTGGAACCTTTGAAAATGAGTCTTTGACTCAAAGGTATTGATCCCAATCTAAATAAAAAAAATACTTTGTGGTTACTAAATTCAAAACGCAAACAAAAAAGGAACGCCGATCTGCTCTCTTTTTATTTTCTGCCTCAAATAGACTTACCCTTACCTTCCTGGCAAATCTAAGAGCGCTGTGGTCAGGTAGAGCCACTGCTGAGACTGTTTTATTTTTCAGATAATTACACTCCATTTTGGCAGGGGATTTTAGACACTGTCTTTTCCTCTGGTGGCTGGAGCACACGGAGTGCCACTTATCCAAGGCAGTTACAGCTTCAACAGGGCTGACTGGCTTGCCATGGGGGAGGCACTGAGGATGCACCCACCCACCCACCCCAAGCTTATCCAGCTCAGAGGGCAACCAAACCACACCCTCTTCCTCCTGGAAAAGGACAGGGACTTACCACTCAGACAGAACCATAAGGACTACATAAAAAAAAGTATATTTTCTTACTGACTTTCGTCCATCACAAAAACCTCTTTTTCTCTTCACTGTCTTTCATCCACTACTCTTATCTGGGAGTCCCAGCACAATAAAAAGCCCCAGCTCTTATTTCCCCAAGTTTAACTCCTATCTGCAATGGACTTCATAAACAGCAACAACTGTGGAACACTATTTGTCAGGGCTTTTTTCCTGAGGGTGAGGCAGTGTCGCCATCAAGGACCTAAAGTCTCAGCTCCAGTCAGCTTGAGCTGAGATACACTTCCTCTGCCAAAAACTCCATCAGACCTCAAAGGGTAACAATACAACACCAGCAATCTGCAAACCCCCTCACACAAGCACCCCAACCCCAAAGAACAAACCGACCTGGGGGCTAGCAAATTGCTAAAACTCATAGGAAGAATTATAAACCCATAATGAGGGAAGAAAGCAAACCTATGTGAACATCAAATAAATATGTACCGCCATCCTCCAGGACTGCTGAAATAGCAAGCGATGAGAGGTGTAGGAACCCAGTGCTGCACAAGGAGGTGCACTCCACAAAAAAAATCCCTGAAAAGGACATTAAAAAACCCGTGCTGATAATCAGAGACTCCATGATAAAGGGAGTACGGTCTCAACTCCAGCAATATGACCAGGCTAGAGTTGCAATCTGGTGCTTCCCTGTGACATCAGCATGGAGGGACACGGACTGCATGGAGAAAATAGTATGCAGTGTGGAACATAGAAACATAGACTTTGACAGCAGGTAAGGACCACTTGGCCCACCCAGTCTGACCATTTCCCTACCTACTGGATAAGCTGCAGATTCTAATTAACCAACAGCCTACTTCCTGCAACCCTCCACTATAATTGCCTTATGTCTGTCCCATGCATGTTTGAATTCCCCCACTGTTTTAGATCCAACGACCTCCCCAGGAAGGCGGTCCCATGTATCCACCACTCTCTCTCCGTGAAAAAAATTGTCCTCACATTACCCCTGAGCCATCCCCCCTTTATCTTTAAATTGTGCCCCCTTGTTCTTACACATCTCTTTTTCTGAAAGATGCTACCCTCCTGGACTTTGTTGATTCCCTTAAGGTACTTGAAAGTTTCTATCATGTCCCCCCGTCCCTCCTTTCATCAAGGGTATACATATTAAGCTCTCTCAGTCTCTCTTCATATGGTTTCTGATGCAGACCCTGCACCATTTTAGTTGCCTTCCTCTGGACTGCTTCCATCCTGTCTATATCCTTGCGTAGATGAGGTCTCCAAAATGACATGCAGGTCATCCTCCATTTAGGTACAAATGACCTAGCCAGTCAGTCCATGGATGAAACAAAACAAATTCTTACCAGGCTTGGCGACAAACTAACTTCTCTTTCATCCAGCATCTCTTTCTCTGAGATCCTGCTTGCTTGGGGAAAAGGAGACATCAAGCAGAAGATCAGGGAAAAGGACATCGCTGCACTTAATGACTGGCTAAAAAACTGGTGCATAGAAAAAGGGCATCACTTTGTGGGAAACTGGCAGACCTTCTGGGAATCGGGGTTCTTTAAATTTGACAGACTGCACCTCACAGAGGAGGGAACTTGAGTGCCCAGCTAGAAGTTCGACGTCCGTATCAGTCAGTTAAACTAGTGGAGGGGGAGGAGCCGCAGGCACCCCTCACGTCACAAGGGTTACCAACTACCCCTCCCCCATCATCAACTAGTTCTGTGCCTGGATACCACAAGGAACTCAACAGCTGTGCCAATAAAGGCATAGCCCAGTCTGATCCACTAGGGAAAGGAATAAAGAAAATAAAACAGAAAAAATGCAAAACAAAGCAGGGTTGCCATACACAGCACAAGGACTATCAGGGATGGAAGGCAGAGTGTATCAGTGCTCGTAGCCTACCAAACAAAATCCCTGAACTCACAGCCATGATGACAGAGGCACAACTCCACTGGGCCACAGTTACAGAAATCTGGTTCACCATGAACCACACTGGGATGTTAATATCCCAGGTTACACACTTTTCAGGAAAGACAGAGAGGGAAGGGGGGGGCTTTGTACATAAGGGAGAGAATCTGTGCAACAGAGATGCAGAGGAAGCACAGTAAGGCACAGGCCCTATGGGTCACGCTGGTAGCTGGGGACAAGGCCCCCATCCAGGAGGGGAGTAATTTACAGATCCCCAACCCAGGAAGCTGAGATTGACAAGGAGCTTCGGGAAACCATCTCGATGATGGCAGACAAGGGCGAGTTGCTACTGGATGGGGACTTCAATATACCAGATGTGGACTGCACCTCATACACAGCATCCACAGAGTGGAGCAGGGAATTCCTGTTCACGCTGCAGGGGGCAGGATTAAATCAACTGGTGGATTCACCCACCAGAGACAAAGCAATCCTGGACCTGGTGGTCATAAACAGACGCAGGATTTCTAATGTTCATGTGGAAATCAATTTGGGGACCAGCAACCACAGGTCAGTCTGGTTATCAGTAAGCAAAGCAGAAAGTAAAAGTCACACAAAATTCAAGATACTTGATTTCCAAAAAGCAAAATTTCCAGAAATGAAATCCAGGATCAAATCTATGCTAGAAATCAGTAACATGGGGAGGTGGAAGACTGCTGGGAGAACTTAAAAAATGCCTTAATTATGGTTACTGAACAATGCGAAAAACAAATCATCAAATCCGAAAGAAGGAAGAACCCTCTCTGGTTCTCCAAAGATGTAGCAACCAAAATCAAGGAAAAGAAGAAGGCTTTTGTGCAATACAAGGAGACGAAAAAAGAAGTAGACAGGGAGGAATACAGGAACAAACTCAAGGAGGTAGGAAAACAATTCAGATCGCTAAAGCACAGACAGAGGAAAAAATAGCACAGGGGGTAAAGAAGGGAGACAAAACTTTTTACAGATACGCACGAGGAAAAAGAAAGAGTCAGGGAGGAATAGTATGACTAGCAACAAAGGAGGGCCAGCTATAAGAAAAAGACGAAAATAAAGCCAAATTTTTAAACGAATTCTTCTGCTCAGTCTTCACAACAGATGATTTTGGTAAAGGACCTCCACTAGGTGAGACAGAGCAAAATAATTGAGGGGGAGACACAAGCCCCTTCATGGAGAAGAGGGTCTTAGAAGAACTAAACAAGCTTAGAAATGAAGTAAACATTGCAGGAGTCTTTCAAATTGTGAAAGCCCATAAAAAGATATTTCAGATGAGGTATGGAACTTCCTTGTAGGTGTCAAGAATCCTCAAATATGAATATCTATATACTCTGTAAATCGAAACAAGGCAGCAGCCATTTCATGGGATCTTGAGACAGAAAGTGATGTCACTGAGGGGCAAGTTGTAATTAACAACATAGAGCTGGCCCCTCAGTGACATCACTTCCCATTTTAAGATTACATGAAATGGCTGCTGCTTTGTTTTCATTTACAGATAATTTGATATTCATATCTCAGGACTCCTGACACCTATAGCTAAGCCTAGCAACTTGTTTGAATGGTCTTGTCTTGTGCTTTCATAATCTGAGTGACCCCTGCAATGTTTACTTCCTCTTTAAAGTGGATAAAGCCATGGGGTCCGATGGTATCCACCCTAGAGTACTTAAAGAGCTTAGGGAACAAATTGCAGCACCACTAGCAGAGCTATTCAATAAGTCACTGGAAAGTGGCAGAGTACCTCAAGACTGGAAAAGGGCAACGGTAGTGCCCTTGCACAAAAGTGGAAGCAAAGAAGAGGCAGGAAACTACTGCCCAGTCAGCCTGACCTCTATAGTGGGAAAAATGATGGTGGCATTACTAAAAGAGAGAATAGTGGACTACCTGAAGGAAAATGGAAAACTTGACCCCAAGCAGCATGGCTTCACAGCAGGACGATCATACCAAACAAACATGATTGACTTCTTAGACTGTGTCACCAGAACAATAGACCAGGGTGGGGCGGTGGACGTGGTGTACCTGGACTTCAGGAAGGCCTCTGACACCACTCCCCATAAGAGACTTGTTAACAAACTAGAACACACTGGAGTCGGTCAGAAGATAGTCAATTGGATTACAAACTGGCTTCATAATAGGACCCAAAGAGTTTTGGCCAATGGGTCATTATCAAGGGAGGGAGGTGTAACCAGTGGCATTCCACAAGGGTTGGTGCTGGGTCCAGTCCTCTTCAACATATTCATCAGTGACATCACCAATGAACTGGAGTGGAAGGTTTGCTTGTTTCGCAGACTATACAAAGCTCTGCAACAGGGTGGACACTCGGAAAGGAGCTGCAGGTATGGAAGCTGACCTGAGAAAACTGGAATAATGGTCCACAAATTGGCAGTTAAAGTTTAACACCAAGAAGTGTAAGGTAATACATCTGGGAAAGTGGGACCCAGGAAAAAAGCACATTCTGGAAGGGCATCAACTAGAGGAGACGAGGATGGAACGGGATCTGAGCGTGATCATTACCGATGACCTAAAGGTAGGGAAAACAATGCGAAAAAAGCAGCACAGAAGGCAAATGGCATCCTCGGATGTATAGGCAGGGGTATTACAAGTAGAAAGCAGGAGGTAATCATGCCACTCTACAGATCTTTGGTGAGAACACACCTGGAATAGTGTCCAGTTCTGGAGGCCTCACCTGAAAAAGGACATTGACCATTTAGAGATGGTACAGAGAAGAGCTACAAAGATGGTGTACGAGCTGCACCATGAGCCATATGAGACAAGACTCAAGGAGTTGAACTTATTCTGTCTGGAACAGAGAAGAAATAGGGGAGACATGAGAGAAACATTTAAGTACATCAAGGGAATTAACACAACTCAAAAGGGAAACCTCTTCCAGGAAAACAGGGCAGTGCGTACAAGAGGGCACAGCTTGTGTCTGGTGGGAGGCAAGTTTAAAAGCAGCTCTAGAAAGTTATTTTTTACTGAGAGAGTGACAGACACATGGAACAGCCTGCTACCAGAAGTGGTGGCATCGAAGACAGTGAGAGAATTGAAGCTCACATGGGACAGGCAATGTGGGCAGCTTAGAATGAAACAGGACTGGGGGGGTAGCCACCATGGGCAGACTAGATTGATCATGTGGTTCCCATCTGCTGACACTTTTCTTATGTTCTTATGATGGTCAGCCCCTCAAAGACTGTGTCCATGAGGGACATGGCATGCACCCAGACCTCCAGGAGATATGGCAGTGCACTATCCTTCCTCAGGCCACTCTTGGTGTGGATCTTGTTCAGAGTCATCATGTACTCCCAGCCCTCCCTGTTCCTTTTGGATATGATGATAAAGGTGCCACAAGATTTTCCTGTAAGGAAATTCTCCTCTCAGGAATGAGATCTTCCTGTCAGGAAACTGTCCTGTCAGGAACCTCCTGGCATGGTTTTAACCTCTACAGCTAAAGAGCTCAGCTTCACTGCTGTGCCAGCTTTGTAGTGTAGTGGCAAGGTCTACAGCCTTATAAATAAAAGGTTGTGGGTTTGAATCCACACAACATCCTCTCACTTTTATTTTCTAAGAATTTCACTTCAGTGGTGATCCACGGTGGTGTGGTGTTAGAATAATATGGGAAAAGGGACTTGCATGGCAGAAACACTAAGTGCAATTAGTGGGTCACCACAGGCATCCTAACAGGAAAACCTCATTGCACATTTATCAGGCTTGCTATCTTTTGAGCTTGTCCCAGAGCACCTCTGGGAGGTAGGGATACTTGTGAGCTGAGTGCTCCACTTTCACACTCGGTGAATCAATTTTTCAGGCTGGGCCCATTTCTATATAGTGCACAAATGGCCCCGCTGTGGCTGTCCTTGCTGCAGCTGCTGTTCTTTCTGGTACAGGGCAAGATGGGACATTCCACTGTTCATGTCCCTGCTGGTTGTGGCCATTGCCTGAGTTAGTCCTTCAGTGCCACATCTGCCTGCCCTCGATGCATCATGTTTCCTGGCCCATGATCTCCTGGATGGCCCCACAGGAGACAATACCACCACGACAGTCCTGGCAACCTCGGGGTGTGCAGTCCCTGCCAAGGTATGTAGGGACTCCTGTGTGTGATGTGGCCTTCACACTGGTGTTGCTCTGTTGGGCCTTCCCCCATATCATTCATCTCCTTGGCAGTAGCCACTGTGCTAGCTTCACATTGTCCATCCCAGTTGAGGGCGGTGGATGTGCAGACAGCATCTGGTCGCACAGAGCCACATGTCCCATTTGTCTCCATCTGATGGATCATGTGGCCTGTCAGGACATGCCCTGGATGCAGCTGCTGTCATCGTCATTTCCCCGGAGGGTAGAAGGCACCCGAGGCATAAGCATCTGGTCATGACATCAGGGCTCCTGTGGCTAAGCACTTCGCAGCAGTCATGCACCTTGGTGGCAGGATCAGTGCGCAAAGCCATTAGTATCAGCCATTCTAGCATCATCAGGGGGACAGTCCTGTCCCGTGTGCTCCTCTCCTGGCCATGTCGACACCCTGCAAACAGAATACGCTGATTAGTTCTCATCCCATGACATATCGTACACTGCCTTGGCACACCTACACAGCGGCTGCCACTATATTGTAGCATTAGCAGGACAGGGCCACAGAGTACATCAGTGTGCATATCAGTCCATTATGGCATGCACACATTCCATCATGAATTATTCTTGGTGTCTGCACAGTGACCTCCCATTAGGGTGAGTATTTCAGACACCTTATCCTTCAGACGCTTGTGTGTGGCCTGCCAGCTGCACTGCACACATTGGCCCCTCCCCCATCCCTTACGTGCCGTAATATTGCTGGATCCTTCTTCAGACATTATCCTTCAATGCCCTGACCTGTCCTATGTCAGGCAGGTACCCACCGGCAGGTATCCACTGCAGGCATGGCTCTGGGGTTCTCGTCCAGTGGATGTGGTATAGGGGTTGCTTTGCGGTATAAGGACTGCTGCCCATGGCAGTTGTTTGACCATTGGCTTGGTAGCGATCGTATGGCTCCTGACTCCTGGTTCCAAACATCTTCCTGCTCGCACTAAACATGTCTGCCCCGCAGCACAAGTCTGCTGAAGCCCCATACACACCACACCCACATTAAGCACCTGACCAATCACAGGCAGGGAAAAGTGGTGGGTGGCGATACTCAGTGCATACTGACGAGGTGGGCTGGGGTGCATGGGCTGGACAATGGATGGAACAGACAACCGGTACCATGCAAGACACGCCCTGTCCCTACACAAAACTACTGTGCCCTCACTGGACAGATGCATCCACCCTCATGACTACAGTGTATGGCCGCACAACCCCCTTGGCAGTAGGCCGAGGGATGTTGGCATGTTCCAGCACATTGCCTGTGTGACAGTCATGACTGTGATCCTGTACCTGTTAAGCTGCACTGTTGCCATGTAGGTGCGTCTACATGCACACATCTATGATGAGGTCAAGGGGCATTCCAGCCTCTAGTGGACTCTCCCATGTCCTTCTCCACACGCTTTGGTATGCCTCCCCACCCAATGTACCATACCATCTGCGCATGGTGTTGGTGAATTCCGTGTGGTTTACGCACCTCCAGAGGTGCGCACTTGCACACCCATCACTATGCCCTTTTCGGGTGTAAATCACCATGTTCATGAATAGATGTCATTGGGCCACATATGTTTGGTATTAAATAATGTTTTTATAATACTTCGTATATACAGAAATATCTCTAACATTAGGAATGTAACCCTTTTACCAATTTTGAGGGCTTACCTTTAGCCCAGTGGCTCCCATTTTGCTCTCCTGCCATAGCGCCTCCAAATGTCTGCACTTTTTTCAGTCCCCACCCTGGCCCGAGTCCTTCTGTGCCCCTGGTGCCCCAAGGAAACAACCACAGGGTAATTCCAGCCCTGTGGGGCTCCAAAAACTTAAACCGCGATCACCCACTCGAGGCATGCACTCTGGTGCAGTGGGGATTGCGCAGGCATGAGCAGCACCTTTAATCTTGTGACTGCTTGCCTTGCGGTCAAACTGAGGAGTGTTCTGTCGGTCCCAGTGTCCCCACCAGTTAAGTGGGACCCGGTGACCAAGGCAGGAGCCAAGAGAGCCGGTTCTCCCCCCAAAAAATAAGATGCATAAGGTGCCTAAGATCAGGGCTCAGGAATATTAATGAGCCCAGAGCCCCGATCTCATAAATATAAATGAGGGTCTGTTCTGCCCTCAGGGCAGTAGTGTTTCAGCGATTGCCGGAAAAAGAAAAAATTAAATATTTAATAAAGAATGTAACTGCCGAATATGTGGGAAACAAGTGTTAACTAGGGGAAAAGTGTTAAAGATATATATGCTTAATCCTGGCTGCCCCAGACTAATGTTGGGACTCACATAGATCACCTGTCTGCTGCAATTGGTAGGGCAGCAGGGACAGGCAAACAGACTGAGCAAGTAATTAAATCTGGGCAGCAACACCAAGAACACACTAGTGGCTACTGAACTGTGGGGCATTTGGAAACTTATTTTATTTATTATGGCTGAACCAGGACTTTATTTGGGACTGTATCAAATCCGCTTAAGGGACTGTGTGTTCAGCAGCCATTGCAAAGCAGCCGCAGCCAGTCAGAAAGCTAGGATATTAAAGCCAGGACTTGTGGGACATTAGCCAATGCTCATGGGAAACTTCCAAGTGCTGATGGGAAACTGCAGGGACCTAATTTCAGGTGCCAAAAAAGTAAACCAACTGTGCATCGAGTGAGGTTCATGCATAATTCATTTTCTTGATTGACACGCCATCCAGCCAATTGGGGGCCAAGCATCCAATGATTTCGGCCAATCAGAAGCCTCAGGAGAGCCCCATAAAAGACTGCTTCTAGCTGTGTGAGCAGACTGAGAGAGTTTGAGCAGAAGCCCCCACGGGGGTTCAGGCCTCAACCATGCCACTGGGCCTAGTGATCCAGTGTCATCCCCGTCCATCCAGGAGGGGGTTACTGACTTCTCTGCTGTAAAGTTATAGTAATTTAGTTTTATGCAGAACCTGCTAGCCTGGAGTATGCCAAAATGTCCTACAGGTGCTGGCCATCCATTTCATGTTGTGGAAAGACATTGACCTACAACTTGACATGAAGCCAGATGTGAGAGAGCTGATTCTGCCTCAGTTGTGAGAGAACTGAAGATATCAGGAGCCTTCATTGCAGAGATTCTACCATGAGGAGCCTAAGTAAGTACTGTTGTACCCCCCGGTGCAAGAAAGAAAGGAAACTGCTTAATGGGGCTGCCAATGCCCAGAGACTGTGCTAATTTATATTGTTCGTGTGGTCTGCACCCTGCATCCTGCTGTACCTAACCTTTGCCCAGCGTGGGTGGACCATCTTAAAACTTTTTCTGTCCAACTGGCCTGCACCTTGCACCTGCTGCACCTAGTCTTGCCCAGCGCAGGTGAACCTGATTGCATAGGGGACCCATGTGAGTTCAGCTAGTTGTACAAATGTGCTGATACAAGATTATTTGCCCAGAGCCTACAGGACTGGAAGGGGAGCACTCAGAACTGGGGCTCATCCTAAATTTGCTGGGAGGTCCAGCATTTGCTAACTAATTCAGTTAAGATGTCCAGTGGAGCTGCAAGCTACAGCTATGTACCACAAAATGGGACTGAGACCCCAAGTCTCTCAGATTTGACTATCTTTAACCTGGAAATGACTGCTTTGACCGCCTAAGTGTGCTCATGTGAAAGCAAAAAAACAGGGTCCTCCTAGATTGGGGAACAAGGGCCCACAGTTGTTCAAAATATGAATGTACGGGATGTGTTCAACATATAAATGTAATGAATGTCCAGAATTTCAAGTGGGCTCAACCTAGTGCAACCAGCTGGTTACATCCTGGCCTTGTTCAGCCTGCAACATGCAGGGCAATCCCTACACACTCCAGACCGTAAATAGTTAAAATATCTAAAGCTGGAAACCTAATTGCAATTCTTCCTTAAATCAAGCCGGCCAACATAGAGCTGCTATGTCTACTAGGCCTGCAACTTGCAAGATCTTCAAAGTACTGGGTATCCAGGTTTAAATGTGTAGGATTGCAGGGTCTCATACTAAATTTTGGGGAGCTAGTACCAGTTGTGGGAAATAACATTGTGTGTCATCTGATTTTAGGCAGCTTAGATGGCCAGGTCTCTAGTCATCAGTGTTGGTGTAATTTTGATTGCATTTCTGATTTAAAAACACTTTTCCACACTTCCACACTCTTCATTTCTCATTTCCAACCTTGATTTAAAAATATGCCTTGCAGGGGCTTAACTGCACTGAGAGAAGTGGTCTGTTTGTATTTCTAAATTTGTTCCTAGTTGCAGGATTGCACAACACACTTGAGAAAGGAATGTGTGGATTTAAGGAAGTTCCTCGGGCACTTTGACCATTGTGAGCCTGTAGCTTAATGGTTAAAGCGCTGAAATGGCATACCAAAGGTCTGAGGTTCGATTCCCAGTGGGCCACACTTTTCCTTTCTCATTTACATCCTTGATTTAAAAACATGTATCCACCCAGCTGGAGGTTTTTCACCAAGACACAACAAATCAAATGTAAATATTGTAAATATTAATAGTATAACCCCTAGGTGGCGCTATCACAATGGCTACTACCCCTGCCTGCGTGGTTAGTTGCAGGTTAAGGGGCCTGGGTACTCAAACGGGTGCCTCCACCCAGAGGACAGGGTTGTTTGTAGCAAGGCTAACCTGGGTACAGCCCTCCGGAACACTGCAACCCTCCTCTTTCCGCTCTAGTGGCCTAGACAATATGCAACAAACCCTTTCACAGTAGCCCCTATTCAGCATACAAATCCCCACGCTGTTTGCACTTACCACCAGGGCTGTTTCCACCAGTTCGACCCTGGAGACCCCCTGTAAAACAAGGTTAGGCACAGCAAATAACAACAGTACAGTGCTTTTAGTACAAACTAGAACCTCAGTCAAATTAGATGCAAAAAGAAGTCGATCTGATTTATTCAGGGGACTTAAACAAGGGAGGGGCATAATCAGGTTGATTGAGTCTATAACTGATTTAGTCCGGCAATTATCCATGCACTTTCTAGTCCCTCAACACAGTCACACACACGCTGGGTACCAGGTAAGAAAGAGGTGGGCTAGCCAGGAATGTTGCCTGGCATAGGCTGGCGTCACAGCTGGTTGGAGCCCTGTAATGGAAAAAAGCAACATGCACAACACACACTATTTGTAATCCAGAGCCGGAGGGCTCAATTCATGAAGGAAAAGACAACAAGGCAATCAGATGACAACACTTTAGATTTAGCTGTTGTTGCAGGGAGCTACCCTGATGTTTACTCACGATACCCAATACAGAACACAATCAGGAAGAAATCGAGACTGCAGGTTGATGAGCTGGAGTGCTAGGAGAAGCAGGGCCCACACAAATTACTGTCATTCCTGTTCAAAGCGTTGAGCAGGGGGTTGATCCCTAGGCAGGTCTCTCGTCGATGGCTTTCTCTGTGCAGAGGGTAATCTGGCTGGGCCAGTGTGACAAGGCCCAGGCCGAGTGGAAATGAATGTGGATTCAGACTTGTGGGGCTGGATGCAGCCTCCAGCAAGCAAAACACAGTTCAGCACACAGTGGGGAACCAAATTGAGACTTGCTAACAGCACACAGCACATTTATATTAAAGAAATTGCTACTGTACCAAGCGGATGGCAGTCCTGTCACAATTACAGAGTCTCTGCGCCAAACCTGGACTCCAGCAGCAATTGTAAGTCCTGACAGGCCGATCGCGTTCAGCAAATCTTCGGCCTTCTTCAGGTAATGAGCCTGGTCACAATTCAATGGCTTTATTTCCTCTCCAGTTCAGATTCAGTCCGGAATGTTCACAAATTCCCTCTCAGGTACAACAGGCCGACAGACTGGCAGGCAGGCCAAATACTCAGCCCTTTCACGGTTCTCCCGCGTGAACTACACAGAAGACACTGCTCAACTATCTCAAGCTGTTGACTCTATCACTTCCCAACTCAGACCGACTATAGCTGCAAGCAGCCTGGGACTTTCCCCAGGATCCAAAAGGTTCGGTTGGCTGATCTGTGTGTCAGTCAGTTCAAGGGCTCCCCCTCCAGGTCCATTTGGGCGCCAAAGCCCAGAACTACAATTCCTATAGAATTTTGCTCCCACAAGACCCCTGGGGACAGGCTCCATTTTGGAGCCCCCCCAAAATACTGATTGGCCCACTCTGGCAGTCCAGGACCAAGATGGTGGTGATAAATAAAACTGTCCATGCTGCAAAGAAGGCAGGTTAGACAAACTACAATATCATTACTACTCTAATAGATAATCAGCAAATAAGTACAGCATCTTTTTTCCCCAATTCTGTTTTTTCCCCTGCATCCCATGCCGGGACCATCTGCCCTGTCATGGACTCCAGCTGTGGCTGCTCACATTTTAGCCGTCCTACCTGAACCCCCTGGCTTGCTCCCCAGGGTGGGGTACTGGCGCTTTGACCAAGGGCACCGGTAACGTGGGAAAGGCGGGAGTCAGCCCTGAGTGCCTATGCAGCAGGAGTGGCGCTATTCGGCAGTGGGAGCAGGAATTTTTCCCTGAGTGTGCAGGGGCGGGACGTGCAATGACGCCCCGCGGCCCACCCTGCCTCCAAAATCCTGGTAAGCGCCAGTAGCCTGCACCACAGCTTGCCAGGGTCTGACAAGTGCCGATGGTGTCCCCACCTTCTCCCGGAGAAGGACAGCAGTCTCTAGGACGCTCCATCCTTCTCCCCCAGCCGGCCCTCCAGCAGCCTGGATCCATTCCCAAACCCTGTTCACCGGCGCCACAAGCAGAAATCTAACCGCTGCACTGGCGGGCTGGCCTTTTAAGTACATTTTCTAACAGAGCTCCCTCTGTGCAAATAGCGATGGCAGAACGGAGCAATTATCTGGCAGCCCAGGCGGGACTTGAGCATAGAAACACTCAGCCCCCTCCCAGATTAAATATCACGTTATAGGCAGCTCTTAAAGAGACAGAGCACAGAGGCACCAAGGCACTCTCACACAAACATTTTCAAACCGCTAAGACACAGAACACCAGCCTGACAGTGGGCATTTAGGCACTCCCAAGGAAGACTTTTTGGGAACCCCCATTTGTAGGGGGGGATTACACCCTTCCCTGCCTGGAGAAAACTTGACGTCCGCGTTAAGTCTGTACCATCACAATATTGAAAATGCAATATAAACAAGATATATATGACATTAGCATGCTATGCAAACAACATCTGATGCATCAGTTAACATAAACTTATCACATTACTATACATTTTCACTACACTTCACAATACTATATCCATATTGACAATACGTATGCATGTTTCACATATGTAATACTGATTCTTTTATGATCAACATACCTTGAACATTACAATACTGATTCATGTTATAACTTCTTGTACATTAAACAATGTAGGGGGGGCCCTTCCCTATCAGCTAACTTGGGGCTGGATAGGGCAGGGGTACCATACTGAGAAGGAAAAACAAGTAACCTGGAGTTGGCCATCAAGCTCAGTTTAGGCAGTCAGCTTTGAGAGACATAAACCCCTTTGTGAACCACAGTAAGAGACAAATCCACTGGCTTCCCAGGGGAATCATAACTAAAACGTAGCACTGGTGCCAGTCTGCCAGCGCAGTGGTTGGATTTCTGCTTGCGACGCCGGCGACCCGGGTTCGGGAATGAACCCGGATCACTGGAGGACTGGCCCGGGGGCAGAAGGATAGAGTGTCCTATGGACTGCTCTCCTTCTCCAGGGGGAGGGTGGGGAAGTTCCAGGTGCGATATGGACCCCTGGCAGAGACCAGGGGTCTCGCAGCTACCAGAGCTCGCATCTAATGGAGGCGGGATGGACGCTGGATGTCATTGCATGTCCCCGCCTCCCAGAGGAAAAAATCAAGGAAAAATGGAGGGGAGAACCTCAGTCTACAAGAAGCCCTCCCCAGGCTTCAGTTAGCCACTGCCGCCACACTCCCAACCAGATACTGTTCCCGCGGCACTGGAATTAGGGGAACCGATGCCGCGGCCTCGCCCTCCAAGGGCTAAGCTGGGGGTAACCGGGAGTATGTGGGTGCAGGCAGTTGGTGGAAGCTCCGGGGGCTGTGACCAGGGCAGAGACTGATGGTGGAACTCCCAGGGAAAAAGAAGATAAAATATATTAATAAAAAAAAAAAAAAGTAGCACTGTCTTAACAGGTCACCCAGATTTTCGGGGGGGGGGGGACAGACACACGCTCTGGGCAGTCAACACTGGCACTGATTTCTTCTCCTGTAGTGAGGGATGCCTCAGCACTGGTTGAAATTTCCAGATTGGGAACACTATCAGCTCCTAGCTCTGCAGACTCTGTTTCAACAACACTTTGCTCATTATTATCTTCTGACGAGGGCCCAGGTCGCTCATTCTGAGGAGACTCTGGCACAATTATGCTTTGCGGCGCTGAAGGGGTTCTGTCCACACTTTCATATTGTTCTTCAAGTTCTGGTATGTCACCAGGGAGACTCAAACCATCAGCCCCTTTTTCGGGCAAGTCAAACAGTTCTACAAGACACAAAGAGTCCGCAACCTCAGATGTGATACTTTGCATCTCACTTTCAAGGGGCACTGTGTCCAGAGAAGAAGCTGAGGGGGTTATGCAGTCCTGAAGTCCCAGCTTCATCCCCACAATTAGCCACAGGGTTACCTCAAAACAGCTGACCGAGTTCATAAGAGGGGCAATAGGCATTGTCACACTATCATTTTGGGCCAGCGGCAGGGGAAGCCTTGAATCTGTAAATACTAGGGCAAGTTGACCCTGTCTCTTTTTTGCAGCAGCACAAGTCACTGGCCCAGGGGAGGCAATGTCTGCTGGCTCAGCATCAATAATAATTTGACTGATGGGCAGTAAGTGATTACAGTGCATGGTTTTGACAGCTCTGGAATTATTCTCTGGACGCACTTTGTACACCAGTAGGTCATCCAATTTGCCAACTACTATGTGAGGTAGATTGTGCCACCTGTCAGCAATTTTATGCTTTACATGTAGTCCCAAATTGTGCAGCAACACACGGTCCGCAGGCAATAGCTCTTGAGCTTTCACTTTCTTGTCGTGCCTCTCCTTGTTGGCAAGGTTTCTCTTGGCATCCATTGTTTGAGCCATTTGGTATGCATGGTTCAATTGAGCTTTCATTTTCTGTACATATTGTAAGTAGTTCTCGGCTTGGACCCCATCCAGGCAGACCCCAAAGCAAACATCTACTGGCAGCCAGGCTTCCCTCCCGAACAAGAGTCGATAGGGAGAGTATCCGGTGGCATCACTTTTGGTGCAATTGTAGGTGTGTACCAAGCTGCTAATCTGCTGACTCCACTTGGACTTGTCTTTAGGATGGGGAGTACCCAACATGTCTAGAAGGGTGCAGTTAAAGCGTTTTGGTTGAGGGTCACCCTGCGGGTGACAGGGGGTGGTTCTTGACTTCCTCACCTCTCACAGGGAAAGCATTTCTTTGATTAACCTACTCTCTAAGTCTCTGCCTTGGTCAGAATGGATTCGCTGGGGGGCACCATAGTGGACAAAGAATTTTTCTACTAGCACTTTGGCCACGGTAGAGGCCTTTTGATCTTTAGTCGGGAAGGCTTGTGCATATCGTGTAAAATGATCGGTAACTACCAACACATTGCCAGTGTTTTTTTGATCAGGCTCTAAGCACAAGAAATCTATACAAACTAGGAGGCACTAGTAGTGATATTGACTAGGGGGGCAGCCTTTTGAGGCAGGGCTTTCCTTTGGAGGCAACGACTACAAGTCTTGACATGGTGCTTGAAATCTGCTCCCATTTTTGGCTAACAGAATCGAGATAGCACCAAGTTGAGAGTTCTGTCAATACCAAGGTGCACCATGTGATTGTGGAGGGACCGCAGTACCAGCTGTTTAAACGCTGTGGGCAGGACCAACTGTTGCTTGTCTACTTGGCCACAATGATCCACTGTCCCTCTCTACAGCAGCTGATTATGCAATTTTGACCTAGGGCCTTCTTTGAACAATAGAGCAGTTCACAAGTCGGGGGAACGCAACTTAGACATATGTTTTCCCGCACACAGGGCATCAAGTGCTGGTTGAATCATGGGATCTTGGGATTGAGCCCACTGAATGCTGTCATTATTGAACTGAGGTAGTGCACCAATATCTAGAGCAGAGAAATGGCAATAGGCAGCTGGTATGCAGGTATCAGGAGGGCCCAAGCAATCTACAAGACATTTCAGGACATCTGTTCATCCCTGTCAAACTTTTGGCATAATGCTCGGATGTCAGGTTCAGACAAGCTGACCCAATTACTTTTAGAGGCTGGCCTTCGTGACAGGGCATCAGCATCAATATGGTTCGGTCCTGGTCTGTATTCAACAGCATAATCATAGATCGATAACATGGAAAGCCACTGGTGCCCAGTGGCGTCCAACTTAGTTGAAGTATGTACATAGGTTAACGGGTTATTGTTGGTCTTCACCAATATCTTTGCCCCATAGAGGTACTCATGAAACTGGTCAACTATGGCCCATTTTACAGCGAGAAACTCCAGCTTGTGCACAGGATAGTTTCGCTCTGATGGGGTCAAGCTCCTTCTGGCGAAAGCTACTGATCTCAAACCATCCTCATGGTCTTGATACAGCACAGATCCTTGGCCCTGCAGACTAGCATTCGTATGCAGCACATAGGGCTTTGTAGGGTCAGCACATGCAAGGATGTGGGCGTGGGTGAGCTGGTATATGACTTTGCAGAAGGCTGCTTCACATTTGAGTGTCCAGTGGGGCCCAAAAGGTTCACCTGTTCGGAAATACACTTTCTTGGGTTCTTTGATAGCCTTTTTTGGTATCTGCGGTTGGTATGCGGGTAAACCTGGGTAAGATTCAGGAGTGGTCGAATCACCTTTGAATAGTCTTTGATGAACCTGCAGCAGTAGCCGCAGAACCCCAGAAAATGTTGTAGTTCTTTCAAGTTATGGGGCTGGGGCCAAGCAGTCAGCAATTCAACCTTGCTGGGATCTGTCTGTATCCCTTCCGCAGATACAATGTGCCCTACTTATTTCAAGAATGTTTGAAAAAACTGGCACTTGTCAATGGACAGCTTGAGGCCGAATTCTTCCAATCGATCTAGGACTTTAAACAGTCTGGTCTCATGCTCCTCTAACGTGTGTCCGAACACAGTGACATAATTTAAGTACACTAGGCATTCCAGCAAGTTCATATCTCCCACCGCACATTCCATCAATCTCTGAAAGGTGGCTGGAGCACCTAAAATCCCCTGTGGCATTCTCAGGAATTCATAGAACCCCAAAGGTCAGATGAAGACTGTTTTCTCCTGGTCCTCCAGGGCCATCGGAATCTGGTAATATCCGCTATGAAGATCCAATACCGAGAACCATTTGCTCCCATTCAGGCAGTCCAGGGCATCTTGTATATGGGGCATGGTGTATTGATCTGGGACGGTCCGCTGGTTCAGGGTTCGATAATCAACACACATCCTCACTGACCCATTCTTTTTATGCACACCACAATGGGAGAGGCATATGGGCTTCTTGATTCTCGTATAACGCCAGCAGTGAGCATTTCCTGCAGGTGCCTCCTAACATCATCTACGTCTGCTGGGGCTAGGCGTCTGGATCTCCCTCAAAAGGGTTGGTCATCATGCAGGCGTATGTTGTGCTCGGCACCATGGACACATCCTACGTCCCATTCTTTTAACGAAAACACTTGGTCTCTCTAGGAGAGATCCTGCTAATTCGGGTCTTCCATTCAGCTGACAGAGGAGAATCACCAAAGTCAAATAGGTCTGGGGTCACCCTTTCCTTCTCACCAGAATGTTTGTTGCTGGGTAATACTGCCGTGTCTGCGCAGTGTACTGTAGCTAATGTGCACCCTCTGTTCACTCGGACCTCCTGATCTGACACATTTCGAATCTGGACCAATACTCATTGGGCATAGCCATGGGCACGGGCAGGTAGGGTGCTGGATTTAACCATTAGCCCCCTGGGACCTTTCCTTCGCCTTGGGCATCTAACATTAATATTTTGTTCTTCACATCCTTCTTAGGTTGGACCTCCTCGTCAATGGTACACCGAGCATTAGGCACTAGAACCAGAGATTCAGGATCCTTCTTCCACAATCCCCACAGGCTAATCTCGGTCCACTTCATCAGATTTCTGCTGTAAGTCACACGCCTGTTTAATTAAGGCTGGAATTCTTAGGGCTCACCCAGTCCATTGCCCCTGCTTCTCACGGCAAAGTTGTGCCAGTCTCCCAAACATATGGGCGTTTGTTCCAATTAACAGGGGAACCCCATCATACAGTCCAGTGGGGGGGACACTAAGGCAAGTGTCTTGACTTGTTCATCTACCCCGGCCACGGAGGTAGGGAAGGACAGCCAGATCCGAATATACCCAGAGTATGGATAGGACTTCTCGCTTAACCCCCCCACACATGCAAGCCTTCCAAGGGTTGTAGGGGCACAGCAGGCAGATGCTTCTGGTACAAATCTTGGAATACTATAGTTACTTGAGATCCACTGTCAAGCTCAGCCCAGGGCGGACACACATGTTCACCGTCACTGTAGTTTCCACTGAAGGGCCCACCACCTCGGACCACTCAGGTGACACAGACTTGGATGTCGACTTGGCAGCTGTCTTGGTTGAGTAAAATTTTTTTCCGGGCAGCCCTACCTTGTGGCCAGGTGTTATTCTGTCGAATCAAGGCAAGTAGCCTAATAGTAACTTTTCTCAAATTCTCCGGTGAGCGGCAGGTGAACCGGGTGTGCCCGTCCTCCCCACAGTGGTAACAAAAGATGGTCTCTCTAAAGTCTTTGAGTGGTAGTGGGCCGTCTCCCTGCTTGGGTAGATTAGGGGCACCTCGGGGCCCTTCTTTGACTTCTAACTTGCTTTCTTGGCCCTCTGGACTTCCAAAGAGGTTAGTGGTTTGTGTGACTCATAGTAGGTCCCCCACCAAGGTCCTCAACTCTCGTACTTCTTCCAGTAGGTTACCCTCAGTCTGGGTTTCAGAAGAGATGATGTGCACTCCCACCCCACCAGGTGGGACCTCGCTCTTTGACTGAGGAGATGCCTGATAGAGATTAGTATCTCTGGCCGCCTTGGTGGCTTGTTGACTGACTCTCAACTCTGTCAATTCTTTAATCAGTTCTCTCATCTGCTGCACCTCAGTCTCATCACATCTCTCAGGGGTCTGGCAGGTACGGGCAACCCCAGCATAGGACTCCCATTCCTCTTCATCATTCTCTGCTTCACAAATCTCTTTCATGAGGTTACAATACTCAGGAGGGTTAGTCTTCCTATCTTGCAATTTATTTTTAGCATCACCTTAGAAACATAGAGGTTGACCGCAGATAAAGACCGCAAGGCCCATCCAGTCTGCCCATTTCTTTTTCTACCTTATAAATGTGCCATCAGCCTTTGCTCTGTCAGTGGCCTATCTATTCATACTCATCTGTATTGCTCCCTTATGCCTATCCCATGCCTGTTTGAAGCCCTGCACTGTAGTCATAGCCACCATTTCCTGAGGTTGGCCGTTCCATGCATCCACCACTCTTTCTGTGAAAAAGAATTTCCTCACATTCCTCCTTAATCGGCTTCCCTCTAATCTCATGCTGTGTCCTCTTGTCCTATTTTTGTTATATTTAAACATGTTAGACTCTTTCACCTTGTTAATGCCCTTAAGGTGTTTGAATGTTTCAATCATATCACCTCTCTCCCTCCTTTGCTCAAGAGTATACATATTGAGCTCTGTTAATCTGTCCTCATATGTCTTCTGATGCAGTCCCTGCACCATTTTGGTTGTCCTTCTCTGGACTGCCTCAATTTGGTTAATGTCCTTGTGAAGATGTGGCCTCCAGTACTGCACGCAGTACTCCAGATGGGGCCTAACCAGTGTCTTGTAAAGAAGGATTACTACCTCCCTCTTACGACTCGTGATACCCCTACTAATACACCCTAACATCCCCCTAGCCTTACCTACTGCTTTAGAGGTCTGCTTGGATGATTTCAAGTCATCGGTGATGATGATGTCTAAGTCTCTTTCTTCCTTTGTGACTGCCAGCAACTCCCCTCCCAGCCTATTGGTGGATTCAGGTTCCTCTTCCCTATGTGCATGATCTTGCACTTCTTTGCATTAAATCCAGTTGCCACTCTTCTGACCATTTTGCTAGTTTATCCAGATCTCTTCTCATTCTGCCCACCCCATCTGGATCATCTACTCTGTTGCAGATCTTGGTGTGATCTGCAAACAGACAAGCCTTACCCTCTAGTCCATCTGCAATATCACTAATGAAAATATTGAAGAGAACTGGCCCCAGGACTAATCCCTGAGGTACCCCACTTGTGACTTGCATCTCTTCTGACTGTATACCATTTACCACCACTTTCTGTTTTCTGCCCATCAACCAGTTTGCCACCCAGCTGACCAACTTCTGACCCCCCCAGAGCCTACCCAGCCTTTTAATCAATCTTCTATGTGGAACAGTGTAGAAAGCTTTGCTGAAGTCAAGGTAGGCGACATCAACTGTCCCCTTGGTCCACCACTCTGGTTACCCAGTCAAAGAAATCTATGAGATTAGTTTGACAGGATCTTCCTTGTGTAAACCCATGCTGTCTTGGATCCTGTGCCCCTATGGATTTCAGGTGTTGCACTATCCTTTCCTTAAGGAGTGCCTCCATAATCTTGCCCACTACTTAGGTAAGACTGACTGGTCACACTAGAGTACCTGGCTGATTTGAGAATATGGTCCAACCTGACCCGATTCAGCTCACTAGCAGGCACCCCTCCTTTCCTGTGGGCCCTCCGCAGAGCCCTCTCGATCCTGGTAACAAACACAGACAGGTTCTCATTCTTCCACTGTTTTGCAGATTTAGATTTCCACAACAAATCATCCCCAGACTCGGTGCTACCAAAAAAAACCTCCAATGCAGAAAGGTACTCGGCAGCGGTGGCCTCTGGGCTGGTCGATCAGAGAAAGCGAATGTCCTCCAGTGCAGGACCCTTCAAACTCTCCATGAGTCTCTTTCTTTTCTCTCCCCCTCAGAGCACTGCCACTCCTGGACCAGGGGTGTGGCATAATCCATCCACGTTTCCAGGTCATCCTACCCTATGGGCATTGGGACTGTGCCCGAGAAGAGTCTAAGCTTATGGTAAGAGTCCAGATGTATGGATGGTATTACTACGGGAGAGGTGACCATGGGTGGACCCCCTTACAGGAGGCAGGAGATGCTATGGGAGACTGTACTGAAGTGGTATCATCAGAAAGATCTAGCATCTTTAACTCTTGGGCAGATCACCCCTCAGAGGCTAATAACCTAAGCAGCTTATCTCTGAACCCCTCTATGCTGGAGGACCTCCCAGGGATAGCCAGATCACTGTGCAAATGAATGACTCTCCACCTCTCCTGGGACCCTTCAGGCATAATAACAGGGGGCACCTTCTCTGGATCAATGGGAAAGCTGCACGAGAAGAGGACCACCACGGTTTGCTCAAACAGGTCCGAATCCCTCCCCTTCACTTCAACCTTTCCCAAACACTTAACTTGCTTGACAGTCTCTACAATAAAGGCATTAGTGGTCTCCAATGGGACACCCATTAACAGAAGGGCCTGTTGAGGATCTACCCCCTCAGCCTCACTCCACCCCATCACACGGTGCACTAACTGCTTATGGGGGGCAATCTTAAGCTTAGGCGTAGCAAGCACCTCCATTCTGTCACAATTTTGGGATGTGGTACCTACTTCTGGCTACTAGAAGGCGCTAATCCCAGCGGTGCCTCCAAGATGTAACCCCTAGCTGGCGCTATCCCAAGGGCTACTACCCCTGCCTGCATGGCTAATTGCAGGTTAAGGGGCCTGGGTACTCAAACGGGTGCCTTCACCCAGAGGACAGGGTTGTTAGTAGGAAGACTAACCTGGGTACAGCCCTCCGGGACACTGTAACCCCCCCTCTTTCCCATCTAGTGGCCTAGACAATATGCAACAAACACATTCACAGTAGCCCCTATTCAGCATACAAATCCCCACACTGTTTGCACTTACCACCAGGGCTGGTTCCACCAGTTCGACCCTGGAGACCCCCTGTAAAACAAGGTTAGGCACAGAAAATAACAACAGTACAGTGCTTTTAGTACAAACTAGAACCTCAGTCAAATTAGATGCAAAAAGAATAAGATCTGATTTATTCAGGGAACTTAAACAAGGGAGGGGCATAATTAGGTTGATTGAGTCTATAACTGATCTAATCAGGCACTTATGCATGCACTTTCTAGTCCCACAACACAGTCACACACACACTGGGCACCAGGTAGGAAAGAGGTGGGCTAGCCAGGAACGTTGCCCGGGGTAGGCTGGTGTCGCAGCTTGTTGGGGCCCTGTGATGGAAGAAAGGAACATGCACAACACACACTATATGTAATCCAGAGCCGGAGGGCTCAGTTCATGAAGGAAAAGACAACAAGGCAATCAGATGACTACACTTTAGATTTAGCTGTTGTTGCAGGGAGCTACCATGATGTTTACTCACGATACCTAATACAGGACACAGGCAGGATGAAATTGAGACTGCAGATTGATGAGCTGGAGTGCCAGGAGAAGCAGGACCCACACAAATCACTGAGGCATTGTTCCTGTTCAAAGCATTGTGCAGGGGGCTGATCTCCAGGCAGGTCTCTCGTCGATGTCTTTCTCTGTGTAGAGGGTAATCTGGCTGGGCCAGTGTGATAAGACCCAGGCCAAGTGGAGATAAATGTGGATTCAGTCTAGTGGGGCTGGATGCAGCCTCCAGCAAGCATAACACAGTTCAGTGCACAGTGGAGAACCAAATCACGACCCACTAACAGCACACAGCACATTCATATTAAAGAAATAGCTACTGTATCAGGCGGATGGCAGTCCGATCGCAATTACAGTCTCTGCACCAAACCGGGACTCCAGCAGCAATTGCAAGTCCTGACAGGCCGATCGCGTTCAGCAAATCTTCGGTCTTCTTCAGTGGCTTTATTTCCTCTCCAGTTCGGACTCAGTCCAAAATGTTCACAAATTCTCTCTCAGGTACAACAGGCCGACAGACCGGTAGGCAGGCCAATATTCAGCCCTTCCACGGTTCTCTTGCGTGAACCACGCAGAAGCTACTGCTCGACTATATTGAGCTGTTGACTCTATCACTTCTCAACTCAGACTGACTGTAGCTGCAAGCAGCCTGGGACTTTCCCCAGGATCCCAAGGGTTTGGTTGGCTGATCTGTCTGTCAATCAGTTCAAGGGCTCCCCCGCCAGGTCCATTTGGGCGTCAAAGCCCAGAACTACAATTCCTACAGAGTTTTGCTCCCACAAGACCCCTGGGGACAGGCTCCATTTTGGAGCCCCCCAAATGTACTGATTGGACCATTCTGGCATTCCAGGACCAAGATGGTGGTGATGAACAGAACTGTCCATGCTGCAAAGAAGGCAGGTTAGACAAACTACAATATCATTACTACTCTAATAGATAGTCAACAAATAAGTACAGCTTCTAACAGAGCTCCCTCTGCGCAAATAGCGATGTCAGAACAAAGTGACTAATCTGGCAGCCCGGGCCGGACTCGAGCATAGAAACACTCAGCCCCCTCCCAGATTAAATAAGCATCACGTTATAGGCAGCTCTTAAACAGAGCACAGAAGCACTCTCACACAAACATTTTCAAACTGCTAAGACACAGGATACCAGCCTGGCAGTGGGCATTTAGGCACTCCCAGGGAAAGCTTTTTGGGAACCCCATTTGTATGGGGGGGTTACAATAGTACTGCATAGCCTATGCTCCTTCGGTTTCCCATTTCTAGCCCTAATCCCCCTGCAAATAAATATTGTTGCTGTTGTTTGCAGATATGGTGTTGTGAGCATATTATTAGGAGCCAGTCAATAAATTACACCAGTTATTAAAATGTGGGGAAGTGCTTATTGGGTACAGTGTTGGGTGGCTAATGGTTATAGCGGGTGGTATGACATCCCAAGGGGTTGTACCAGGTGAAAGCTAGCCCACTTAAAAGTTACACTATGGGTGGAGGCACTGCGCAAATGTAATACTGTATCTAGGAAAGAACCAGTATTAATGTAATCTTGGGAACCCAAGCCCCTCAACCTACATCCTAGGTACCTGTAGTAGGCAGCAGCAGTAACTCTGTGAATAGCGCCGCCTAGGAGTTACAAGAATAACAGCAGTTAAACTTCGTGGCGCAAGAGAGATTTTTCAGTGAATCCTACGCAGCGCTATGCGAAATGCATAGCAGTTGAGAGACATCCCTCAGCTTTACCGTATGTTTAGAAAGCGGGGACCGAGGGCTCCTTCTATACAAGCAGCCAGTAACACTTGTTTAGGAGTAGAGAAACAGACACGGTGAGCGGTCTTCTTCTAAACAAGCAGTGAAGTTGATGCGTGATCGTTCTTCTGCGTATGGACACAAGCAGTGTCACACATGCATATGTACTTAAGTGTATTGCATTTGGTTTTTGCTTTAATATGACATTCTCCCTGTACATTTCCCGAGACGAGCAACTTCTTTTTCTGTGTGCCTTCCGGGTGAAACATTTCCATAAATAAATAACTACCCCAGCCCGGCCTCAGCGTATAACGCACATTCACGTCACTGCTCCCTTCAAGACGCACGCAGTTTATCGAGGGTTAATAATCAGAAGGCAAGACGGCCTATCCCCCTCAGTCTCTTGATTGGCCGTCCCGGTTCGTTCGCACGCTTCCCATTGCTTTCCCCTTAGGCTGAAGGGGCTGCCAGTCAGAGTCGGGGCTGGGCCGCCGGGTTCCTCCTCATGTAGAGCGAGAGTTCAGTATCTCTTGCAGAGTTTCGGAAGCAGCAGCAATCGGTGTGGTACGTTGTAAATGTTCCTGATCGACTAATTGTCCTGGAGGTACCGGTGATCGCTTCAGATCTGATCAGGTGTCACAGGCATTTAAATCCGAACTGGGGCACGGTGAGTGCGATTTAAATTCGTTTTTTGTTTGTTTTCATGCTTGGAGTCGGAATTATATGGGTCCCATGTGCGGAGCTGCTGTCACGCTCTCGGGGTTTGTCCGTGGTCCAAGTGCATGTTCGAACTTGGTTTGGCAAATGGTATGAATGAATGATTGTAAGTTGATGATTAACCGGTCGGTGGTGATGGGCACATGTTGCAGGCTCAGATTGGCAGTGGTACACCCCATACCTCTCAACTGTCCCTGATTGCACCTCAACATTTTACTCTGTTCCTCCTAAAATTTTTGTGTTCCCATGACTAAACAGTGGTGATTGCAAGAACAAAATTATGTCAAACAATAAAGTTGCAGACTTCTTATTCTTCAGAAAATAAATTATGTACAGAGTCCCTTCTTCTGCAAACTTCTGAGTGTATATCACCAATTTTGAAAATGTGTCCCTGATTTTGGGCCTTTGTCCCCGATTTTTTTTTTTTTAAGCCTTGTCCCTGATTCTGGAGGCAATGTGTTGTATGGTATGGTACACCCTGTACTGTGGTGGCAAACTCAATCTTGTTACTTGGCAAACTGTGGCCACTGGAAAGAGAAAGTAAGTGAGTGCAGTCCTTTGGCACACTTGTGAATGTTTCTCCTAACTAAACTTATTCTTCTTCCCTCTAACCCCCCCAGTCCCTCCCACCTTAACCCCCCCCCATCTCCTATCTCCTCCCTTTTTACTTCTTCACTGTTATCTACGTTCTCTCCCCATAGCTTCCTCTACGTTATCTATCATTTCTTCTAGCAGTTTCTAATTTATTCTAGTTAACCATGTTACACTGTATTTTTTATTGTACGTATGTCCTTGAATAATATACACACATTACTGTAACTTAACATACGTACTGTGAATCATTTTACATATTACAGTAATTCCATATGAAAGCTTTAATGTACCCCACAAAGCCTATGGCTGCTTGAAACTACTGTACTGGTTGTTGTCCTCACTATGTTCTGTATTGTTTCCCCGATGTGGAACCTTTGTAAAAGAGCCTTGGCTCAAAGGTGTCTTCCGAAATAATAATAATTATTATAATAATGACAAATGTGATCTGAGCTGCTGGGAACACAAACAGGCCACCTGTGTGCAGTGTTGCATCTACTTAAGGGCACAGACAGCCGAGCTGTGCGTCAACCAGGCAGGGTATAGAAAGCTGTGCTTACTTCAGGGAGTGATGTTGGTGAGAGTCCTCTGCCTACTGAAATTTCTAGCTTCCCCTTTTTCAAATTATTTATTTATGCCCCCCTCTTGTGCCACAACTGACCTAATGTATCCCTCCGGGTCCCCCAAGGCACGTGGCTCTGCCAAGTCTCAGTCCCCTCCAGCCATCTATCTCCATGATGGTCTCGGATCCCTACATGTGGGGAAGGAGGAAGGGCCCCCTCCTAAATGAACAAGTCTTTGTCATGCTGGTGGCTGAGGGTTCCAGGTCTGTCTGTGTTCAGTTTATGGATGGCTGGCTGTGGGGTCTTTTCCTTATTTGTTCCCGCCTGAGAATGCAGGTATGTTCCGTCTAGGTGTATGTGCATGCATAGGCATGCTGCCATACCAGGTCTTAGACTGCATTCCTCTCTTCCATGGTGTTGTCGACTGCATTGCCACGTGGTCGCCCATGCGGCAGTATTGCAGCGTGGGTGGCAACCCTCACACCCCGGAGGAAGAAGAGAGTGTCCCTTGGGATGCTCAATCCTCCTACCTCTGGCTAGCACCTGAAGAACGAGCTCGTTCCTGAACTCTGGTCTACCACTGTGCCGACAGGCTGACCCGAGCTTCCAGTTTTGTTGATAAGTGATCCTTACCTGTTTGTGTAAATAAGCCCATCCCCATAAAAAAAAAAAAGTTGGCTTTTACGGAACTGTGCCCCAACCCCCGGAGCGTACCGATAGCTTTGCACACACTCTGTGCTCTAGGATCATTTTTCCCTGTAAACTAATTTTCCTACAGAGCCTGAGTTGCTTAGATTTTCGGTAGCGTGTGCCAACAGTTTTCCTGCAGACTGCTGTTTCCTTATAAAGTTTAGGGGTCCCTGTAAATTTGGAAACCTTACCAAGCTGGAAGGTACAGAGGCAGTTGTGGTAGGGTTATATAGCTAGAATGTTGAAACTACTCAAGCAGTGTGGTCCAAAGGTTGGAGCACCTGTTTGTGAACTGGGAGATCACAGGTTCAAGTTCCACTAGAGCCAAAATGCCCACTGTGTGACCTTGAGCAAGTAACTTTGTGGATCTGACCAAGGCCTTTGACTTGGTCAACCACGATTTGCTATTGATGGCTCTGGTTAAGCTGGGTTTCTCAATTGAGGTTGTCTGTTGGATAGAGTGGTATCTTTTGAGGCACTGTCAAGCGACAACGATTAAGGGCATTTCTTCTCTTTCTGCTGTTCCACTGGGTGTTCCTCAGGGGTCTATCATGGGTCCTTTACTATTTCGTTTATTTTTAAATTCACTACCTTTAGTTTGTACTAACACACAGATTATTCTTTATGCTGATGCGGCGTTCCTCATGAGCAGGTCCAATTTGGGGGTAATAAGCAACAAGCTGGCTTGCAACTTTGTCGTAATACAAAATTGGTTCACTGACAGTAAACTGGTTTTGAATGGGGAACAAAAACAAAACGTTTTTTTTTTTTTTTTTTGGGTAATCGTAGGAAAAGATTGTGAGACACCTACTCTTTTACATAGTTTAAATGGAGAAGCTATTGAGCAAGTTCTTATGAGCAACATATTAGTACTATGACTAAACATGCTCATCAGAGACTAGGCTCTCTTTATAGAATTAATTCACTCTTTGTTCCAACGATTGATACTTGCCCAGAGTTTTCTTCTACCGCTGGTAGACTATGGCCTACTGTTCTACCATTTGGGTAATCGGGGGCTGTTGAAGGTTAAAATATTAACCAATCAAATAGCAAGATTTGTCACAAAGTTACCAATTTCCACACATCACTGTAGCCTTTTATAATAGTTTGGGTTGGTTACACTTAGAACAGGTATCAGTTGCAAATAGGGGTAGTGGCAGAAAAGATTACAGTTAACAGGGTTTCATGATGGTTTTTTTTTTTTGTATACTTTTTTACACCCCCTTCTCACTCCGGTGCTTCCTCACCTTCGGGAGTCTCCTACGGCCTTGTGCGTCCCTGCTCGTCTGTCGGCATCAGATGCAGTCATCCCCCCATGCTGCCTTGGTTTGACCCCCAGGCGGGTACGAGGCGGGCCCCCCTTTCCACCGCCCGGCGACTGAGTTTTGATCAGGGATCCGTCATCCGTGCCAGTAGGGGCCCCTGGGATCGGGGGCTAGGCTCCGTCTACAGGGAGCACCGGAGGGTATCTTTCCTTTTTCCGCCCATCCCCGGAGGACGTCTGCACGCTAGGAGAGACACACGTCACAGCGAGCTAATGCTCCGGCTCCCGGCGGACGTCCTCCCTCCCTGCTACATGCAGTCCTCGCTGCACCACCACCCGTGGTCACCCAGGTGGCAGTATTGCAGCGGGACTCTCATCCCACCCCACCCGGAGGAGGAGAGCAGCCTCTGGGCGCTCAATCCTCCTCCCCCCCAGCCGGCCCTCCAGTTCCCAGAGTCCCTTTCCGATCCCGGGTCGCTGGCGCCACGAGCAGTAACCCTACCGCTGCGCCAGCAGGTCATGCTGTTTTGATGAGCTTTTCAAATAACATGTCTCAGTAGCTAAAACACAAACCAGATCTACTCTGTATACTAGGTTTGCAGTTCCTAAGATGAAAACATCTCTTGGACAAAACTCATTATTTACTCCTTAACATGTGTATACAATACTTTTACCTTTGGAGATATCGGTTGCTTGTACCACAGTTACCCGTCTTTAAAAAAGTGTTAGGGAAACATCTCCTAGATGTTAGTGCTTGCAAATGTTTGACTGTATCATAATTATGTATTACTGTGTTTTTTTTTTTTTTTGTTTGTTTTTTTTTTTTTTTATGTGTTGATTATTCTGGTCACCCATGTAAATGAGTCTTTGGCCCATGGTCTTTTACAGATTTTAAATAAACAAAACAAAAAAACCAAAACTTAACCTCCTAGTGCTCCAGTCCTACCCAGCTGAAGAAATGGGCAGAAACAGGACCCCACTGAAAACAAGATGTTGCATCAACAGGGCTATCCTCGGGAATACGTGTGGGTGGGGGAGGAAAGCTGGTAGGAGAGAACTCATTAGGGGGAGGGGGAGAATAAGTTCTCCCCCTGCCCCGAAAAGTCTGAAAAAGTGCATGCATAGTGGTGCATGTTGGAAGCAGAAATAGTGAAAATACCAGACAGTAAAGCAAATGGGGAAGTGCAATTTATGGACTGTGCCTTGATATTTATACTTTGAGTTCCACAAATAAAAGTGTGTGGCGAGTCTGTCACTTTTTCATTATTTCATCCGTTTCTTCCTTTCTTTTTGCTGTAATTGTTCTCCATGCACTTTTCTTTGTGATTCCATCTCCTCCCACTTCATTATTACAGTTTTTTTTTTCTCTCCTGCCTTGCCTCTCACCTCCATCTTGTTGCCTTTTCTCCGACTTATCCCCTTGTTTGTCCCAGTTCACCCCCCCATGTCCATCCATACTCTACTTTAGTCCCTTCCTAGCTTGAAGTGCCACACAGGCCACAGCTGCCTTATTGTAGCTGGACAGGCACCGTGGTGGTCTGTCTGATCTTCTGCCTTTAGATCTGCATCAGCCGCATAAACCCCATCTCCATGTGGCTCCCTCTATCCTGCACATTGTAAAGGATTCCATAACCTATACTGCAGTCTCATACAACCATACGCAATGACGACCGAAAAAGACCACATGTCCATCTAGTCTGCCCAGAGTTGCCCTAGGACCAATGTCCATGCAGGTGTGTTTTTTGCTTCCTGGTCTTCTGCCCTGCTCCCCTCCATACTGCTGCTGACCTGAGCAGCCACCAAACCCTTCATGCTTGGAACTATTTATGGTCTTGGCATCCACCACGTCCTCTGGCAAAACTGTTCCACGGTTCCACCACCCAGTCCATAAAATGGGACTTCCTCACATATCTCTTAAACTCCCCAAACTGATTTCCACTGTGCACCTTGTTTTATTCTCTTCAGGAAGTTGAAGGTCTCTGTCATTCCTCCCCCCTCACCTGGTCTCCAGCAAGTATGTGTTCAGTGCCTTGAGACAGTCTTCGTAAGATCTGCCGTGCTGTCCCTGAATCATCCTGGTCACGCCACGTTTCACAGTCTCCAGCCTGTCCCTGTTCTTCCTTATGTGAGGACTCCTGAAATGAGCACAGTGTTCTAGGTGTGGCCTCACTAGTGCTGTGTATAAAGGTGGTGGTGGTGGTGGTGGTAGCAGCAGTAGTAGTAGTAGCAGCAGCAGCAGCAGCAGCAACTCCTTTCTCCTGCTGTAGGTACCCCTTCCGATGCACCCAGCATCCTCTTAACTTTACTATAGGCCTTGTTGCACAAGCTTGATTGACAGTCCCTGTTGATGACTCCAAGGTCCCTTTCCCTTTTTGTAGTGCTCCGTTTAACTCCTCGCATCCAGTACTCTGTCCTGTCCCTCTTCCCCCACTCGTGCATAACCTTTCATTTGTTGCCATTGAATTCCAGCTGCCAAACCTTCGACCACCTCTCTAGCCTTTGCAGATCCCTCTGCATCTCCCTGAACCCTTTGTTACTATCTACCCTACCACAGAGCTTCATGACATTCTGAAGAGAAACGGCTTGCCTCCTTGTGATACAGCTCAGCAGCAGTTGGAACTTCAGGCACTTGATAGCACTAAAGTGGCCAAAGCTACCCATTCTCTTTTCCCTCTTGCCAGAAGCACACCCCCCCAGATAACTATAATTGGCTGATGTGGGGATCTTCCCAGCCAGGGTTAAAGAGGCAAGGTTCTGTTTTGCCCTAACTGAGCTACCCAAATGGCACTAAATGAAATGGATGGCACATGTCCTAAATTTTTAGCTTAGTGATACCACTGAGTTGTTTATTATTTTTTATTTATAAATTTTGGGAAAGAAAAGCAGTTCCTTTCCTGGCACAACATAGGGAAGGGGAGACAGAAGAGATTCAAATAAAACAGATAATACAATACAAATACAATCGTTATAGAATAGAAACTATATAACAAATTCTAAAGTAGCATTTTGGATGGATTGGCATAAACCTGTGATCAAGTAGTGTAGTGCAGGGAGTAATACCCTGCTGGACACGCTCCCAGTATTAGCATTTATTTATTTATTTGCTTTTGGTAACTGGGTAAGTGCACTAGGCAACAGTCCTGCCTATTTTCAGGCACGACCCGGGAGAGTACAACAGAAATAGTACATAGATAACATCAGGACAATTCAGTAACAATACAAAATAGATACAACCACTTACAATAAAGGAGAAATACATAATAGACACAATGACAGTACATTTTTACAAGTATCATAGTGGTAGCCATAATAACATAAGATAGATAATCGGAGGTCTAACAAGTTAGAGGAAGAAACACAGTAGCGAGGATAAAACCAGAAAGGTATTCATAGACATCTCCAGTTATATGGAGAAATAGGGAGGAGAGTCCAAGACTAGCTGTAAATGCAGTTACCTAGTGCATAGAGGTGGGAAAACAATGACCGCTTGAAGGAGAGGTGAGAGGGGAGATTTTAACGGGGCGCGAGTTCCAGAATTTAGGAGCAAAATAGGAGAAAGTCCTATCCCAGTTTTTGTGATGAGTGGGCCGGACTGACAGCATGGGGTGGATGACGATTGGAGTGTGCGGACACTGGGGACCATGGTAGGCATATTACCCAGGGAGGCCGGAAAGGGAGGTCTGGTAAGGGAGTCAACAAAGCAACCAAGGGAATACGAACAAAGGTCTTTGTGAGATAACCAGTGTAGGCCCGAGTAGAGCAGGCAGTGATGAGTAAGCCGAGGAGCTGATAAGGCAAATCTACAGATATTATTATAGGAAGTGTCCCACTTGCTGAGCACTCAACATTGGCATGGTAGAGAACTGTGAGGGCATACAGGAGTTGAGGGAGAAGCACACCTCTAGCTACAGCTGTCCTGGCAGTGGGTGTGAGAGGGTGCTGTACACGATAAGCTGCGCCTATCTTAGTATTGACTGATCTACATACCTCATAGACATGTTTAGAAAAATCAAGAGCAGGATCGAGCATAACCCCAGGGTATTTTGAAAGAATCAGTATTAGTAACAGCATAACCATCCCGACAGCAAACAAGGAGCTTAGGAGATTCCGAGAGCACTTTTTTTTAAGATGATCCGAACAGCATGGCCTGAGTCTTACCTATGTTCAGAATTTGCTGGTTAGCTGAGAGCCGGGATTGAAAGTCATGCAAGAGATTTAGGTTAATGTCAGCTATAGACGTGGCAGAGTAGTATAGCACTAGATCATCAGTGTACATGAGTAGGTTACTGTGAAGTGAGTGACTAGGAATATCATTGAGGAAGAGGGGGAAGAGAAGAGGACTGAGTATAGAACCCTGAGGAACACCACAGGTAATAGGAATAGAGGAGGAGAGAACCTTACAATAGGAAACCACCCGGGAGCGATTGTCCAGGTAACTACTGAGCCAGGATAGGGTAGCGTCAGACACCCAAAGCCTGTACTTTGGACAGTAGGAGCGGGTGGTGAACCATATCAAAAGCCTTAGACAGATCAATGAACACAGAACCTGTGAGCAGGCCCTTATCCATATTACTTTTGATATCACTCGTAAGGAGTGTCAGTGCAGTGGTAGTACTATGCCCCACCCTAAAGCCATGTTGGGAGGGGATTGAAGATTATACTTAAGGAGGTACTCTGAGACCTGATGATGGACAAGTTTTTCCAGAAGCTTGCTGAGCATGGGGAGAAGCGAGATAGGCCGGTAATTAGACAGTAGTTTAGCGTCACCCTTCTTATAAACTGGTATAGTTTTAGCCGATTTCCAGACCGATGGGACAAAGCCAGTACTAACTGGAAGGTTGAAGAGCCTGGTTATAGGCCTAGCAAGCCAGTTAGAAAACAGCCTGATAATCCCTGGATGAATTCCATCCAGACCAGAGCTGCCACTAGTAGGGACAGTTTTTAGCAGAGCTAGAACTTCCAGGAAACAGACCTGAGCTAAGTCCAGGGTAGGGTGAGCATTTGAACCAGGTGAAGTGGCTGATCCAGGAGTGGGGGACCCAAGGGGGGGTAGGAGAAGGAAGGGGGGAGAAGAAGGAGTTGAACACTTTAGCAATAGTGAGAGGGTGGTTACAGTGGACATAATTTATGTACATATCTGAAGGAGTAGTTGGCTTGTTGTTCCAAAGAATCTGTTTAATTTGCGACCAGTACTTTTTGGGACATGAGGCGGAGGAGAATAGGAGGTTCCTGTAGTAGGAGCTTTTTGCCAGTCGAATCTCTTTTCTGCATTTGTTGCGTAATGATCTATAGGCTTCAAAATACGTAAATAGTCTGGAGGTCTTCCAAGTGGACCACAGTTTATCTCTGAGTTTCAGAAGATGGAGCAGCAGACACTTCAGCCATTTAGTTATTTTCCCTTTAACCCTTCTCTTTGTAACCGGGATGTGTTTATTTTGTAATGAGAGTAGAGAAGAGTTGAAAAAGTTGGTGGCAGTGTTAATATCATCAGTATGGTTTATGGGAGACCAGTCGACTAAGTTAAGATCATGCACAAAGTTCTCCATATTTAGGTTGGAGAGATTGGAAAAAGTTAGGGCTTTAGAAGGGAGTGAAGGGACAGAGCTATCCCATATACAGTACACAGGGTAGTGATCAGTTATGACGTCCGGGAGAATGCCTGCCGATCTAAAGGCTTCTTTTCTATTAGTCAGGATCCAATCAAGTAGAGTAGCGCTAGCACCACCATGGGAGATCCTTGTAGGTTCCTGAATAAGCTGAGAGAGATTGGTCTTGCTAGTCACGGAGGATAGGAGAACAGAGCTGGGGCCAGACCAATCAAGGTTGAAATCCCCAAGACAGATTATATAATTCTTCCCGGTAACTGATAAGTAGTCCATGAATTCCTCAAGGCCAAGCCTAGAGTTTCTGGGAGGAAGATAAATACAAAAAATGTGAAATTTCTTAATGCCCCCAAGAAGTAGAAGGGAATGGAGAACTTTGCAGTTAGCGAGTGGTGGAACGTGCAATAAAGTGCTGTTAAGTTGAGGTTTGTAGTAGAGTGCAAGTCCACCTCCTGTTTTGGAAGAAGGGTGATCCGCCTGCAGCATGTTGTATCCCAGGACAGAGCACTGGGCATCAGCTATGGAAGGCTTAAGTCACATTTCTGATATGGCTAAAATATCCAGGTGGTTGGTACTGGTCCAAGCTTCCAGGTCAGGGAGATTAGCCAGGAGGCTGCTGGCATTAATGTGAGCAAAAGTGAGACCAGAGGTCTGTGGCAGACGGAGAGAGTGGAGAGACTGGGTAGGATTGTTGACCAAACTGGGATCGGGATATTTTTAAATGTCCCCAGCAAGAGTGATGGCTAGGGTAAAGATCTAGAGGGTTGAAATAATATAAGCCCTAGCTACACTTCCAGGGGAGGTAGAGAATTTACACAGGATAAATTTTATAAACAACCCCAGTTGTTTCACGACAAGACCACCTTTAGGAGAGAATTAGAATTGGGGATAGGATCAGATAGGAGATTGGAGAAGTAGAAGTTTTCCAGAGAGTATCCAGAGGAGGGCGACTTAGTCAGTACTGAGCCAGAAAGAACAGATAGTAGGCATAGTATGAGTGCAACAGAGAGAAGGGAGAGAGTGGGCAAGGTAGCCATGATGGCAGGAATAAAGACAAATGGGCAGCAGGGGGAGGAGCACAGTGGGTGCAGGATAAACACTAATTAGAGCAGTGAACAGAGAAGGGGTAGGGCAACCTCTAGCGGTCAGCAAAAATAAGGAGCAAATGGAAAACTAGGGAGATAGAATTAAAACACTCAGCAGCCCCGTGAGATGTAATACGACTCGCGGCTTTCTGCAACTGCCTCCGTACCTGAGATAGCTTTGGGGGGGGGGCTTCAGTCGTAGTGCGCCCTCGACCTGTGGTGCAGAATGGAATCCCCATCTGAGGAGAGAAGAGAAGGTAGGGTTATTTATATCCTGCCAAGCCGATACAATCAGCAGCCACCCAAGTGTGTGTGTGTGTAAGTAATAGGTGCAGGCCAGACGGGCAGCGTTTGCCAGTTACAACTATTTACGTGGGAAGGCGGATTTGAAAAAGCAGTTAAATCAGCAGATGAAAGAACCTTGTAAACTTAGTGGATTACAGTTAACATTAAGGTGCATGTGCAAGTAAAGCTAAGAGGCCCAAGCACTCTAATAAACTGCCCGAGGAAATTTCACAAATTAAGGTGCATTAACAACAGTATACAGGAAACTGATGCTTTTATAGTTCACATGCACTTTAAGGTGCATGTGCATATAAACTTAAAAGCACTAGTACTGCCTCCGTACCTGATATAGCTTTGGGGGTGGGCTTCAGCCATAGTGCCCTCTCGACTTGCGGTGCGGCAGGAATCCCGTCAGAGAGCTTCAGGGGTGGGGGCAGGGCTTCAGCCGTAGTGCCCTCTCGACCTGCAGTGTGGAACGGAATCCCTATCTGAGATAGCTTCAGGGGCCAGTTTAACAACACCATCTGCCTTTTATTCGCTAACCAGTTACTCCATTCACCACTTGGGATCCTACCTCTAGGCTGCTTAGTTTCTTTCTCTTGTATGGCACAGTGTTGAAGGTCTTGCTATAATCCAGATAGGCCATATCCACTGCTCTTCCTTGGTCCCCTGTCAAAGAAGTGTATCAGATTTGTTGTTCATACACCCCCCCCCCCGGTGACTGTGTGCTGCTTGTGGTCTTGCAGTCCAGTGGATTCAAGATGCCACTACCCAGGGGGCGCGCTGTGGAGCCCAAGCAAGATGGCATCTATCTAATGTAACTCCGTGGATTGACTACTAAGTTTTCTACTGCTAAACTCTTATTCCCCACTGTAAACGGCGATCAAACGGTGGGAAACAGTGTCAGAACTCTACAGCTTTATCATGGGCAATCCCCGCAAAGATCAGAAGCAGGGATTGGGAATAAAATCCAAAAGTTTAGCTGCTGCTTCTGCCACGAGGTCGGATATGGCTTGTACCAAAGAGATGGCCGATGCGTCGGGAGAGGAGGCTCTGCAAATGATTGGGGTAAAGCTTTCCTGGCTGATCGCATCGGTAACAACCCTACTGGATAAATTTGATGGCCTCATAATAGAGTGGCAGTTCTGGAATCCACCACCGAAGCACTTCAAACTACAGCAGTTGAGGCTGGGAAGAGGGCCGACTCAGCCCTAAGAGCAGTTACTAACAAAATTAAAGAAAGCTCCCACTTCCAAGAATCGTCTGGAGACCATGGAAAACCAAATATGATCCCCCAATGTCCGAATAATAGGAATGTTGGAAGGGGATCACCTATTGCTCTTTTTACAATAATGGTTTCTTGTACAGTTGGGGGAGGAAGTAGCACCCAAAACTTCCCGATTCCAGAAGGCCTATCGGGTCATGCCGAGGGGTAGAGTGGAGTGGAGAATCCAGAGGCACCAAGAGCTGTAGTGTTGGTGACCGGTGCTGCTGCTCTGGACACTCTCTTGGCTCTGGCACATTGCCAGGGCACTTTGCTTCAAGATGGCCAGCGAGTGCAACTTTATCCCGACTTCAGCTTTGCAACTTGTCAGAAACTGAAGAAATTTGACAGGGTAAGGGCCTTACTTCAGGAAGCAGCTATCCTACATGGCATCCTTTTTCCAGCTCGCTTTCGCATCGCTCATAAGGGGAGAGTTTTCCTATTCAGTGACCCAGGAGAAGCTCTGAAATGGGCGCAGAAATATACAGAGCCCACAAAGCGAGTGAATGTCTCCGATGAGGGGTCATCAGACGAGGTAGATCCACAAGGGTGATATTTCATCTTTTTTCTCGTCCAGATCTCTGACATTTGGCTAAAATTTATCACCTAGTGCTTGGACCCAATTATATGTCTTTACGATGGTTTGTCTGATTAAAAAAAGGTTATTAACAAGATGTTTAAAGGTTATTAAAAGGCATAGCTCTAATCTTACTGTAAAGTTTTTCCCAATTTGTTGGGGGCAGATTTATAAAGGCATTCTAGAGGTCCTCTCATAGGGATTATTAAGGTAGAGTTCTGCATTGTTTCAGTGCCACTAGTGAAGTTGGGAGCAGGATATGGAGTTTGCATTATTTTTATTTTCTTAATGCACAACTGTGGATCTACATGGTACCTTGATTTTCCTTCTTTGAAGGACTGGACTTCGATACAAAATGGATGCACATTGCTGGGACTTGAACCATGTTGCTCATGAGTTTAATTACACAGTGTAACATTTTTATTAGCTATGACGATGTACATTTAATTTGGACCCCCAAAGGATGTATCTCAAAGCAAGGGAAGAAAACATGTATGTATTAAGGTGTGGCACCCTCATTAGGTTTGATATATGTAATGTAATGTCTGCTTGATTATCAGACTGTGTATTTATTTATTTATTTATTTATTTTTTTTTTTACAAATAATAAACAAAGTAAAAAAAAATTGCACTACCAGTCTTTCATTTAGCAGGGTTTTCATTAATGTTTCCCACCACTGAAGTAACACTGACTAGCCTGTAGTTGTTAGCCTTTTCCTGCAGTCTTCTGGAATCGCACCCTTTTCCATTGAGTTGTTGAATAAGACTGTTAGGGGCTTACCCCAGTGGATGGGGGTGGGGAGCAGCAGTATTTGTTGTTTATTTGTATTGCTGTGGCCAATAAAACAACTCAGAATTGGTTAAACCCGAGAAAACCTATGATTGATCAATGACAGCATAATCTAACACAGATTAAACAAAGAGGCTGTCTCTGCTAAATGACAGTTAAGAACTGATAAATTTAACTCAAGGTGGCTTCCATATTTTACATACATTGAAGAGACAACTTCAACCCCTGTACTAGATCAGTATCTGATTTAATCGCACAGTGATGGCCTGTATAGAAACTGGGCAGGAAATAAATTCTAATAGGTTGAATATTTAACTTGCTTAGACAAGAGACAGTTTACATATAATAATCCCTCTTAAGGTCTTATTCTGTATTGCTTAACAAAAACAGAAAGAAAACCGTAGCAGACGTGAGTGTTGGTGGTTCTTTATTTTTCTGATTAATGTCTTTGAAGAAAGTTATATGTTGGAATTATGATTTATAGACCATACGGGGTGCAGATACAGTGTTTTTTTTGTGTGTGTATTAGAGATCCAAGTTGTTATGTACAATAAATATGACATAGGGTCCAGTTATAACAGTCTTGCTGGAAGGTCTGCAGTTACAGCTGTCTCAGAACTATCTCAGAACTGTCCTGAACTGAATCTGCAACAGAAACGGAAGAAAGGATTAGGATCTAACAGACTGTTTGTTTATTTACACTTGCAAAATGCGAGATCAGTGTGTAACTTTTTTTTTTTTGTTTTGTTTTCTAGATATACCTTGATTGTGTGGATATGAAACTCTCTGTACTGTAACAATATGAAGTTGTGAATCAAAGAATTTAGTAAAAGTAAAACTTACCAATAAAAAAAATAAGGTTGTTAGTGGGGCACCTAGCACCTCCATGAGTTCTTTTAGAACCCTTTGGTTGCGTCCTCTGGTATCACAGCTTTGTCTGCCTTCAGAGGTAACCGTCCCTTCCAGACTCTTTCCTCTGAAAATTAACTTGTCCACCACCCCCGCCGATACTCCCTGGTGGTCTGCGCCCCCCCCCCTTCTACCGTTAAGACTTAGAAGTATGTGCTTAGGATGTTTACCTTTTCTTGGTCTTCTTCTGTGCAGTGTTCCCCTGCCGTCCTTCTAATCCTTCCCATCCTTCCCCTTGCTTTCCTTACTTGTGTGTCTGAAGAAAGCTTTATCCCCCTTAGTGACTCCTTTGGCGTTTCTTTCCAGTGCCTGTACCTTTGCTCCCCTAACTGCCTTGCCTGCTTCCCTCTGTTTTATTAGGTATACCTCCCTGTCCTTATACCTCCTGAATATCACCCCTTTTTTTTTCCCTTTACCACTTCCTTAGAGAATCATGAGCGCCTCTTTCCCTCTGCTTTTACTCATTTCTTTCATGCAGAGATTGGAAGCTTGTAGTTATGCTGTCCCTTAATTTTCCCCACTGTGCCTCCACCCTTCCCTGGCAACTCTTCTCTTCCAGGCAGTTTCTAAGGCAGTTCCCCATTCCTTGAAAATCCACCATCCTAAAGTCCAGGACCCTAGTCCTTGTTTGGTTAGCCTCTGTTCCTGTGTTACTTTTAAAACACACTATACAGTGACAACTGGTACTCCTAGGACTGCCCACTGTGAACATCTGCAACACTGTTCCTGGGCCGGATTTTCTTTCCTTTTTTTTTTTTCCGCTGCCTCCTGCTTCTCCCCTTCAGGCCCATCTATGGTCTCTTCCCCTGCTCACTCATGCCTCTGCCCATTGCCACCATCCACCTCAGATGGCAGCCACCCTCAGGGTAACCTGGTGAAACCCTTCACTGGTGGGTTCTCCATCTCCATGGAGAAAGGTGCCGGTGGGGCCATCCAGTGCAACTTCTTGGCCCCTCAGGTGCTGCTGAGGTGGTCTCTAGGGCCCAACCAGGGCATTTTGTGGTGGTGAGGGGACCAGATGGCCATCATCCGGTCGAGCAGTGGAAAGGGTGTGTGTGTGTGTGTGTGTGTGTGTGTGTGTGTGTTTTTTTTTTTCCCCTTTTCTCCCGGGGCGTGGCGTGCCATGATGTCCTAGGCACACCCGACATCCACCACACCCCCTAGTCAGACGGTTGACATGCTTGCTATATCTCCGATCTCCATCGGGAGTCGGCAGGCACCGGATGGCAACCCCCCAGAGAAGGCGAGCAGTCATCGGATGCTCAAGCCTTCTTCCCTGGCCGGCCCTCCAGCAACCCGAGTCCATTCCCAAACCTGGGTTGCTAGTGTCGCAAGAGAAAATCCAATTGCTGTGCTGAAGGGCTGGCTGTCTGGGATGTATTTTCAGTTGGCAGAGATTGCCACAAACCTTAGGTGTGCCAATGATACGGCACACTAGGCTTGCGGCAAACATAATTGGATTTTGTATTACGTGCACCAGTTGCCGTTATACCAACTTTTTGTGTTCTAGCTTGTGGCAATCCTGGCGGGCCGTTTTTACAGAACTTGCACCAGATATTCAGTGAAAGCTGCCATAAATCTTGGAAGCTGTCCCAGCTTCACCCAAGATTGTAAAATTGGATGTATATGTTGCAATTTGGACTGGCGCAGCCTTGCCGATGCAAGGGTTTGACGCAGGGCTTGCCTGAAGCCCAGCATCACCCTTTGAAAATCTGTCCCCCTGTTTTTAAGCACCAGCTCCAGTACTGCCCATCCCTAGTGGGTTCTTTGACTAGCTGTCTGGGACGAGCCCCTTGTAGGGCATCGAGAATAGACGTACTCCTCGCTGAAACTGCATTTGCAAGGATCTCCTCTTCGTCAGGCAGATAGAAGTCACCAACTAGCAGTACCTCCCCCTTGCTCACTATTCTGATGATGGCTTTATAGAGTGCCTTACCCAACTCGCCTGTCCGTGCTGGAGGTCAGTACTCTGACCTGGTACAGATAGCAGCCCCGGAGCCTATCTGCAGGGTGACCCAGAGCAACTGCAGTCCTTCTGTTTCCTCGTGGTGCCCATGTAATCTCCATGGCCTTGATTCCTTCCTTCACACACAAAACAACCCCTCCTTACCTCCTCCCTGCTCACTCCTTTCTGAATATAGAGTAGCCTGGTATGGCCGTGTCCCAGTCATGGTGCTCAACGCTCCACAACTCCATTATGTCCAGAAAATCCAGATCAGCCTCTGCCATGATGTCTTCCAGGTCTGGAGTTTTATTTGCTTGCTGGTGAGGCTCCATTTGGAGTATTGTGTCCAGTTCTGGAGGACGCACCTCAGAAAGAACATGGGGTGGAGGCAATCCAGAGAATAGCAACTAAAATGGTGCAGGGATTGCACAAGAAGCCCAATGAGGAGAGACTGTGGGAGCGCAACATGTGAACACTAAAGAGAAGAGATTAAGAGGTGACATGATAGACCTACAAGTACTAACATACTAAAATGCCAGCAGAATAGGCCTAACAGTCTTTCGAGTCTGCTTGTTTGGTCATCCCCCACCCTGGGAGCTGACCTTGCTGCCCCCTCGCCCTCTCTGGCTTCTCCATTCCCAGTCCCAGTCCCAGATATTCTTGCTGCACTGGACTTTGCTTCCAGAACTCTTCCCCTGTACCTGTCCCACCCCCTCTTGAACCCCTCCACCAGACCCCTGGGCAGTGCATTTCATGGCTCCACCACCCTCTCAGTGAAGTAGCACCTCCTCCTTTCTCCCCTGAATCTCCCCCCCCCCCCAGCTTCCACCCTTGCCCTCTAGTTGCCTCCCCTTCCTTTGAGAACCTGACTGTTCTCCCTATTTTACCCCTTCATGTACCTGAAGACCTCTTATCATGACCCGTCTCCCCGTCCTTATCTCTTCCAATGGTACATATTTAGCTCTTGAGTCTCTTCCCATAGGTCCTGTTCCCCAAGCCCCAGATCATTTTGGTTGCCCTCCTCTGGACCCTCTCCAGGAGTTCAGTGTCCCTCTTTAAGTGTGGCCTCCAAAACTGCACACAGTACTCAAGGTGTGGCCTCACCAAGCAGTTATACAGAGGGAGTATCGCTTCCCTCCTTCTGGAGGTGATTCGCCCTAGCAATGCATCCCAGCATCCTGTTGGCCTTGGCCGCTGCCCTCCTACAAGTCTCCGAGTTGTTCATCCTGACATCCACCACCACCCCCAGGTCCCTCTCAGCCATCGAGACTTGTAGCATGCCCCTTCCCCCAGGTGTACACTTGGCCCGGGTTTCAGGCTCCCAGGTGCAGTACATTGCATTTCTCTGCATTGAACCTCAGCTTCCACTTTCTAGACCATCTTTCCAGAGCCTCCAGGTCCCCCTGTAGGGCCACCCTCCCCTCCTCCCCATCCAGCACTGCCCCCAGTTTTTGAGTCATCCACAAAGAGACTCCTCTCACTCCTGATGCCCTTCCCTATGTCAGAGCCGTAGGCGTTGAACAGGAGGGGCCCAGGGACTGATCCCTGAGGGACCCCACTAATGACCCTCCTTGGGGATGAGACTAACCTGCCAACCATCCGGTCCTGGAGCCAGTTGCCTATCCATCTGATCATCTGGTTCCCCACCCCCAATTTTCCCAGCTTATCCAACAGGCCCCCATGAGGAATAGAGTCAAACGCCTTGCTGAAGTCAAGAAAGAGGACGCCTACCGGTCTACCCAGCTCCAAGGCACTCGTCACTCAGTCATAGAACTCCACAAGGTTTGTCTGACACGAATTCCCCAGGACGAATCCATGCTGTCTATCGTCCAGACACCCTGACTTTTCCAGGTCCCCCCCCCCCATCCTCTCCTTGACAATGCCGTCCATCACATTGCCCACCACCGATGTCAGGCTGACAGGCCTGTAGTTCCCTGCTACCTCCCTTGATTCCTCCCCTTGCGGATAGGTACTATGTGCACCACCTTCCAGTTAGGGGGCACCCACTCTGTCCTCAGAGAGATGCTGAAAAGCTCCTCCAGGGGTTTCACCAGGATATCCACCAGTTCCTTCAGCACTCTGGGATGTAATGTATCTGGCCCCAGTGCATTCTCCGTCTTAAGGGACCTGAGGGCTTCCCTCACACTCTCTGCCACGATTTCCACCTCCACTACTTTGTCCCCCTACTTTGCCTTGCTCCCTCCTGCCAGTGATGGCCCCCTCTTCCTCCCAGACCTGCTGATTGGTAAGGGTCCCCCCCTTCCTCAGTTTTACCGTCTCCTCCCATGTATGATGCAGCCCCCCCCCATTTTCCTTGGTGAAAACTGAGGTGAAGTACTCATTTAGTACTCAGCCTGCTCCCCAGGTCTTGTGCCCATCCCTCCCTTGTTTTAATCCTGCTAATCTGCCCCTTCACCCTTCATTTTTCCCCAATGTATCTAATGAACCCCTTGTTCCTCTCCTAATTTCCCTGGCCAGGTTCTGCTCCTTCCTTGCCTTAGCCGCTCTCACCACCCTAGTGGCCCTTCTGGCCATCAGCTCATACTCCCCTCGATCCCTTTCACTACTTGAGCACTTGAAATGCCTATAGGCCTCCTTCTTTCCCCTCAGCATCTCCTGAACCTCCCTGGTCCACCAGCAGGGTTTCCGGGCCTTACTGCATTTTCATCTTACTCTTGCACAGGTGCTGGTAGCATCCTGCACCCTACTCTTGATTTCCCACCTACTGTCAGCATCCATGTCTGGCCCAGTACCTCACAGTGCTGAACAGGGTGCAGTAGGGGAGTCTCTCTCGTATAAGAAAAAAGCAAATGGACCAAGGGGCATGCGATGAAGCAGGGGCGGGGGGGGTTAAGAGAGAGATGTAAAGAAGGATTTCTTCACTGAAAGGGCGGTAGACTTCTGAAAGAGAGTTCCAGCAGGAGTGGTGGAGGCAAAAACTGTGTGTGTGTGTGTGTGTGTGTGTGGTTCAAGCATGCGTAGGATAGACATAGGGATGTACTAGAAGACTGGCAGAGGGGGGGAGGGTCGCCATCACCAGAGACCAGTTAGGGTCTGCAGAGACGGATTAGGCAGGGCAGACTGGGTTGGCCAAGCAGTCCTTTTCTTCCGACAGAGCCTGTGTTTTTATGTAGTAGGAAAGTCTGTGTATTTTATATCCCTAATGAAGTTCAGCAGTATTGAAAGCAAGGCTTTGCAGGGAGATCTTGTCCAGCATCAAAACCAGAGCAGCAAGGAACACAGTAAGTTGGTTGATAAGCACAGCAGCGCAGAAGCCAGCCACATGCACAGAAGAACCTGCAGCTGTGAGATTGAAGACAGGCGAGCTAAAGTGCAGCTGTGTGTCCAGTCTGAACGGTATATACAGCTTTGCACGTAGGTGTGAGGGTGCATATAGCTGTGCACCCTGTCTGCAGGGTATATAGTATTTATTTATTGAAATTGTTTCACCAGGATGGCACACTGAGCAAAAAGATGGTCATCTTTTGGTGTGACCTGGGGGGTTGGGGTACAGTGGGAGATAACTTGCAGGTTATCAAGAGTTACATATACGAGGAAAACAGTTGAACATAGTTACAGCAGTACGGTAGACTGAGATTCTGTTGAACAGTTTCCAGAGAATGAGTTTCAGTTGTACAGTTGCAGGATGCAGAGGAAGGGTTATGGTTATACAACTGTGTGAAGGAATAGGGACAAGATATTCAATACAGTTCAACAACAACAACACTTGGAAGGCATAGATTATAGTACAGACTTAACCAGCAAAATGTGCTGGACAATTTATAACGCATGGGATAGAATTGGATAGCTGAGGTGTGACACTGGGAGGGAGTGAAGAACATGTGAGGATCAGACAGTATCAAGTAGGATTTAAGACAGGGCAAGACCATGTACCAATAAGTGCTGAAGTTGGTATAGATAAGCCAGCTTCCATAGCGTAAGCTAGGTGCTGCTGGTCAGGCATATAGCTGTGCATACCAGCTAGAGAGTGCATGTAGCCGTGCACCCTGTCTGTAGGGTACATATAGTTGCGCACCCTGTTAGCAGGATACATATAGCTGTGTACCCAGTCTGGGTTAGAGGCACATAAAAGCTGTGCACCCTGTCTGCAGGGTACATACAGCTGTGCACCTAGTTCGAACAGTACGTGGTGCGTAATAAAGCCTGCCTGTCCCCTCACCTGTATTGAGAGTTGATTACTAAAATTATGCTGCTAGTTTTTGACTCTGCAGATGTGGTTTACAGTTCTGCTCCCTCCATTTTTCCCTTGCCGGACTGGACACCCTCTGTTACACCTTCTGTAGTTTTGCCACTAAATCATCCCTCGACCTCTCTCACCTATCATTGTACACTCTACTCTTCCCTCCTGTCACCTGCACCACTGTGTATCTTTTGTTTCTAAACACCAGTTACTGAGGTACTACCCTCATACCTATCCACACTGATCTCTCCCATTCCTACTCCCTTCGCACCAGAGATCCTTGCACCTTCTCCATCCCCCCACCCTTGCTCCCCCACTGGGCAGTCAGCCTTCTCCTATCATTTCCCCTTCCTCTCAAACCTCCTTCCATCCATCTCTCACCCTCCCCAACTTCCCATAACCATCAGTTTAAACTCTTGCCCTCCCCTCTTGCCCCTGTATGCTCCCTACCTGCCCTGCGTTCTCCTTCTCTCTCCTGTTTATCCCCCTTCAAAGTGGTTGGTTTTACTCCTCCTAATCTCTTTCATTGTACTTAACCAGTTGTTAGCTTGTATTTCAAGATGTAGAGTGTGTCTTTTGCTGTTGCTTGTTTTTTGTTACATTGCACTTTTGCCACACTGCTCTCCATTTGCTTGCACTCTATTTGTATGGTTTATATCCATTCTTGATTGTACCCCCTCCCCCGAGGGAAGTGAGATTTGGTTCAGTGTACCTTTCTTGATTACCAATGTTTAAATAAATAAATGTAGCTGTGATCCTTGTCTATAGGGCACATATATCTGTGCACCCAGGCCGGAGGGGTACCTAGAGCTGTGCACCCAGGCCGGAGGGGTACCTAGAGCTGTGCACCCAGGCCGGAGGGGTACCTAGAGCTGTGCACCCAGGCCGGAGGGTCATACAACTGTGCACCCAACATGAAGGTTTCAAATGTAACTCATGTTTTCTTTATTTTTGTTTTTTGTAATGTTTATCCATGCTGACATGTACCATCTTGGTGGCCCAGGTCATGCCTGAAAACGGTCCCTGGAACAAGTGTGCCTACCTGGTTATTAGTCAGGTCAGTCAGTAAATATAAATATGAATGTACCCACACCTCAGAGGCAGTTTTTCTGCAGGACTCTGAAAGTGCCGTGCTGGCATCCTGGAGCCCTAGTGGTTTGTTTGGTTTGTGTAAAGCACGTGTGTTCATTTATAGAATAATGAACATGGATTGGGGGGGGGGGGGGAGGTCTGCTTCTTACTGTAATTCCCAAATTTGCATATGGTGTTGGTCTCACAGTCCTGCTGTCATTAAAGAGCTGAAGTGTTCCTTTAATTCTATTACAAAAAAAAAAATTCAATAATGTGTTCAAACTGTGTTGCTGTACTGTACATTTTAGAAAAATCTTTGTGGCATTGTGTGTGTGTGTGTGTGTGTGTGTGTGTGTCAGATATCTGTTCTGGGATCCCTTATTTATTGAAATTGTAATTTATCTCTCTCCACTCAAGATCAGAGCCCCGCTCTGTCGGGAGTCGCTAAAGGTATTACCCCCGCTGCTGCCTTACCTGGAACCCTGGTGGGCCCCTATGAGCCGTGGCTGTATGTCCCCAGGCTCTGAGGTGGGGCCCATTGCGCTGATCAATCAACTTTCATCGAGTCCTCCTCCGGCGGTTAGGCAGGCAGCAGTCATTAGGGTCTATACCCAGCGCTCCTTCCGTTCGGTGCTCTGGTTTGTTTTTCCCCTTGTTATAAGGGAGTGGCTATGCCCAGACGTCAAGGCATCCCCACCGACGTCCTCACTCCCAACCCTTTCTGTGTGCTCTGTGCTTGTAGTGCCTCTGGCTTCCGCTAGAGGCTACGCAAGTACCGAGTCTGCACTCCCCACCCTCCCAGGAGAGGAGAGCTGTCCTCCAGATGTTCAATCCTCTCTCTCCCCTCCAATCCCCAACAGCCCTGGCTCGTTCCCGAACCCGGGTCGCCGGTGTGGCGTCCAGCGCCTTAACCCTCAGCACCACCAGGATCCCATATTTATACTTGTGGATTTGCATATATCTTTTTAGCTGGAACTTTGCCTGTCCAGTTCCTTTTTCATGTCCTGTACCAAGTTCTTGGTCTACTATGGGTTTATACTGGATTTGTCTGATGTCTGAAGGCTTTTGTGAGCAGATTGAGATAAAGGAACTAGATATACGTGTATATTTGTTCAGCAGTTCTATCTCTAAACTAGATAATGTTTCTGGCACAGAAGTGGCAAAAGTAGTTTTATTCTTAAGACGTTTGAACTGTGACCCACTCACCAAGTAAAGATATACTACTAAGTTAATTGTTATTTGGAATTTTCCATTTATTTTAAATGAAGCAGATGGTAATCATAATGTTCAAGTCAATGTTTTGCTTTGTAATAAAAAGTTTCTTCAGCAGTGTATGATCTGTTTATTACAAATATATATAGCAGTCCCTTTTACTCCCAACTATTCTGTGTCAGCATTCATAAGAACAGTTGGAAGGATGAAATAGAACATTTATGTTGTTATTTTCACTGCTTCGGTACATTTGCAACAAAATGTTCTTTTTGTAAGAAAGTAAAGATGAAGGGTGACATGAAATTGGCATTTTGTCACTGTATTCTCTGCCCTGAGTTCTCAGAATCACAACATTCCATGGAGAAACAATATGATGTTGTTTTTAGCTCTCCACACAGTTTCCTTCTGCTAAGATGCGATATCACTAATTAAATAAAGGTACATAACCCAGCTACTGAAATTCTTTGGCTAAAAGTAAACATGACTAATGTTGGCACAATAATTGTGGGAGTCTGATACAGACCCCCAGACACCTTGTCAGAAGGAACCGCTGCTATAACCAAAGAGATTGAGGGAGCCTGCATATTGGGAGATGTCCTCAGAGGGCGACTTTAAGTGACATAGACTGGTTAAAGTCTGAAGCACACTCATGTGTGTGTAGCTGCCTGATAAACAGAATTGTATTTATTTATTATTTAATTTTTGTTGACCAGCTACATCTAAAACAACGTGTTATCCAACAAGAAATGGCGAACGTTTAGTTTTTGTCATTGCCTTGGAGGATGTAGGTGTTTAAAAACTGTAAGACTGGAGCACCACTTGTGAATGGTCATCACAACCTGGTTATGTTTGATCTCAATGTAACTTCTAATACTGAGAGATGTAATACCATATTATTTCTCTACAGCAGGGCAGACGAAAATTGGTTATAAGGACGGGCCTAGAAACTAGATTGGGAGAATGTATTTGTAAATAAAACTGCATATGATACGTGGACCGTGCTTAAGAGCGGTATACTAGTTAGTTGTAGGAAGCATGTACCTACTACGTATGGAAGCTCAGGAGGTGGACCAAAATGGCCCACAAAACATGTTTTTAAAAAAAACAAACAAAAAAAAAAAAACAGACTATATAAAGCATATCTAGTTAACCTCAATGAAAATGACTGGCAAAAATACAAAACCAGTCAAAAAGAAATGTAATCAAAAGTATCGTCAAAGCAGAAATAGAATGTGCAATCTAATCTGGTGAAAACTGCAAAGAAGAACAATAATAACCAGTTTTACGGCTATATAATTTCTCGGGGGGGGGGGGGATTGGACTGACATAACTTGAGGATAGAAGTATAAGCAAAGCATCACAACAGTCTGGCTTTGCTTAAAAAATAAATAAATAATATCCACCACATCACTACCTGTACCTGAGATAGAAAAATTACTGTCTCAGAAGAAGTAATTAGGAATACAGTTGAACAACTAAAACCAGGCACAGCCACAGGCCCAGATAATGTATCTAGACACATACTTAAAATACTTAAAACAGCTCCTGACAAAGTCTGGCTTTCTTGGCAGTTTTGGATGTTTTGATGTGGTTTTATTATGAGTACTGATTTATGTCAAAAAAACGGAGTTACCGTTTTGTGCCAGCTTCATTTCTCGTCTACCTTTACAGTTTCCCTCTGTTTGCCATTCACTGCCATCCTGAAGAAAAGTGATGTCATGTGTAGGTAGTAATCCTTGTGTCTGTTGCTGTCCTGTATTTCGTTAGTGCTGTTAAAGTCTCTTGGTCTAATTCTGCTTCACCAGCTCAGTTGTGCTTAAGCAATAAGGCACAACAGGGTGTGGGATATTGGTGGTTTACCCACGCCTTGTGTGGTGTGTTACTAGGTACAGCCGAGTGACTTAACCACACAAGAAGTGGGTAAATCCTCAATAACTCACACACTTGAGTGCCATATTGTGATTATACCATGGACACATGTAAACAAATATGTTTTTTTTTTTTTTAATGCAGTTCCTTGCTGTGGGTAATGCGGGATTTACCCACTGTCATGTGACATGTTGTTTTAACCAGTGAGGTTACAGGATTGTCACACACCATTGTATAGAAAGTACAGTGGAAGGAAATTTTTTTTTTTCCCCTCCCCAATTATTTAACCAGGAGTAGCACACTAAGCTGAAAGCTTGCTTACAGGTGCGACCTGGGAGCACAGGGAAGTTAAGTAACTTGTTCAGGGTCACACGGTATGCAAGTGGGGGGTGTGGGATTCAAACCCAGGTCTCCAGATTTGCAGCTCAGAGCCTTAAACCACTGCGCTATACTGCTTGGTTCCTCATCCACCATCTGCCTTTATAGTTTCCCATTACTTGTCACCCACTGCCATCCTGAAGAAAAGTGACATCATATGTAGGTAGTCATCCTTGTGCCCATTGCTGTCCTGTACTTCATTAGTGCTGCTGCAGTCTCCTGGTCTAACTCTGGTTTACCGGCTGTGTGTGTGTGTGTGTGTGTGTGTGTGTGTGTGTGTGTGTTTGCGCATATATATATGTATATACATATACATACACATGCACAGTACAGTGGAAAGGAAATTATGGAGCCACTTTGCTAATATTAGCTGCCAACCCATTCCTCGATCTCCGTGTTCGCTGACTTTATTTATTTATTTATTTTAACCAGCCCTGTAGTTGTATGCTGAATGCTTCAGTGGTGGGAAGTTGCATCTAATCTGCCCTGTTCTGAAAAATTATAGCGTAGCGTCTAGCTCCATTTTCACAAAAGTTAGTTAATGGGGGGGAGGGGAAAAAGAAAGATGCTACACTGTAATTTTTCAAAACGTACTGTATTACATTCAGCTCCTATCACCGAAGCACTCAACATACAACTACAGAGCCTATTATTTTTTTTTTTTTTTTAACAAGGTCAGTGAACACAGAGAGAAAGGAATGGGTTGACAGCTAATATTAGCAGTGTGGCTCCTTAATTTCCCTACCACTGTACTCTGTATACACACACAACTGAGCTAGACCAGGAGACTTCGGCAGCAGTAATGAAGTATGGGACGGCAATGGGCACAAGGATTACTCCCTACATATGAAGTCACTTTTCTTCAGGACGGCAGTGGATGACAAATTATGGGAAACTGTAAAGGCAGATGGTGGATGAGGAACCAAGCCGGCACAGACTGGTAAACACTCCGTTTTTGACAAAATTAGTACTCCTAATAATAACCACTTCAAACCATCCGAAACTGCCAAGGAAGCCAGACTTCGTCAGGGTCTCTTTATGTTGGGCCCTTTTATAAATTATTTTTGAAGAGTCTCTAAATACTGGGGTAGTTCCTAGTGACTGTCATATTGCGGATGTCGTCCCCCATCTTTAAAAAGGGGGCTAAGTCCAGCACGAGTAATTATAGACCCATTAGCCTTGCCTCCATTGTAGGTAAAATTCTGGAAAGTATAATCTGGGACAAAATACTTAACATGGACACAGACCAACCTGGTTTCACAAAGGGCAGGCCATGCACTACAAACTTGTTAAGCTTCTATAAGAAAGTAAAACTCTAGACTCCAAATGTCCCTGTGATACAATTTTTCTTGACCTGATTAAGACATTTGACACAGTGCCTCTCTGGGCCATTTTATAGAAGCTTGAAATGAAGGGTCTAAACCTTAAATTCAATGATGGATAGCCAAGTGACTGGACAGTATGTCCCAAAGAGTGGTAATTAATGGTTTCCACTCTGGGCATAGAGTGGTGACTAGTGGAGTACCTCAGGGATCGGTGCTTGGGCAGGTGATTTTCCAGGTCTTCATTTCGAACCTTACAGTAATTCTGTCAAACTGGGCAATAAAATATGCTGATGATACTAAAATAGAGAACGAGTGCTCAGCACTCATCTGAACATTAAAACGTAGACACTGACGGCAGATAAAGACTGCTTGGCCCACCCAGTCTGTCCTTTTCCCTACCTATTGGATAAGCTGCAGATCCTAGTTAACCAACAGCCTACTTCCTCCTACCCCCCACTAGAATTGCTTATGTCTGTCCCATGCATTATTGCATTCACCCACTGTTTTTGACCCCACTATCTCCTCAGGAAGGCCATTCCATGTGTCCACCACCCTCTGTGAAAAAATACTTCCTCACATTGCCCCTGAGCTGTCTCTCCCCCCCCCCCCCCATCTTCAGATTGTGCCCCTTGTTCTTGCACATCTTTTTCTGAAAGATGCTACCCTCTTGGTCTCTTGATTCCCCTGAGGCACTTGAAAGTTTCTATCTTGTCTCTCCTCGAGGGTATATATTTTGCCTGTCTTCATAGACTTTGACTTTGACTTTGATGGCAGATAAGGACCACTTGGCCCACCCAGTCTGCCCATTTCCCTAGCTACTGGATAAGCTGCAGATTCTAGTTAACATACAGCCTACAGCCTACTTCCTGCAACCCCCAACCATAATTGCCTTGTGTCTGTCCCATGCATGTTTGAATTCCCCCACTGTTTTAGACCCAACGACCTCCTCAGGAAGGCTGTTCCATGTATCCACCACTCTCTCTGTGAAAAAAGGAAAAAAAAATGTCCTCACATTACCCCTGAGCCATCCCCCCATTATCTTTAAATTGTGCCCCCTTGTTCTTACACATCTCTTTCTCTGAAAGATGCTACCCTCCTGGACTTTGTTGATTCCCTTGAGGTACTTGAACGTTTCTATCATGTCCCCCCCCGTCCCTCCTTTCATCAAGGGTATACATATTAAGCTCTCTCAGTCTCTCTTTTCATATGGCTTCTGGTGCAGACCTTGCACCATTTTAGTTGCCCTCCTCTGGAATGCCTGCATCCTGTCTATGTCCTTGCAAAGATGGGGTCTCCAGAACTGCATACAGTACTCCAGATGGGGTCTCACCAACTGTCTGTACAGAGGGATAACAACTTCCTGTTTTCTACTGGTGATGAATCTCCCTATGCATCACTGTATTCCCTTCCAGCCCTCCCTACTGCCTTCTCACATTGCTTGCCTACCTTTTAGGTAATCTGATATGACTATCTCCAGGTCCCTTTGCATTTTTGTTGTTGTTAGTAACCCCCAAATTGTGTAGTCTTCCCTTGGGTTTTTGTTTCCCAGGAGCAATACTTTGTACTTCTTTGCATTGTATCTAAGCTGCCATATATCTGACCATTCCTCCAACTTTGCCAAGTCCCTTCTCATCTTTTCCACATCTCCTTGTGTATCAACCTTGTTGCAGATCTTTGTGTCATCTGCAAAGAGGCATACTTTTCCTTCTAGCCCCTCCGCAGTGTCACCTATAAAGACATTAAAGAGGACCAGTCCCAGTACTGAACCTTGTGGGCCCCCCCCCCCCAAGTAACCCCCCTTTTCTTCGGAGTGGACTCTGTTTCCTGTTACCATCTGTGTCCTGTTGTCCAGCCAATTTTGAACCCAGGCTACCCCCCCTGGGACCCACTCCCAGGCTGGCTAATTTGTTCATTAATCTTTTATGTGGGACTGTGTCAAATGCCTTGCTAAAGTCTAGGTAGGCCATATCTAGGTAGGCCATTTCCACAACCCCTCCCTGGTCGTCTACTTTGGTCACCCAGTCAAAGAAATCTATTGGATTCATCTGCCACGACCTTCCCGACGTGAAACCATGCTGCCTTGGGTCCTGGTGCCCTGCTGGCCTCCAGGTACTCAACAGTTCTTTCCTTCAGAAGTGAATCCAATTCCATTATTTTCCCCACCACTGAGGTCAAACTAACAGGTCTGTAGTTTCCCGTCTCTGCACTGCTCCCACTTTTGTGAAGGGGAATCTCATCCGCCCTCCTCCAGTCCTCGGGTACCACACCATCCTCCCATAATTTGTTAAAAAGGATAGTCCGTGATGTCACTAGCTCTCCCCTTTTGTTCTTTTAGAATTCTGGGGTGAATCCTGTCAGCCCCCATTGCTTTGTCCACCTTCAGTCTTAGGAGTTCTTTCAGAACTCTTTCTTTCTTCTGTGAATGGATTGGTATCAAACCCCATATCCAGAGTGCTTCTATTGTTTTGGTTTAGGTACCTCCCCCTTCTTTTTCTTTTGTGAATACTGAGCAAAAGTATTCATTGGGTATCTCTGACTTTTCAATGTCAGCCTCTGCTCACCCCTACCTCCCCTTTATTGAGCCTCATTATCCCTCCCTTGGTCTTTCTTCACCTCCCTAATGTACCTATAAAATGTTTTATCCCCCTTCTTAACTGAGGTGGCTGTCTTTTCCTTTGTTTGGGCCTTTGCTATTCTGACTGCCTTCCCTACTTCCTTCTGCTTTAACTGATGCATTCCTCTGTCCTACTACTTCTGTGATTCCTTACACTGAACTTCCTGAATGCTGTCTTTTTCTCCCTAACCTTCCCCGCCACCTCTTTTAAGAACCATAGTGTTTTTTTGTTTTGTTTTTTTTTGGTTTGTTTTTTTTTTCCCTTCATTTTGTTTTATTTGCTTCACACAAAGGCTTGTTGCCTCTGTGATGGAAGTTTTTGATTTTTACCCCATTGTTCCTCCACCCCTCCTTCCTGCCCATTTGCTAGTGCATTCCTTAGGCACGCTCCCATTTTGCCAGAGTTAGCCCTCCTAAAGTCCAGTACCCTTGCTTTTGTATGGCTTGACTGTGCGGCTGTGTTTATCGTGAACCACACTCTTTTTGTTTGGTCGCTTGTTCCCAGATAGCTACCCACTTCTAAATCTGAGATCCTCTCTGTGTCCCCATTTGAGAGTACCAGGTCTAATGATTACTCCCTCCCGACTGGGTTCCAACACTAGTTGTCTGAGGCATTCCCCCCGTAAGGCATCGAGAATGACCCTTCTCTTGTATGTGGCTGCAGCAAATGTGCTCCAGTTAACCTCTGGCATATTCCAGTTCCCCATGAACAATATCTTCCCCTTTTTCTGCCATTCTAAGAATACCTTCTATATCATTTAATTGTTCTTTTCCTCCCCCTGAGACAGTGGTCTATATACAACCCCCAGTGCGGATTGTGGTGCCGTTTCCTTTTGTCCAAGGTGACCCACAGTGCCTCCTCTCCTTCCTGTTTACCCTTTAGTTCCATTGCTTTGATCCCTTCCCTTGCATAGAGAGCTACTACTCCTTCTCCCCCCAACCCTTACCCTCCCTGTCCCTCCTGTAGATTGGTGTACCCTGATATGCTGACATCCCAGTCATGGTTCTCTGAGAACCATGTTTTTGTGACTGCCACGATATCCAGGCATCCCTCTTCCTTCAAGGCCACTAGTTCAGGAATCTTGTTACCCAGACTATGGGCATTGGTACTTCATTGCCCACCAGTTGTTGATGGCCTTATCCCTTTTAACCCCATCCCTGACCTTACTGCCTTTGCCTTTTTTGTCTGTTTGTTTACCCCTGTCCTGCTCCCTGTTGACCTCTATACCCTGATGTTTACCTTGCTAGCTACCCATTGTGGGGAGAGACTGAGAATTCCCTGCTCCTTTTCAGTCCCCCCAGTTTAAAAGCTTGCCAGTGAAGCAGCATTTAAACCCATCACCTAGGATCTTGGTTCCCCTACTGGACAGATGCAGACCACCTCTTGCCATTTTCAGATTTGCAAATAATTTTCTTAAAAACCGCATTTGATGCTAATATATAATTGGCCAAATATTGTATAGTAGCGACATATGGGGATTGAATGTGAACCCCACATTATTTGGAACCTGTCCAGAATTATTATTTTTATTTTTATTTTTTTTTAAGAACTGTACTGGGTGTTTCAATAGTTTGAGTTGTACTGTCATCATTTTTAAGATTACAAACTGGAACCCTAGCAGTAGAAGCCAAGATTCTTATGGGGGTGATTTTAGCTTTGGAAAAGAATATGAATAATGAATGACGACAGACTACCCAAGATTTGTTGGAATGAAATTATGTATAATTTTAATAATAATAGAATGGTGAATTAGTTTATATTAGTAGACACCAACCTTAAAAAGTTTAGTTGATGTGATTTATGGTCTAGTTATGTATGTTTAAATTCATCTATTTTTGTTTATGCAGGTATACAAAGGGTCAAAGATATTTTTACTCGAAGAGACTGAGAGAATAAATTTGACAGATAAAAATGGAATGTATAGTCATTTCATAAAAAGTGCAAGAATTGAACAATATTTACTTTTTGTGTGAAAATTAATCACAAAAGAATGTGCTTTGTGTAGCAAGATTAGGAACATCATAGGGATGTTTACCTGAGCTCCTGTAACTCTATAAAGAAAGTCATCCCTTATTTAAATTGTTGTTAAGCTGGCCAGGTGACACAGAGGGTTGAGGCACTGAACAGCATACCTCGCATCACGCCCGGCAACCCGGATTCGGGAACGAGCCTGGGTTGTCTGAGGTCGGCAGGGGGAGGGAGAAGATGCGAGTATCTGCCAGCCCTCTGCCTCAGGAGGGAGGAACAGGTTTACTTGGAACTTGGCCGCCCCCTGGTGGGGGCCAGAGTGGCTGCGTAGCTCCAAGGACTGCCGCCGATAGGCCGAGGGAGGGTTGAAGAGACTGGCACTGGAGCTGTGGTGCACATGTGCACCTTCATGCACATGTGTCACTACTTCCGGGGTGTTGGGAGTAGGACTCACTGGGGTGGAAATGGAGGAAAAATCGGGGGCCACCAAGGATGAAGCCTTAGGACCGGCTCAGGAGATCTGAAGAGGACACGCATGGCGCCATAAGGTCCCGAAAGACCCCGTGACCAGTAGAGTTGGCAGATGATGCAGGTGGTCTGCCAAAGTAGGATATATAAACTTGTAAAAAAAATAAATAAATAAAATAAACAAACACTTTTTTTCGTCTCATATAGCGGATACTGTACATTGGCTTACTTTACAGGATGCTATAGCTTGTTGCCTTGCCAACCTAATGTACTATTGTTATTACTGTATGAATTCATTCTAAACTTTCTGTGCCTCTACATTTGACCTGCTCTTCTAATACTATGTTAAGTACTCTTATAATTTCTGTAACCTTGTGTTTGACTCCTGCTGTATGCACTGATTTTTGAACTGTTAACCCCGTGTCTTGCCCTCTTAATAAGGTGTGTTTGTCATCCTGTATCACTGTGTTTTATCTCTGGTGATGCTTGTTGTCTGCCACTTTTGTGGCGTGGGTTGTGGCTGAAAGTGATCCTTTGGATCAGCTCATTTACCCGGTCACCAAAGACATAAATGCATCTTTCATCAAAGGAGTTGTAAGTGAATATATATATGTAAAAAGGAATCGTTTATAACAATTCAGCATTTAAGTTTGTATTGTCTAGCTGTTTAGAAAGGATGAGAAACTTCGATAGACCCTCTGTTGTATGGAATGTTCTTTAAAGATGATAATGCTAAGTTTTTGTACTTGTCTTTGACTGACAAAAAGGTTATGTATGGCACTGCAAGGGTTTTAAATATTGTAATACTAACATACTAAAGAGCCAGCAGAATAGGCCAAATAGTGTGTCTTGTCTGCTCGAAAGCCAGCAACCTAGTGGCTGCTCGCCTTACCACCCCAGACCCCAAGAGGGTCTTCTTTTTTTTTTCAGATTTCCCTTGTACTTGTAATGTGCCAGTTAGGCAGCAAATGCTGATTCAGTACTGTAATACTGTTTTATCCTTGTGGCTTCTGCATAATTGTAATTTATAGCACTAAATGTAAAACTTCTGTGGTAATTCTGTACATTTTAATAAACTCAAACTTGAACTAAAATAGGTGGACCCTCAGCACCCCCAGAGCAGAGAAGTAACATCCAAAAACATTTGAACTTATCACCCTGGGCTGAAAAATGGGAAATGTTGTTTAATTTAGACAAATTTTAAAGTTACACACCTTGGTAAGTATAATGCCTCTCATACTTACTCACTATGTAACACAGTATTACCTACTACTACCCAAGAAGGGGATCTAGGTATCCGTGTAAGAAGAGACCTTGAACACACTAAACAGTGCAAGGACGCTATCTGTAAGGCTAACAATTATGGGCCATCAGAAATAACAAAGTTCAGGGATGTAAGCATCCTTGGATGACTACCATATCCCACAGTCCCCTGCTCCACAGGGGGAAAGAGATCCAATAAACAGCTGATCTAGCCATCGGATTGGATGTCCTTTGCCATGCCCCGCCATACCTCTCAACCTTTTGTCACTGAAATGAGGGCCATGGACATTTTTTGGAACTCAAAATGAGGGACAAAGCCGGCCCGGTGGCGCCGAGGATTGAGGCGCTGGACGCTACACCTCACGCCACGCTGGCGACCCGGGTTCGGGAATGAGCCAGGAGTCGCCGGGGGTCGGCGGAGGGGGGGAGAGAGAGAGATTGAGCATCCGAGGACTGCTCTCTTCCCGGGAGGGGATGGAAACGCCGCCATGGAGCCGACTCTCTGGCGTGGCTGGGGAATCGCCAACTGAGCAGCGCGGGCGATGTCGTGAGGATGGAGCTACGGCGCTACATTGCCATGCTAGCTGAGCTCCGCGTGGGTGGGAGAAAACAAGAGAAATGTCTCCTATACGCCGGTGAGATGACTGCCTCGGTGGACCCTCCCACATCCCAGATATCTGCCCAGACGCGCCCAAGATCTCCCGGAGGACCTGACGACTTACAGGTAGGCCCCTCACACTTAGGAGTAGCCGACGAGTGAGGGGCGGAATCAGCCCCGGAGATGGTACCGGGGGTTGGGGTCTGCCTGTGGTCGTTCGGGGGAGGGAGTCGGGGAGATGCGGGGGGTTCAGGTAGGGAGTAAGGGTGGAGATCATGTGGGCACTCCTGAAAGATGCCCAGGGTGTAGGATGAATTAAAAAAAAAAAAAAGGGACAATGAGGGACTCAGTCCCTCAGAATGAGTGACACACCCTCAAACATGAAGATACAAGCTCAGAACATCGTGGAAACCATTGTGTTTACTTGTACAAAGTTTATTTTTGATTTACCATATTAGAATATGATGAATTTCTGCTTTGAAGTCTTAATTTACATCACACTCTCTGTGTGGGCAGCACCTTTTCTATGAGGGACAGGGCACTATTAAGAGGTAAAGTGAGGGAGGTCCCTCGTAATGAGGGACAGTTGAGAGGTATGTGCCCTGCCCTGGCCCACAACTATTCTGCACTTGTTTCCATGTGTGTGGTGGGAGCAGGGAAGGTGAGGTTGGGGACTCTGAATCACAGAAACATGGCAACTGAAGGGGACGACACAAAAAGGCTCTGCCGGCCATCAAGTCTGCCTGGTCCAGCTTTTAAGGTTGGATGTAATGGCTCTAGCAGTCCTTCATCCACCCTCCACTCCTCCTACTGCCTTTTACATGTCTACTCAGCCTGTGTTTAAATCCCTCCACTGCTTAAACACAGTCAGCTTCCATTGGCCATTTTCTCCATTGGCCATTTTCTCCACCTATCTACCACCCTTTTCTTTAACAAAAAACCAAAATTCCAGACTCCCCCGCCCACTCGGGCGTGACTTGGACCCTCCACGGCCCCCGGACAAGTCCTAGCTCTTTGTACTAGGTGGTCCTGTTTGTAGGAGACCACCTGCCACCAAAAAGCTTAATTTAAAAGGATTCCTCTGCCTGCTCGGGCTCGACTCGGACCTGCCCTCGGCCCCTCCACGGCCCCCGGACAAGCCCTAGCGCTTTGTACAAGGCATTCCTGTTTGCAGGAGACTGCATGCCACCCAAAAACTTAATTTAAAAGGTCATTGTTAGGGAGCGTGGACCTTGCCGCCAGCCCGGCTGGTTGTTGGCGCTACTGCAAAGTGAAGCCCCACCAGCGCTCTGCGCCGGGTTCCTACCCACCCACCCTATCTGGGTATTTAGTTAAATAGGCTTATTTTGTCAGTTTCAGCTGATGTCAAACAGGCCACTTTACCATTTTGCTCCTTATCGTATACAACCACTAGGGGCTGATCTCCAGTCCATATTCGAATACCTGTAGTTGATATTTGCATCTGCACTAAGGCTGTTTGACTCCATCCTGCATTTGGCAACTGTGTTATTGCTCATCATGACATATAAAATTCTGGTCTCTCGTGTGACCAGCTTGTTGCTCTGTTCACTTGCTAGGCTGTCCTTGCTCCCATGTTCCTATAGTAGTATCTGGCAGCATAACCCGAATGGAAATTTCAAATTCTCTAACATGCTGGTTAGACCTATTGACTACCTTGATTTCACTGTACTATCGATCCCGAGGGATTCATCAATTATCTTGTGACCGCCTACTTAGATTATAGACTGTGCTCTAAAATTAAAATGGTAGCTCTTTTTATTCATCGCAAGCTCTGGTATCTCATGCTGCTTGCTATCCTGTTGGCAGGCAGTGTGGAACTGAACCCTGGTCCCTCACATCCTCAGCCATGCAATAATGCCTCTTAGGCTACGCAGAGCCCTGAAGTGGTAGCCCATCTAAACATTAGGAGCCTTGTGCGTAATTTCACGGAGCTGGAGGCTTGGGTCTCCACCTACAACCCGACTATTCTGTGCCTGTCTGAGACGTGGCTCAAGCCCTCTACCCCCTGATTCAAGCTGCTCGTTACAAAACTATAGCCTTATCAGGAATGACAGGCTATCTCCTAAGCGGGGTGGGGGGAGTTGCACTGTTTTGCAAAGCTCATCCAAACATCTTGCAGAATACTGTACCTCAGTCCTCTATTTGTGAATCCCTTCATGCACTTCTCCACTTGGGTACTAAAAATCTACATATAGTTGTGGCTTATAACCCGCCCCAGGGAGGAATTTCTGCCTTCACTAATTTGCTGGAGGACACGGTAAAATTAGCAGGCCATAATGAACTGCTTATTCTTAGGAACATGAATTTAAACTGGCTTGGACAAACTCATGGCTCACTTCTATCTGTTTCCAGAGCATCTTGTGACTGCTATACCTAATCTCTGCTGACAGCTAAATGCATTGGGACCTCCCTCTTTTACCATTTGCCCCTATATAGCCCTATCCTATTGCAGCGCTACTCCACTCACAGCACTTTCTCCCTTATCTCTTTTGCACTCCTGCACTCTTTTCATCCTACCTCACCCCCCCCCACCTTCCTTTACTCCTCCCCCCCCCGTTTCCTCCCTTGTTCTCTACCCCGCCCCGTGGTCTTTCCTGCTTAAGCTTCATTGTGGAATCTCCTTCTTGCTCTTATTTTTCTCCTTCCACCCCCAATTCACCCCTGCACTTTCTCTCCGTGTAAGCCCTTTCACCCCTCTTCAGACAAGGCCACTGGCTGCACTTGACACAATATTTATCTTGCTATATTGTTCTTTTGTTTTTGTAATTACTTTCCTCATACTGTACTACTTACTGAAACCATTGTAATTTGCTATTCTTGTGACTTGATGTGGAATCTCTGTAAAGGAACCCTTGGCTCAAAGGTCCTTCCGATTTTGTTAAATAAGTAATCCAAGGCTACAACCTGCATCAAGTTATAACAGAGCCCACAAGGAACTCCCCCTAAAGCAGTGTCAAGCACATTGCTGGATTGGGTGTTAACAAATAGGGTTGACAGAATTGTGGATGCAGGCACTCTGCCGGATACTAGATCAGATCACGCCTCCATTTTTGTGTGTGACAACACTCTAGCTCCCAGTCCCTGCCCCCACGCTATATCGCTTTTAGAAACTATGCTAATCTGGATCAGAAGTTCCTGTGTGAAGTCTCATGAATTGGCTGGTCTTCTCTTTCTCAGTCGCTGGATGCACAGACAGCTCTTGACTACTTTCTAGACCAATTTCGTGCAGTTCAGAATAGACATACACCCCTTGTGACCCGACACGTTCGTGTGACACCCACAAAGTGGTTACACAAAGATCTCCTGGCTGCATTACATGTCTGGGATAAAAGCTGGAGGCATTTCAGAAAATCCGGCCTCATTGCTGACTACCACACCTATAGGACCCAGAGAAGTGATTGTATAAAGTGGATCAGACTAGCAAAAAGCGCATATTGTAAGGGGCTTCTGCTGGAAGCATCGGGTAACCCCAGGAAATTCTGGGCACACGTAAAATCATTCCTTGGCACAAAGAAAACTCACTTGGCTGACAAAATGATCATTAGTGGAGTCCACTGCAACAACCCTAGGACCATTGCGGAAGCGTTTAATAAGCAATTCTCTGACTTGTCCAGCTTTACATCTGTCTTCCTCCATGGTCAGTCCTTACCTCCACCCAGCCCTACTGTACTTCCCCCTCCTTTCTGCTTTTAAGGCAGTATCTAAATCTGACGTACTGGGACTGCTGAATACCATTTCTGACACTAGTGTAGGCTCTGATGGTATTGAACCGAAACTTCTAAAACTGGCTACACCATTTATTGCCCAGCCTAACACAGAAACACAGATTTTGACGGCAGATAAGGACCGCTTGGCCCACCCAGTCTGCCCATTTCCCTACCTATTGGACAAGCTGCAGATCCTAGTTAACCAGCAGCCTACTTCTTCCTACCCCCACCCCCTAGAATTGCCTTATGACTGACCCATGCGACAAGGATCTTTACCCCACCCTCTTTGCAATGGAGTTGTCCTGTATATCTGGAAAATGGCCAGAGTCACACCGGTCTTTAAAAAGGTGAGTTAAGTATAATATCTCTTTTTTTTTTTATCAGCCAATAGTTAGTTATATCACTTCTGTGCAAAATAATGGAAAAGTTTAGTATCAATCCAAGTTATTGAATTCATGACTAAATATAACCTTCTCTCGCCAATTCAGTGTGGCTTTCGTAAAGGTCATAGCACCTCCACAGCCTTGCTCCACCTTGCAGATGATACTCTAACTGCAGTGGACAATGTCCACCTCACGGGGGCAGTTTTCTTGACCTGACATAGGCATTTGACCTTGTCGATCATCCTCTTCTTCTAGATAGTCTCCTAGACCTTGGTTTCTCTCTCTAAGCTCAGTTGCCTGGTTTAATAGCTATCTATCTAATAGAACTCAGCTTGTTAGATTCAACTCTGCTGTGTCCAGCCCCATGACTATTAACCTAGATGTCCCCCTGGGATCAGTATTAGGACCCCTTCTCTTCGCTATTTTTATTAACGGTATCTCGTCAAATATCCCCGATTGCTCGGCTATCCTCTACGCGGATGACTTGGTCTTGTACTGTAGTGATAAGGATATACTCCGTTTCAACCTGACCCTTATTACTGCTTTTAAGTCTATTCAGTCCTGGGTCTTCCACCATAAGATAATCCTTTAATGCTGATAAAACGCATACTATGTTTGGTTCTACAGTCAAATAACAACCGGGACTTTATTTAAAGTTTCTGGTCAGGGTGGGATGGTCCTTGAACCAGTTCTCTCTTCTTTTAAGTATCTTGGAGTACTCCTTGGTGAAAATCTTAACTTTGATAAGCATGTAATGTCTACCTGTAAATCAGTTAATGCTAAAATTGGTGTAGCCTACAAAACTGGCTACGTCCTTACGCAGGTGGCTAGATTAGCCATAACCCATGGGATCTTGCTCCCGTTGTTATCCTATGGGGTAGTGACTTATCTCAGTGCATCCATAACTCTCCTCAGGAAGTGGGATACTGCTTATGACAGCATCTGCAGGTATCCCCTCGGCCTCTCCCTGGTCAAAACATCGTTATCAGCTTTATGCTGATCTAAATTGGCTACCCTCTGCTTCTGCTCGAACTCTTGCTCTTGGTTCCCTGACTGATAATGTTATTGGAGCAGGAATGCCTGTCTCGCTGGCCTTCCTACCAGCTCCGCTGCCCTCCTCCCACGGCCTCCAATCATCTGATAAATCACTGCTGCTTATACCTAGATGTAAATCTAGCAAAGGAACCCTTGCTTTCTCTCACTCGGCGGCCAAACTCTGGAAATCCCTGCCTCTTGATGTTTGCCTAGCCCCCAGTCATGCCCAGTTTAAAAACAACTGTCGCTCCTTCCTCTTTAGCCAGGTCTCCTGCAGCTGCTTTAAAGCCCACTGAATTTGCACGGTCTCTCTCACTTCCCCACTGCTGTAACTGCTCGCTACTTATCCTGCCCATCTAGTCATGTTATTAGGCTCTTATGTCTCATTTGTTTTTGCTTTAGCTTCTCTTAACCCAGTTGTTTGTTAGTTACATGTGATTATTAGCCACTGAATTATGTTACTGTCTATGAACTCTGACCTATCTTGTTACTTATTCATGTAATTGTGAATTCTTGATTTGCTTTGTATTATTGTTCTTCCCTGAATTCAAAATGTATTTCCCTGTTTATCCCTACCTATTGTAATCTCTCAGGTCATGTACGAAAATAGTCACGTCTTGGCTATGGTACTTACCCGGTAAACAAAAACTAAAAAAAACTAAATATCTTTCCCCTGCCAGCTTTGCTGTGTTCCTCTTGGTGCCTGTGTTATCACTGAGTGTGATCAACTCTGCTTTTCTTCTCATTTATTCCATGAATATGAAGGCACTTGAATGTCACTCACTGTCTTATCCCCCTCTCTATTTGCTTGCCTCCAAGTTGCATGTGTTGAGGTCTCCCAACCACTCCAAGTAGCACTTTCCTTTTTGTTGTGGAATCATTTTGGTTGCCCTCCTCTGCACTGCCTCTGCCCTTTCCCTATCTTTCCTTTAAGTGTGGGCTCCAGAACCACATGCGATACTCCAGATGTGGTTGAATGAGGGATCTGTACAGGGGCAGGATTTCCTTTCTTTTCCTACTGTTGATTTCTCCTTTCTATGCATCCCACCATCCTGTTTGCCCTCCCCACTATTTTATTTATTGAAAAGTTTTACCAGGAAGGCATACTGAGCAGACTACTGCTCAATTCCAGGTGTGTCCTGGGGGACAGGAATAGTGATAGGCACATTGTAAACATCATTTACAGAGATCAGATTGAATTACATTGTACAGAGATCTTGGATTACATACAGGGGCACAGGCGTGAATCACAGAACAGTAATATTCACATAGTATGTATACATAACAGTAATATTAACATAATATTTATATACAGACCTACACAGACCAACCTGACAAATCCTACAGGCAGTGCGGAGGCTATCATTTCCCTCATTCACTAAAAATACCACCAACAGCTTTATCTGGTTCAAGGTCAGTTGGCATTCATCTGTATCCCGCTGTCCTGGGTCGTGCCTGAAAATAGGCAGTATTTGTCTAGTGCACTTACCCGGTCAACAAAAACTAAATAAATAAGTAAAATAAATATGCCAAGGTATTAGAGCTAATAAGGGCACAAGAGCAGGTCGGAGAGAAGTGAGCTTTTAGTAGGGTGCCCACCAGGGGATGCATTCGGTATGGTCACAGGGAGGGAATGCCATTAGTTAGGCAGGCAATATCTGAAAGCTTGCTGGCCTGCCATGGTGGTCATGAGAGAGAGAGAGAGAGAGAGAGAGAGAGAGAGAGACTGTAAACAAGGGTTGTTTTGTCTGAGTGGGTACACCTTTGAGGGAGGGGCAGATAGTGCAGAGGTGAGATATGGGGGTAGGACTGGGCCCAGAATTCAGCCGTTAGACTAATGTAGTGAGAGTACCACCAGTCTTGAAGCAGTGGGAGGTCCAGTGACTGGTAGAGGGTGCAGTGATGAGTGGAGTGAGGGCAGTCGAGGGTGAAATGACAGAAGGAGTGAAAGAGGGTGTCCAGTCTGGCTAGGGTGGACTTTGGGGCGGCACAGTAGACTACATCCCAGTAGTCTAAGACCAGGAGCAACATTTTCTGCACAATTGCCTGGCGGGCAGGCAAGGGGTTGCATCCGCGATTGCGGTACAAGGCACCCAGCTTGGGATGGAGCTTTTTTTGTGGACTGCATCGATATGCACAGAGAAATCGAGATGCTGGTCAAGCCAGACCCCAAGATATCTAAAAGAGGAGCAAATCTCTAACGAATCCCATCCAGGGTGTGGAAGATGGGGATGAGAGGGATCCAAGAAAGTCTCTGCCTAGTGCCAAAGGTCACGGAGACAGTTTTCTTGGCGTTGAGGAAGACATGATTAAAGCGAAACCAGAGCTGAATATTATTGAAATCCTGCTGCAGTCTGGACACAACAATAGCGGATGAGGGGCTGGATGTATATAGGACTATATCGTCGGCATACATGTGGACGCAACTGTGTGGGCAGGCCGTGGGCAGATCGTTGGCAGATCGTTCAGGAAGATGGAGAACAGTAATGGGCCAAGTACTGAACCTTGGGGTACACCAGAGGTAGCGGAGTAGGAAAGATGTAGAGTTGCCAATTCTGATAGCTTGAGATTTGCCTACCAGGTGTGAGTGGAACCAGCTGATGGCCTTGCTATTGAGACCAGTGAGAGCAAGCTTGGAGAGGAGGAGGGGGTGAGAGACGGTGTAGAAGGCTTTCACCAGGTCAACAAAGATGGCGGAGGTAATGTGGTCCTTATCTATACCTCCTGTAGATGGGATCTGCGAGCCTAAGGAGTGAGGAGATGGTGGAATGGGACTTTCTAAAACCAGACTGGTAAGGTGTGAAAAAGGAAGAAGAGTCTAGAAAAGCAGAGAGTTGAGAGAGGACAAGGTGTTCTTGGAGTTTAGCCAAGATAAGGAGGAGGGCGATAGGGCGGTAGTTCCCTGCAACTGAGGGGTCACTGCCTTTAGGGAGCAGGATAACGGTAGCATGCTTCCAGTCAGAAGGGATTGATGCAAGAGAGAAGGAGACATTGTAGAGTGATGCCAGTGGGATAGCAATGGCAGGGGCTGACAGGTTTAGCATTTTGGAGTCAAGACTGGTGGGACACTTGCCTTTAGCATGATTTAGGGTGAGCAGGGCATCGTAGACTTCAGCAGGGTAGACTTGGCGGAAGGCAAAGGAAGGGGCAGTGGGAGGGGCAGGAACAGTGTATACGGGGAAAAGGAGATGGGTGAGGTGGGAGGAGCGTAGACAGCAGTGACTATGTGCAGCTTGTGAAGAAGGCATTGAATTCAGTGGCCACTGCAAGAGGGTTGGTGACAGTGGTGTCGCCAATGTTTAGAACCAGGGAAGGGGGATGTGAGGGAGGGGAAGGGAGAATGACGTAACCACCTTCTAAAATTTAGCGGGGTGGTATTGTCGGCGTGGAAGGTGTCTTTTGAAGTATTTGGCTTTTTGCCTGGCGGATTGCCTTGTGCAGGTGTTACGAAGGGCCCTATATTTTCTTTGATCCTCAAGTGTGCTGGAGCCCTTGAAACACTTCCATGCCTGATTACGTGTTCTGAGGAGGGCCATGAGGGCCACTACCTTGTTATGTTGGGCCGATTATTTTCAAGTTGTCCTCTGTCTTTGAACCGCTACTCCTCCCATTCTGTATTATTATTTCCAGGTCCGTTGCACATTGTGCATTATCTTACACTTACTTGTATTAATTTATTTATTTTTTTTGTATATTTTATGTATGGCATTTTACACAGAAGCATAAAATATGAATTCCTGGACCAGTATACAGACATCAACAATACACAGTACGTTACTAAGGATGATGACTACTAGGTCGGCAGGTACATTGTTAGGAGGTATCTAAAGTCTAGGTCAAAAACTAACTGCTCATGCCATGGGGTGGTGCAAGGGACTTATTTTGAGGAGAAAACCAGGGAGGAAAAAATTATGTGCTGCAAGCTGTCAATATGATGTTTGTTAGTGCCCTCATGCTCCTGCTCTGTGCAGATCCCCATTAGGTGGATTTTGGATGGAGTGGCTGATGGGTAAGAGGGGTTCACCAACAGTGAACAGCAAAGCATGAGTGGTAGGAGTAGATGGCTTCTTGGGGCCACAAAACTTTTCCAAAAAAAAAGAAAACTGATCGGGTTGTCTGACAGTACCTTCATCCCGTAAACCCATGCTGCCTAGTGTCCTGAAGACCATTTGCTTCCAGGAACCCTGCCAGTCTTTTTATTATGAACCTCCCAGTTACTTCCCCACTTTAGATCTCCGATTGAGAGGTCAGTAGTTTCCTAGTTCATTGCAGGGGCGCCAGATCGACTGTCCTCCAGTCCATTGGTGCCATTCCTGTTTCCATGGAGCAGTTTGATTTGCCCATGGTGCAGTTTCCATCCCTCTGTATTCCTTTTTATCCCCCCCCATAATTTGTTTCCATTTATCCCCCCCACCCAGCTTTGATGACACAATCGGGCAGCAGCCCCTGACCCCTTCATCATGAATACCAAACAGAAATGCTGCTTCAGTGTTTCCACCTTTCCTTTGTCTCCCTCCTCCCACTGCTCTCCCTTCCGTAGTCTGACTGTCCCCTCTTTAGATTTGCATTTCTCCCCCATGTATCAGAAGAACCCTTTATCTCACTCCTTCATTCTCCCGCTGTTCTCAACTCGGTATTTGGCTTTGCCCTCCTCACTATTTAGCTGGTCTCCTTAACCTTAAAATAATCTTCTCTATCTTCCTGTGCTTGGCTGGTCTGGTACTTTTTTGAAAGCCTTCCCGGAATGGTCAAGTCTCAGTCATAGTGTGTTGCCAACATCTTTGTGAACATCACCAGGTCCAGCTGGGCTTCAGCACCAATGCTTGTCGGTCGCAAGTCTCATTTCCTAGGCTCCTAGCATTGGCATACATAGCCTTTAAAGCCCCCCTGCTTATACCTTCATTCAGAATTTTTTTCTACCTTCTTCAACCCTCCCTCTGCTTTTGACCTCCAGCCCCCTCCCCTTGTGTTAATGTGCCTCTATGGGCCCCTCTCTTCACTATGCATCCATTCCCTTCATAGTCCCAGATCCCACAATATCCTGTCCGTCCCCACCTCTCTCTACTCCTATGCCCACTTTTCCAATTCCATTTGCTGCATCCCTCCTCCTTCATTTGTTTCTTCCTTGTCATCCCCTCCCCCCATCTACACTGGTGCTGGAGGAGGCCTGTTAGGCCCACCTCAGTTGTGTAGGTGTTCCATTGATTATCTATGTCTTGATGTGCTCTGTGAACCCTCCTGCACCTTCCCAGAGTTCCCCTACTTAAGTGGAGCAGGGAATCCACTTCGGGACCCAGGACAGGCATCCTGTTGGATGCCCCACTGTGTCCCTTGATCTGCCCCTGTGCCGCTGCACGCTGGGGGTGGGACTGGGCTGGGCTGTGGACAGGCACTTGCGGTGGCACACACACACACACACACACACATATATGCATATGCCAGCTGCTGCATGCCTGTCTGTGGGAGTGGAGCTGCACGTCCAGGATATGTGCCTCTTGAGTGTTCCCTGCACTACGTGGTGCATAGACACCATTGTTTATGTCCCGGGTCAGAGTTCTGTAGTTAGAATGTGAAAGTATTGTGACAGCGTTGTGCTAACAATCTGGGAGCTTTACTTTACAAAGATATAAACTACATCATACATTCTAAAGTGGTGTTTAGCACCAGAGTGTAAGTCAGAAACTCCCAGTGCATTTATTTCAAGGCCAATAAAGATGGCTTTGTAACAGAATGTGAACCTGTGTATTTAAGACCGCTTCTCAGAAAATAAAGGCTTGCAGGTTAATTGCAGTTCCTCTTTAAAGAAATTTGGAAAAATGAATAATGAAAGATTTAGACACTGTTCAGTTTATATTTCATATTTTCTGTAATTCTTTCCCCCTTTGTCTTTATCACGGAGGACAGTCTCACGAAAACAGGATCACTTTCCCCTTGACTTTATCTGCTCTGTTTGCCTGTCTACAACTGACATCATACTCCCTGGTTTGTGACATCATTTATTATCTTCGACACAGCAGTCTGTGATGGCAGGTATAACAAGCAGCCCGAGCCAACTGCTCTCTGTAATAAAGTAAGGGTTGCAATTACAGAAATGAATGCAGAATACAAACTAAATTGTGTCTAAATATTAAAATGTTTTTCAAAAGTTGCCTCAGCGGTGTCAGGGCCCCTTTAAAAACAGTTTCTGTTGCTAGTGTAGTTTACCTGTAAATGGGGGGTAACACATGACAGGGTGTGCAGTTATAAGGCACACTTTGGGAGGTTGTTGTGGACGAGGCACAGCCAAGTGCCACAGCCACCCAGGAAGTTTATTTTTCCCTTATAACTGCATGCCATGGAGCATGTTGTATAATGAGCTTTTATTTGTTAAACAAAAGGTAGTCTTTTTTTTTTTTTTTTCAAATGACATTAAAAAAAAAATTATTATTTATTACGTACATAAATTTTTTTTTTTTTTTTTTTTTTTTTTAACATTAGAATAAATATACAGTGTTCCCTAGTATAAAACCATATTTTACAGTTTGACATAATCCATGTTCTAATTAGGTCAAAGAATGTACAGATTACACTTTATTTAATCTACAATTTACCAAATTATTACATATACAATTAGTTTGCAAAAATGTTCCACTGAGAACATGTAACCCGCAGTATCTGCTGCAGTAGTCTAATAAATAACAACACAATTTAATATAAAATGAGAGGAATTTAAGCATCATTGTTACACAAAATAGCATTCAGAGTGGTGGCGCTCAAGGCCGTCGCATTAGCAAATGCAGAAAACTACATGTATTCCAGTCTAGTCCCTTGTGTAACAAAAAAGGTCCAGCTTTAACTCTGATCAACTTGTTGCAAATTATTAATTTTATTTATTTATGTATATAACTTTCTTACTGAGAAGGAAAAAAAGATGTATTTAAGGTGAGGTGTGCTGTTGTCCAAAAAAAAATTAAAAAATAAAAACACTCAAATTCAATATGTGATTCAGCCAGTGAGGTTACAGGGTTTTCATGGCCCATTTTATCAAAATATGGTTACCTGTATTTTACATTTCCATTGCTCTTTAAGAAATACTGTGGCTGTGCCAAAACTCAATCCTTACAAGTTCTGTAAGTACAAGGAGGAGGCAGTATAGCGCAGTGGTTTAAGGGTCTGAGCTGCAAATCTGGTGACATCCAGCAAACCAGACCTGGGTTTGAATCCCACAGCTTCCACTTGCATACTGTGTGACCCTGAGCAAGTCACTTAACTTGCCTGTGCTCCCAGGTTGTGCCTGTAAAAAAGCTTTCAGCTTAGTGTGTCTCACCTGGTTAAATAAAAAAAAAAAAAAAAAAAAGGCATTGCTCAATCCCTGCATGTAAATACAAGGCACTTAAAACTGTAAATATTAGTAGTACCATGAATATGGGCTATACCATGACCTGACTCAACATATGCAGTTCATCATCCTGAGTGAGGGGCAGGACCTTAACTTATGAAAATCCTTCTCCCTCACAAGTGGTATTTTTAAATTGTGTATTTTAAGTCGCGTCACTGTTACCCAGTTTACATAACATCACTTCACTTTAAAACCAGCTTTTAGTTGAAAGATTTAACTGAGTTCCACAGCTGTCTTCGGAACAGGATAGGGCTACTGTGCTGTTATCAGCTAACTAAACTGACGGCGTGCTCTTTAAGAAAAAAAAAATGAATAAAAACAGCTTACTATTATCTTATTAGCCTTTAGAGGTGACTGCTGCCGCTTTTTACCCTCTTCCCACTGACTCCCAGCACCCCCTCGCCACACCACCAGCGTACTAGTGCTGCTGCATGGCTTCCCCCAACATCAGGGCTTTCTGGACCTCCTTACAAGACCTGCTGTGTTGGGGAGGTTGGTCACTGCCACGTGGCGGGCCTTTGTCAGCTGGGTGGTGATCATTAAGTCGCATCCGTTCTATATCTTCTCCCTTTTTGTAGGGCTTGCCTTCTCCCCCTCAATGTGCCTTGCCCATGCCTGTGACAAACATGTGCTGCGGAGGGCAGGATGACAAGTGGACGCTCATGTCATCCAGAGCCAACCTGAAATGAGCCATGGAGGCAGTAAACCTCAGTTCTCCCCCTGGAATCGAAACGCACTTCCCTTGCAGTGCCTCCTAGGTTCTTTCAGTACTGGGGTGGAAGGGTTCTAATGGGGGTGGGAATTAATAATTCATTGTACCGATGTATGCACAAGGTTTTAGACTGCGTTTAAGTAATTACAGTCAATGTACATACCAATGGCCCGTTCCACAGAACTGACTGTCAAATGCTCAAATCTTGCATAACCTTCTTCCCTTGTTCATTGCTGTCTTCTCCTTCGTATTAATTTCCCATTTCTTCATGGCCCCCTTCAAACTTGTATGAGTTGTATATTTTGCATAAGTGTATAATATTTGTTTTAATATCTGTATTCTGTTATAAATTGTTACCTCGTCCACAGTGTGCATTTCTTGACTGACTATAATGCCAGTGTATTGTATGTATAACCTGATTCCTTGTACTCTGCTCCAGGTTGCCGCGTGTACATATTGTTTATATTGTGCTGTGTTTGCTTGTATCTTCCCCCAGGTCCACCTTGTAAATGAGTTGCCTCAAAGGTGTTCTGCCTGGTTAAATAAAAATTGATTGATATCTCGGCCATAGAGCTCTGCTCCCCCAGTGCTTTTCCACAAAGGACAGAATCCACAGCCCCTGCCAGCTGTGCTCTGCAATTGTGGAGCTTTGCATAAGGTGGCAAGGGGGTGGAGATGTGCCAGCCAACTGGCATCCAATCTGATGCCCGGGTAGACTTGCTGGTGAATCCATATCACAGGCAGGATATGGCAGTCTTCCAAGGATTGCCGTATCCCTGCTGGCAATGCTGCTTCAGTTGTTTCAATACCAGTCTGTTCAGGTACAACCCCCCCCCCCCGCCCCCTCCATTGAGAAACCAAGGGCTGAGACCGGGTGGTCTGTCCAGGAATCGGGTGCTGTGGGAGGTCCAGTGCTGATGCAGCTGCATAAGCAATACTACCATGTCTTTAGTATGGGCATCCACATATTGGGATAATGGCTCTGTGACTGTGCTTGTTCCCACCACAGTGGGGCAACCCGGTGGATTTACTGAAGAATTATGTGCCTTCAGGAGTGCATATATAATACTCCTTAATGGGTTAGAGACATGCAGAAAATCAGCAATTTTATCAGTTATAACCCCATGTTTAGCTGCTGCATCAATAAACACATCGATAGCTGAAATACAGGTGTAGGGTCACTCGTGAGCATGCTGTATATACTGTTAAGTTGTCTATGGACCTCCTGAACATAATTCTCAGTGTCCAAAATGACAACTAACCTGCCTTTATCTGTTGGTTTTATGGTAATAGAATTGTTACCTTCTAGTTCCTTTAATATTTCTGCTGCGATGTTCACAAACTGATAGTCTTTAATCAATTTTGTAAAGCTTCTCAAAGTCCTGTAGGCAGGCTGTCTCGGAAACCTGCACAGTGTTGTTCTGTGGTGAAATGAAGGTAGATTGTGGCTTGAACTGTGATGTAATACGTCTGGACCCAGATTCCAATTGTAAATGTCCACCATATACCACTGTTGTGTCTCTGGTACCTGTACCTCGACACATGTTGCTTCTGTTGGAAATGTTCATTAGGAAGTTAAACCTTAAGGCACTCTTTAAGTACAGGAAAAAATTCAAACCGGCATTGGCTGACAGTCGGCACAAAGTTAAGTCCTTTATTCAGGATACGTTCTTGCTCCTTTGTCAGGATAGCGGAGAATAGATTAATCATATGTAGTTCTTCTTCCACCTTGCAGTACCCTGTGTTTTTTCTCAATCTAATGCAACTCCTTTATTTTTCAAAATGAATGTTACTAACAAATCAAAGGTACCGTCATGGGGGCAACATTCGCCCCCAACTATGCAAATCTATTCCTGGGAATGTGGGAGAGAGATGTGATTTATTCAGTGGCGGTCAATCCATATTTTCATAAGACTGACTTCTGGTGATGCTTTATTGACAACACACTCTTGGTGTGGAGGGAGACGGAAGAAGAACTTAAAGAATGTGTGACTTTCTTACTGAGCACAAATAAGAACCTGCGTTTCCAAATGAATTACAGTAAAGACAGTGTTCACTTTTTGGATGCAAAAATGAGCAAAAACAATGTGATGGCATTATCAGTGTGGATTTATGTAGATCTACTGTTAGGAACACACTTTTACTCCTGTCCAGCTGTCACCCTCACCACAGGGTGAATAACGTTCCTAAGCCGCAGTTCCTGAGGGTGCGCAGGAACTGCTCATCTGACTCTGCTTTCCAGGAAAGGGCCAATGAAATGCAATGGCATTTCATAACCAGGGGCTACTATAGGTCAGATTAGGTAGAAGAGGCCAAGAGAGCAGCAGCAACAGACAAGAGCATACTAAAGATCATACTAAGGAGAATAAGGAGCCAGAAGGCAGGTATTGCCCGTGACCGCTCCTGTAACATTAAGACGCATGATAATTTAATTCCTGCTCTGTTAGCAAAACATTATCTAATTGTATCTTAATTTCTGCCTTAGTCCTCTCTATAGGTAACTTATTCCCAGGATTGACAACTCTAAGGGTAACAAAAGTACTTTCTTCTTATATAGTTACAATGTTTGCTTGCAAGTTACATTGGGTGACCGCTAGTGTCATGAACATTGCTTTTGAACTTGAGACCTAGTTCAGTCATCATCAGATAAGGATCATGAACAATATCATATAGGAAGAGCAAGTCACCCCTTAAACGGCGTGTCTCCAATGACATAAGGCTCAAATATTCTCATATGGCAGGTTATATAAACTATAGATAGATGTTTAGTGAAATTCCGCTGAACTTTCTCAAGTTGCCTACAGTTAGATTTTCTGAAAGGGTACCACAACTGGGATGCATACTCAAGGTGAGATCTCGAATATGCTCTAAATAAAGGTATCATAACCTTAGGATCCCTAGATTTTATGTTGCATCTTATTGACCACATCGCCTTGTTTTATTAATAGCCTCATTGATTTGTTTGGAATACTCAGTCATTTGTTACAATAATCCCTAAATCCCTTTCATCACTAGTTGCCAGTGTTGCACCACCTAAAACATATGAGACATTGTGGTTGCGTTTGCCCAAGTGCGTAACTTTAGACTTATTAGTATATGGGGCTATAATAAAGCATATTATAGCCACATACATTTATACCCGCCAACAAAGATGATCTAAGTCCATTCAGGCAGCCCCCCCTCCCCGATTCCATTACACCATCCATAGAGCACATGCAGCCCCATTCCCTACCGCGCATCATAATTATGCATTTTTCAGGGGTGGGGCTGCAGCGCTTGGCTATCGCCTGACTCATACATGGATGTTACGAGCCAGGTGTTACGGAGACTATAACTTTTTAAATGGTGCACAAAAAAAGCAAACTATACTTAGGATGGCTCCTAGGGCAGGCAACTCCATGGTATGGGTTGCATGCAAAGAGCCCAAACTGATGTTAGCTGCTTTTTAATATAGTACCTTTTTTGAGCAAAAGGTAGTTGACATGCCTCCCCTTTTTTTTTTTTTTTTTTTTTTTTTTTTTTTTGTGGACTTTATTTCTGCACCCTTGCCTCATTGTACTCTCTCCAGTGAGATCATTCACATGCCGGCTTATCCCGTCCTCCTGAAACCTTCAGCCACTCCTGGTCCCTCCTCATCCTGTCTCCCCAACTAACCCCGGATCCGAGTCCCCTGGGAACAAAGACCGCCACTCCACCTCGTGCTCTTTCTACAGTGTCTGGCAGGACTGACAGAGGAGAGCCAGTAGGGCTTCTAAGCCCAGAAATGGATGTTGGGCGGTGCCCTAGACCCTTTTTAGCCTACCGATGAGAAGGGTATTTTCTTATTACAGTTCCCTCCCCAATTGGCCCGGCAGTGCAATGCACTCACACCCACAGAAACGCTGCCACGGCCATTCCCCTGCCCTTACCAGGACCCTACAGCTGCTGGACCCCCAGTCACCACTAGGGGTTGCCAGACGGTGAAACCTACATTCTCCCCCCCCCCAGGAAAGGAGAGCTGTCCTCTGGGCGCTCAATCCTTTCCTCCCCTGCCAACCCCTGATGGCCCGAGTCCCCTTCCGAACCCAGGTCGCCAGCGTGGCGTGAGGTGTGGCATCCAGCATCTCAACCCTCAACACCACCGGGCCGGCAGTTGAGATGCCTCTTGATGGCTTATTTGAGCATAACTCCTGTTTGGATCTTTTTTAGCAGTTGTGCTCACGAATCAGCTGAAATGTTCTCCAGTTGTAAAACATCTTGCTTTCCTACATTGGGGTAAAATACAGTGCCGTGGTGTTGTGATGAAGTGATCATTTTGCATATGGTGTATGAGCATATTATTACCCCGGTTGACCTTTGTGACCGCCCACATAGAAACGAGAAATACAGTGTTGTAAATTATATAATTATACTGTGGGCAGGTTGTTGGGTCATACATCAGGGTAGCATTATTTAATTGCTCCAAAAACTACTACTCGGAAGCTGAAACCTGGTTTCAGGACCATAGGCTCATACTTAACCATAAAAAAAGTCTATGATTTTCACCCACCACCGGAGTTCTCACTCTGGAGCAACCCTTTCCATTGTCAACTCAATGGGAGATGCATTAGAACAGGTAAACACTTTTAAATACCTAGACATAACTTTAGACACATCTCTCTCCTTTCATAAACACATCCAGCTCCTGTCCGCCTCTCTAAAAACCCGACTTGGTCTCCTCTACTGCCTCAAGCATTATCTCCCCCAAAAGCCTTCCGTGTGGCTGTGTCTTCCTCTGTACTCTCCATCTTGGACTATGGCATTGTTATATATGGCTCCGCTTACCAGACAGCCTTAAGCCGCCTCAAAATCACGCTAAACAAAGCTTGTCATCTCATCACAAGCTGTGACACACTAATTAACCCATACCTGTGAACTCTAGACAGTCCCAGTGGCTTAATTTCGACTCGAGGCTGAAATACCATACCTGTCTCCTAGTGAAGAAAATGCTTCTCAGTCTTGCTCCCCCAGGGCTTACCCCTCTACTCCAAACTGCCCCATTAACCAGAACCCCATAACTGTCTCCCGCTGTAGGGCCTCCCTTGTCCGAAGGGCCTTTCTGTATCGGGCCCCTAAATGGCTCCATGAACTCCCCACACCCATCATCTATGGAACAAAAATAGGTCCTTTCAAGACCCACCTCGAAAACATGCTCCCCCAACTAGCATGCTGTGACTGTCCCTAATTTCCTCCTCCTCGTCCTCCTCCTCCTCCTCCCAGCTTTCCTACCTGCACCCTTCTCACCTCAGTCCCCTGTGCCCCACACACACACACACACACACGTTTCTCTATGCTGGACTTTAACTGCACCTCATCTAACGCTGGTCTAGTATATACCGCAGGGTATCTCTGCTTATCTAACACTTGACAAGGGCCCCGTGCAGCCCTACTGATTTGCATGTGTAGTCACTGTATGACTTATTTCCTATGTGCTTTATGCTACCCGCTGTAACCTTCTATCTATCAGTGACGTGGAACCTTTGCAAATGAGTTTATGACTCAAAGGTGTATTTCCGATTGTTGAAATAAATAAAATAAATAAATTTGCCTTATTCATTTTAGTCTCTAACTGGTATGAAATTATTGGATACTAGTACAGTACCAAGATAGAATTGATAGATTGATATCCTGTAGGTTGGTCTGTGCACTTCACGTGCTAGTTTTTGTATTAATATACCCTTAATAATGAAACTGGATAAAATGAATGTGAATGTGAATGTGCACAACCGGCCTCCATGAGGAAACGCACATGTGTGGAACCGGTTGGGGCTAGTGAGCATTTCTTGATTTCTGTTTTGCAGTGTTGGACCCTGTAAGTCTGTTTTTTGATTTTTGCACAGCAAATAAATAAGAATTAGCTAAGCGCTTGGTGTCAGTGCTGGTTCTCGGTTCTGTCCTTGTGTCATGAAGTGAATCCTCTGCTCCATGTGAGCAGGGGATTCTGGGAAGGTGCGGGAGGGTAAAGTTAGAAAAGATTTTATGTTTCATGTTCTGTTCAGCGCTCCGAACCTGTAGAAAGGCAGTATACAAATAACATTGGTCAATCTGCTTGTCTGACAGATTAAAGGCATTTTTATAAAAACTAAAAGACAGACATTGAATACATTCAGGCTCAGTACCCTCGGAAATTGAGATAAATTCAGGATTCCCATGATTGGGGTCACTTTATTTTTATTTTTTTTTTAACTTTATTTTTATTTCTTTTCATTTACATGACAATAGGATTCACATACAGTAAACAGACCATATTGGATTTTACTTCTGGGACCTGAATCCCTTAATTGTATGTTATCATTGCATCTACAATACAGCGGTACGTCATGTGGGGAATTTACTATTTATCTGTTCCAGGGTTTTATTTAACTCTAAAATTGATTAGCGTTTTGCTCATAAAAGTTCTAAAACATTGTGAAAATGCATACCACTTGCCTCACTGTGTAACAAACGTAACACTTCTAGAAAATCTATATAAATGCTTTCTGTACAGTTAGTATTGTCCCAAGAAAAAAACTGCTAATCAGTTATTTAAAACCCTGTGTTCCTATAACTGCCCAACATTTTGCTGCGTTGAGAGCCCATAAGTAACACGGCTATTTTCTAAAATAAAAGGATTGACCAGCAAGTTCATACCAATATAACAGTGTCCCATGATTTATGGGACTACGTTTTGCCTTGTATGGACCTCGATTTAAATCGTACATTCTAAAGTAAAAAAAAAGATTTAGCAGTGGAAACAATCAAATAGAACAATAAGAGTACACAATTCTACCTATTGAGTATAACGTTAAATAAAAGATATCCAGCCACTAACCAAGTTTTGAATAAGAACTGGTCAGAGCTGTGTATAATAGGAAGGGTTTTAAACTAAGAATTCTGCCCTTTTGAAATTAAACTTTACTCCATTTAAACGAGAGTACTTCACAATTCTGCCTATCTAAGCAGTACACGTAAAGAAAACTGCTGTCATATTAACTTTAAATGTCAAAAACAACAGTCTCAGTGTGCAGATAAGGCATCTTATTAGTTTAGTGTCCACTCTAACTCACTGCCGTGAGGCTTTCAAGTGTCCACGCTATCTTCAGAGTCTTCACTCTCCACCCATGCCTTTCTAGATTCAGCCCCCCCCGGCGGTCAGCCCACTTACCCGCTTCCACCGGGTCAGAAAAAAGATAGACTTTACCCTGATGCGTAATCCGCAGTCGAGCTGGATAGATCATTGTGTGAGTCACTCCCGTATCTCTTAACATTCTCCTCACCCCGTCAAATGTCTTCCGACATTGTCTGGTAACATAGCTAATGTCTGGAAAGAAATTAATTTTAATGCTCATCTTGAAATATGGGGCTGGCACGATGGGCATATTGAAGAATCCTGTCTTGCATTCCGACTCCCGATGTCGTCGTCATCATCAGTGTTTTGGACTCCTCTGAATTCTGCATATGACCCCGGGGAGTAATTCGGTAAAGTTTGTGCACTTCCCACTGCCGATCTGCCACTTCTGAAGTTAATTTTTCGAAGAGCTAATCTTTATTAAACATTATTGGGAGATCTCCCTCGACACCTTCAGGGAGACTGAGAATCCTGACATTGGCTGATCGCACTTGATTCTCGACTGTTTCCAGCTGAGTTTGCAGGTGCTGGTTTTCCTTCACCATGAGGGCCACAGTACTCGTGGCAGCGTCCATTTGTTTACGGACCTCAAACATCTCTCTCATTAGACCATCCACTGATGTCTCTAAGACTACCACTCATCCATTGAAATCGTCCACCTTCAGGTTCAAGGTGGACACCGATGAAATTAATCTTTGCATTTTCAGCCCTAGAGATGTCAAAGTCTCTGAGCCCGTCTTGGCTTCGGCATGCGAGGAAGCTGTAGGCCCTGTTGCCTCTCCGTTATTCTTGCTCTTTTCTGCTCCACCAGCCATTCGATCTTTTCTTGGGTTCCCCATATTTGACAATTCAAGGGCGCTCTTTCCACCTGCACCATCCAAAAAGTTATTTGAGGCTTGAAAATATGTTCTATTAGGTAGATATACTAACATACTAACATACTAAAATGCCAGCAGAATAGGCCTAACGGTCTTTAGTGTCTGCTCGTTTGGTCAGTCCCCAACCTGGGTGCTGACCTTGCTGTCCCACTCGCCTTCTCTGGCTTCTCCCTTCCCAGTTCCGGATATTCTTGCTGCATTGGATTTTGCTTCCAGAACCCTTCCCCTGTACCTGTCCCAACCCCTCTTGAACCCCTCCACTGTCTCTGCCTCCACCAGCCCCTAGGCAGTGCATTCCATAGCTCCACCACCCTCTCAGTGAAGTAGCACCTCCTCCTTTCTCCCTGATCTTCCCCTCCAGCTTCCAGCCATGCCCTCTAATGGCCCCTTCCTCCTTCCTTAAGCACCCAGACTGTTCCTCCCCTATTTACCCTCTTCATGTACCTAAAGACCTCTATCATGTCCCCCCGGTCCCTTCTCTCTTCCAATGTGTACATATTTAGCTCTTCGAGCCTCTCCTCATAGGTCCTGTCCCCCAAGCCCCAAATCATTTTGGTTGCCCTCCTCTGGACCCTCTCCAGGAGGTTAATGTCCCGCTTTAAGTGTGGCTTCCAAAACTGCACGCAGTACTCAAGGTGCGGCCTCACCAAGCAGTTACACAGAGGGAGTATCACTTCCCTCCTTCTGGAGGTGATCCCCCTAGCGATGCATCCCAGCATCCTGTTGGCCTTGGCTGCTGCCCTCCTACAAGTCTGAGTTGTTCATCTTGACATCCACCACCACCCCCAGGTCCCTCTCAGCCATCGAAACTTGTAGCATTTCCCTCCCCAGGGTGTACACTTGACCTGGGTTTCTGGCCCCCAGGTGGAGTACCTTGCATTTCCCTGCATTGAACCTCAGCTTCCACTTTCTAGACCATCTTTCCAGAGCCTCCAGGTCCCCCTGTAGGGCCACCCTCCCCTCCTCCCCATCCACCACCGCCCCAGTTTCGAGTCATCTGCAAAGAGACTCATCTCCTCCTGATTCCTGTCCTTATGTCAGATCGTGGGCGTTGAACAGAAGGGGCCCAAGGACTGATCCTGTGGGACCCCACTAATGACCCTCCTTGGGATGAGACTATCCCACCAACTCGACCCTCTGGGTCCGGTCCTGGAGCCAATTGCCTATCCATCTGATCATCTGGTTTCCCACCCCATTTCTCCCAGCTTATCCAACAGGCCCACGTGAGAACAGAGTCAAATGCCTTGCTGAAGTCCAGAAAGAGGACATCCACTGGTCTACCAGGTCCAAGGCACTTGTCACTCAGTCATAGAACTCCACCAGGTTTGTCTGACACGATTTCCCGGGATGAATCCATGCTGTCTATCGTCCAGGCACCCTGACTTATCCAGGTCCCCCCTAGCCTCTCCTTGACAATGCCCTCCATCACCTTGCCCCCCAACGAGGTCAGGCTGACAGGCCTGTAGTTCCCTGCCACCTCCCTTGATCCCCCCCCTTGTGGATAGGCACTATATGCACCACCTTCCAGTCTTGGGGCACCCACCCTGTCCTCAGAGAGATGGTGAAAATATAATTGAACTTTCTGCTGCCACACTGCCGTCTGATACAGGTACATAACTCCCGCTGGTAGTGTACAGCACTAGGCAGAATGTGGATCATGCTGAGGCTTGCTGATCATTATATATGACCCTATTTACTGTACTGTGTGTCCCACATTAATGACGTTCACTGGGTGCCAGGGCCGAGAGCCATCGTGGATACTCCCAATAGTGGGATAGATGCCAAGACCATGTAGGACAAGTACTAATTTTCATTGACAACATATGATGCCTTTCATTTTGTCCCATACCACAGGCATCAGTGTTGTTGGGCATACTGCGGGTATTTTATGAGGGGCTGAGGGTGGTTTCTGGGTGTTTCAGGTGGTGAACATCTAAGTAGGAAATATTTCCTTCATAAACCCAAGGTGGGTTGGTTAGTTAGTTTAATTTATTTATTTATTAATTTAGTATACTCTAGGATTACAAGTACCTTTTGAGCAGGAACTGCTCATTTACAAAGGTTCCACGTCAAAGGATGTAGGGCAACATCATTACAAAGGAAACAATAGATGCATACATTACACTCAAAGTTGACTAAGCATGATATATACAGTAATTTGCAGAGCAAGTCAGCAAAAGCCAGCATGAGTAAGTTTTGAAGGTGAACTGCATATGGAGTGGAGGGAGGCAGTGAGGAGTCGGCAGGCAAATGGCCGTTGTCAGATGGTGGATGGCATGAGATTGGTGATAGTGGCTCAGGCCTAGTGTAAGCTGAGAGGGGAAGGGAGGGGTGGGTAAAGGGTGGAGTGGGGGGGCAGGTGACGAAAAGAGGGGCAAGCGGGAGGAATACAGACCACCATTGTCTCCGGTAGGAGGTGAAGACCATTGTTTAGGAGAGGCAGTCACACTGCGTGGTTGAGGCAATGGAAAGTCGAAGTTGTCTTTTAGAGGGACCAAGAGTTGCAGCTGTAAGTGCTTCTTTGTTAAGGGTATTGTACCACTGAGGAGCCCTGTGCGAGAAAGATCTCTGCCCCATAGTGGTCCAGTATCTGGGTACCTGGAACGTCTGTTGATGAGCTCTCCGTGTAGGTTGGGTGCTGCTGTAGGCAGTAAGGAGTTTTGCACTCCAGGCGGCATGTGCCCAAGGAGAATTTTTTTGGTGAGTAGACTGGTCTGGTTTTGAATTCTACTCAGGAGTGAGAGCCATCCAGCCTGGGTATATAGGTCACAGGTGTGAGTTAGGTGGGAGGCACCTGTTAGGAGACTACAAGCTTTGTTGAGTGTCACAGATATCCTCCAGAGAGTAGTAGGGGAGGCAGTGCCATAGATGGCAAGACCGTAGTCAATAATGGAGGTGACAGAACTATAGATAGCCAGCCTAAGGGCTTCGGGGGTCACGCAATGCTTGTGGAGCAGGCCAATCCGTATATTGGCAGCTTTTGCTACATTACCAATATGATGTGAGTATGAAAGTGAGCTTCCAGGGTGATACCAAGGTATTTAAACTCAGGAACATGCTCAAGTGAGGCCCCCGCATGGTTCTTGATGTTGAGGAGCAGAGGTTTGTACTTGCTTCGTGTGTTGTAGAATGTCATAATCTTAGTTTTGCTATAGTTCAGAACAAGGTTATGTGACCAAAACCAATCTTCAACACACGTGAAGTCACGTTGTAGGTGACTCTCTAGAAGGCTAGTATCACGGTTCCTTGTAAACAGTACTGCATCATCCATGTAAAGTAATATTCTCTGTTGGCAGATGCTTGGGAGACCATTAAGAAAGAGAAAAGAGTAATGGTCCCAATATTGACCCCTTGGGGACACCTGAGAGGACTGTTTTTTCATCCTGAGGTGACTCGAGCAATCCTGACACGTTGGACCCTGTCCCCAAGGTAACTAGCTAGCCAGCTCACTGCATCTTTGGAGAGGCCAAGGGTGGACAGTTTATTGAGAAGTAGTGGGTAGTTAACAGTGTCGGAGGCCTTCGTTAGATCAATGAATACCGCCCCACTGCATATGCCTTGGTAGAGGGTGTCATGGAGGAAACTGGTGAATTCCAACAGTGCCGTGGTGGTACTATGCCCTTTCTGGAATCCATGTTGTTCTGGGCAATGGATTTCGTACTTGGCCAGGAATTCTACAAGTTGATCAGAGGCTATTCGTTCCAAAGATTTTGATAAGGGGGGAGGATGGAGATGGGCCTGTAGTTGGTGTGCAGTGACTTGTCTCCATTTTTGTGAACCGGTGTGATAGTTGCCTGCTTCCAGAGTGATGGAAATTGACCCAATCTTAAGGAAAGGTTAAAGATCTTTGTTGGGGGTTCAAGGAGCTCATCTAGAACTAATGTAAGCCGCTTCAGATCAAGGGAGTCACCACTGTACCCGGTTTTGCTGATGGCCTTGAGTATACAGTTTCTGGCTAGGTGCATAGGGATCTCTTGGAAGAACAACTGTGGGGCAGGGTGTGTTTGGGACGACGTTGTAAAGGTGGAGTTGGAGATGGGTCATTGAAAAAATCAGGTGGTAGGACGCTGCTCAGGTTAGAGAACGCGTTGTTGAATGTGTTAGAGATCATATTTAGGTCAGTCGTAGGTGTACCATCAATGTTAAGCATAGTGGGCGGTGTTTTAGCTTCCTTCCCTGTGAGGTCCTTCAGGTTATTCCAGAATTTTTTTCCCCATCACCCCAGGAGTTGGAAAGTGCCTCTCTAAAGTGTTTGCATTTGGCATTCCGGATAGCCCGGGTACAGCCATTTCTTGCTGCTTTGTGTTGTTGAATGTCCCCTTTCGCTCCCGTGGCTCGAGCACAATGCCAGAGGTGGTCCCTTAGCTTGAGCTGCGCTATGAGCTCAGAGTTTATCCAGGGGTTCGACATGCCTTTGACTTTCTTCTTTACCAGTTGTGCATAGATATCACAGGCTGTAGTGAAGAGGCTAATGAACAGTTCTAGGGCTTTGTTTACATCCTTGAGTGTCAATTTTAGACCAATCCAGCCTGCTTAAATGAGATTTTAGCAGGTGTAGGTGTCCCTGATTGAGAACCCTAGTGTATATATTAATTTTTTTTGGGGGGGGGGGGGCTTGGTGATATTGTTAGCCTAAGAGCAGATCACAGGCGAGTGGTCACTTATGGACTCCACTTATGGAGTATGGGGTTACTAGTTGGGTTCCCCAGGGGTCAGTGTTGTGGCCACTCCTGTTCAACGCCTATATTTTGGACATCAGGAAGGGGATCAGGAGTAAGATGAGTCTCTTTGCAGATGACTCAAAGCTAGGTGAAGTGGTGGATCGGGAGGAGGGGAGAGTGGCCTTGCAGGACCATCTGGAGGCTCTGGAAAGGTAGTCAGGGAAAATGGAAACTAAAATTCAATGTGGGGAAGTGCAAGGTTCTGCACCTGGGAGTCAGAAATCCAGGCCAGGGGTATACTCTGGGAGGAGACATGATTCAAGTCACGGAGGGTGAGAGGGACCTGGGGGTAGTGGTAGATGCCAAAATGAACAACTCTGAGACCTGTAGGAAGGCAGCGGCAAGGGCAAATAGGATGCTAGGATGCATCACCAGGGGGATTACCTCCAGAAAGGCGGAAGTGATCCTTCCACTGTACAACTGCTTGGTTAGGCCACACCTTGAGTATTGTGTATAATTTTGGAGACCACATTTAAAGAGGGACATTACACTCCTAGAGAGGGTCCAAAGGAGGGCAACCAAAATGATCTGGGGCCTGGTGGAGAGGACCTATGAGGAGAGGCTCAAGGAGCTTGACATGTACACCCTAGAGGAGAGGAGGGACGGGGGGAAATGATAGTGGTCTTCAAGTACATGAAAAGGATCAGTAAAGGAGGCCCAGTCAGGGTGCTCCAAAGGAAGGAGGGTGGGGCAACAAGAGGTCACGGGTGTAAGCTGGAAGGGGGCAGACTCAGAGAGGAGAGGAGGATATGTTATTTCACTGAAGGGGTGGTGGAGCCATGGAATGCACTGCCCAGGGAGCTGGTAGAGGTGGAGACTGTGGACGGGTTTAAGAGGGGATGGGACAGGTACAGGGGGAGGGTAAATCTGACCAGGCACAATACAGGTGGAACATCTGGGACTGGGGGCAGTATAACCCAAGGGGACACCAAAATCGGTCCTCAGTGCGGGTGCTGAAAATCGAGCACTTGAGAGACCGTAGGCCTATACTGCTGGTATCTTAGTATGTTAGTATAATTACTGACCAGTTGTCCGCTGGGCAGCCCTGTCCCGCATGCTACGCTTCCATGTGGAGCATCTGCAAATGAGCCCAATAGTCCCAGACCCTGCGCATTTTGCTACCGCAGCTTACATTGTGGTAGGCAGCACTCTGCCCAGTTCCATTACAGATGCCATCGTCCTGCATCTGATGGTGGTTTGCTGCCAGTGGTGGGGTAAATACTGCTGAACAACCACCACCAAAAATCCAGCACCAGGCTGAGGCTCCGTGGTGAAACATTAAAAAAGATTTTATTTAAATCTTAACATATCTGCATACCACAGCCCAGTGCTCCACTACAGTCTATCACCAACGTTTCACACCCGTACTCGGTGTTTTTTCATGGTGCTACAGCCAGTTCTATCCCCCTTCCTTATAAAGGACA